>JAKSZT010054030.1:39414518-39448670 GCA_026826555.1 Tolypeutes matacus
TCTCTCTCTCTCTCTCTCTCTCTCTCTCTCTCTCTCTCTCTCTCTCTGTTGGTTTGAGTCTTTTGTGCACCCCAGAAAATTCCATTCTTAAAGCAAATACGCTGCTGTGCCTGTAAACCCAATGTGGACGGGACCTTTTGATTAGACCCAGTTAAGGGGCCTTCTGATTAGGTCAATTTTGATTAGATTGCTTGAGTTAAGGACCTTTGATTAGACTGTGGGACCCAGGGTATATCTTAATCCTTTGCTAGAGTCCTATATAAACTGAGAAGGGAAAGGAAAAGCACCATTTTACCCTGCCATGTGAGAGAGGACTCCAGGGTTGCCAGCAGCTGCAGAAACACAGAGAAAAGCAACGAACACAGAGAAACCCCAAAGAGGCTGGAATCAGTGGAGCACAAAGGCACGGAAAGACGCCCTTGAGAGACTGAAAGAGAGGAGCCATATGTCTGATTGCCCACAGCTGAGCTTCAGGATAAAGTGACCCTATAGGGAAGGCAGAGACAAGCCACCATCATGCCTTGCCACATGGCAGGAGTCCAGGATCACCTGCAGCCAGCCTTTGGTGGGACAGCATTTCTGATGATGCCTTGATTTGGACATTTTCAAGCTTTGTACCTATAAGCTTTTACCCTAATAAATTCCTATTATAAAAGCCAACCCATTTCTGGTATTTTGTATTGGCAGCCTTTAACAAACTAAAACACTCTCCCTCTTCTGTCCATCTCTATTTTTCTTTTTTCCCCTCTCTTTCCTTTTCTTCCTCCTTTCTAGCTCCCTTCCTCCCCGTTACTTTATCCCCCTCTTTCCTACCTTTTTCAAGTTTTTTAATATGGATGTAAGATATGTTTAGGGATAGGGCAGGGGAAATGAGACTGGAGAACAAGATTTGCACAGCTGTGTGAAAGGTCAGAAGGCCACAGGCCCTAGGTATAGAGGATATAGAGGATATCCGAGTTCAGGCAAAGTTTGATTTTGATTCTGTCAGTGAGAGAAGGCCATTGATGAATTTTACTCTCCAAATCATGCTCACTCAAGCCAGTCAGTTGTTTTACCTCCCTGCTCCACATGGCCTCTGTACTTTGGCTCATACTGATTCCCCTGTCTAAAATTCCATTCCCTAGCAATCTCTTGATCACATCCCACCTGCTCTCTGAACTTCCTGACTCATTCACAGTCCCCTTCCTGGGATTCTACACCAGTCAGAGCCAAAATCTGTTACTTGATTGCATTCTCTGCTTCACTGTGTGCTACTATTTACTGTGGGTTGTCCTTCTATTAATGTATGGAAAAGAGGGACTGTCAGGAAATAAAATAGGGGTTTTTGTAAACAAACATTGCAGAAAGTGTCCAAATAAGTATTGCCCTTCCAGAGAGTCCTCGTGCAAAATAATTTTGGAGCTCCTTTTTGGGAATGATCTTCAGATCTGGTTTATGAACTGAACAAGATATAGACTGGTTTTATTTGGGGGGACCCTAAATTTTTGGCCCCAAACAGTATTCACTCAGATTGTTCATCTGTCTTATTTTTCAAATTTGACTCCAAATGACTTTTTTGTCATTGTAACAGTCAGTTCAATCAGGGAAGCAGAGCCACCATGAGTGATAGAGAAAAAGATATTCATTTTATGGGTTAGATTTGACACAATTGTGGGAGCTGGTGAAGATTTCTATAGAACATTGTTAGCTCTACCTCTGGTGTGGACCTGAAGTCTCTGTAGACCAGAAATGCTGACATAAAGTGGGGGGAAATGAGGACAAACTGGAACCCACAGGGGTCGCTCACTGCCTTCATGCTTGACAAAGTCCATGACCTGCAGTAGAAGCTGGCTCCCTTTGCCAGGAAGCTGCACCAGAGTCTAGAGTCTGGCCTAGGATTCGGAGAGGATGTAGCAGGCAGTGTAGAGAGAGCTGAAGGAGCTGTGAGCTGCCACACATCAACAAGGGGAGCCCCGAAATCAGCAATAGCGTGGCAAGCTGCAGCAGCACTCAACACTCCTCACCAACCTTCAAAGCATAAGGCTGCTGGTAATTCCACCTTCCAAATCTTGCACAAATATCCGTCTCGACCAACCTTAACCCAGCACTATACAGGAAAGGGAATTCTGGGCAATGTAGTTCTGCTTAGTAAGTTAACAGCATAAGGTCCCACCGTTACTGAAACTCAAGGGGACACCAATGAATGAAGATTTGCAACCATTGGTATTCAAAAGCAAGTGCCTCAGCATTTGAGGGCACATCCAGAAAGAATTCCCAAAACATTTGGACAATGGCAGAATCTTTCGCATGAATGGCAAATGCTTCCAAGGAGTTAGGATTGACTTCTTTAACAAATGACAAGTTCACATGGACATATAACATTCTGGTTTCTTTGGGGGGGGGCGGGGGCGGGTATTCATGTTAGCCATTCCTTGTATTTTCACCATTTTTTTCCTCTAGTTCTCAAGTTTACGGATCTTTTCCCTGCCGTTGTTGTTGGTGGTTCTATTTTAACTCAACAGAATATTATGATTCATAAATAAGGTGTTCAAAAATCATACAGAGGAATGGATGAGTCCTGGGCAAGTCTTGTTACTTTCTCTTATCATAGGATATACTTCCTAACTATAGATTTTAGTGTCTATTTTTTTCTCTAGGGCCTGTGGCCCTCTGGCCTTTCACACAGCTGTGCAAGTCTTTTCTCATTATGTGGCATATGTCAGCTTCCTTGTTTTAGCTCTAAAGGGACTTTCTCCTTTATTCTTTACAATTTAATTTGGATGATCCTATTTTGACACCCTAGACAAATCCCAAGGCTGGCAAAAATCATCTGTGGGTTTAAGAAACCTAAATAATAAATGCCATGGTTAATGAAGTACATTTTAGTTAGCTTGATCTCAGTTTCCTTTTTTTCATTTCTTGAACAAAGTCCAGAAAGTTTTCATCCCTAATATGACCTCTACCGCAGCTGCCACCTTGATCATTGCTGCCTAATTTATTCTTTTTTTTTTCCAGAGAAGTTACTTCTTTCTTTTTTTTTTTTTTTTTATTTCCCCCACGTTGGGGATTTTACTGTGTGAGTTTTTTTTTAATGTATTTTTATTACAGAATTTGTGAACTTACAAAACAATCATGCACATGTGTAGAATTTCCATACAACCACCCTTCACCAATACACCACACTGTTGTGGAACATTTGTTACAGATTATGAGGTAATATTATCAGACTATAACCACTACCTGTAGTCTAAAATGTACATTTGGCCAATTTTTTCCATACTCTTTTATCAACACGGTACATCATTGGCATTGATTACAAGAATATTACAGTATTGCTGTTAACTTTAGTCCATAGGTTACATTAATTGTATTTTTCCCATGCTTCTCCACATTCCCACCACCCATCAATAGTCATGTACATTTGTTCTAGTTCATAGAAGGACATTCTTGCATTTGTACCTATTAATCACAATTCTCATCCACCTCTGGGTTCATTGTGTTATTCAGTCCCTAGAATATTCTCTCTTTCTTTCAATTAACATTTACATTACTAGACTACCCTTTTCAGCCACAATCCCATTTATAAACCAGCTGCTACTCACTATAATGTGTTACCATCAACTCTACCCATTTCCACACTTTTACAGTGAAGTTAATTAAAACTTCTACATACATTAAGCATCAGTACTCTCTCATAGACCTTTTCTTCTCTAATAACCTGTACTCTAGGTTTTAATTTCATGCATCGATTCTTCATATTTAGTTCATATCAGTGAGACCATGCAATATTTGTTCTTTTGTGTGTGCCTTATTTCACTTAGCATAATGTCTTCAGGATTCATCCATGTTATCATATGTGTCCCGATTTCATTTCTTTTTACTGCAGCATAGTATCCCATCATATGTATATACCACATTTTGTTTATCCATTCATTGGTTGACAGACACTTGGGTAGTTTCCATCTTTTGGCAATTGTGAATAATGCCTCTATGAACATCGGTATGCAGATGTCTGTTTGTGTCAGTTTCAGTGCTTCAGATTATGTTCCTTGTGGCATTTTCCTTGTGGGGCGAGCCGAGGTAGACGGCGAGCAGCACAGAGACTTACCCAGGGGCGAACGCCGAAAGAGGGGGCTCCCCCGCGTTAGGCGCCAGTTGTGGCGTTTTCCTTGTGGGGCGAGCCTGAGTGGGTAAGAGCCGAACAGAGTCAATCACACAGTCACTTAGCCACACAGCACACGGACATGACTCTGGAGACCAGGTTTCTTTGGGCAGGTCTCTAATTTATTCTTAATTTTCTTTCTGAATGGGCAGAAAGTTTTTAAGATGATTCTTTACTATTTCTGCATCATTGCTTTGAAGAGGGACCTAAACTGTGATATTTACATTCTTCAAAACAAAGTATTAAAAAAAAAAAAAATTAGCAAAAGCAACTAATCTACCTACTGCATTTCTATTTGTTATTTGAAGCTTTCCCAGTATGAGATTGTAGCTTTTTCTCTTTCATTAGAACTTCCTTAGTAAAGGACTTGGGAATATGTAATATCAAGTTTACTAAAGGAAGTTATCAGGAAAGGTCATTTAGAGCTACGAGCTTGCCTTTGGCTTTGTTCTCACAGTCACTCGGGCCAGACTGATGGAGATGTCTTCTCTTCTCTACTCCCACAGTTGCAGAGACAGGGGAAGGAGAACATGGTGATCACAGGCTGGCTCCTACGACTTCTGCCTAGAGTGGCTCATGTCACTTCCACACACATTTCATGGGCCATATCCAAGTTCAACAGGGCAGAGGTGCATAAGGCTCCCACCAGGAGGGGCACTGAAAATCCGTGAACAGTCTACTGCACATAGCTTGGAGGGCTCTTTAGGATCTGCCTCCTGCCTCATCTACATGAGCCTTAGAGCCCCAGGATTCTCTGGCCATGGTGGGGAACTTAGAGTTCCCCAAACACAGCATGTCCTTTCACTTCAGTGTTTTAAATATGCTATTTCCTTTACCTGGACTACCTTGTCCTTCATTCATTTTTCCATTCATTCCTTCATTCATTCATTCATCAAATATCTATTGAGTGCTAGGCCCTTGGCCCCATAGGGCTAAGAGTTCATGCTAAAATTCCTCCTAAACCTCCCCTCTTTCCCTCTGTCTCCCACAGCTCTAAGGCAGGGTTAAGTGCTCTCTCTTTTGTTCCCATGGCGTTTCCTACACTCCCACATCATAGACCCTTACACACTGCAGTGGGGCTTCAGAATTCCTACATTGGAGATGAGGAGTGATAATCTGGTTGGGGGTTGGTTTTGAAACTTATTTTGAAGGTACACTTGCCTATCACTTTACATAAGACTGAGAAAAATAAGTTGTTTTTTTCAAAGACTGGAGGTGGGAGGGGTGAGACTTGCCCATGCCCTGCCCTAAGCCACCCTCTGGAGTTCTCAGTGCTCTATTGAAATCTGTGTTTTGCTGTCTCTCTTGAAGATAATGACTACTTCTTATCCATCTGTGTATAGTAAGCGAGTATAAGGCCTTGCACAGAGTCGAAGGCAGTGTTGGGGAAGTCAAGCACACACACAGCAGCCAGCTCCCAGCCCTCGCCTACCCCCCTTCCCTCTTGTTTGTGTGCAGGTGTTTATGTTTCGCCTCTTGCTTGTTTGCATGCAGGTGTCCTAAATGTTTCTATTTTGCAAGAGACCGCAGGCAGCCAGGGGAGATGCTAAATTTTCATCAATCCTACCTGCTTGCCACTCACAAAAGTTGCTCATTGGCAGAGCGCCCACCCCATCCCTTCCCAGAGTGTATAAAGGCTCAGCACTCAGCACAGGTGTCTGCCCTCTCCAGCTGAGTCGGGTATGTGGCGCCGTAGTCCACTGACACTGACTTGAGCAGCTGGCTTCCTCAGAAGACTGGCCACGATAGGAGTCGCTTTCCCTGCTCTTATGGACCCTTGTGCGGTGTAAGTAATACAGTGGTTATTTGCTGAAAGTTTCTGTTGAGCCACATCACACCATAAAGCAACTCACTCCACAGGCAGGAGATGCAGACGAGGGTGAGGGATACTGCAAACTCACCAACTTAACACTCACTGGGAGCTGCCTGGGTTTTGACTCTCACCTTGTCCTTTGAACACCGACAGTCCGGGAACAGCCATTGGCTGTTGTGACCCTTATCTCCACCTTCCCTCCATCTAAACCTTCTCCTAAGCCCCCAGACTGAGCTTGTCCTGCCATCTCTTTTGCTTTCCTGTTCAGGTTCCTCTATGATGAATACTTTCTCTCTCTGGGTCTCAGTTTCTTCATCTGTAAAGTGGGGAGAGGTGGGTGGTAAACAACCAGAAAAGGCAAACTTGGATGTCTGGTCACTGTGATTCCTGCTTTTGGGCACAACAGTGCAGACTGACAAACCTCAGCTCTGATCTGAAACACCCAGTCATGAAAAGAGACTGAAGGAAAGTCAGCTGGCTCTTCACTGCTTGCCTTACAGGGGTAGCCTGATATAAAGAAAAGGGCCCTGGACTGAGAATCTGGAGACCTGGGTGTGGTCCCAGTTCTACTTCTTACTTTCTGTATGATCTGGAGCAGTCACTTCAACTGCTCTGGGCTTTCATGTCTTCATTTGCCAAGTACAGTCATCCACCACATGTGGCTGTCAGAGGATCAAATGTGATAATGGAAGAGAAAGCTTACAGTGCTTGTCAAAGTACTTGTTTTCTATTGGGGCCCAGCAACCCATCCCACTTCTAGCATATTGCAACTGAGAAGGGACACCACAAGGCTTGTATCACCCCATTCTATAAATGTCATCAAACACTGGAACATACCCAAACAAATCAGTGTATTTGTACTCATAAAGAAAGGCATGTCAGAAAAAGCCCAGTTGGAAATCTAATCCAGATCTGCTCCAGGAAACACATGTTTCAAACTGTGCCTTGCATCCTGACTTCCCTAACCCTTATACACATTTCCCATTCCAGACTGGTCACTAGGCTACATTCCCTTTCCAGCTCATAGTACCCAAACCCAAGGGAAAATACCCTTGCTGGTCTCTGACTTACAAAAGGAAGAGGGGTCATTTCCCGTGGCACAGAAGGGACCACTCAGCCCCGTGAACAGACAGACCCTGGCACCTTCTGAAGGAAGAATCTCATTATAAGCTGTGCTGGGCTATGAGCAATGGGCTGGGCAGGGAGCCCTTGGCCAAACCAGGAGAACCGATGCACTCACCTCCCTTTATCAGATACCTAGAAATACACCTTAAGTTGTTTTGTTTATTGGTTTTACAATGAGCGTGCATTGCATTAATTAAGCAGAGGAATCAAGGGTCTTTTTCAAATTATAAAACTACATTTTATTGTTGGTAGAGCATTGGTAGAATTGTCACTGTATTCTATTTTTCTTGATCATTGTATTGAAGTATATATATATGAAATGGAAATTTTGAGAGTATTAAACCAATGCATTTTTAGTCTCTGTTAGTCATACTTCCTAGTTTTACTGAGGCTCCCCTATCAACACAGACCAGTGTTTCTTCCATGTTGTAGAGGCTTGGTGCCACCTGGGAAGAGGACTATGGTAAGGGTTGTTCATTCTGAAGGAGCAGAAGTGTGGGAAAGGAGGGACAGAGGTAGATCCAGAGGGGAGGTAAGGGGCCTCCAGTACCAATGCCGGGGTTTTAACCCACCTTCCTTGGCTGAACCTCAAGGTGAGGAGGCTGTAGAGAAATCCAATTAGGCACTGGATCTCGTGGCCCCATTCCTCAGGCATGGTCTGAGAGATTCTGCAACCTCTAGGAGGAGCCCAGCTTTTGCTGCACTACATCCAACAAGGGGGGGAGTGATGGTGCGGTCTCAGAAAAGTCAGCTGTGGCAAAGGCAGCCTGAGTGTGATGTGCAGAGCATTTACAAGTTCCTAGTGCTCTAATATGGTGACCAAAGGGTCAGGATAAAGGAACCTCAGTAGGTCAAGATTTTTTAAACCTGAGGACATGGTCTGGGACCTCAGACTCCAAGTATGGGTGCCAGCAAGACACAAAAAGCTAGATGAAATCAGGCCAGGGGCCAGGCCAGAGACCACTAGCAAGAAGCTACCAGAGACCATGTGGATCAGAGGTCTTTTCTCCTCTGATGCCACAAAGTCATATAAACTCAAAAACACCTAAGACTCTATCTTAGAAAAGAGCAAGGAAAGGAAAAGAGGAGGCCTGAGCATTAGGGCAAACTCTGGGTCATCCAAAAGAGATTGAAATATCAGAAACAGGGATACTGCTGATTTATAAGTTTAAAGATTTTTTTTCCCCTTCTCTTACCACTAAGTAAGTTGAAAGCTTGAGGGGAAAATTAAACCAGTTATAGAGAGCCAAAGAAGTTTCCTTTGTACAAATGAACAGTGGAATGTCTAAAATTTCAACCTTGCCCCACACAAGTGGTATTGGTTGAATGATAGAAATGTTTTGCTTTTTAGGTTTCTGTGCTTTCTTAGTTGGCACAAATTTCAGTCCTGGAATCCTTGAAGAACAAAGCAATTTATACATGCACATTGTGACATCATCATCCAGTTTCTGACCTGGCCACTCACCTGATTAGCCTCAGCAAGATCCTCCCCTGATGTGAGGTCGCCCTAGTTTTGAAAAGCACCTAAAACATCTCTGAGCAGTCATTAAAATACTTTGCCTACTATTATCCTGGCTTTATATCCTTCCAGCAGAAATTTCCAGGAGCTGTGTTAGAGACCCCAGATTTTAAAAGTAGTTTTCACAGTGTTTTATTTGTATTGTCTCATATCATTCTAACAACCCTATGAGTTAGATAAGAAAACATGATAATAGTTTCATTTATAGAAAAAAAAAAAAAAAAAGATGCTCAGAGAGCATAAGCATCATCAGTCAAGGTTCACTCATGAAAACACAAACTAAACTAAACTATACTTCAACATTCCACAGAGGAAATTTAATATAGGGGATTGGTTGCCAGCAGCTGTGTGCTGGAATTGCAAATCAAGTTTTTTGTTTTTGTTTTATCTGAAGAGCAGTTCAATTTTTATCAGCTCACCACTCAGTATATGTACTGGAGGACTGGGGGGGTGGGGGGAGGTAACACTGAGGCAACACAGATAGAAATAAAAATGCAGCTATTGCCCCGGGGCTGGGGAGACAAAGGGAGGAGGTTGGGTTCATAAAAACCCAGGAGTACAGAGAAGGGGCCCCCAGAGCTGGGGCTCAAATCACAGGGCAGAAGCTGTTGCTCCTCTGGTGCTGATCCATTTTGGGGAGACTCGACGTTACTGGTCTAAGTGCTATAGGAAATTGGAGGCCAGAACCCACTGCTGTTGGTGGGGTAAAGCTTGATAGGGATAGCAAACCAACAGAGAGGAGCGTGCCCTTCTTCCTCAGCCTGACTTGAATCTTCTAGTGCCTCTATTGGCAGAGCTTAAAAGGGAGCAGTGGGCAAAGAGAAAGAAATTTGCAGAGTACCAGACCCAGCATCTCAAAGCCAAATATAGAAGGTGGGTGGAGGCGAGAGACAATAGCTTAATAACTAGCACATAAAGTGACTTGCCTAAGGTCGCATAACTAGTAGGTGGTCTGTTTTGTTTCTTATGTCCCAGTGCCTAGAAAAAAGCCCCTAGTATATAATATGCACTTAAACATCTCTTGAAGGAAGGAAGGCAGGTAGGCTAAAAAAAGCCAGTTCTATAGGGAGGCGGCTGTGGCTCAATCAGGGGGCTCCCGTTTACCATGTGGGGGGCCCCGGGTTCGGTTCCCAGGGCCTCCTGGTGAGGGCAGGGCCCGCCCGCACGGCGTGGTTGGCTGACCCAGCGAGCGCAAGCAGCAAGGGGGGGATAAATGAATAAATAAATAAAATCTTTAAAAAAAAAAAAAAAAAAAAAGCCAGTTCTATAGCCCACATTTAAAGGCAGAACTGTCCTAAATATCTTTGATTTTACACTCACAGCATCAAGTGTTTCTTTACACTTTGCCAGGTTGTCTCACAGCCTTGCTGCAGGTGCTGCCTAAGGAGGTAGTACAGCCTGGTGTGCTTGGAGATTACAGACCTGGACTCAAATCCCAGCCCCACCATTTAAGAGTTGTATGACCTTGGGCAAATTACTCAAGGTCTGAAAACCTTGGTTTCCTTATCTGTAAAATGGAGATAATAATGGTGTGTGAAGCTTAAATAGGATAATCATACCTGGCACATGCTTAATCAATGCTTCAATCACTACCCCAGCCCATACTCCCGAAAGGTGGACAGATCAGGGGCCAGCTGAGGCCAGTGACCTGGCTATTCAGGTTCCCCAGATTCCCCAAGGCCCCAGCTGGAGCAGCTGGGACCTGCCCGCCGCTGCCACAGTCAGGCCAAGGCTTGGGAATGGAGGGTCAGGCCGGCCAGGGCCCAGGAGCTGCAGCCGACCAGGGTCCCATAAACACTTGGAACCTCATTGCACGAGCTGATGAGAATCAGTGTGTTTCCTAACAGCTCTTTGTTTCAAAGCAAGTTTACTCCAGCCTGAGACGAACGTGGGTGTGGTGGTTCCTTACATTCAAAGCAAAACAAAACCAAGAGGGCCCCTTCCCCCAAGCCACAGAAGTCCTCCCCCTGACCTTTCCCCAGGCACGCGAGGAGGAAGCAGCTTAGTGACTGCTCCCCCGACCCAGAGCCGCAGAGCGGAGCAGTCTGGGTGCTCAGGGACAGGGTTCAGAACCCCAAAGGCACTGGAGTCCCAGTGCTGGGGCTGGCCAGGTGGGTCCTGCTTCCGGGCCGGGCCCAGGGCCGGGAAGGGCGCGCAGCTCTGCCGAGTCTGCGCCCCGCCCCGGGAAGCACCCGCTCACCCTGCCGGAATCCCGGGGTTGTCACCGGTCCAGGAAATACCTGGCTGCCCTCTGGACAGAGGGAGGAGCCAAACCTGGAATTTCTCCGGTGTTTTTGCACAAAATCCCCCAGGATTTCAGCTCCGTGAAGTTGAAGCCCACGGGGATGAGAAGGAAGCTGCCTGCTTCTCTCGACAGCCCTAGTCAGGGCTAAGCGAGGATCATCCAAGCACTCCACTTCTCACTGGAAGATCCCTTCTTTGTGTTTAAGCTCTTCCCTGACTGGAAACTGTCAGGGTCACCCCAGGCAGTTGTTTCCAGCTGGATTGGCGCCATCTTGTGGCAGGATTGGGGGGGTACACTGGGCCATCGGTTACACCAGCATCCCCACAACTTTCTTTTCTTTTCCCCAAACAGCTGGGAATTGAAAATTTTAAATCATGTTCGCTGGGCATAGGAATTGAGCTGTGATGTTTCTGTCTCCTCCTCTACCAATTGTGTGGGCGTGTTTTCCAAGGGTTCCCGGTGTCAATCGAGTGTTAGCTGGAGAGGCCAGGGGCTGTTCTGCCTCCGCCGAAGTGTCACAACCAACCTGAACGAGGCACCAAACCCCACCCCCCAATTTCCCATGACATAAAATGATTAAGAAGACAGAGGTGCACTGTCTTGTTGCTACGGGTTAGTAATGTTATAACATTTGAGTATTATTAAAGGATCCCTGTTATCAAAGTCTTCCTATTACTATTACTTAGCATTTATACTGTATTCTGTATTTTCAAAGCACTCAAAGACCATTATCGCCCTGGACTTTCCAAACACTCCAGAGATGCAGGCAGGTGGCAGCTTTGTTTTATATAATAGGGAAACCGAGGCACTGTAATTAGTGCAGAGTTCATGGGTTTATGAGTCAACAGTAGTCATTTCTTTCTAGCTGATTAGTGTCTTACTCTGAAATGTCATAGATTCCAGTAGATGGTTAATAGACACCCTAACTTGGGAAACTAGTTTCTCTCACTCACTTTTTACAACCCATTGTAATCAACATTAGGAACTCAGTCACAGAAGTTTTAAAACTTATGAGTCATGTGCAGTATTACATTAAGCATATGCATGATGTTAATTGTGCATTAGTTTGTTTTTACATGTCAAGCACAACCCATTCAAAAATATTTGGAATGCTACCATCAGTAAACCAGATGTATCTTGATTTGGAAAATAAATTGGTTTTCAGAAAAAGACAAATATCCCTTTCATTAGACACAATAAAAAATTTTAAAAACCAGTAACAAGAAACCATATTATTTTAAGTCTATTATCCTCTCAGATACAAGAAAAACTATTTTCTGCTTTCAGACTGTAATGTTTCTTTTCAAAAGTGTTTTCAGTCTCTGTTGTTTCCCTTCCAAAAGCAACAACAAAATAAGTAACTTTGCTCCTCCATAGAAAGTAGTCAAATTATGCCCTCCCCGCAAAAGAAAATCCACTCATTTGGGACAACTCCAAGCCTTGGACTTGAATTCAGAGCTGGGTCAGGGTTGAGGCAAAAGAGGGTCTGAGAGGCTGGTAGTGCCATCAGTTGCTGCGATTAGTCGAGCCCCCAGCAGAGCTATCAAGTTGAGGAAGTTTTTCTTTGGAGCCTTCCCAAACCACCTTTAATGATTCTCTCTTTTTACCCAATTCTTACCTCTAATAATTTCTAAATGTATACTTTTAAGTCCTATGTACATAGTTTATTAATGAAATGGCATTTATTAGATAAATCTTGAGGTATTGAGCCAAAATATCCTGTATTAATAATGCTGGCTTATACCTGTATAAAAACGCTATACAAAAGTTTAAATCAAAATAAATACAATAGTTGATCATTCTAAATGTGTATTTTTAAGAAGTTGTTTCTTGGCTTGGGGGGAGTTAGGTTAGCTTCCCCAGACTTCTCAAGTCCATTCAACTTGTTCATTCATGCAGAAGGAATGTATTTATAAATTGTATTAATAAATAGCTATTCTTTATGGGCCCGTGGTAAGCAAGGCACTTTTAATTCATTATTCCTATGCAGCAATGCCCTGGAGTAGATTCTCCATTTTCCTAGTGAGGAAACCAAAGTTCAAAGAAGTTCAAGTAAGTTGCCATTCACTTCCAGAGAAAGAGCTGGAATAGGTACCTGAGGCTCAGCTCCCATGTGCACAGATATATGGAGCCAGCTCCACTCTCTGTAATCCTTCAGGTAGGAAAATAAGACTCATGAGTTGGAAAGGTAAATAGGAAATGAGCAAATTACAGAGCAACAAAATATTCCGTTAGGAGGGTGTATGTTCAACACTCATCATGTCTGTAGAGTGGACTGTGCCAGGGCTAGCCTCAGATTGCCAGCCAGCCTCTGAGCTTTTTCTCCTCTGACTTAGGCCAACTGCTGGACAAGATGGGATAGGGTGACATATTGGTGGAGAAGCTCATGACTCCCCAAATTCTTTCAGTCTCCACCTTCCAGCAAAATAGGAAAGGGGATTCTTCACAGAGACTCCAGCCTTACTGCAAAGAGAGCTCAAAGCCCTAGGTGGTCCTATTGGACAACAGAACTGAAGACGCTTACTAGTGTGATAAAATGGAATTTTAAGGGGGGGAGGTACAGTACTTTCTGAATCAGAAAAGGGTGACATAATGCGAGAGCACACTGTCCTCTTATTGTGAATTTTAAGAAATTGATAGAAAATTGATATGGAGAAGTGAGAGTATGTTCTCTGTTACCAAGCTGCCTGGGTTGAAATCCGAGCTCCATCACTTATTAGCTCTGTGACCTTGAACTAGTAATTTGACCTTTTTGTGCCCCAGTCTCTTCATCTGTAAAATAGGGATGATAATAGCACCTACCTCATGGGATTGATGTGAAGTACATAAGTAATAAGTACATCAGTACTTAGAACAATATCTGGTCCTTGGTAAACACTATATAAATGTTAGCATTGATTATCATTAGAATGAAAAGAACCTTCAACCAAACATATCTGGGCTCCTATCCCTGCTGGGTGGGGTGCTGGGTAAATTGCTCAACCTCCCTGAGCTTCAGTCTCTTCATCTGTAAAATGGGATAATACCACCTTGCAAGGTCATTGTGAGAATTAAGTGAAATGTTACACATGAAAAGACTTAGCACAGTGATGGTCATATAGTAGTGTCTCAATAAATTGCCATTTTCTTTTTTAAAAATTTAGCATCAATGGACATTTTTTGGTGTGTTTGGTGAGGGAAAGAGTAGTAAAAATGAAAATATGCATAATCTGTAAGTATATTTTATAATTAAGCTATATAAATTAAATCTTATAATTAAAAGGAGAACCCTGTGGCTTATAGGGATTCCATGAGCACCCAGCCATAAAATGGCAACCCAACAGGGCTGTTCTTCAGGAAAGCTGTGAGCATGTCAACCGCAAGTCTCTCCCCTTTTCTGTGCAAAGTTTTTGGTCATGTTTGACCTTGCCTTCTTCCTTGGACTGCCTGAAGGCAGGATCCTTGGGGTGGGTGAAGGTTGAGGGGTAAGGAGAGGGACTGAGAATAACTCACTGATGGGCCTCATATAAGCTCTTTTCGCTTTTCCCTGAATCTGAGGTCAGAGGGGCCATGGTAGGGGCAGCAGTGGAGGGAGAGACTCAGGCTGGGCAACAGGCCTTCCTAGAAGCAGCCCAGGCTCTGCAGGGCTCATGATGCACCAGTATTAAATGCAACGTTCATTACCTGCATCCTTGCTCCTCAAAGCGCTATTGGCAGCCTCGGCATCACCCAGGAGCTAGTTAGAAATTCAGGATCTCAGGTCTCACCCCAGACCTACTGAATCCAAATATTTGTTTCAAGAAGAGTCCCAGAAGGTTTAGATGCACATGAAAGGTTGAGAAGTACAAAGCTAAAGCATGTGATGCCCACACAGCCACTTAGTCTGGGGGGTGCTGGGACTGGGGCTTCTACTTCAAATTCTTGTATCTCCCCTTTATTTCCTCTTCCCTTGAATCCACACTGTGTGCCTTATAAATGGAAAAGACAATGGCTTTTTATGGTGAGAGTATCCACTTTAATTAATCAGAGCCCTCAAGAGACCCAGAAGTGGGAGAGGAGCAGAAGACAACTGAGAACTCGCTTCTTATGGCAGGCAGGATGGAGAGGGCAGCAGTTGATGGGTCAGGCAGCATCACAGAGTACCTGTGATGTCTCTGGACACTACCAAGAAAGCGTGGTGCCACGGAAAGCTCTGGACTGGGAATCTCGGGAGATTTGGGGTCTAGTCCAAACCTCACCTTTAAGAGTAGCTGGGCAAGTCCTCTCACCCCTTGGCACCTGGGTTTCCCCATTTGAAAAACAAGTAGATCAGATTAGAGGACCCTAAACTCCCATCCAGTTCTAAAGAGATGTCATTTTACAGCTCTAACCTCCAAACTTTGGTGCAGTTGAGTAGATAGAATTATCGTAAACGATTACACATGAAACGGAGAGCACCTGGGGCAGGATGTGATTAAGGGCTGACTCGTCAGAACTGGCAGCGCCCAGTGCTCCGTGGGAAGCCTTGTTACAGGGCAGGCGTGTCTGGAGCCTCGGTGAGCTGCTCCTCCCCTGGCTCCCGGAGCCAATAGGGAGGGGGGGCAGTCTGGACTTTCCCCGCTCGGCCACTAGGTGTTGCTGTCATAATGTGAAATCCATGGCCGACAGGGAAGTTTTGAGGGAAAACCTTTGCAGCTCATCTGGGCAAAGGTACAGCCCTGGCTTTCAGATCTAGAAAGGCAGGTTTCTAAGAGCGTGGAGGAGCTGGGGTACAGGCTGAGGAGGAATCGGTGTGTGCACTCTGCTGTGCAGAGGCTGCCTCAGCTGGCCTGCAAGAAGGGACCAGCAGGAAGGTCAGCTCGCTGCAGCCCTCCCCACCTCCCACACACACTCAGGCAACAGGCAACAGGGTGGCGGGAACCTCCCTTCTCACGCTTGGTCTCTGTCCCAAGTTCTGGACTCTGCCGCTAGAATCATCGCTGGCCCTACAAACGGTCAGCAAAGGGATATGAGCCTAGAGCAGAAGCCCTCCCGCCACACTCCTGCCCCGGGTGAGCAGGCTCTGCTCCAGACCCACAGTTCTCAACATTCTCACCTGAGTCCTCTGCTGGGAAAAATGCGATGCGGGTGAAAGGGAAGGAGCATTTATCAGGCACTGTGTACCAAGTGCGGCACCAGTGCTTTACATAGATTGATCGCGAGCCCACTTCCTCTGCACTGGTTCCCACGACCCGCTCCTGCTCTACCCCTGAAAAACAACACAAACGGCCACTCTCGAAGGAAATAGCCAGCAATTACTCTGAGGTGTAGGGAAAAGTGCACAGAACTTGGAGCCCCCACCCTTGGTCAGTCTCAGTTCTTGACAACCATGTGACAATGAGCACATTATTTAACCTTTCTGAGCCTCCATTTCCACATCTGTAGAAAAGAGGGATTGTTTGTGCCTCCAAGGTTATTTGAGCCTGCTTTGTAACTTGCAAGATGCTATACAAGTAGAAGTTATGTAGACACCACTTGAAGAACTTTTAATGTCTTATTGTTTTAGCATTATTGATTTATAATACACATACTGAAAAGTGCATGCATTGTAGGTGTACAACTCATTGAATTTTCAAACTCAACATACCCTTATAACAGCACTGAATTATATACTTAAAAGTGGTTAAAATGGCCATTTTATGTTATATATTGCAACAATTTAAAAAATGGGTCATATCTTTCCCTTGTCTTATTTCCCCCACAAAGCTCACCAGAGTTTGGGAACTGATGGATCTTCAGTTGATTATTTTGTATTAAATCCATTAGCTTGGACTAGACCAGTCAGTGAAGGAAGAATTGCCACAAAGGTAGCTCCAGACCTTTCGGTCTCTTTAATCAAGTGCATTGGGAAAGGGAGAAATGTCTCTTTACCAGAAGTATCAGCAAAGGACTGTTTCATCATTGGTTTGGACACATGCCTGGCCCTGAAAAAAAAAAACAAAAACAAATGACTCCAGCCAGGGTCCCACAATGCAGATTGGCCTGACTTTCTTAATGATGTGCACTTAAATTTATTAACTTCAAACCATGAGCTAGAGAAAAGCACTTAAAATACACAGTGCAATGTAGTGAACAGACAGTGACCAACTATGTAACCACTACAAAAATCAAGGGAAATAGCATCACTGGTGTCCCAAAGCTCTTACCCAATCTCTCTTCCAGATCACAACCCCCTTCCTACTTTCCTTGAGAGAGAATATAATCATACAGTTTAGTTTAGCCTGTTTTGAGGTTTATATAAATACCATGTGTATTCTTCTGTCTTGTTTCTTTTCCTCGACATTAAGGTTTATCTGTGCTGTTTTGTATGTTATAGTTTATTCATTTTCATTGCTGAAGACTATTTCAATGTATAAATATATCACAATCTATCTATTCCTTCTATTGTTAGCTATTTTGTGCTACTTCCATTTTGGGTCAATTATGAATAGCAATGCCACTGTGGCCATTCCTATACAGATTTATGGTATATATGTGTATTCATTTCTCTAAGATATATATTTAGAAGTGAACTTACTGGTTCACAGTATATGCATATTTTCAACTATACCAGATTCAACCAAATTGTTTTTCAAGTTGTACCAATCTGTACTCCCACAAACAATGTACAAAGGTTCCCATCACCTCACATCCTTATAAATACTTTGTATTGTCAGACTTCTTTATTTTTGCCCAAACTGATGCATCCTGTTTAGAGTTCGTTGAACTTCTTGGATGTGTATATTTATGTCTCATTAAATTTGAGAAGCTTTCAGTCGTTATTTCTTAGAATATTCTCTCTGCCCCTCTCTCTCTCTCTCCTTCTGGGACTCTAACAATCCATGTATCAGTACACTAGATGGTATGTTATAGGTCACGCAAGTTCTGTTCACTTTTCTTTATTCTTTTTTTTTTTTTTTTCCTATTCCTCAGATTGAATGATCTCAATTGCCTTCAAGTTCACAGATTCTTTCTTCTACCAGCTCCAATCTGCTGCTGAACCCCACTAGGGAATTTTTTATTTCTCTTACTAGTGTCTTCTGCTCTGTTTGGTTCCTTTTCATAATTTTTCTCTATGGATATTCTCTTTGGGACTTCAGTCTAGTTATATGTCTGGAAGAAACAAGGTGAGGTGGGGGTTGGTCATGAGAGGAATTAGCAGTGTCTTCAAGTGAACTACCTCAGGACATTCGAATACAGTTTCATCTGGGTGAGAGAGTGTTAATCTCTTCAGACAGAGGTGTAAGAGCTATTTCATCAGGAGAAGCACTTATAGGTTTATCAGACAAAGGAGGGTTCATCTTTTCAGATGGAGGTGGGGTGGCTAATTCCTCAGGGCAGACCATTACAGGTTTATTTGGCAAAGAAGACTCAGCAGGATCTAGGAGTTCAATGTTCCCGCTATCATTATTATCAGACCATATGTTCCCATTCCAACTTTTGGATCCCATTCCTTCACAATCAATGCCCTCACTTTAACAGCAGACAACCTACAAATCTGGAATTCAGTTTGCATTCTAACTCAGCCACTTGCATGATGACACTCTGCATCTGGTTTTCAGAAATCTTAAGTCTGCAGCTACCAGACTTAAGAGTTTCTTTCAGATTCTTCATGTAGCATTTGAGCTGGGAATTTGAAGCCCTGAACTCATCCTTTTCTTTGCCAACATTTGGTGTGATCAGTCTTTTTAATTTTCACCATTTTGGTGAAGGTGTAGTAGTATCTCACTATGATTTTAATTTGCTTTTTCCTGATGACTAATAATGTTAACCACTCTTCAGCTACTTAAAAGACATTTATATATCTTTGTGAATATGTGTTCAAATCTTCTGCCAATTTTTAATTTGGTTGTTTCATTATTAAGTTGTAGAAGTTCTTTATATATTCTGGATACCAACCCTTTGTCAGATATATATTTTGTGAATATTTTTCTCAGTCATTTTCTTAATGGTGTTGTTTGAGCAGAAGCTTTTTAACTTTGACAATCTTTAATTTATTAAATTTTCCTTTCAGACTACTGCTTTCTGTGACCTAAGAAATCTCTGCCTACTCTCAAGTAATGAAAATATTTTCCTCTAAAAGCATTATGATTTTAGCTTTTACAATTAGAGTTATGCTCCAGCTCAACTTAATTTTGGGATTTGATGTAAAGTAGGGTTGAGCACATGCTTTCTTAATTTCAGTAAATGCTGCCAGATTGCTTATCAGAACAACTCTACTCATTTACAGTCACACTAAAAGTGCAAGAGAGTTCTTGGCTCCCACATCCTCTTCAACATTTGGTATTATCTAACTTTCTATTTTTGCCATTTTGATCAGCAAGTGATATCTTGTTTTAATGTGAATTTCTGTGATAATGAGTTTGACTCATTGTTTATTTCTCAATAGTGTTGCTATTGAGAAATTTTATCACTCTATAACTTATTTCTTTTATTTCATCTACTTTTCTCTTGTGTCTTCTCTTTATGCATTGGGTTCTGAAGTTTCACAATGATGTATTTTCCTTCACTTAAAGGACACTTGTAGGCTCTTTAAATATGGCAACACATGTCCTTTGGTTCTAGTATAATTCCCTTCTGTTTCCTCTGTTCTTGGATCAATACTCCAAATCTCTTTCATTTTCTCTCCTATTTTTCATTGCTTACTCTACATTTGGGGAGATATCACTGACCTTATATAGCAAATGAAACAATGAAAACAGGTAGGTAGGCTGAAAGAATAGTTGGATCCTCATTTCCACTTCCTCTTCCCACTTTCAAAACTCTGCTAGCTAGCCCAATACTATTTCAACAAGAGACTGGGGGTTCTTTTCTGGAGAAGCCTTCCAAAGATTTTACTTGCGCTCTGATTGTTTCTATTTCACAGCATCCTGTTCTAATTTTTTTAAAGGTATGAGATTTTCTTCTCTCTCTATGCATATTAATTCAAGTATTTAAAAAATTTTTTTTGTTTCCTTGAAATGTTTTCAGTTAATTCCAACACCTTTTATTCTGCTTGTTTGTTTTTACTCTTACATTTTGTGGGTTTTCTTTAAATGTCTGATCATCCTTGGCTGTTTGCTCATATTTAAGAATGGAAAAAATGACGCAGTGAAGGAGTTGTGTACTTAAACCTTAATGACTGATCCACTTCACTGTAGATGTATCAGGTGGGGAATGTCCTCTATTTCATTGAGGAACTCCCAGATATCAATCACTGAAGCAAATACTTCAGGAAAGAATCCTCCAGTTTCTTTTTGTGATGGTATTATGCCAGCTATCAGTTTCAAAAGTAGGAAGAGGAATGGGAGTGGATGTGGCTCAGTACATGAGTGCTGGCTTCCCACATACAAAGCCCCAGGGTTCAATCCCCAGCCCCCGTACCAAAAAAAAAAAAGTGGGAAGAGGGAGTAGAATTGAATATCTGACTACTCTTTCAACCTATTCCTTTGTTTTCATTGTCATGCTTCACCCCTGCCCTCCATGATCCTGTGGGTCTACAAATTTTTATCTACTTCCCATCAGTTCCCATGCTATGGTTTGTAACATCTTGTACTTTGCACTCAGTTACATCTCCTCCATTTGCTTTCTAACTTGCAAAAAATTATGGGAATCTCTTGTGTGATAATGCTTCCTTTCCTCTTCATCTTTGTGTCCTTACATAGTTTCCATTTCAGTTAGTGGCATAATTACTCATTCTCTCCATCTGCCAGAAATCAGTACATCACTCTGAATTCATCTTCTCTCTCACCCTTACACATCCAATTGTTCACCAAGTCTGGTTGTTATATTCTAGATATCCCAAGGTTACAAACATACAACTTTAGTCCAAACCCTTGTTATCTCTTACTCAGGTGACCATTAAAGCATCTTGGACGATATCTTGCCTCTAGTCCTACTTGTCTTCCATCCATCCTGTTTCACACAACTTTTCCTGTTGTCCAGGATGTCCTAACATCTCTTGTCCTCTGACTCCTCTACCTTCCTCTCTGAAGGTATATTATCAGTGAATATTAGTAGTGCCTGGGGCATACAGCTAATATAGTACAGAGCATACAGTTCTGTAACAATTTATTTTGCCTTTGCCTTCCTCTAGACTATGAGCTCCCTTAGGTCAGGTACTGAATATAACTAATTTAGGTTCTTATGCCCAGTCCTTAGCATAGTACCTACTAAAAAGGTAAATTCTTACTCCAAATAAGTGGATGACTCACAAATCAATAAATGTATGTATCTGTTGTATGTATTTATATGTCTCTAGGCTCACATGGTATGTATATGGATAAAAGTGGTATGGATATTTCTATCTTTGTACTAGTGCATATGTTGCTGTAATTTTGAATGAGTTCAGGAAATGTCACCTTATGAAATTTCATAATAAAAATTAATATAGATGTGATAAGTCATTTGCTGAAGTAATCCATCCTGAGAGATAATTTAAACTGTGTCACTAATAAAATTTGAATGCTCCCCAAATGCTACCAAAACTCTATGGCTTTTTTCAAATAGCCAAGAAGTTAAAGTATAATGCAATAAGCCTGTAATCTGAGTAATTGTAATATGTTCAAATTAGTATATAAAAAAAAATAGATCAGAGGTAGGCTTGTAATCTATTCACCTTCATTTGCCATTTCTGGCACTCTTCATTTCTTTGTGTAGATCTAGATTTCCTTCAAGTATCATATTCCTTCTGCCTGAAAAACTTCCTTTAATATGTCTTATATTCAGGTTTGCTGGAAAAGAATTCTCTTATATTTTGTTTGTATGAAATAGTTTTAATTTTACTTTCATTTGTGAAAGATATTTTCCATGGGTATAGAATTGTGCGTTGACAGTTTTTTGTTGTTGTTGTTGTCGTTTTTTTCACTCGTTGTTTTAAATTATTGCTCAATTGTCTTCTTGCATGCATTGTTACTGATGAGAAATCTATTGTCATTATTACCTTGGTTCCTAGGTATATAATGTTTGTTTTTCCTTAGTAGACTTCAAGATTTTCCCTTCCTCCCTCTCCCTTCCTCCCTCCCTCCCTCCCTCTCCCTTCCTTTAGCAGTTTGACTATAATGTGTTCAGCTTGTTTGTTTGTTTTTTCCCTCCCCAATTTTGGATTTCTCTGAACTACCTGGATTTGTGATTTGTTGTCTTTCATTAAATCTGCAAATTCTTGGTCATCATCTCTTCAAATTTCTATTTTCTTTCTACTCTTTTCATAATTATATGTGTATTAAACTGTTTGATATTCTCCTATAATTCTTGGATGCTGTGTTCTATTCGCCCCCCACCCCACTCTGTTCTCTCTGTATATCTGTTTATATGGTTTCTATTGACCTATTTTCAAGTTCATTAACTCTTTCTAGTCTGCTAATTAGGCTATAGAAGGAGTTCTTCACTTATGATAGTGATTTTTTTTTTTAATTTGAGCATTTCCATTTGACTCCTTTTATAGTCTTCATCTCTCTGTTGACATTTTCCATCTGTTCCTGCCTATTGTCCATCTGTTCCGCTAGATCCCTTAGCATGTTAATCATAGTTATTTTAAAGTTACTGCCTGATAATTCCAACATGTGGCTCTGTTGGATGCTTTTTCTTTTGACAATAGGTGATCTTTTTTCTTGCTCTTTTGAGATGCTCATAATTTTTTTTTTACTGAATGCTGGACATTGTGCACTGTGGTAGAAGATTAGTAGGGACTGATGTAAATAGTATTTACTCCTGGAAATGGACACACCTCTTCTCTGTCAAGCCACTTATGTGGGAATTTCAGTCTATATATTCAGAAGTTGAACCAAGTTTGGGTTTTATTGTTGCAATAGTTACCCTCAGTGAACCAAAGCGTTTAAATTATTCCAGTGGTCAGCTGCTGTTGCACTGAGCTTGGTGTGGGGCCTGGGGTGCCAACGCGCCTTTCTGAGTGTTCCTGCTCCACTCTAGACCTCCTCAGCGCTTTTCTGCTTGCTCCAGGGAGGAGGCCTCTCTCCTTGCTCTTGCCTCTCCCCCAGCAGTAGGGTGCTGGGGCCTGCTACTCAGTGAAAGGCTCTTAGTTGGGGCATGGAAGGATTCTTGGTTATTATAGTTCACCCTCAATTTTAGGCAGCCCCAGTGTGCCTGTCCTTGGAGTAGAGCTTTCTCAGCATTTCCACCCTTCCCATTCCCCATGATAATCAATTTTTGCTTTGTATCTGCACACTCTTGGGCAAGAGAGAGTTTCCTGCCCCACCGCCAGTGAAAGAAGATATCTGCTTTGCATCAGTGTAGGATACTGGGCCTAAGTAGGTTTCCTGCTCATCTCCATGGGCAGATCGCTTTTGATTCTACTCCTCCTAAGAAGACAATTAACTTGCCTAGGGTTGGGGGAGAGGAGAGGGAAGAACTTGTAATATAGGTGAGAAAAGGCCCTGATATGAGCATTTCACATTGTGTCCTTGCATTGACCTTTGGCAAAAATGCCCCTGTGTGAATGGTCCTGATCATTTGGCTGGGGTCCTCCAATAGGGATATGGTTGTTATCGCAAAATGACAGTATTTCTTGAAATAATTAACCTCCGTTTACCCTAACCTTTTGTGCTTATCAAAGAATTTCCTAGACTGAATGTTCTTTCTTTCTTTCCCTCTGGGAAGAACCCAAGTTGTATTATTGACAACTGTTGAAAAATAATTAATAAATCTGGTGATTGGGAACCTTGGGACCTGATCCCTCTTGAGAGAACTGAATATAGTCACCTGATGAGTCAGGGACCAGGCTTCAGGTCCAAGATGACCCCAGCAGGTTATGATTCTCTGAGAAAATGTAGCTAGCCAGCAGACATCTCTTTCCCTCTCTCTCTGCCACACTGACTACTATATTATATATTGAAACATAGTATTTACTATATTTGCAGTGCTACCCAATGTATCATCTAAGCATAGGCAGCATGGTTATAATGTAGTCAGGCAAGGAATAATCTGAGAAAAATCTCATTATGTCAGATTGGTACCTTCTTCCTTGGTGTGAAAATCAATAAGGCCAAGCACATGAAAAATGTACATACAGTATTTATCTACATATACACACATGCATATGTAGAATTCATATTTATATTAATACCGTCACCCCATCATAACACACACACCCAAACCAAGACTCCTTTGGCTAGGCTGGTTGCCATGGTGACTCTTGCTGGAGTAAACACAGCTTTGCTAGGGAGTCCTGAACTCAGACAGAGAGAGCTCGTTTAGGTCACCTCAGGTCCTCTATTGCGGAGCCCTCCCCTTTTGTGAGGTCCCTTTTCCTGCCTGCTCTCTTCCCAACTCCAAGTAAAAATATACACTGCCAGCTGCAGAGGTAGCTCATGGTCTGAAGAGTTCTATGTGGGAATCTTAACACATGGAGCCCAAAAAGAAACAGGAAAAAAATCTCAATGCTTAGCTGAATTCTAGAAGTCTACTCATTCCAATACCAACAAATGAATGGGAGAACTGGAAAGCAAGTGTCATGATCCCATCCCTCCCCATTTTCCCTGGCTCTCTCTTCCCATTACTCCAGTCTCATCCTCTACCCCAGTTCCTGAATCTGAAGCAGCTCTAATGCTGAAGTCCGGAGACCCAGCATCTCTCACTTCTCAGTTTTTCAAAGTTAGAACTTTGAACCAATTAAGGTTTAATTAAAACTGAAAGATATATGAAAGGATGAGATAAAGAGCTTCAGCACTCCTGCCTAGGGAAACAGGCAGTTCCTTAAATCAGCATGGTCTGCAGAGCCAGGGCCTCCCTTAGGCCCTCTGGCTCGGTCCAGGTGGCCAGAACCAGGTACAGACCAATAGGACTCGGGATTCCATCCCTGAGTATAGTTTTTATATGTCTAAATTTCAAATTCAAAATCTTAATTTTTTAATATTTTCCCTGCTTCACTCCCTAATAGATGAGTCAGAGGAATTTGCATTTTGAGGTCTGTCTGGGCCTTTTAAAATGCTGTATATTTCTCCCTAGATTACCCCAAAAATAAAATTCATTCCTTTTGCTGGTTTTTCCAAGAAGTCACTTATGCCAAATTTTGATGAGTTTAGTAGGATTTTCTTAAGCTTTGGTGGGGCTACAAGATAGGAACATAACACAGAATAAAGAACTTCTCCAAGCTCACCAGCCCCTCCATATTTTTCTTATTCTATCAGACATAGACATAGTAGTTTTCCTCTCTCTCTGAAACCTTACTGCTAACTGGCATCCAGACCCTGGATGAGGGTGGGAGAGGTTGGGGGAAAGAGAAAGGAGCAGGGCTTAGATTCTACACTAAATTTGCATAAACATATCCACCAAAATGCTCAGAAAAACAAAGGCCTCTCCATTAACATCAATCACTCTTTTTAGAGTGTAGTCATATTACAAATAACAAAACTTTTTCTGTCATCAGGAAACATATATATATATAATTATATATATATATATAGTTATAGTTATAGTTATATATATAATGTATGGGTAGCAATAGAAATCATGTTTGCCTCTGGGTGCCAACAAATGGAACTGCTGGCAGCCTCTTTCTTCCCTGGCTGCATCTCTTGGGGACTTGCTTGTTGTTCTCCTTGGAGAATATTGCTCTTCTCTTGTCAGAGCTGCTGATCTCTGCCCTGCTGCCTGGTAGCTGGAACCACCTCTACCCTCTTTTGCTGACTAGGGGCTGTTCTACCACCTTGGCCCTGCCCAGTGGTAGGGCATGTGGCCCAGGTAGCCACCAGGGATATTTTCCTGAGTAGGGAAGGTCTCTCTCTCATTCAGGCTTCTGAATTTCTTAGCAAGGGATGCTATTGCTAACAAATACTATGATCTGGTCTTGGCTTAAAAAAACAGAAATTTACTGTCTCACAGTTTAGGAAGCTAGAAGTCCACAATCAAGGTATTATCAGGCTACGTCTTCTCTGAAGTCTGCAGCATTCTGGGGGTGGCTTGCCAGCAGTCTCTGCCTCCATCACCTGGTGATCTGTGACCTTCTGTCTCCCATTCCTACTACCATGTCCAAATTTCTTTTGCTTATAAGGACTCCAGTTATATCTGATTAAAGCCCATCCAGATCTAGTTTGGCCTCATCTTAGTAGGATCTACAAAGATCCTACTTACAAATGAGTTCATATCCTCAGGACTGGGAGGTTAGGACTTTGGGGAGTATATCTCAATCTATAAGCCAGCCCCCTGCAACCCCAAAAGACATATTCTTCTCACATGCAAAATTCATTCACCTCATCTCGACATGCCAAAAAGTTTTAAGTCATTCCAATAACAACTCCAAGGCCAAAATCTATCTAGATCATTTAGGGTGTTTGTTCATTCTGGGGCAAAATTCCTCTCCATCTGTGGACCTGTGAAACTAGAAAACTCATTATCTGCTTGCAAAGTACAATGATGGGGTAGATAGACATTCCCATTCCAGAAGAGAGAAACTGGAAGGAAAAAGGGGTCATAGGTCCCAAGCAAGTCTGAAACCCAGCAGGACAAATTCCATTAGATTACAAGCTCTAAGAGTAACCTGTGGCTCACTTTGTTCTCCAGGCTTGCCAGAGCTGTACCCGACCATTTCTGAACCACCCTTTCTGAATGCCAGGGTGGAAGTGCCACCCTCTCCAAATGCTCTTGGCCTAAGAAGATCTCTTTGGTTCAGACCTTTGCTTCAATGGTTCTGCCCTTGAAGTCATTATTTCTTCGTTTCATCCCATTTCTGTCCCCTTCAGTCCAGACTGGCAGTGTTTCTACCAATACAAAACTCTCACAAGACATATTGGTCTTCTGTGCAATTCAAGGAGGTCCAAGCAATCAGGCAAAAGGATCTTTCACAGATCCTTCCTGGATAGTTGCATTTCAATTCCTGACTTACTCTGAGATGGTTGATTAGATCCATGAGTCATATGCCTTATCTCTTTAGTAAATGGTTGTTCAGCCACACCTTCACGTCCTGTCCCATTCTCTGAAACACTCATCTTCAGGAACTCAGGCAGAACCCTATTGGTGCCACTTCCGGCCCTAGTCTCAGATAACACTATCTGGATAGATTGAGAAATTTCTAAATCATAAAGGGCTGGTTCCTTTTTGCTTAACACTTCAGTCTTCAATTTATCTCTTTCCTCTCACATTTTACTATAAGCTACCAGGAGAAACCAGGCTGCACCTTCCACACTGCTTGTAAATCTCCTCAGCTAACTATCCAAGTTCATTACTTACAAGTTCTGCCTTCCATCCGACACCAGGAAAAAATTCCGCCAAGTTTTCTGCCACTTTAGAACAAGGATTGCCTTTCTTCCAATTTCCAGTAACACATTTGTCATTTCCTTCTTTTTTTTTTCCTCTTTTTTTTAAATTTATTTTTTTACTTTATTTTGTATATTTAATAATTGAAAATATAAACAATTAAAAACTAAAAAGTAAACACATGAATAAATATATACATTTCTCAATTAAATGTACTAGATACATATAAAAAATTTTTTTGAATCAAACAATATGTTACACAATATATTTGGTTCATAGTAACGCATTCATACAGTATTTGTCCTTTTGTGTCTGACATCCGGAAAAAATTCTGCCAAGTTTTCTGCCACTTTATAACAAGGATTGCCTTTCTTCCAATTTCCAGTAACACATTTATCATTTCCTTCTAAGGACTCATTGGAAGTACCTTTAACATCCATACTTTACCAACAGTTTTTTTGAAGCAATCTAGGTTTTTCCTATCAAGTACCTCAAAACTCTTCCAGCTTCTATCCGTTACCAATTCCAAAACCACTTCCAAATTTTTAGTTATTTGTTAAAGCAGCACTACACTCCTTTTACCAAAAGACAAACAAACAGACAAAAAAATCTAAAAGAAAACAAAAACAAAAAAACCCAAAAAGTTTGTTGTCTCACAGTTTGGGAGGCTAGAAGTCCAAAATCAAGATATCAGCAGGCAGACCATGCTTTCTCCAAAGGCTGTGGCATTTTGGTGGTGGATTGCTGGCAGCCCAAATTCAGTCTCTGCTGCTTCACATGGTGTTCTGCCTCCTTTTGTCTCCTACTCAGTCCTACTACTATGTCCAAATTTCCTTTGCTTATAAGGACTTCAGTCATATTAGATTAAGGCCCATTCTGATTCAGTTTGACCTCAAAGATCCTATTTACAAATGAGTTCACATCCACGAGACTGGAGGTCAGGACTTGCACGTGTATTTGTGGGGGACATAATTCAATCCATAACAGACTTTTATGGCTCTGCTCCTTAAACATAAGCTCTCCAGTTACAACCCCTATACATAACTTACTCTCAATTTCTCTCTTTAAAGAAAACCAACCTTTATTCACTGTCCAAGGGCCAAGTCCCACTGCCTTGACTCTCTTATTTCAGTGTGTATCCATGGCTCTTGGTGAAAGGATGGGGTGATTACCTTTGAACCTTCTTCACAAGTATTAAATTTGGCCTCTTGAGCATTTTCCCAACCGTAACTCAAAGCCCTCACCATTTCTCTGACTGTTCTCATGCAAATAAGATCCTTTAAAACTCATCCTGACATTTTAAAGCAGTTCTGTGCAATAGAAATACAATGTGAACTACTAATGTAATTTTAAATTTTCTAGAAGCCACATTTAGAAAAAAATTTAAGTAGGTAAAAATAATTTTACTTTCTTTATTTAACCCACTATAGCAAAAATATTATCATTTCATCATGTAGTCAATATAAAAGTTTTAATGAGGTATTTTACATTTTTTGAGGTACTAAATCTTTTAAATCTGGTATGAAAATTACAGCATATCTCCAAATTTCATGTGCTCCATAGCTACATGTGGCTAGTTGCTCTCATATTGGACAATCATTTCAAGGGTTGGTGAGCATAAGGCTCTTCTCTAGAACTCTGGCTATAATGTAGACAAAATATGCATGAATATGTCATGTGCAAACTTCTCAGTTGAGCTTTTAAGGGCCTCTGGATTCTGCCCCATGTTTCAGTTAGGCTGATCTCCTTACTAGTGCTTCCTATACCATGTACATTCCCACCTCTATCCTTGGCTTTTGCTTTTCCCCTGACCAATGATCCTCTCCCTTTACCCTTTTCTGTTCTAACTCTTAGGTCAGCTAAAGTTCCATCTCCTCCTGGACTACAGAAGTTCTTGTTGCTCTTTTTTCAGAGCTTCCTTTGATTATCCTTTAAAGGAAATACCATAAAATGTAGCAGTTACTTTGGTTATATTGTCTTTATATTGGTGCTTTTATAGAGGAGCCTTTTCTCTCTGGTAACCTGGGAGCTCTTTCAGAAAAATGTGTTATATGCCATATTTTTTAAGCATCCACATGGTCTACTCTAAAACAGAGTTCATAGTTCACACTAAAAATGCTTCTTAGTGGCAAATGTGTTGTTGCGTGTAGTTTTCATGCCACTTCATTAGTACCTTATCTCTTCAGTTAGACTGAAATCTCCTCTCAAGGGTTCTGGTTGTTTTTAATCTCTAAACAACTTAGCACTAATTCTACTAGGATCTAAATACCTAATCTTAGCCAAAATTGTAGAGCATGTGACAGATTAATAAGTGCTTTTGCTTACATAATCTCTTTTGATTCTCAAAATCACTCTTTGAGGTGAGATTTATTGACATCATCATCACTCTATAAATGTGAGGCTCAGAGAAGTCAATTGTTTTACTTGAGGTTGGCCAGCAGGGAAATGAAAGGAAGCCCAGATGATCTGACTACAAAAGAGAAGCCTTACTTTGCAAATCCGTGGCTCCCCCTGTACTCCTACGGTATACTCCTACCCCTTCTAAAACATATGCAGTAGTTCTGGGGTGGGGTGGGGGAGCCAGGGGCTCTCCTTTGCTTTGATTTTATAATTAATATTTCCCAGGAGAGTCTTGTATATCCAGCCCTGCTGTGTCCAAGAACAAGCATTTGGGAACTGCTCTTCAAACAATGCTACATGAAGGGCAACTCCCATCTCTGTTGCCGTGGGAAGGATTTCCAGGGCAGGGCATCTTTATAAAGGGTCTTGCCACCTGCTTTTCTTCCATGGCTACTCCTTACTTTCCCTTTGCCTCTTTCTAACTTAGCAAAAGTATTAACGTTTCAACATGTAATCAATATTTTAAAATTTAATGAGATTTTCCATTTGGAGAGGGGTACTACATCTTTGAAATATGGTACAAAAATGAGAAATAAGTACCCGCAAAAAAGGCTAAGTATGTATGAATGAACTTTGATAAGAATTCTATATCTATGTGTAAACTCTCATGATCATTACATCAAAAATCCAGGGATAGTAGTTCAGAACTTCGAGCCACACATTCCCCTCCACCCAGAATGTCCCACACCCATTAAAAGCAGCATTATTAAAAACAGCAGCTACTGGGCGTGCTTAAAAACAACTCTTCTCGAGTAAATAACTTGGAATGTTTTTATTTTAGAATATCAAAGGGAGTCTGGACCACATTATGGCTAATTGGCTGCATATTTCCATGAGCAGAAATGAAGCTATATTTTAGTAACAAGGATGCAGACCACAATGCCTTTAATGCTGGTTACCAGCTTTTCAAAAAACAGAAGGGATGGGGGGCAAAAACTGAATTTCAGTCTGACTCAAACTGCAGCCCAGTTCTAGAACAAGGAGAGAACGGGGAGTGCAGTATAAACATTTTGGCCTAATTACAGTGACTGCAGTAGGGCCTCCATGGCCCTAGCTCTGTGTAGATCTACTCGGATAAAGAAATGCTTTTATGGACAGTGTTCCCTCTGCCCCCCTTCCCCCCATAGGAGGTGGTTAAGCAGCCTAGCTTGCTAGAAAACAAGGACTTCTGAAAGCTGAGCATCTATGAACAAAGAGCCATTCCTGAAGTTAAGAAACACGTCTTATAGCAAAGCTGATCTGAATCGTGTATGATTTGTATAATTGTTTTTGTACTACATGGTAATTAGACTTAATAAGCATTATTTATTTTACAGCCCGACCAACCATTTCTGGGCTGGAGGATAGGAATCTGAGGGGTGGAGAATTCACAAGGCAGGCCCCTCCGCTGCTGGTTTCTCACTGCCCATCCTACCTCATGGGCAGAGCCACATGAAGCCACACCCAGCACCCCATCCTCCAGGGCTCTGGCTCCTCCCTGTTTACTCTGCTGGTGAGTAAATGACTCAACTGGGGACTTCTAAAACCTCTAGGCTGTGGGTGGCCTTGATTAAATGCTCTAGGAAGAAAATAAGAAAGTAAGAAAATCTTTATCCAGAACACTTGGATAATGAGTCTTTCTGGGTGGTGGAAATTTCCCAGATAAATGAGTGTTCACTTCTTTGGGCCCCAAACTTTTTTTTTTTTTTAATTAGAAAAAAAAAAAAAAAAGGCTTCATTTTAAAATTTAGCTTTCTGATTCTGTGCTCATGCCTTCAATATTTTCACAATGATTCTCTGCTCTTCAGTCAGGAAAATATGCTTGATTCTGTCACGGACACATTTAGCATACACGGCACCACCTTAGGCTCTGCTCACCTGTTTTGTTTGGTGGGTTGATTTTGGTTTTAGATAACCTTGTAAGAACTTTAGGTCGCACAGCATGAACCTCTCAAAGTGGGCCTGAGCACATGTGGTCCCATGCGGATTTTGGTGCTTTCCCAACCTTCTTGGTAGAAAGGAAAACAGTTCTACTACCAGGGGCTGGCTGCAGCCTACTTTGTTTAAAAGCGTTCACTGACTCCGACAGTGTGCCACACGCTGGACCCTTTTGAATGCCTCTAGGCATCATCCCTGGAGAGGAAAAAGGAACCCACACTTGTTATTTTAACCATTTCAAATGGAAATTTAAATCAAATGTATCGTACTCTTCTTCCTGAGGTTCTTAAACAGTGGACATGATTTTAAATTGTCTTGACTAAGTTATAAAAATTATAATTGGTTGCATTGACTTGTAATAGAAAGATGGCCTCAGAAGTTATTGAGGTACATAAGATTGTTTATTTCTATATTAAATGACCCAGACATACGCATGTAAGTCCTTGTGATTGCTTTTTATAATTCCGACAACTTCCCTCTTGGTTGTCAGCGTACCTGTCACCAAAAGTCCCTTTCTTCTCTTTTGAGTTGCTGTATTCATGGAAATTAGAATAACTAGGGTATCTATATGACTGTAAAATAAAGGAGTATAGACTCTGGGGAGGACCAAAGGGACAGAAAATAGGACTTTTTTGTGTCTGGGTACTTCCTCATTCTTGTCTATCTTCCATGTGGGGCAGATAGTCAGAAAACTGAATTGTGGAAAGGTAAAAGGAAGTAGCTACTCCAAGAAGCTGATTCAAAAACCAGAAAGAGACTAAGGTGAGATAGGAATCTCCCATTATAGAATTTATAATCAAAATGATTTTCTTTTTCTGATAAATATAACACATGCCAATTTAAAAATATTCGAATATATACAATGTAGTAAAGTCCCTCATATTCTCCTCCTCCCCCCTCCCGGCCCAAAAAATAACTACTTGTGAAAGTGCATCGTTGTTGTTGTTGTTTTCTATCCACATACTAGCATATTATGACCTTTTTTTAAAACACAAATTTGGGATCATACCCTACAGTATAATTTGATCTTTTAACTTACCAATTTATCTTGACTATCTCATGAGTTAGTACATTCCGAGTTACTTCATTGCCTTTAACCACAGCTTAATATCCATTAAAGTATCATTGTTTACTTAAACAATTGTTTATGGATGGATATTTGGATGGTATCCAGTTTTTTCAGCATTACAATCAACAATACAATGAGCATCTTTTAATAGTTTTAATGGAGTATTTGAGGAGAATGACTTCTTAGATGTGGGATTTGTCCTATAAAGGGTAAGGACTTTTAAAATTTTAGTACATGCTGCAAATTTTTCTTCCAAAAATATTATGCCAATTTACATTCTCACCAACAGTTTATGAGAATGCCAGTTCCCCACATTCTTGTTCACACTGGATATTAACAAATTTTTAGTGTTTACTAATCTGATAGGTAAAAATTTGTAACTGTCACGTTATTTTTCATTTCTTTGTTAATGAAATGGAGCAAATTTTGTTTTTCTCCTGTGATTTGTCTTCAATATCCTTTGCTCGTTTTTCTATTGCATTGTGCATCTTTTTAAAAAAGATTTATAAGTACTTTTTGTTAGAGCAATCTATAAACTCTGTTTGCCTGTTAAGGTACTGTACTTTATCCCCAATTCATCTTTTAGTTCTTTCTTTGCCACAAAGAGGCTTATATTTTATATCGTTAACTAGCCCATTTTAGAGTCTAGGAATTTTAATGCTTAGAAAGGCCTTATCCATCCAAGATTATGAAACATGTACTCGTATTTTCTCCTAATACATTTATGACTTCATTTATGCATTTAAATATTTGATCCCTTTGATATATATATAAATATATATATTTTTAGGAGATACAGGGGAATGAACCAAGTACCTTGTATATGGGAAATGGGTGCTCAACCACCTGAGCTACATCAGATCCCTGACATATATTTTAATGTTAGGAGTAAGGTAAGATCCAAAATTATAACTTATTCAAAAGGCCATCAGTTGTCCCAAAATCTTTTATTGATTTATTTTCTCCCACAGAAATTCCTCAGTGGAAATGCTACCTGTATCATATACTGCATTCTGTGTAAATTGCCATATATTTGGGAGGTCTATTTCTGGACAACTCTATTCAATTTCATTGTCCTGCCAGTCTCCTGCTGGGTTGGAACCACACTGGTATATTATAACTTTGTAATACAGTCTAATATCTGGTAGGGCTTGTTGTTTTTCTTTGCTTTTCATAAATTTCATGACGATTCTCAAAATTTATTCTTCTAGATTAAGTTTAAAATAATCTCATCAAGTTCTTTAAAAAATCCTGTTAGTATTTGGATGAACTGGTATTGAGTTTATAATGAAGACAGAATTAATATTTTATGTTTATAAAATATGGAACTTTCTCTCCATTAAATCAAATCTTTTCTGTCTCTCAATGTTGTATCATTTTCTTCACATAGTATAGGTTGTATACAGTTTTGTTAAATTATTCCTAAGTGTGTTATCTTTTTCATTGCTATTATGAATAAGATTTTTTCTTCCACTAAATTTTCTACCTGATTGCTGTTTTTATACAGGATAGGTATTGATTCTTTTTTTAAAATATTAAATATGTGACTGGCAGCCTCCTAGAATTCTCATATTGGTTTGAATGGTTTTTCAGCTGGTCTCTCTTAGGGTTTCAGGTATATTGTCACCCAATAATTATTAGCTAACTTCCAGAAAAACGTTAGATAAGAGCTGATATCGAGTTATGATTTGGGAGACATATATTTATCATATTATAGAAGTAGTTTTCTCTTCCTTTTTTTTTTTTTTTTAAGGATTTG
>JAKSZT010054030.1:39448770-39547322 GCA_026826555.1 Tolypeutes matacus
CCCCCCCCCCCCCCATTGTTTGTGCTTGCTGTCTGCTCTCTGTGTCCATTTGCTGTGTGCTCACTGTGTCTGCTTGTCTTCTCTTTAGGAGGCACCGGGAAACAAATCTGGGACCTCCCATGTGGGAGAGAGGTTCTCAGTTGCTTGAGCCACTTCTGCTCCCTGCTTTGTTTTCTCTCTCATTGTGTTTTCTCTTTGTGTCTCCTTTGTTGCATCATCTTGTTGCGTCAGCTCGCTGCGCCAGCCCGTCACACCAGCTCGCTGCGCCAGCCCGTCACACCAGCTCGCTGTCTTGCTCATCTTCTCCAGGAGGCACCGGGAACCGAACCATCTCCCATGTGGTAGGTGGGAGCTCAATTGCTTGAGCCACATCCACTTCCCTCTATTCCTATTTTGACACAGTGGTTAAGAACATTCTACTTACTAGCTACATACTACCCACTTTCTAGCTATGTGACCTGAAGCAAGAGTCTTAACCTTGCTAAGCCTTAGTTTCCTCATCCATGAAATGGGTGATGGTGAGGATTAAATGAAATAATGCATACAAAGCATGTCATCCAGTGACAAGGAATTAATAAGGGCAAAATAAATTCTAGCTCTTTTTTATTATTACTGTTTTACTATGAATGAATGTTCAATTTGATTATATACCTTTTTTATATCTTTAACCATCACTTTTCTTTCTTGACTATTAATAGTGTGAGTTATATTCATAGATTTTCAAAAATCAAATCACTCTGAAAAGTCTGAATTGGTCAGAGCATAATTTTTAATGGACTAATGGATTCTGTTTGCTCATATTTTGACTAGGATTTTCACATCAGATTCAAAAGAGAGATTACACTGGGAAGGGTGGGAGTGGAGCAAATGGATAGTGATATAGGCAGTATGTGGTGAAGTGTGTGTGGTATGTTTGTATTTGTGCAGTGGGGGGGGGTTTGAGTGGTATGTGGTACGGGTGTGTGATGTGTGTTGTGTGGGTATGTGGTGTGCATGTGTGTATGTGTGTGAGGGATCTTCATATTTGTGTAGGATGTGGCATGTGGGTGTGTGGTATGTATGAATGGTGTGTGGTGTGGGTTTGTGGTGTGTTTGTGTGAGATGTGGTGGTGGGGTGGGCAATGTTTGCATGCAGTATGTGGTGCTTATGTGCGATGTCTGTGAGGTTTTGGTACCAATGACATGCTGGCTTCATAAAATGAGAGATTTTTTTCCCTTTGCACCCTGGTTAAATTAAACAGCATCAGAATCATCTCATATTAAAAGTTAGAAATAACTAACTTTTAAAATTATCTGGGTAGTTTTAAGGCAGCTTTGTCAATTTCTTCCATGGTCTGGGTTTTTAAAACCCAAACCATGACAATGAGTCAATTTTAATAAAGATTTCTTTAAAAGTCATCCATTTCATTCACACTTATTAGAAAATATAGAAACAGCTGTTTTGATATGGCATCAAATAATAGTGCAGTATAATCAAAATGCTTTCCTAACATTTAGTATGGAATGTAAATGTTTCATACATTTAGTATGAAAAGAAAGGCTAAAAAGAATCAGGAGGCAATTTGGGCACTAAGTGCCTACAAGAATGGCAGGCATGGTTAGGTGGGGCTTCAAATCCTGATCTTTCATTTTTCAATCAGTTAATTAGGCTGGGCCTGCTTGGCTTTCTAGGCATAGATGAAGGAGTCATTCAAGCTGGGAAGAAACAGATGCCGTGTGAGACTGCATCATTTTTGATTAATAATTTAAAGGGGGGGGGTAATATGTGATTATTTAAGTAGTAAATAAATACCTACAAAATGAATGTGACCATTAGACTAAATCCTTCCAAACAGTGTGGACTTTGACGGGAAAAAACTGAAAGGATTCTTTAGGGGCAGAAATGCTGGGAAGCAGGTTGCCTCGGACGGGAGCACTGAACAGTAAGCATGCTGCTGGCTGGGGGAGGGGGTGGGGATTTCCTGGGGAGAGGACCTGAAACCCAGCCGAGAAAGGAGGGAAGGTTTGGAAAGGGTGAGGGCAAGAAGTGGGGACTTACCTGCCGAGGAGGAAGGGAAAGGGCAGGTACTGGTGACGCTTCCGGTTGGCTGGTGGTGCTGAGCGTCACGCTAAGGAGATGTGGCTCCGCGCACGTGTCTTTCAGAAGTTGGCCGGCCTCTTGTCCTTATTCAAGGCTTATTTCTATTCGTGCCGACCTCTCTTCCCCCCTGAACTTGAGGAAGGTGTGTTATTTCTCCTTAAATGGCCTACGCAGGAGTTGGTGAGCCGCAGCACTGCGCAGGCACCCTGTCTTCCAGCCTGGCAGCGGTAGGGACCGACGGCTCCGCAGTTTCCAGGTGCTGCTTCCTTGGCTGCGGTGTTCCAGAAGGCAGAAAGCCCCGTCTGTGGGCTCCACATGCCCAGAAGTGCCGCTCTCGGCCGAGACAGCTGCTGCTTGCATCACCATGCAGAACCCATAAGAACGCTGGGTACAGAAGGAAGGAGGAGGACAAACCATTAATCCTCTCAAGAGATATTTCAGAGGGGAGATGGGCTTCCCAATTCTCAACTACATTCTAACCACCTTTCTTTGGTCGAGAAAACATTTCTGTCCCTGGGAATGTTAAAGTTAAATACAGCCATACCTTGGTACTCGACTGCTTTGAAACTCATCGAATTTGATACCTGATGCATGTTGACGCGAAAATTTTGTCCCAATACTTGTCATTTGTTTGGTATTCGATGCGCAAGCTAGAGCTTGTTGGTGCTGTTTGCCTGGTGACTCGCTACCCTTTCCAGCTGAAACAAAGGGTCATGCATTAGTCACGCAGTAGCTCTTGCCCTGTGCACATCCCCTTCTGGTCTTATCTTAGCTTCTGTGGTCATTTTGTGTATTTTTGCATGTTTTTTTCTCTTCATAGGTCCTAAGAAAATGAGCAGTGGTAGCATTGAGCAGAAAAGAAAATTACTTTGCACTACCACTGAACAAAAAAAAGAAATAGGTAATATGCAAGTACTGTTCACATTACTGATCTTGCTAGAGAATACAGTATGCCTAGAACAATTGTCTCCACCATCATTAAGAATAAAGAAGCGATAAAAAAAGGCTGAGGTTGTGAAAGGAATTAATGCAATAACAAAGCAGTGTTCCCAAACACTGGAGGAAGTTGAAAAGCTGTCATTAATTTGGGTAAACTAGAAGCAGTTAGCGGGCGACAGTGTATTGGAAGCCGTGATATGTGAAAAAGCTGAAGTGTTGCATACTGATCTTTTGAAAAACAAACTGGAACCAAGTGATGAGAGTGTTGAAGTTTTTAAGGCCAGCCACAGCAGTTTGATAATTTTAAAAAGAGGACCGGCATCCATAGTGTCATGAGGCATGGCGAGGCAGTGAGTGCTAATAAAAAGGCTGCTCGTGAATTTCAAGACTATGTAGAGGCTGAGGGTTTTATTCCCCACCAAGCTTTTAACTGTGATGAGACTGGAGTTTTTTGGGAAGAAGTGGTGAGCAGGACCTCACCATCACAAAAGAGGAGAAGTCATTACCAGACCACAAACCAATGAAGGACAGGTTTACTTTATTGTTGTGTAGGAATTCTAGTGGGGACTTAAAACTCAAGCCTCTTCTAGTCTATCATAGTGAAAACCCACAAGTTTTCAAGAAGCACAATGTGGGAAAATGGATGTGGATCAAGAGATTGGGCTCCCCATCTACCATATAGGAGGTTCAGGGTTCGATTCCTGGGGCCTCCTGGTGAAGGCGAGCTGGCCCATGCAGGACTGCTGGCCTGTGTAGAGAGCTGGCGCAGCACAATGAGGCAACAAAAAGAGACACAGAGGAGAGACAATAAGAGACACAGCAGACCAGGGAGCTGAGGTGGTGCAAGAGAGTGAGCGCCTCTCTCCCACTCCAGGAAGGTCCCAGGATGAGTTCCCGGTGCCGCCTAAAGAGAAGACAGGCAGACACAGAAGAACACACAGCGAAACAGACACAGGGAGCAGATAGCAAGTGCAAAAAGACAATGGCGGCAGGGTGGGGGTGGGGGAATAAATATAAATAAATCTTTTTTTAAAAAAGCATAATGTCATAAAAAGCAAACTCCATATAATGTGGAGGGCAAACAGCAAAGCTTGGTTCACGAGGCAACTTTTCACCAAATGAATAAATGAAGTCTTTGGTCCCTCAGTGAAAAAATATTTGCTAGAGAAAGATTTGCCTCTGAAAGCTCTCCTACTTTTGGACAATGCACCTGCCCACCCTCCAGGCTTGGAGGATGACTTACTGCAGGAGTCCTGCTTCATCACTGTAAGGTTTCTGGCCCCCAGCACTACCCGTCTCATCCAGCCCATGGACAAGCAGGTCATTCCAAACTTCAAAAAGTTGACACCAAGGCGCTTTTCCAGAGGTGCTTTGAGATCACCTCTGACACCCAGTTGACCCTCACAGAATTCTGGAAGGAGCATTTCAATATCTTGCCCTACCTTAACCTTATTGATAAGGCCTGGAACAAAATCCCTTATAGGACAATGAATTCAGTGTGGGAGAATCTGTGGCCAGGAGCTCTGATTCAGAGAGACTTGGAAGGGTCTGAGGCTGGCGCCAGCCTGCAGGTGCAGAGGGTGCAGTTGTGCAGGATGTTGTGTCTTTGGGCCACTCCATGGGTCTGGAGGCCGATGCTGCTGATGTGGAGGAGTCAGTGGAGGATCATCGTGAAGAGCTCAGCACTGAGGAGCTGCAGGAACCACAGAAGGAGCCACAACAAGAGGGGGCTGAGGAGATTTCTTCTTCAGGTGAGGAGGAGTTAAGGATGTCCCCAGTTCCTTGATAAAAGACGTGTGCAAAATGGGCAGAGGTTCTAAACTTTGTGGAGAAGTACCATCCAGACAAAGCTCAGAGAAGCAGAAATGTGAATTTATTGAATGACCAAACAGTTTCACACTTCCGAGGAATTCTGAAAAGAAGACAGAAGCAGTCCTCATTGGATAAGTTTCTAATGAAGGTGACAAAGAGTGTGTCAGAGCCTGTGGTGCAAGTTGAAAAAAAGCAGAAAAGAGAAAGAACACCTGAAGTGCAAGTGCCCGATGCTCTATTGAGGTGGTGGGTGGGTGGGGACTCTCCTTCCAAGCAGCACTCCATGTAACCTCTCCTCCTCTCCACTCTCCCCCACCATCCCATTAGGCCACGGACTCTTCTCAGTACAGGTAAAGTGAAGTTTTTATTTTATTTAATCTAAGCATTTATTAATTTTTAGATTTATTTTTCATGTAAAGTATTGATATACAACCTTATCTTTTTGCATATTGCCTTAAAAATGTGCATTGTCTTTGGTTTGGGGATGCATTAAATTTATTTACATTATTCCTTATGGGAAAAATTTGTTTGGTACTCGTTTTTGGTACTCATAGTGCCTCCCGGCACCCATTAAGTACTGAGGTACCACTGTAGGCTTTATTTGGATGGCTTTGTATTCAATCTGGAGCAGTTAGAACTGCAAGGGACTTAACATCTGAGGAATCTGGAGCCCACTGCAGACAGTGCTTTGCATGTAGCAGGTGTCAGTACATGCCTGCCGACTTTGGTTAAGTGGCCTCTGGTAAGCCTATGGTGCTCAGCAGCAGAGCTTGGATGTCAGCTGTTCTCCCAGCCCCGTTCCTTCCACCAGAGCCACCTGATTCAGCCTGGTGTGGAGGTAAGGCTGGACTTACAAGGATGTTAATCAAGGCAAACAGCCCTGTGGAGACCATTGCAGAAGCCAGGCCTAGCAAGGAGCAAGCCAGGGAGTCACCCAGGCCCAACGAGTATTGGCAATCAAGGCTTCCAAACAGCAGCATGTCCGTACAGAAGAGCCCTCGCAGTGGCTCGGAGCCAGGGACAAGAGGCTTTTGCAACCAAAGTGAAACTTACATGGCCTATCATTCTCCCTGCTATTGCACAATCCAATGGCTGTCCCAGGAAAAGAATTCCCAGCGTCCTAGGGCCCAATGGATGTCACATCAGACCTGCTTTTACCAGGTGCTCCACAAGATCTTCAGCTTTAAGGGTTGAACTTCGAGGCGGCTGGTCTGAGAATATATCCATAGAGTGAACACCATCTGCTGAACACCGCGTCTCCTACAATGCCTGTCAAAATGTGGTCTGTGGACCACCCGTCTCAGCCTTACCCGAGGCGCTGGTTAAAAATGCAGATTCCTAGGCCCCACCCAAACCTACTGAGTCAGCATCTCTGGGAGTGGGGCCAGGAGCCTGCATATTTAATAATAGCCCAGATGCTTCTTATTTATGCACACTGACATCTGAGCTCTACTGAGTAATATCGAAACACACACAAGTTCCCTGGAAGTGGCTAAATGGTGATGGTAAGCGCTAGCCCATTTTCATTCCTTTGTTCATTTATTCATTCATCAAATATTTTAAAAGACCTTATGTTCAAGGCATTGTGTTAGGTACTGTGAAAAGTTAAATTTAACTAGATAGTACTTAGTTCAATTCAAAAAACAATGACTAGATACCCACCTGCTCCAGGCAAGAGACCAGGAGCTGCAGATACCCAGCGTGAATTCCTAGGCTCCTGACCTCAAGAAGCCCTCAGAGAACCGATGAGAAACAGCCTGAGAGGGGCTGCTGGTGTTGAGAACAAAAGACATGAGAACAGAGATGAGGAAAAAGGCTTTGAAGAAGTGGAAGTGAAGATCCAAAAAGCTTTCAGAGAAGAGATGGCACTTGAGGTGGATCTTGAAGAATGAGTAGGGTCATGCCTGGGGCACTGGGCAGGGGCAAGAGGAGCATTCTGGGCAGAGGGAGTAGCCCAAGCAAAGGCAGGGACACAGAGGTGCCTGGCGTGTTTGGGAACAAGGAGTGGTTTGGTGTGAGGGGCCCAGTGGTGCCTGCCATGAGGGCAGGTGCCAGACTGGAAGGAACCTGGAATGTCATTCCAGAGTCTGGACTTGGTCCTAAGAGGCAGGGGTGCCCAAACCTGGCTGTGCAGACCCTAGAGCCCTACGCACCACCAACCTGATTCAGTCAATCTGGTGTGGGGCCTGGGAGTCTGTATTCCCCGAGCTCAGCAGGCACTGCCAATGCACAGGCAGGGGTGGGACGCACTGCAGTGCAGGCTCCTAGAAAGATTTTTGGTAAAGGAAAATCATTATGGTTGGACTCTGGGCAAGCCCAGGACTAGGGTCAGGCAAGTGAGGCACCTAGGGCTCAACTTAAGAAGGCTTTGACTCTCAGCACTTGCACGACCTTGAGAGCAAGTGCCTCCTTAAATCACATGCCCTTGGCACCTTACTCACCTCACCCTAGCCCTGACCCTGACTCTGGGGACAATGCAGAGTTTTAGAGGGGAAGAGGGCATATATCGGAGCAGGCCATAAGGACACCATTGCCACAGTCCAGGTGGGAAAAGGTGAAGGCATCAGGGAAGAAAAAAAGATCAGGGAGGCCCTTCAGAAGTAGTGACAGCAATATTCAGTGTGACTCAGGGGAATAGCCCAGGAAGATGCTGAGGCTCTCAGGCTTCAGGGCTGGAGCATGAGTGATGAGACTGACATAGCAGAGGTGAAGTAGGTTTGGGGAGCAGATAAGGAGTTTAGTTTGGACACAGTTTCTTGTAAACTGTTTCTTGGAAGACGTTTTGGGCAGAACTGTATTAACCACTTTTTCCTAACCATCTATTCAAGTATGTCCTGTTGCAAGAGTCTCAACAAATTCAACTATTTCTTAAGCACCTATGTACAATGTCCTGTGGTAGATTGCTCTGAGGTGCACACAAATAAATTAGACACTATCTGTATTAGTCAGCCAAAGGGGTGCTGATGCAAAGTACCAGAAATCTGTTGACTTTTATAAAGGGTATTTATTTGGGGTAGAAGCTTACAGTCCTAAAGAGTACAACTCAACTTTGCTTTCTCACCAAAGTCTGTTGCCATGTGTTTAAGCAAGATGGCAGGAAATCTCTGCCTGGTCTCTCAGGCCTTCTTCCTCTTGAGGCTCCATTGGCCCAGCTTCTTCCTATCTCAGCTGTAGGCTGGCATAGGGCTTGTCTCTCAGGGCTTCCTATATCAGTCTGGCGTAGGGCTCATTTCTTTCTGGTTCTTATCAGCTGCTCAGTTCTCTTCAGCTGCACACTATCTGGTGAGTGGCTCATCTCTCCCTAGGCTTTAGCTGTTTGATCCTTCTCTCCTCTGGCATCTATGGAGCTTGCTCTCTTCCTGAGTGATTGCCCGTTTATATCAACCCACCAAGGGGGTGGGGCCTCAACCCTGAGTCACACCTTATTGACTTGGCCAAGTCAAAACCCTAATCTTAACAGGTAATTTATTCAAGACATATCAGCTGAATCTAATGCAAAGGCTATTACACCCAGAGGAATAGATTAGTTTACAAACAGAATCTCTCTTTTGGGGATTCATAAATAATCTCAAACTGCCACACTATCCTAGGTATCTAGATCTCATACATGCAGATGAGGAATTCCAGTGTGCATTAGTCTACATTAGATTCAATGACAAAAGTATAGAGATAGTGCTGTGGCTGCATAGAGAAAGGGAGGCTTCATAAGATTAATTCTGGCTGTGGAGATTGGAGAAAATTTCTTGGAGACAAGATCTGAGCTGGCTCCTGGATGTAGATATAGCAGAGAAGATTTTTAAAAAGCAGAGGAAAGTTTGAGCAAAGGCACAGAAGTAGAAAGTACCCAGAATACTAGAGGAGTGCTTTGGAGACCATGTACCTGCAAACATACTAAGTGTCTTACATGCTGTACACTGTTAGTGTGGCAGCCATGAAAATGCATCTCAGGTCTCCAACCATGGGGAGCTCAATTGACTAAAGATGCAATGGCCTGTGCCCTGAAATCCAGTGCATTAGTGCTGAAGCCACACTTTTCATGGACTGATCCCAGCCAAGGACTGAGCAGGACAGGGATGCTAAGGCAGCCCTATTCTGAGAAGATACGGGACTCATCCGATGCCCCGTTTTGGCTCAAGGACTTCCCAAGGGACTTGCCAAACCTTCCTTAGATTTCTCGGCAGTCTAGGTGCCTCCACCCAACTTCCCTTTGCTCTCTCCCTCACTCGGGCCAGACTTGCTTTGTGGCATGACGACTCTCCCAGACTTACGGGCCCTTTCCCCATTTTCTTTCATGCAAGCATTTCTCTCTAATAAAATCATTGCACAATTTATGTTCTCATGGCATCTACTTCTGAGAGGACCCAGACTTACTCAGTTAGGTATTGTGAGGGAGAAAAATATCAAGGTGATCTTTTTCACCGTTCTTTGCATATTGAATCATTCCTTAAATACACTAGTGGGACTATCTGTTCAAAGGAATTCAGCAGAAAGATATTTTATAAAAAGAACATTTCTGAAAAGGGGCAAATCACTCTGCATCTTTTTGCTGGTGAATATCAAGGTTTCTCAAAGAAGAATGCAGCTGGAATCAAAACCAGTTTGTGGCCCAGCAATGGCTTCAGTGGGAGTGGACAGCTGAGGGCAATACCTAGCTGTGGGTCCTCTTTCTAGCTTCACTGGCTCCTTCCTTTCTCAGGCAGAACACAAAGGATATTTTCTAAAGTTCTCTGACTTTCCAAGGATCATATGGGGTGATGGAAAGAGGCTTTGAAGCCAAGCAGGTCTTGGTTCAAATCTCAATTGTGCTACTTTCTGCATAACTTTGAACTGATTCTTTACTGAGCTGCTGTTCCCTCATCTGTAAGATGAGGCCAGCATATGGAAAGTGCACAGTTACTGGGAAGGTTAGAGATAATATACAGAGTGCCAAGCATTCGATAAATGGGAGTTCTATGTCTCTTTTCTCAAAAAGATGAGTTGCAATTATTAGTATGGAAAGTGAAGATGTCAAGGTCACACTGAAAAATATTTCAGGCTAAGGAGCCAATATTCTTCTCTGTCACTGCCAAGAAGAAACACAGTTCAGAGATCAAAGTGAAAGTCATCCAACAGCCTAATACTAGGGATTACACTTTTAAGACTCTTTCTAACTTCAGCTATTAGAGTTAGAACCTTTGGTAGATATGAGTGTGGTATCTAATGGCACGAAGCCTCTGCTGTTTTCCATCAGTGTAGTCACAGCTTTGATTCAGAGAACCTAGAGGTTTCCATGCCAGGTGTCCCTTGGTGTGTAGAACCATAGACCCTCATTTTCCCATTTCCCGGCAAAGGGCAGTCCCAGTTGTGTGTGCACTGTAAGCCTTGGTGGTAGGTTAAAGATGGCTGCAAATTCTCCGGCATTCCTTCCATGGAGAGGTGGGCTCCATTTCCCCTCCTCCTAATTCTAGGTAGAGCACAGTGGAAAGGAAGCTTTGCTATCTCTGGGACAAACCTTTAGAAGAACAGGCAGCTTTCTCCTTGCTCTTTTGGAGCTATGAGTGGCTCTTAGAGGGACCATGAGGAGAGGCCCTGAGACCGCAAGGAGAGGGAGAAACATCAGCAGAACCCAGACTTCCAGCTAATTCCCGCTAAGCTGCCGGGCATGTGAGGGAAGACATGGATGCTCCATACAAACCAGCTGCAGCCGAACACCATGGAGCCAGGCAGTGAGGCGGAGGAGTCACCCAGCTGAGACCTGCTGAATTCCTGACCCTCAAAATAGTGAAATATAATCAAGTCTTTGTTTTAAAGACACTAAATTTTGGGGTTTTTTTTGTTTGTTTGTTTGTTATACAGCAATAGATAAGCCTGAAGAAAATGTACTGGGAACTCCTTTTTTTTTTTTGGAACCCACACAACCCTAAGAAATTGAAATGACTTGGCACCTGGAACTCTTTATTAGGCTGAGATTGCAAGTGTCTTGGAATTTGCTTGCTCACCATCTCAGGGCTTAAGGAGTATGTGTAAGGGGATGTGCAAAGGAACGTTCAGGGCTCAATCTAGAAACTTATTAGTCTCCTTCAACACTAACATTCCTTCCCCTTGACCTTTGCTTCTAAATATGGAAGAATAAGATTGCAGAGAGGAGAAAGAGAGGGGCTAGGGTATGGAAAAGGGAGAAAATGGAAAGAAAAGGAAGGAGAGGCTTCTGGTTGGTAAGCATCTGTTCGGAAATGAAAGAATGAAATTGAAACCTCCAAATAAAGAAATGGGTCAATTCTCACCCACCCTTTGTAAAGCCCTCTCCCTGGTTCAACACCAAGCTCACCTAAGGTTGAATCAAGACAAATGGCTAATGGCCAACTGAACTTGTTTATTCCCACATCAGTTTCATTCCGTCAGTTCCATAAACTTGCATTATATAATTATTTTCTGGGGAAGAAACCAAAAAACATAGTATAATTAAAATGTTCTATTTCACCCATATGAGGCTCAAAATAAGATGATCTCTCTTCCTAATCAAGAAAATTCTACATCCCCATTCCAAGAGCAAGAAATCCATTCTCTCTCCCTGGGGTTTCCTGCCTGTGACACATTCGAGAAGCCAGGGTGCTTACCCATATCACCTCAAAGAAAGTCTGTTCTGTCTGCTGGAAGAAGCCATTCTCTACCACTGTTGCTGTGGCCGGGGCTTACTGCAGGGCTGCTGAACCCAGGCAGTTCAGCAGACTATTTAGCCAAAAACAGGTCTTTGGTGGCCATGGTCCGTGGGTCCATGGCAGGAAGAGTTGAGGTTGGTGAGGCCACTTTGCCACCAGCAGTTTGTTGCTGGCCTTTGCATTGCAGGAGCCCAGTTGAATCGAGGCTCACTGCCAGTTTGGCACTGGTTTCCGAGAGTGCGGGGAGGGAGAGAACACCCCTTCTCCCAATGCCCCTAACTTCAGGGGCTTCACATGGAGGCTTACGACACCAGTGTTGGAGATTTTTCGTGAGCCATTTACATTCTCAGAAATCCTCTCCTGCCTAGGAATGCCCTTGGCACCTGGGTATCTAAGTCAGTACAGGTTTCACAGTAGCCACCCAAAACCAGACCTCCCCCTTGAGCAATTGCATCAGGTTCCCAGAGTTGAGAGGATGTACCTACCTACCCGGTCCAAGGCCTGCATCGTTTCCTGTCCCAATACTGACCACTTGTCATCCCCCCGGCCTCAAGAGAAAGTCACAAGTTGTCTAACAACGGATTCCCATTGTCCCTGGCCACTTCATTACAATGAAACAATAGTCTTCCTCCCTTGGGGAAGGCATACACATATAAAAAACTAACAGTAGAAGAGAAAAATACACCGAATCCTGAAATACTAGAACTAGAACAGACTCCAAAGACCATATAGTTCAATCTCATTAAGCACACAAGCAAACGGAGGCCCAGAAGGTTTAACCAATCTGTGAAAGCCACACAGAGCATTTGGTAGTTGAGCCCAAGTTCCCAACTTAAGCTCTTTTCTTCAGATTTTCACATAAATGCCTCTCTCGACCTCTAAACTAAATTGAAAGCGATTTCAATAATTGGAGGGCTTTACATTTTTTTTTTTTTTTTTTTTTTTGCTTTGCTTTGCTTAAGTAAAATAGAAACATTCCTTGTTAAGCCAAGGCAGGGTCTGGCAGAGTTTGGCGAATGCAAGTGTCTTTCTAAATCTGGGAACACCATATCTCCTTTGAAAGAAACGGGAGCAACAATTTGTGCCGCTTAAATGTGAAGAAACGTATTTCTTTGTGAGAAAAAAATAACTGCACTGAAATTGCTGGAGACAAATATTGGGCAAAGCAGTCGGCAAAGCAAGAGATACTGAGTTTGTCAGAACATTCAGCTTATTCATGTGCCAGAAAAGGAGAGAAAAACATACAGGCAAATTATTTTCCATTTGCAAATATGTTCTGTGAATTTTCCCAGAAGATGAATATGCAGGAACTCGTGAGTTACAAGAACTGAATGCCCAAGTATTTGATAAAGAGGACAGGCTGAAATAGGGCTGACAACGAAAAAGAAATCTTCATTCACTTCTTCCCACCTCATCATCCAGTACCAATGACAGGCTGAGTCATATACATAAAAGCACAGATTTGGGGCGGCGGGGGCGGGGGTTTGGTTAATCTCAGTTTAAAACGCATACTCCAGGGAACTGGGGTGGCTTTAAGAGATTAGGCGCCTCCCTCCCATATCGGAGGCTCCGGGTTCAGTTCCCTGTGCCTCCTAAAGAAATGAGGAAGACAAACAGACACAGCAAGTGCAAAACAATGAGGGGGTGAGGAGAAATAAATAGATCTTTTTTTAAAAACACTATAAAGCACATACTCCATTTATTCACACATGTGAATGATGTGGAGATCATGGTGTAATATGTGAAAAAAACACTAATAGGTCTTCATTCACTTTTTTTGTTAAACAATTTATTGAAGTATATCATTCATACATGAACATACATAAACAATAAGCGTTCAGTAAACATTGTGAACTTACAAAACAAATATGCATAACATCATACAGGGCTCCCACACATCACCCCCCCCCCCACAAACACCCTGCATTGTTGTGAAACATTTTTTAACAAATCATGAAAGAGCATCGTCAAGGTATTACTACTAACTATAGTCCGTATCTTCCTCCCCTATACATTTTTTTAAGGATTTATTTATTTATTTATTTGCTTTTATCCATGTTTAATCCCCATCCTGTTTTGCTATTTCTGTGTCCATTCGTTGGGCAACTCTCTGTGTCTGTTTCCTACCCTCTTCTCATCCTCCTCCTCCTGTCTTCACTGGGATTCAATCCTTGGAATCTCCGATGTGGGAGAGAGGCATCCTACTACTTGTGCCACCTCAGTTCCTGTTTTTTTGGTGAGTCTCATCTTGGCTCTCCCTTGTGTAACTCTCCTGTTACGTCATCATCTTGCTGCATGGCTCGCAGGGCCTGACAACACACCAGCGCACAGGACCTGGTGGCCCACGCGTCTTCTATATTTTTCTTTTTTTTCATTTTTACCAGGAGGTCCTGGGGACCAAACTCAGGTCCTTCCATATGGCAGACGGACGCCCAACCACCCGAGCCACATCCGTCCCCCTGCTATATCTCTTAAGGTTGACCAAAGATACCCAGAGTTACACTCTTTTCCCATACAGGATGGTCATATAATAAATCAGGCTTAGTTTATCCCCAGCATTCTAAAAACCAGACCTAGGGAGAAAAACTAGGTCTGGCGACACATGCATGGTTTCTAACATAGCGAATGTTTAGCCTACCCTGATTATCACAAAATCAGGACAGCGAGAATATTCACACATTCACTTTCATTTAAGTACACTACATGTCAAGATTATAATAGGTTCTGGACATACAAAGAAAACATAAGATATGGGAACTTCCCTCTATTCTCTCACAATCCAAGAGAAGCAGTCAGACTAATAAATGAGTGCTTCAAACCAAATACTGTGGTGCTCTGATGGGAAAATGTATAGATGGTGGGGTACCAAGGGCACCCTGGAGAGAGTCCTTAATACTTTTGGGGGTAAAGGGAGAGAGGCGAGCTGGGACTTAACTAAGATAGCAAGAATCGATGGTGAGCAGGGGACGAAAATGGGAGATAAAAAGGACCCAGGTGACCTGTTGGGTGTGGAGGGCTGAGGAAGTGGAGGCCATAGGGTGAGTCCCAGTGACAGGCCTGTTGAGGCTGTCATCCTCCTGCGGCATCTCATGGACACACTGGCAGCCGGGTGCCATCATCCCAAGCAGGTGCTGCCGGCACACGGCAGAATCCACCACCGGCCAGCCCTACCTGAAAAGCCTGGCTACTGCGGGCTGATTAACATCTCTCAGAGCCTCTGCGCTGGTGATGTGTGTGATGATCTGTGATCCGTGGGAAGCTCATCCCCGAGGGCCTAGGCTTCAAGCTGGATGAGGCACTCTGCTTGGCACTCTGTGCTCAGTCGTTGAGCTCTTACTCTTCATTTTTGCCTTTAACACTAGATTTCTAGTCTGGATGGTGGGGTGGTAGAATTAACCAAGTGAGGAGGACACTTGAGAAAAGGCTGATGAATTTTGAATTTTTGACCTTGTGATATATCTGTGGAACCAAAAAAAAAAAAAATTCCTCCAACCAATGGGGGAAATTATTCCTTTTACTTGCTCGAAATTTGGTGGATAGCTTACCAGCCACTTTGTTTGGGCTCTTCAGCTTGAGGGCCTCAGCTTTCTTTCACCTTTTTAGCTTACCCTGCTGCATCTTGGGAAACAATACGCCCCGTGGCTGGATGATGGACTCCTCCACTCTAATACACAGGCCTGCCCCACAGAAAACCCACTGTGTTCTCATTCTGCCTTTGCTCACTTGCTGTGTGTCCCCTGCCCCGCACCGTTGCACACTCGGATCCACATTGTCCTGGATTTGTTTTGTTGCTTTTCTTACTCCTGTTCTCCTGACATGGCTCAAGAAACAGCTGCATGCCTTTGGATGAACTGAAATGGGATAGGACTGATTGTTAAGGCAGAAAATTCTAGAATTAGGTTTGTTCACTAGAATTGGGAACATGAGGGCAGGAACACATAGCACAGTTCTAGACCAAGTTATAGGTGCTGGAAGTTCATCCTGCAGGCAGGGCAGGGATGTGACAAGTGGTGAACAAGTCAACATTGGTGCCATAGGGTGTATATGGGGGGCGGGGTTCATACCAGAGTAACATGGGGAGATGATGGCATTGCTCCCAAACAAGGAAAAGTCAGAGACTCATCCTGCAGGTACTAGGTCGAGTCCAAGGCAAGACTCAGTACTGAGGCACAGGGAAGCCAGTAGCAGCATCTGGTTCCCAGAACTGGGCTGAGGCAGGGAGCAGATACCCTGGCAGCCAGAGTGAGGCCTGAGGCTCCCTGGAGCCTCTCCAGTTTGTCTCTTGTCCAGGAGCTGAGGTGGGTGGGCAGTGGGGAGAGAACTGTGGCCCAGGAGGAAGGTGTACGGTGACCCTGACATCTTCCAAATGGCTGGGAGTGAGCCCCCTGGAGGCCAAGGACTGTTCTGCTTCCCTGGCTTCAGATCAGAGTCCAAGTGAGGAGGAGTTGAATTAAAGGGACTTGTCAGTTAATTAATCAGGCCCTCATCACAACAGCTTGTTTCATGAATTTAAAGCACTGCAAGAACATAAATGGTCCCCACAAAAGGAACTCTTCCATAGAGTAAAAGCCTGATTGTGCAGATATCCTAACAGAGCCTGACAAGGACAGAGCTAATGACACACAGAGACCCTGCAGCCTTCCCACCTTCAGAGGGGCTTCCCTGGCCCACAGTGCCACATAGGGGGTGAGGATTCCGTCAGCCTTCAAGAACTCCTTTACCATTTCCACAGGATCCAAGAGGGTGTCGTTATTCTCTTAGCCTCTGTTCTGGAGACTGCTTTGGGACCTACCTGCCCACCAGGTACAAGTCTCTGCTAACATCTAGCACATACCTGAGTACTTTCTGGGAAGGTGAGTGGGAGGTCAGTTCCCCAAGTGCACTGTCCTAAAGGCCCAGCTTGAGAGCCCTACCACCTTGTAGGACACCAATAATCCATAACCCAGAGGTCCACTCCACACCACCAGCACCCGAAAGGAGGGTGGAAGTAATGTGTCATACTTACATGCTAGATATTAGATCCCCTTCACTTCCCCAGGAAGACTGCACTGCTGTGGGTGCATGCGGGAGAGACGCGTAGCTTCAAAGGTAGGCGCCGGCACCAACCACCTGATTGGACATAATGTACATTTACATTAAAAAAATTTTTTTTCTGGCCAAATCTGAAGATAAACAGATCCTGCCTGAGGCAAAATTGTGAAACCGAAAAGTCAGCGATTGCCTTCCTTGGGTATCTCCAGCCTCTGCTGTTTAGCCCTCAGTGGCAAAGGCCCCTACCCTTCCCTCCCTACTCCTTCTTGGTTCTGGGTGTCTCCCTGTAGTCTTATTTTTAAAAAAGGAGGATCTGATAATATAATTATACTTAACTGTCTCCTTCCCATTACTGTGGTAACTAACCTATGTATTTGCATTTTAAAACCATTCATTGTGGAATGAAATGGTTTTGTAGGTCTCCCCTGGAAGGGACTTTCAGGCAATAGTAAATAGATTTTTTTTTTTTTTTAGAACAGGGAAGTTTTTTCCTGGTTTCCAAAATTATACTGCCCTGTATCAAGGGCTGAAAGATCCTGAATGCCAATAAATGTGAGTTTGCTCTGGATGCGTTAGGTGGTGGGAAGCTCCTTCAGAAGGGGCATGAGGCTTTGTCTTCCCTTCCCCATCCCTTATTCCATATACTTGCATTCCTCTGAATATCCAACATGTTAAAGCCCCTATGAATTACAAAAATCATTTTGGGATATTTTATCTCATTTAATCCTTACAAGAGTTCTATGAGATAGAGATTGTAATTATCCTAAATAAAACAGTAATTCTGTTCACTGCGTGCTCCTAGAAACACCATTTCCTTGGCTATACTCTCCAGGTTTTCCTCCTGCCTCTCTCACTGCTCCCTCTCAGGGTCCTTTTCTACCTGCACCTTAAATGTTGGGGTTCCTTAGGATGTGCCCTGAACTTATTCCTGCCTGGTTATACAGCACTCTACCCTGGGCCATCTCGTTCATCCAGAAACTTCGATTGCAGCATCTATGTCTAGGACTCACAGTTACCTTCAAAGCCCAGACATCTCTCTGAGCTCCAGACATTTTTGACACTTGTGTTTGAATATCTCACAGGTCCCTAAAATTCCTTATGTCTAAAACAAAACTCATAATCTACATCGACACACCACCCACCATCACCACTGAAAAATCTACGCTCCTTAAGTCCTCTGCCTCCAGCCCACAGTCATTGGCCAAGCCCTACCCCTGACTCTCCTAATGGTCTCTCCACTTCCATTGCCACCATCAGCTCCCACCTGGGCTCCTGTAGTGCTCCCCCAAATGATCCCTTGACACCCACTCTGTCCCTCTCTAATCCATTCTCCATAGGGTAACCTAGGTAATTTCTGTAAAATACAAACCCCATCAAGCCACATCTCTGCTTAAAACCGTGGCTGGCCATGGCCCTGTAGATATGTGTCCACATCCTTAAGGTGGCCTCTGAGATCCACACAGAATGGTCCCTGTCTAGCTTTCCAGCCTCATCTCGTCCCACTGTCCCCATCACCACCAATATCCCTGCCCTTCTGGCCTTCCTTTCATCTCCTCAGGAGTTCAAGTGTTTCGGTACTCTGGGACCTTTTCACCATCTGTTTCCCTCACCTGGCTAACTCTTAATCATCCTCCAGATCTCAACTTAAATATCACTCCCTCCTCAGATGAGGCTAAATCCCCTTGAGATACGCCTGGATAGCACCTAACCCTTGTCACAATTGAAATGACTTCTTTAATGTCTGTCTGCTTAGCTAGTGTGTGAGCACCACAAAAGCAAATTTTATTTTAACATTCTATCCTCAATATCCAATACAGTGCTTAACAGAGCCAGCACTCATAAAGTATTTGTTGAATTGCGTTAGCGATTTGCCCAAGGCAAAGTGAAGACTTGGACCTCAATCTCTTTGACTCCACAGCCTGTTCTCTCTGTACCTTCTTTCTTCACTATGTGTCTTAGTCCTTTACTTCTGCCAATTCTTAAATGCCCTTGACTAGTGGTCATGTGATCATCCCTTAGGGAAGAAATCTCAGCATTTGGTTTATTATTTGCAAGTATCTTGTGTGGGCATGAGGACACCACTAGCGTGGTGGGGTAGATGGTGGATTAAAACTCCTTCCTTTAAAAAGTGAGGCTTAATTCCCCTCCCCTTGAGTGAGGAGTGGATTTAGCAACACACTTCTAATGAATAAACTTAGCAAGGATGACAGTCTATACCTTCCAAGACTAGGTTATTAAAGACATTGTGGCTTCTGCCTCACTCCCTCTTGGGTTACTCATTCTGGGGAAATCCAGGTGCTATGTCATGAGGACACTCAAACAGCCCCATGAAGGGGTCCAGGTGGTGAGAAACTGAGGCCTTCTGCTAACTGAGCCATGTCTGTCAGCCGCCATGGAGTCAGGTCCCCTAGCACCACTCAAGGCTTTGGGTAATTGCAGACCCTGAGTCAGAACCTGGGCAGCTAAGCTGCTCCCAAATCCCCACCCCACAGAAACCGTGAGATGATGCCTGCTGTTTTAAGCTCAGTTCTGGGGTAATTTGTTACAAAGCAATAAATAACACAGAGTGAAAGAGAAATGGTAGGGTCAGAACAAATAAGCAGACCATAAAGGCAGTTCTTGGGAATGAGGGAAAAGAACAGCTATTGCAAAGAAACACTTTGTCTTTTTATGGATGTGAGTATGTTGTCCATATGATGCCCAAGGTGGGGGATGGGCAGGAGGAAGCCTGAGAACCCTGCTGGGCAGTGACATAGAAGTGGACAGCCACATATGGGCCCCAGGCCACCTGAGGCCAGGAACAGAAAAGCTGAGAACAGAACTACAAGGCAGATAGTGACACATGTAGCATCTACAGCCAGGGAATGAGACAGGGGAATATCTAGAAGCAGGAGCCCAGTAACCAATCAGCTACAAAATTAGAGGTATGTCTGAGGTCACAAGAGAAACAAAGAAAGGGGAAGCATAGGATTCCACTGCAGGCCTTCTGCTTCAGCTGGCTGAGTTCCAACACAGTTCATATGTAGAGCTTTCTTAAAGCACCTTGTGGTGGACAGTGTTGGTCCCCAACCCATTCCCTTTACCAACTAAGTGTTGGCTAATAAGACTCACAGTGGCCTGTTTCTCTGGAGAATTGTCCTTTACCAATCACTTTGCAACTCCCTTCCCAAGAGCCAATGACTAACTGGCTTGGGGGTACAAAGAATCAGTGCCCTTACCTGGAAATGGGGTTAACTCTCTCTGGTATAATTTATGCTCCAGAGCTTCTCTGTGGGGTCACACTTAAGCTGGTATCCAGTTGATAACACTTATTGCCCTGCCCCAACCCCTCACTCTCCTCCCCCTTGAGCACTCCTCCAATAAATCACTTGAACAAGAATCCCCATCTCAGGCTCTGTTTCTGGGAAGCCCAATCTATAATACACTTTAAAGGCATCTAGTGGCTTCTAATATTTGTATATGAATGTGCATTTGTGTGTGTGATTGCGATGATGATGATGATGAAAGAGTATCTAAAATAAGAGAAAACAATCAAAATTAATCCTGACTGAAGACTCCATGAACCAACAGAGTAGGAAGGGAAAACCTAACAATTTGGTTAAATGGTTTAAAAGAAATATAAACTATTAATTTATTTAAATATTTACTGATTATGATAGATTTGTACTGTATCAACTTGGCTAAGCTAGAATCACTTTTCCCAGATTCCCCTTCCCTCTATGGTTCCATGTTAGAGTTGTCCAAAAGTGAAGCAGCTATACTGCTCTCTGAAGGTCGTCGTAGTTGGATGCAATGAGAGGCAGACGCAGAGGTGCCGGTATGTTCTAACTTAGCCTGACTGTCTCCACTTTGTGTCCAACACTTCTTCCCAGCTACCAGCCCTGCTGACCAGCAGTGATCCCAGGCCCACCATCATATGTAAAGACAACAGTTCTCTGTACAGTTTTCCACCAGCTCTCCTTCATGGTCTCACTCTGCAGCTGGATGTACCTGGTTTCCCAGATTCCCTGGCAGGCTCTGACTTGTCCAGCCATTCCAACTCAATAGGAGGGTTGGTTAGTGACTTTTCTCTTTTCCTCCAACTCTCCCTTTTGGCCTTTATTTCCTCCAACACCTCCCCCCCCCCAACTGGGTAAGATCTTATTCCTATAATAAACCTTTTATTTCTCAATACTTAGGGTAGTTCTGCTTCCTTGATTGAGTCCTGATACTCTGATACACTTATATACTGATTATATTTAATTGCCATACTGCAAAAACAACAACAACTATATATTCCATTCAATGGGTTTAGATTAATTTTTCTGATGTTATTTTTTTACTGGGAACAGTAAACTCTCTAGAGTTATATTCGGTTTACAGCTTTCTACTCTTTTAGAATGGTCACCTGAATAGACCTTTACAAAATTAGTGTTTGTATAAACACTGTGAGATTGGCAGGCATCAGTAATGGAGAGAAAAGGAGGATTTTCATTTGGGACAATGACACAATCAGATTTTCAGTTTTATCATTCTATCGTTCTGGTTGCCGAGTGAAGAATGAATTGTAAGGAAGTTAAGAATGGAAGTGGGAAGACCAATGAATAGAATACTGCAGTAGTCTGGGCAAGAGATAATGGCAGGTTAAACTAAGGTGGTAGCAGAAGAGATGGGATGAGGAATTTGTGCCTGCCGGGAGAAGGTAGTCTAGGGCTTGGATAACCATTTCAAAGGTTAACAAAAGTAACTTTAGCTCTGAACCATTATTGTAGGATGACTAGGACATTTAGCCTCCCATATTAGCTTTCTAAGGCTGGCAGAGCAAAGTATCACAAACTGGGTGACTTAAAACAATAGAAATGTATTATCCCACAGTTCTGGAGGCTAGAAGTCTGAAATCATGGTACTGGCGAGGTGCGCTTCCTCCAAAGCCTCAGGGCAAGAGACTTCCTTGTCTCTTCCAGCTTCTGGGAGCCCCAGTCATTCTTGGGCTTGTAGACACATTGCTCAGTCTCTGTCCTTATATGGTGTTCTCCTTGCCAGGGTCTGGGTCTCTGTGTCAAAATCTCCCTCTTCTTAGAAGACACCAGTATTTTGGATTTAGGGCCCCCCATAATCCAGTATGACCTCATCTGCACTTTACTAATTACACCTGCAAAAACCTTATTTCTAAATAAGGTCACATCTGAGGTTCTGGGTTGACATGACTTTTGGGGGGACACTATTCAATCTAGCGCACGTGCCAACTCTCCTTTCTTTTCGTGCAGCAATCCCAGATGGCTCATATGCTTTTCACAACAATATTTAACTTTTCCTTGCCAGCACTGTTTAATTTGTTTGTGTTTAACAGTACTTACATGGTTCTTAACTAGCCACTGTTCTAAGTGCTTTTAAAGGTTAACTCATTTAATCCTTATAACAGCCACTGGTGCAATTTTCCTATGTCTTCAGTTGGCAGCAAAAATGTCCATCATCACTGCCATTGCTGCTGCTTTTTTTTTTTTTTTTTTTGAGAATTCATTCTTCATTTTATTTTCATGCCCCACAATGACTCATCCTAAATACTGAATTCAAAAGAAAAGCTGCAATTCCTCAGTATTAGCACTAATTTATGGTAACAGACACTTCTTTTAAATATATAACTTATTTTACCCTTCATTGTAAATTGCGAATTAAAAGACATATTTACATGTTCATATTTAAATAACTTCAAAAACAAATTAACCCTATTCTTGGTCTAAGAGTTTACACAGATGGTTTGGCTGCTAGGTATTTGCTGCTATTCCTCTCTCTGACATGGGGAGGTATATTAATTGGGTTTCATGGTTGCAAGCAACAGAAATGGACCCAGGCTATTTTAAGCAGAAAATAAATGTATCTGAAGAGTATCATATACCACTTCTCACCCCTCTGAGTATTTAATCTCCACATACACCATGCACCTGTATACTTTTGTTTCCATCCTTATACATAACACACACACACTATTTCTATTATATGTAATACAACTCTTTTTCATAATAACCAAAAATATTACCTTATCTCTGAGGGGAAACTGTCCTAAGTTTCATCAGGTACTGCACCCAGGATTTCTTGGTGAAGTCCATTTCTTCTTTAGTTCAATAACAATCCCATATCAATAATCAACAACCTGTGGACTAAAATACCACAAACACACCCAAATAGAACAGTAGGGAGAAGAGAGAAGAAAGAAAAGGGAATTTGTTTTGTTTTATATATAATATGGAAATGTGAGTAAAGGCTACAGTATTTAATAGCTGCTTTTTTATTCAAATTAGAATCAATGAAGGTTTGTTAATCATATTTGATCATAATTAAATTCCTGCATTTTCAAGGGATTTATCTCCCACTTTTCAGCACACGCATGTAGCAAAGCATCTAAAGCACCTTCTACCTGTTACAAAGTGTGTTTTCCAAAGATAGCCACATCTTTATGCTTATCCCATTCCATGTGCTATTCTTACAATGTAATTGCTGCCCCTTCCACTAAGACCTGGAACCTAGATGTCCTCTTTTTTTAATATAGGGGGGAGTTTGGAACTACTCCAACCAATGCAGTACAACAGAAGCGATGCTATATGACTTCCAAGATTAGGTCATAAAATGGATACAGCTAACACCTCACTTTCTGTCTCTGTCTCTCTTTCTCTTTCTCTCCTTCCTTCCCTCTCTCTCCCCCTCTCTCCTTCAAGAACTTGCCTTTGGAAAACCCAACAACCATGTTCTAGGAACCCAAGGACACATGGAGAGGCCATGTATGGGTGTTCCAGCCTCCAACCTCATCTAGACCTTCAGCCAACAGCCAGCATCAATTGCCAGACATATGAGTGAAGAAGCCTTCAGATTTTTCATTCCTCAGCCAAGAAGTCTTCAACTGAGGTACATAGCAGTAGTTAACTAATACATGATCTTACACGCATGGTGCCATCAGTAGAGCACACCAGAAAGATGTCCTGTGATAATGAGATGGTCAAGGTTACTAGTTCTAAATATGTGACAGGATAGTAAAGCTGTACTGCTGTTTTTGCCAAGTGAAAACAACCTGTCTCAGGTGTTTATATTTGTTGGGTTAGGGAAATATGTTCCAAGTATCAGTGGTTAAATTGATTTGCCCCAGAAAAACACCATGTATGGAATAAAAGTTGCAGTTGGAAGTACCAACTAAGTTTATGATAAGCCAGATTCCTGCTTCAAGATTAATCCATTTTATTCACTGGCTAAAATGGAAAATTAAATAGAAATGTGGTAGGAATATGGTGTAAAGGTAGTTTTCATTTTCATGTTGAGTTATTTTAAATATTGTACAGTTATTATTATTTTTTACCCCCCCCAGAGTTATTATTAATGCAATTTTTTTGAAAGCCTTACAAATTACCTCAAATATTGACATTAAGTTAATCAATTAAGTCAATGTCTTTGGTATATTAAACTTTTGTTCTTTGTACAAAAAAAAAAAATCTTTGACAATGGCATTGATTTCTAAAATTTCCCTCAGAAATTTGTCCATTTACTTATTCAATAAATATTTATTAAGCACCTATTATGGGCCATTCATTGTTCTCAGCACTGGGGTTAGAGCAGTGAACAGGACAGACAAAATAGCTGCCCTCAAGGAGATTACAAGGAGGAAAACAGACCATATACGAATAAATATTGTCAGTCAGTGATAGGTGTCCTGGGGTGACATCGCTTTTCTGCAATTATTTTGCTAAGGTGGAGGAGCTCCAAGGGTTTACAGTTAGTCCTTCCTATTATAATAATTCATATTCTATGAGCCAGGGAATCAATGTGAGGTTCTTCCAGCTGTTGATAATGTCTAATTCTGCCTATAGTCTTGAGAAATGGAGAAATCACCAGGGGATGAGTTTGGGGTCCCACAGGACTTACCACGAGGTGCACTGAATCAAAATTCCATTCAATACCTATCCCTTATAAGTGTTAATACTAAAGTTGTTCTGGGTCCCAAGAAATAAGTATTAGTTCAAGGTCAGTGTTGAAGATGCCCTGAAAAGTTTGAGTGTTCCCCTTTCTTCTGATCACATTTATTCAGTAAGTGGTTTCAGGTATATTTGGGGAAAAAGAGATGGGAGATTCATAGTTTGTTCTTGTGATGTTGGTGTAAAGGCCTTGGTGTAAGGCACAATTGGCCACTCCTGCAATCAAGGAGTTCTGAGTTGTCTGGAAATTGGGTGAGGTGTTGTGACTCACTTTAGGTAGGAAGGCAAGCTCCTATTCACAAGATCTATTTCTTTTGTATTGCAAATCAAGTGGGGCTTTAGCAGACTACCCATCTCTTTAAATTCCAGGCACTGCATGAACATTAACCAACACCAAAGATCTCTGTAGATGGATCATTCTGCTTATCATGCTGGCTGTGGCTATTCAGCAACTACACTCACTCTGCCTCTGGCAGTTAAGCCCAGGACTTGGCCTCTCCCATTCCCTAGATTCTTCCATCCCCTTCCTTTGTGGATTTAAGCTTCAATTGTGGGTTCCGTGTAATATTTTGGGTAATCTAAGCACCTCTTAAAATATATGTATATATATATATATATAACATTTTTGTAAGCAAATACACTTATATGCATATATATTTATGTATCATTTTGCAAATGTTTGTATGTATTGTGAGAATTTTGATTTTTACCCATTAAAAAAAAAAAAAAAAGCTTCAATTGTTGTCTTATGTATTACTACTTATCTTAACTAGAGGTGGTCAACCTGATCCAGGACAGAAGCCAGAATTTGTTAAAGTCCTTGCACAGGACTGCAATGCTATCCTTATGAAAGCTTTTCACCAGTCCCTCATCAGATGTCCACCTCTCCACAAAGAACGCCACGAAACTCTTAACCGCTCTATCAGTACAATTCTAAGGCAGAGCTGTTCTTTGGATTTATATCAAGGTCTTCAAATGGAGATCTAAAGAGCTGTCTTGAACATTTTGTAATAGTCTATTCTGACTAGAAAGGAGGTTAAGAACCTTTCTAAATTCTCCTAAACACTATTCTCATTTTATTATTTCAGTGAATGTGCCTAGGGCAAGCCTTCCTAGTTAAAAAAATAAAAATTAAAAAAAAAAAAAAAGCCCCAGCAGATTCTCCAAAGCAACCTGTTCCTTCCTGCGGTAGGTTCCCAGTTTTCAGAAAGATACTCATCAGTCCTACCTAATCACGAGTATGTGTTCCCTATTAGTCTTTCCTGAGGAAGCATCTTATTCGGCATTTATTGCTTCTTTTAATGTCAGTGGTGGGGAGGATGTACTAGCCGTATGAAAGGAAAGATCAATACTACCTGGCACCTAATGGATGGTACGCTGGAGAGGGAGCTCAAGATTTAGAGCAGGGGTTCTTAGCCGTTTTTTTTTTTTTTTTTTTACCGAGAGGTCCCGGGGATCGAACCCAGGTCCCTCCATATGGCAGACGGACGCCCAAGTATCGAGCCACATCTGCCCCCTTAGCAGGGGTTCTTAACCTTTTTTGTTTCATGGTCTCCTTTTCCTGTCAGGTGAAAACCACGGACCCCTTGCTAAACCTACACTGTACTGTGTATTATTTAATAAAAATATCACATCCACACCAACATGTCCCCACAAGAATAATTTTTTTTAAATTTTCAACTCAAGTTCATGGACCCCCTGAAATCATTGGTCCGTGGACCCCCTGGTTAAGAGCCCCTGATTTAGAGGGATGAGCTAGCTGGGGGTTAACAAGTATGAATCAAAAGTGATTTCATCAGATGCCATTTGATTTTATTATTTCACCACCTTCTCTTCCTCCTTGCTTCTCCATTCTCAAATGGTGAGGCTGAAAGAATCCCTGGTGCATTCCATCTTCTCACAGCTGCCGGCTCTGTAGGAAACATGGCTCAGCTCCCAATCACAACTGGAAAATGGCACAGGAAAAAAGAGTTCCGTGATTAGCTTCAGCATGGACCTGAACCTTTCTCCAACATTTCCAAACACTTATGTTTCTTTTCTAGGTTGCTTTCTGGTTTGCCCTTTTTTTCTCAGGTCTGTGTTCCTGACCCCAAATTCACTGCCCCATCACTACTAGGATGATTTACTGAGAGGTTCTCTGGGGAGCTGCATGGAAAGAGTGAAAAGAGAATGAGTTTGGGAGCTAAACCTGAGTTTACATCCTGGTTCTGCTGGTACTGGCTGTGTGACCATGGCTACATCACTTAGCCTGTTTTCTCTTCTGAAAATGAAGTGAATGAATCCTACTTCAGAAGACTATTAAAATTAGAAAAAATATATATATAGAATACCTACTCAGATGCTTGGCCCATGGTAGGTAATATATTAATAGACTATACAATTGATAATAATTAGGTCTCTGAATTATTACATATTATTATTTTGAATTATTAATCTTTATAATAAAATTATTAGTTAAAATGTATGGAGCTTTTACTATATAGGCACACTTCTAAACTCTTTTCATGTATTAATTTATTTAATCATCTCAACAATTCTACAGGTAGCTATTATTTCTTCCCAGTGTTGCTGATGAAGAAATAGAGGCACAGAGAAGTTAACTAACTTGCCTAATTTCACATGGTTGAGAAGTGGTAGAGCCCGGACTTGAACACGTGGTCCGGCTCAAAGCTGGCACCATTTGCTATATTAGAATGTTGATTCTAATTGTATATTTAGAGGAGCTGTAAGAAAAATGCATCATGTTTGTCCAGCTTCTTCATATTGTACTTTATAGTTATTGCTAGGGTTGTTCAATGAGGAAGGAGCCCAATGAGATCCTAAAAGAATCAGATTCTTTCTACTTCTCTGGCTTGCTGTCCTCTATGTCAGTTTCACTTTGAAGCTGGCTTGCCTTGTGGTCCTGTAGCAATTGGAACTGTTTGCTTCTGCATTTCCATCTAATGGGAAAGGGAAAAGAAGGTACCCAGAGCTTTCCCAGAAGGGTATAGGAAGGCTTCCCTGATGCACCATACCCACACCCCTCCACATAGGTTGTCATCATGTCTCGTTGGCACAGTTAGCATCATATGCCAATTCCTGACCCAGGTACTGTCAAGAGTAGGGATTAACCTTAAGCCATTTAGGCCCAGTCCTAGAACTTTGGAAGTGGAGTTATCTTCTCCAAGGCACATGGATGGGGTGGTATTGGCGTGCTGAGTGGAGAATACCTGAACAAAATTGTGGTCCTCTTAAGAAGGAGAAATGGGAGAATGATGATGGACAGACATCTAGCCATATCCAGCAAAACCTCAAGTGTGCATGATCTCTTTTCCATGTATTTTTCCGTTTCTCTTGGCCCCAGGTTCATTTTCCCTATACTAGGGATAATACTAATACCTTCTTCTCATAGCGTGAATTGACATGAGATAATGTATCTGGAAAGAGTTTTAGCACTGTGCAAATATGAGTTATTATTACTGCTGCCACTGTTGTGGTTGAGATTTATTCTTCAGAGTGTGCCGTGCCCTTAGCAGCAGACCTAGAACAGCAGGGGCCATCTGTCTTTGCTGACTGCAACCTCCATTACATCCATTCCCACCACTTGGAAACCATTTTTTCCCAACCAAGATACTTAGCACTTAGTGCTGCATTTTAGTTGCCCAAAGCAACATCTTACTGATGTTCCCCTCAGCCTCATCCTGATATCCAGTGCCTTGTAATACCCAAATTACTTGCCCCCTGCAACCATCTCACCCTCAAATCTCATTTCCTAGCACATATTCTCTGGATTGGGCTCTAGTCCTACTATGTTTCTTACTAGTTATGTGATTTGGGGCAAATCATTTCATCTCCCTGGACTCTACTTTCATCATCAATGAAAGGAGATGCTTGGACTAATTAATCTCTAAGTCACCTTCAAGATTTACTATGATTCTGTGCATTTCAGGCAGTGAGGCAGAGAAAAGTGAAGAATTTCAGGAAGGCCAAGAAAAGAGCATTGGGGCTAAGGGCTTTGAATAATATCAAGTGATCAGTTAGCCAGGCTGCCCTGAATTGTGGGTTCTAAAGACACACACACACACACACACACACGAGTGCATGTTAGCAATCAATAGAGAATATCACAACAGAAGTGAGGACATCTAGCAAAATAGAGATGGGTCCAACAGCAGAGGAAACCTGAGGGCTTCAGGTGTGGGGAGTGGGTCAGTGGGGCCAGAACCTTAGGTTTGGTAGAGCTGAGAGCTCCACTGGGGGTGGAGAATAATCATTGTTGTGGCATTGCTTTTCCAGGCCTATGCAAGACAAAATCCAAGGGAATCTCTGAAGAGATAATCCTGCCCTTCCAGGCTCAGGAATAACTCTACTGGGTCTGATGTTGCTTTGCTTTTCCTTTCCTCCCTTCAGCTAGGCTCAAAAACAGGCTATGAGCCAATGAGAAAATCTATTTCTGTTGTATTCTCTTGGCTGCCTAGGAGACCTCTCTTGGAAGATTTTCTGATGATTTGTCCAAGCCTGAGGCCTCTTTTCCTTGGCGTTTCCATCACCTTGTTTAGGGGAGACGAAACTCTAAGCATCACTGTGTGGTACCTTAGAAGCAGCTGCTTTCTTTCTTAACCTGGAGTCCTTCAGTCCTTTCCTGCCTTCTTTGTCCCCAAAAGAGATCAGACAACCCGCATGCAGTGAGACAGAGACTAATAATAATTGTAATGATAACAATAGTAGCAGCTATCATTTACTGAATGCTTACCATGGCTCAGGCAACAGGCTAAGCACTTTATATGTTATGATTATTTAGGCAGGAATGGAAAATATTAATATGGTATAAAAACATTAAAAGGGGAAAAATTGCTATTTCATATTAATAAAAAGTCTAATCCACCAAGAAGCTATCCCAGTAATGAACTTTTATGCACATAACAATACAGTTTCACAAATGTATAAAGCAAAAAATACTAGAAATACAAGGAGAAATTGACAGAGCCACAATCATATTAGGAGATGCTATTGCACTTCTCCCTGAAATAGACCAAATAGACAAAACTAAGTATAGGAAGAAGCTGAAGGAAGATCTAGGAGAAGGGAGAGCAGTTGCAGTCCTAGCCACTGCCCCCCCACACACACACACACAAAAGTAAGCTGGATAATGTATATGAGCTACAGAATGGTTATTGCTTCATTCACACTCTCCAGATCGCCTATGAGAATCTCTCTTGTGGCCCAGCCTAACTGTAAATATACAGGAAAGGGAATTCTGGGAAATGTAGTTGAGACTAGCCAAGGTGACACATTACAAAGCCACCATGATCCATATCCCTTGTCAACTTGGCATCCCTACCTATCTTCATACTTAATCTCCAAATAAAGATAACAAAGTCATGCTTCTGCCTAACAGGATACAACTATTCCATACACCCCAAAACATGCTAACCCAGGGATCAGAAAACTCTTTCTTAAAGGGCCAGATATTTTAGGTCTTGCAGGCCACATGGTTTCTGTAGCAACTATTCAACTCTGGTGGTGTAGCAGGAAGGCAGCCAAAGACAATGTGTAATCAAATGAACATGGATGTGTTCCAATAAAATATTATTTACAAAAACAGATGGCCAACCCTTGGGTCACAGTTTACAACCCCTCTGCTAATCCTGTCACCAACAGAGAATAAAAAGCCCCCTTTTTTTATTTTGGGTGATCTTCATTCTTCTAACTTATTCATACTCCCTCCTTTGATATTCCATAATTTAAATATTGAGATATAAAGTTAATTACACTTAGCACATCTTAGATGATAAGGGAATGAGAGAAGGAAGAAAAAAATGTTTGGTACATCCATATATATATATCCATATCAAAATAAGGAAAAAATACTCATAACCATTTTGCAATTGATCTTGTGGTCCAAGCTGACATTTTTAACTACCTTCTTTTATGACCCATTCATATTTCTTCACCAAGCACCTTAGCTGGTCACAATTCCTTGTCTATTGGGGTGATCCAAATCTTCATTCCTGAAGGGTCTGGGCCAATAGCAGCTCTACCTAAACTGGAGGTTCCCGACTCCTTCTAAATTGGAGCTTCCATTGACTGTAGTTTTCCATTGACTGAATAATCACAAAATAGGGTGTACCAAAAGGTTCCCTGGCGGATTACTTCTGTTGTGTGGTAGTAACTCAATTCCCCCTTGATATTCAGGGTCTTTTGCCACAGCTAGTACAGTAACCCCCTTCTTTGCCTGTTGATTCAGTAGCATGGGGACCCCAAAGTAGGCAGGTAGCAGTCTTAACTTCCAGTTTAATGGAATCACTGTTGTCATTTCTGGTGGAAGCATTCCTCCCTTTGGAACTAAGACATCTAGAGCAGCAAAGCCTATACTCGTGGGGATAGGAAACAAAACTTATACTAGTGGGTCACTAGGGGTGATAGTGAGAGCAGCCACTTTCATTTCTGCCCCTTGATTCCTGGACTTGTGAATCCTGGTTATGGGAGAAACCACACTATATATTGGACATTGATTTAGAGCATATATCACAATCTGGAAGACCTTGCACCATCACTGCAAGGTGTTGCCACCTGGCTGGTAACATATCTGAGTCTTCCTAAGGCCATTCCACCATTCTATCATGTCAGTTGCTTGAGAATTATGGGCAAAAAGGTAAGGCTAGTGAATTCTATGAGCATGGGCCTATTGCTTCACTTCATTTGCTGTGAAATAAGTTCCTTGGTTGAAAGCGATGCTGTGTAGAATACCATACTGTTAGATGAGGCATTACATAAGTTCACAAATGGCAATTTTGGTAGAGGCATTGCAAGCCAAGAAAAAGAAAAGAACATTTCTTTCTATGATGGAAGCAGTCTATGTAATCAGCTTGCCACCAGATAGCTGGCTAACTACCTGAGAGAATAGTGCTACATTGGGACTCAGTATTGGTCTCTGCTGTTGTCAGGTTGGGAATTCAGCAATGTCTATACACTGGCAGGCCTTGGTGAGTGACAGTGCATGTTGCTGAGCCTGGCATAACCTCCATCTCTACTACCATGAGCTTTTGCTCATGAAACCATTGGTCAAGAAAAGGAGTGACCAGAGAAGAAGGATGACTGATGTTCACAAAATGAGTCATCTGTCCACATGATTATTAAAATCCTCCTTTATGAGGTAATGCTTTGGTGAATATTCATATGGACACAGATATCTTCACATTCTGTGCCCTTTTGGAGAGGTCTATCCACATACCTCTTCCTCAGAATTCCTTGTTGCCAATTTTTCAGTTGTATTCCTTCCAATTCATTGACTCTCCATTCAAACCATTAGCCACAGCTCATTAATTGATGGAGGTCCATATGCTTCGCCATCTCTCCTTCTAGGCAATGTGAACAACCGTATGCCCTGTTCACAATCCTGCTAACTAGAAAGATTTCCCTTTACCACAGTCTTCCAGGCTGTCCCACAGTGGGATTATAGTGCTACAGCTATCCACATCTAGGTGGTGCCTGCATATCACGTCCTCAAGTGTTTTATTCCTCAATTCACTGATCATAGGACACTCCCCAAGAAGCCATAGGTGTGGTTGAGAGAGAAGGAAATGTAGCAGGAGTAGGGGACAATGGACACCTGGGCTATTTCTTCATGCAATTTATTTGTGCCTTCAGGACCTGCTTGAGACTTATCTTGTATATACCACTTGCATTTGAAAATGGATTGCTGCTGTGCACTTCCAACTTCATGGCTTATTGGATCAGACAATACCCAGTTCATGATGGGCAGCTCAGGTCACAAGGTAATTCATAGTCAAGCATTTCAGTCCTGTTAAGACCTGGTAGGAAGCCAAAAGCTGTTTCTCACAAGGAAAGTCATGGTATGCAGAGGTTGGTATGGCTTTGTTTAAAAAATCCTAAGGGTCTGTGCTGTGATTCACCTACAAGGGTTTGTCAAAGGTTCTAAACTGCATCCCTATAAACTACTGATACTTCAAGTACTATCATATCTTCTGGGATATATGGCCCAAGTGACAGAATAGCTTGATGGCAGCTCAACCTGTTCCAGAGCCTACTCTTGTTCTGGACCCCACTCGAAACTGGCAGCTTTTCAGGTTACTCGGTAAATGGGTAAGAGAAGCATGCCCAAGTGAGGTATATGTTACCCTAAAATCAAAGAGGCCCAGAAGGCATTGTATCTATTTCTCAGTGGAGGGGAATGCAGCAAATTGTCTTTCACATTGGAAGGTGTATTTCAATATATTCCAGACCATTGGACCCCTAGAAATTTCACCAAATATGGCAGACCCTTGAATTTCTGTAGGATTTATTTCCTACCATCAGGCACACAAATGTACTATTAACATGTCTAGAATAGTTGCTACTTCCTATTCACCATGTGCAATAAACATAATATCATCAATGTATTGGAGATGCATGATGTCCTGTAGAAGGGAAAGCTATCAAAGTCCCTTCAGACTAGCTTATGACATAGGGCTGGAGAGTTGATATACCCCTGAGGTGGGATAGTGAGTGTGTATTGCTGGCCTTGCCAGATGAAAGCCAACTGCTTCTAAGGTTCTTTATTAACAGTTATAAAGAAAAAAGCACTCATCTGACTAATAGCTACATACCAGAGATGTTTTGATTTGCTCCAGCAATAAAACCACATCTGGAAAAAGTAGTTTATATTGGGGTCACCACCTGATTAAATTTATGATAGTCCATTGTCGTGGTTGGAATCATAATCCCTGTACCTTCAGTTCCTTGAAGGTAGCACTAATTTCTACAGTTCCTCCAAAAATTTAGTATTGCTTTTGGTTAATTATTTTTGAAGGTAGAGAAAGTTTTAGTGCCTTCCACTTGGTCTTTCCTGCCATAATAGCCCTCATTGCATGTGTTAGGGAACCACTATGAAGATTCTGCCAATTGCTTAGTATTTCTATTGCAATTATGCATTCTGGAACTGGGGAAATAACCACAAGTGGGTTTGCAGACACACTGGACACTTGTGAGATGAACCTGAGCCATGTGTTAGTGGTCTATTATTGTGTAAAAAATTATCCAAAACTTATCAGCTGAAAACAACAAACATTTCTGTAGGTCAAGTATCTGGGAATGGCCTAGCTGGCTGCCTCTTGCTCGAGTTTTCTTGTGAGTATCCAGTTAAACTGTTGCCTGGGATGGCATCACCTCATGACTTGATTGGGAATGAAGGCTCACTTCCAAGCTCACTCCCTTGGTTTTAGCAGGCTTTAGGCTTCACTTTTTCTAAGTTGTTGGGCTTGCCACACCACATGGGCCTTTCCTTAGGATTGCTCACAATGTGGCAGCATGCTTCTCTTAGCGTAAATGATCTGAGAGAAAGAGAAAGAGAACCACAAGTAGAAGCCACAGATACTTTATAACCTGATTCTGAAAATAATAGCCCATTATCTCTGCCATGTTCTATACATTAGAAGTGAGCCAGTAGGTTCAAGCCACACACAAGGAGAAGGGATTATACAAGGTTGTGAATAGCAGGAAAAGCTACAGGCTGCCTATCATATTGGGCTGTTGAAATAAAAATGAAAATTATGAAAAATTGGAAATAAACCTTAAGAGCCATGTGGTACATGAACAAATACAAGAAAAGAGAATTCTGACCCTTTTTAACAAATCAATTTTATTGATACATATTAATAAAGCATAAATCCATTTTAAAAAAAAGGAGCCATGTGGTAGATTGAATCATATACTGCAACAAAAGGCATTTTCTTAATCTTACTCAGTATTACTTTGGGTATAAACCCATTTGTAGATAGGACTTTTTAAAGATGATATTGTTAGTTAAAGTGTGACCAAACTGAATCAGGTCTTAGTCCATATTACTGGAGGCCTTATAACAAGAAGCCAAAAGTCAAAAAGAGCCCCACAGGAGGAGGCCAAGGATGATACCAACTCCAGGAGAAAGCACAGCCTCACTGGTATCTTGATTTTGGATGTCTGGCCTTCAAAACTGTGAGACAGTAAATGTTTGCTGTTTAAGTCAACCCATCATGTGGTATTGGCCATAGTAAGTCTGGCAAACTAAGACAAGCCAAAACAGATACACTCTTCACACAGCACATCACACTTTACGGATTGGAGACTCAAGGCACAGAACAGTTAAAAATTATTTGATACTCAAACCTCAGTCTGATTCCAAAGCCTCAATTCTGACTCTGACCTCTCTTCAAAATGTCCTTCAGTGAGAAAATTTATGCCAGATGGTTTCTGCTCCCTTCCTTCTCTTCTCTTTCTTCTTACTTCTCTCTCCACTTCTTGTCTGTGAAAGAGAAAGACTAATCAGGGTGTGGAATATTTACCTTATTAGATCAATTATGAGGCACCCTCAAATGCACGGCCATGTTATTTCAAAGAAGACACCATTTAAAATATAACCCATGGCCTATCACACTGAACTGTTCCTTCCTCTCTGGTGATTTTACATCGTTCTTTTACTTTTTTGGCCATTTGAACAGGAGCTAGTGACATTGATACCAGAATCTAAACACAGTTGTCCCTTAACAACAGCAGCTGAGCTTTCTTTTGCAGGTACTTCAAGTTTCAGAGCTTCTCAAACCTTCTCCTCTAAAAAGGCCAGAATAAATCTAAGGTCTAAAACATAACTTAAGTGGTTTAATCACACACACACCCCCCCCAGCCCCACACACCCTTTCCTTCTCTTCTTCCTTCCTGGAGTTCCAAGCAATGATATTTCAGCAATAATTTCTGTAGTCTGGGAAATTGCCAAGGTTTTACCTGGGAGTACCTGATTGCACAGAGGACAGTTTCAGTTCACATTCCCCACCTACAAATAAGAAGCAATTTGCCTGATTAGTATGATAATTTTTAAAAATATATACAGCTGGAATAAATCTCAGACCACATATTAAGGGTTGAAAGAAATAACAATTGTTTTTTAATAACCAAACAATTTATTTCCTGGGCCTATTCCACATAGGAGTAGAATCCTAGTGAGTGAATTCAGGGACCTATCCCTTTGGTTGGCTTGAGGTGAGGAATGGGTGAGGGAGGAGGATGGGGGCTCTGGCCTTTGGCTGTCATCCATCTATACCTGCATCTCCTGAGGAACGTCATCCAATTGGTTCTCAGTCTTAGAACCATTATCAGTCCGTGCTTCTGACCATAAGGTCTCTCTGGTCTGTCTCTCTCTACTTTTATGCTCCTCTCAGAGGTACAGGAAACACTCAGCTGTGCTTCTATTCCATCCGGACAGGAACTTTCTACAAGTCTGGAGACTTCTACTCCTAGATCCTTCTACTTATCTTATGAAGAGTCCAATTCCTCCATACTCCACAGGAATTGGCCCTAGGGGCAAGTCACAGGACCCATGCCTAGGAACCAACAATATCTGACTTCTTTTCAGATGCTCCTCTGCTTTGCCTTCCCCAGTTCTGCATACTTTATCTAATCTCAGGTTGGTGGAGGGGGATGGGAGAACTGACTTTGATTAACCAAGTATTCTTGTCAAAATATTTTTGTCTTATTGCTGGACCTAAGCTTTTGAAACTCAAATGACAAAATTTCACTCTTTTGTTTTCTGATTTTGCAATAACAACTTTCCCCAAGATACTTGATATTTCAAGAATGGGGTAAGGATCACAGGATAAAAAAAATAATTATGGGTACAATGTAGCTCAAGTGGTTGAGAGCCTGCTTCCCATGTATGAGGTCCCTGGGTTTGATTCCCCCCCCCCAGTATCTCCTAAACACAACACAAAACAAAAAACCCAGCTTTCATTGGGGAATAGATGTAGCACAGTGTTTGAGTGCCTGCTTCCCATGTATGAGGTCCTGGGTTCATTCCCTGGTACCTCTTAAATAATAATAATTACAGAAGGACACATATCAATTAACATCAAAATATTATTTCACTATAGCAATACATTTCCCTGCCTTACATAAAATGTCATTTTTCAAAAACAATCACAGTGTTTAATTTTCTATCATGTCCACCCAAAGCAAGAAACTTTGCTGAGTGCCCTGAGCTAAGTTTCCTTGGGGTAAAAAAAAAAAGTATGAAACACAATCTCTTTCCTTAAGGGGAGTCTAATTAAAGATTCAAAAGCTGAGACATATCAAAGCAGGTATAGAATTAATGTAGCGTTATACCGTGACACTGAGAAGAACAATAAAAGGGAGTCCAGAGACTCCCAGACACAGCCTGTCTGATTCCCACCTCCAAACTCTTGCCCTAGTCCTCAAAGATGACTTTGTTCATTGCCCTGACCCAAAGAGGTTTATATCTCCTTAGCCTTTTGGATAGAGTCAGCCTCCAGCTAAAATCAGTCCTCCCAGAGGATGTAACTCTTCTTTTGGACACAAATATCAAAGGTTCCCAGGATAAAAAGAACTATAACTCCTGCCTAGAAAAGCTATGCTTTCTATGACTGTCAGCCCCAGGATGGGGCCAACCTTGTGGCTCTGAGTTCCTCCAAAGAGGGCCAAGAAAAGAACCCCATAGAGCATTCTTTGCTTGCCTGAACCTTGGCAGACTGGCTTAGGACAGTGGATCTGACATAGCCTGCCTGACCTTGGTTCTGTTGGAACCTGTTGAATGTGGGCCACTGAATAAGATGCCTCTCTCAGGACAACTCAGTGCCTACCATATACATAATTAATGAATTCTCTTCTCTATAGTTTCAGGGTTGACCATTAGACATTTCTCAGTTTTCAGAGAAGGAAGTAAGAAATCTGGAGAAGGAGATCCCAAAGGGCAGAGTTATGAGGGCAGAATGAATAGCCAAATTATGAGTTTAAGAAAGCCTTAAGGTGCAGCGCTGGTGGTGTAGTGGTGAGTATAGCTGCCTTCCAGGAAAGCCTTAAGGAAATGTAAATTGTCTGGGCTTGGTAGTCAGGAACCACCCTTTTGTCCCCTCACTTTCCCTTATCTCCCACATCTAAATTATCAGCAGATCTTCTCCATTATACCTCCAAGATACAGTTCAAGTCTCTCTTTTTTTGGCATTCCAATGACCACAACTTCCTTACACCAGGCAATTGTCATCTCTATCTTGGACTACAGTTAAAATCTTCTAAATTATCTCTTTTTTCTATGTTTATTCTCATATAATTCATTCCCAAAACAACCACAGAAGTTTTAAATCATGAATAAAATCACCCCTCTCCCTTGATTTAAGTCCTTCAGCTTCTACTCTCAGTCAAGATGGAGTAATAAGGACAAGCACTAAGCAAGTAGAAAAATGGGCAAAAAAGTATAGAATAACTATTTTCATACAGACAGTGCAGGACTGTGATCCCTGAGCGAAGGAAATAAGGTGAATCCAACAATTGCTTACTGCCAAGAGGCAGTTTCCAGTCCACAGTGCTGGAAAAGGTAACCCAAACAGATTTCCAAGAGTGAAGGAGATAGAGTTTAGATAGAGGAGGTCAAGACTGCTAGAGTTTGTGAGGCAGAGTATTGGAGAAGAGTGAGCTGAACAGACAAAGAAAGCTCCAGAGTTCTGCAGAGGAGTCCATTCAGGTCTCTGTCTGAATATTGATTGGTGCATGTATGAGAAGAATCCACCTTAGGCCAGGGAAAGAATCTCCTGAAAGCAGTAGGCAGAATAATAACAGAGCTGGGAATAGTTTGTGTTTCTACTGGCCATAGTAGCAAGATATGATAATACACAGGACATTGGGTAGAGTCCTCCAACGGGTATTGCCTTAGTAGACAGGCTAAATTTGCCTCAGTAGAGATTGCTCTGGACTTGCTCTAACAATGTTTAACAGTAAGTCTAAAAATAATTAAATTATTACAAGAAATTTAATTGCACATCAGAATAAAATTCAACCCTAATTAAGGAAATATAACAAAATCCAGCAATCAATAATGTAAACGTCACAATGTCTGGCATCCAATTAAAAAATACATGCAGATAGGATTTCTGACTATGGCAGAATGAAGAGAATGAAGAATGAATCCTTTCCACAAAACAAGTATAAACTGGAAAAAATTGTGAAAAAAAATAAAAATTAAAATTAAAACATTTAAGGATGCTGGAAAATGACCAAAGGAAAACAAAACAAATCAAGAAATATGTATACATGGAAAACTGCTAGAGCTTCAGGTAAAAACAGCCAGAGTCTCTGGCTTTCTTGTGTGGAGCCACTCCTATCTTCCCGCCCCCAGCTTGGTTCGGAGAGAATGGTAGTTTTAAAAAGGTGGAGCTGGCTGCAAAAATCAGCAGGTTTGCTGCCAGAGGGGGCAGACAAGACTTGGGATAGGAGGTAAGTTTAGCAAATGTGGTAGAAAAATGTACTTAAGGCTAAAAGGTAATGACACTAATTGGTAAATCAAATCAAAAGGGAGAAATGAAGAATATTAGGAATGTTAAATATAAGGGTAAATAAAAAAGATAAAGATAACATATAATATATAAAATTTATAAATATGTAATATATAATAGTATATAAATATATTTTTCTCTCTTAATTACTTAAAAACATAAGATTCTGTGAAGCAATAATTATAACACATTATATTGTTGGGTTAATAATATATATAGATTTTAAAATGTGACAATAGTAGCACAAAGGAAGATGTAGAAATGGAGCTATATTGGAACAAAGTTGCTTTATTTTCCTGGATTTAAGTCACTATTAATCTGAAGTAGATTGTGATAATTAAGACATATACAGTAATCCCTAGAACAATAACCAAAACAATAGTGTTAAAAAAAAAAATCAAAAGAGTAATTAAAATGATACATTAAAATATTTGTTTGGCACAATAAAAGAAAGTAAAGGTGAAAAAAAAACACAAAAGACAGGAGATGTATAGAAAACAGCAAAGTGGCAGATACAAATCCAACCACATCAAAAATTACGTTAAAAGTAAATAGTCTAATAAAAAAAAAAAGAGTTAAAAAAAGAAAAGTGAATAGTCTAGACACTCCAATCAAAAAGCAGAGTGTCAGACTGGATGAAAAAGCAAGCTCCAAAGGGCGGAGACTCAATGTCCTACTGATGTGACCCAATCAAAGCCCTAATCATAATTTAATTAAGTAAAAGTAAAACCTCTGAATCCAATACACTCTAATAAGCCCAGAGGAAAAGACCAATTTACAAACATAATCCAATATTTCTTTTTGGAATTCATCAATAATATCAAACTGCTACAGGTGATGTATGGGAATTTTGCACATTATGCATGATTGTTTTGTAAGCTCACAACTTTTATAATAAAAATATGTTTAAAGATATAGGAAAAAAAAAAAAAAAAAAAAAGCAAGCTCCAACTATATGTTATCCAAAAGATATACAGTTTAGGTTCAAAGTTCACAAGTTGGTTGGAAAGCAAATGATGGCAAAATATACACCACACAAACAGTGACCATAAGAAAGCTAGAGTGGCCATTTTAATATCAGACAAAATAGATTTCAAACAAGAAATATTAGAGAAGAAGAGGGAACTCTCATGAGAACAAAGGGTTGATGTATCTGTGAAAAGATAAAACAACTATAAAATTATATGCACTTAACAATAGAACCCCAAAACATATGAAGCAAAAGCTGACAGAATTGGAAGAATAGGCAATTGGACAATTTCAGTGAAGTTTTCCAACACTCTTTTCTCAGTGATTGATAGAACAACTAGACAGTAGACAATTAAGAATATAGAAGACTTGAACACCACCAACAACCAGTTTGACCCAACAGGCACTTATAGAACACTGCACTCAACAACAGCAAAATACACATTCTTTTCAAGTGTGCATGGAACATTCTCCAGAAGAGACCACATGCTAGGCCATAAAACAAGTTTCAAATACATTTAAAAGAACTGAAATAATTCAAAGCATGTTGTCTGACTACAACAGAATTAAATTAGAAATCAACAATGGAAAGAAATTTGGGAAATCCCTAAGTAGTTGGAAAAAAACAAAACAAAACTAAATAATCCATGGATCAAAGAAGAAATCACAAGAGAACATGGAAAAGGTCTTGTATAGGATGAAAATGAAAAACAGCGTATCACAATTTATGGTGTTCAGATAACTCACTGCTTAGAGGGAAATTCATGGCTCCATTTATGTTAGCAAGGCCAAAAGATAAAAAATCAGTAATCAAAGCTATCACCTCAACTAGCAGAATAAACTTAAAGAAAACCATGTCAAGGTACATCATAAGAAAACCAATAAAAACTAGTGATAAAGAGAAATTTGAAAAAGCAGAAAAAGAAGAAAACTCAGAGAATAAGAAATGATAAATACAGAAGAACAAAGTTAAGAATAATAGCAGTCTTTTCATCAGAAACTGTGCAATCCAGAAGATAATGAAGAGACATCTTTACAGAAAGAAGAACACTGAATGCCTAAAATTCTTTATCTAGTAAAAATGTATTTCAAAAGTCAAGGTGAACTAAAGATTCCTCCCACTACCATTTGTCATCTGTAGTGAGGAGAGGGGACTGTATGATCTCTGAATTTCTTCTATTTAAAAAATTCTAAAACTCTAACTTTACCTTATTTCTTTCATTTTTTGCATCCCAAGTCACCTCCTTGGATTCACCTGTCTCCTAATCCATTTCCCATACTGCATCTTTTCCATAGACAGTTGTTGTAAAGATGTACCATTTGTTTAAGAAGATAGAGTGAAAATATGAACAAAATGAGAAGAGAAGTTGTAAATATTAAAAAGGCATAAAGAAAACTCCTAGAGATAAAAAATAAAATATCTAAAATTTAAAGTACACTGGAAAATAATACACCTTGCAGTTTTGGCTTTTTTTTTTTAAACTTCCAAGGGCAAATTCTTTTCTCATATTGTAAAACAACTCCTGAAACATCGTTTCCTTTGGGCAGTCTTCCAAGATTGATTCAAAGAAGAGGTCTACTCATGACACTCCTATAGCTATTTCCTTTATTACATATTTTACTTGGCTCAAGCTGCCCTAAAAATCAATCATTCTTGACCTATATTAACATACACATTTTCCTGCTTATCTGTGGCCTAACTTAATGTACTAAATCAAATTGTGTATCCTCCATATGTATATACATCTCAGTGACTCTGTCTTTAACTTAAAAGGAAGTGTTTTTATAATTTATTAGTTCTGGCCTTAGCTTAAAAAAGAGTCAGATCTCCCAAATTCTTTTGTCAGACTTTATTACTAAATACCCAGTAAAAAGTAAATTCTGGACTTCCACTTTGAGGAAGTTAGAATAGACATCCTTTTTCCTATTCCTCTAACCAAGTACAACTAATAACCCTGGACATTATATAGAAAACAAACATAAGAACTTGAATGGTAGAGAGAAGAAGGCAAACTGGCTAGAGATGTGAGGACCCAGAGAATGACATGGTGGTGTTTTCCCTAGGTTTTCTTTTTGCCTCATATATCCCAGACTTTGGAGGTGAGTGAGACAGCAATCCAGAAACATCAACGGGGGCACACAAAAAAGTCCCAATGAAAATTTGCTCTCTTCTACCTAAAAGACCAGGAAATGGGCAGAATAGAAACACAGAAAACTTTTAGAAATAGCCTATGTATTGCAGTCAAACCCCACAGGAAAAGAAAAAATAAAAACAAAAAAAAACTGGCCCACTCCCAGCCAAAGTATCAAAGGCCATATGGGGAGCCTAGACTTCCACCCTCATCAGGCTGTAATATCTAGGTGGTATAAAGGCTGAATAAGCTGCCAGTATATACATTATCCACAGAATATAATGAGTCCCATTTTCTCCCCATGGTGTAAGGAGAGACCACATGAAGAGTTTGAACTTCCACCCCCACTTGCCAGTAACGAGGATGGCATCCCTTTCACTGGGATGGTGTCAGAGGAAGCCTAGTGGAGAGTCAAAATTTTCACCACTGGCTACTACTAGTGAGGTCATACCCCCCTAACCTGTGGTGTCCATGGAGGCCATATGGGAAGCAATAATAAGGCACTGCTAACCCTCTCATCCAGGAAGGTATTGCTTGAGGCCTAGTAGAGAGCTAAAACTCCCACCTCAATCTCAAAAGTAATGAGGAAACCCCACTTCAGTTGCTGTCAGAGGCAGAGCAGAAAAGATGGCAACCCCTTCCCCTGCCAGAGTGTCACAGAAAAAGCAGATAAAATAGAAGTAAGATTCAGAGCCTCATAATATAATATTGAGGTATCATGGTATTTCATGCCAGATTTTGATTGAAAATCATTCCTCATACCAAGAATCAGAAAACTGAATGAAAAAAGACAATCAACAGATGTCAACAGTGAGGCAACAGAGATGTTAGAATTATATGACAAACACTTTAGAGCAATCATCATAGCAATGCTTTAACAAGCAATTACAAACATGCTTGAAACAAATTACAAATTAGGTTCCTGCAAAGAAATAGCAGATATATAGAACCAAATGGAAAAATTTTAACTGAAAAACTCAAAAACCAAAATAAAATACTCAGTGTATGAGTGCAACAGCAGAATACAGGGAACACAGAGAATCAGAGAACTAGAAGATAGATCAATACAAATTACCCAATCTGAATAACAGAGAAAAATAGACTAAAAAAAAAACAAAACAGAGACTCAGGTTTCTGTGGTTGTATAACAAAAGATCTACTATTTGTGTTATAGGAACTTAGAAGGAAAAAGAAGGCAGGGCTGAAAACAACTTGAATGAATAATGGCTGAAAACTTCCCAAATTTGGCCAGGGACACACACCTACGGATTCAAGAAGCTGAACAAACACCAAAAGAAATAAACCCTTAAAAATCTACACCAAGACACATTGTAATAAAATTTCTGAAAACTAAAGATTAAAAATTCTTGAAAGTAGCACAAGAGAGGGAACAACTACCTATAGGGGGAAAAATTCCAGTGACAGGAGATTCCTTAACAGAAACTATAAAGGCCAGAAGTAAGTGTCAAAACAGTTTTCAAATGCTGAAAGAAAAGAACTGCCAACCCAGAATTCTATTTCCAGTAAAAATATTTATTTATTCTTGAGGAATAAAGAGAAAATCAAGACATTTTAAGACGAAGGAAAACTGAAAATTTGTCACCAAAAGACTTACCCTAAATGAATTGCTAAAAGAGGGCCTATAAAGAGGTATGATAAAAGAAGGAAACTTAGGGAAGTGGCTGTGGCTCAATCAGTAGGGCTCCCGTTTACCATATGGGAGGTCCCGGGTTTGGTTCCCGGGGCCTCCTGGTGAAGGCAGGCCCGCTCGCGCGGCGTGGTTGGCTGACCCAGTGAGCACAAGCAGCAAGGGGGGGATAAATGAATAAATAAATAAAATCTTTAAAAAAAAAAAAAAAGAAGGAAACTTGGAGCATCAAGAAGGAAAGAATACAGTAAGCAAAAATATAAGAAAATAAAATAGATCTTCTTTCTCATCTTTGAATCTTGATATTGTGTTTGATGGTTGAAGCAAATTTTATAACACTATGTGATGTGGTTCTAAATATTTGTAGAGGAAATATTTAAGACATAAACAGGGACAAGTAAAGGGAAAGAAGAATAAGGTTTCTACACTTGCACTGGTAAAATGATGACACCAATAGACTAAGATAAATTATGTATATATAATATAATACATAGAGAAACCACTCAAAAAGCTACACAATGGATCTCTCACCTTTGCCATGGAGCCCACCATGCTATCCCTTATCAAAGAGGACCTGACTGAAGTGAAAAACAATGCTTTAGAAAATTTGTGTGTGTACCTGTGTGAAAAAACCATAACTGAGAGACACTCTGATCATCTATGTGCAAAAAATTAAAAAAAAATAACAGAGAAGACATTGAAGAAATTCCTTGCCAAATATCATGTAGAAAAAAGCTGAAAAACAGTTAGACCACTTAAAAGAAAACTCTAAAGGACTAGATACACTGATTGAGTCTATTTGGGGGGAAAAAAACACAGACCTTCCTGATACAGAAGATTACAGATGAAAGGCTTAAACTTAGAAATATAAAACTAGAACATCTGAAAGCACTAAAATGTAGCAGCTATGACCCTTTTCCAGATGGAGCTGCAAGCAACCTCTCTAGATCAAATTCTGACAAGAGTAATTTCTCTGAAAAACTCAGAGTATCTACTGTCATATACCATCCAGAAAGAGAATCCAGCATGGCCCTCTTTTTTTCTACTGGTTCATTTCTGAATTTACCTGTTCTAGAAGTAGGCAGAACTGAAAACGCCATCTATTCTTCATCTATGCTTCCTAGACCTGAGGACCCTGGCACTCTTCCTTTGCCACCAGAGCTGAAGTTAGAAGAAAGAACTTGTGGAAACTCTAGAGATATGTTTTTTCCCTTAAGATCACATGCTCTTTCACAACAGTGACAGTTTACTGTTTTATAATTTTTTTTTTTTAAGATTTTATTTATTTATTCATTTATCCCCCCCTTGCTGCTTGTGCTCGCTGGGTCAGCCAACCACGCCGTGCGGGCGGGCTTGCCTTCACCAGGAGGCCCCGGGAACCAAACCCGGGGCCTCCCATATGGTAAACGGGAGCCCTACTGATTGAGCCACAGCCGCTTCCCTAATTTTTTAAATGACAGCAAAACATGTTTTACAGGATATGAATCCTTTTATAAAATCTGTAAAGACTTCTTAACATTTGATACATGTATTTTCAAATACATTAGCATACTTTGTAAGTAGAATTGTTCAGAATAAAAGTAGTACAGTTTTAGGACAGCTAAAATGTAAGTTATTCTGAACATAGACTTTTCAGTACTTTCTACTTTTTCATTTTTGGAGTATTTTAGTGTTTCAGTGTATGTTTTTAAATTTTGTATGTTTTAAGACTAACTTTAATAGGGAACATTTCTCTATTTGAGTATAGATTCTGAGGCTGAAATAATATTTCTTCTTAGTGCATTTGTGCTAGAAATTTTCAGGGCCTAATAGTCCTTTCCGACCACTGACCAGTAAAGTTTCATGATTAAGCTGTTTTTCCTCTTCAGTAAGAAAGCCAGTGACTGACTGGGAAAACCGCCTGTATACAGAAAAGAATCTTTCCCACTTATCAGGTTTACAGGTACTTACAGAGGCTCCTTCTGAAGCTAGAATACTTCCCTGGTGGAGTCTGATACATCTGAGATCTCAACTGGCCAAAATTTATTTCTTATTAACCTTACTAATTAATACTATTTTCTTATGATTGAAATTCTTTGCTTTATCATTTTCATTACTCAAGAAAAATATCTCGGCATAAATCCCAATTATTACACGTCATTTGATGAGATTTTTTTTTAAATATTTTTCTGTACTTTTCATTCTCTCTTTTTTTTTTTTCTATCTGATCGTGTCATCTTTTCCGTGCATTGCTTTACTATGGTGGGGCCTGCGCCTCTCTGCGCCACGTTGGGCGCGGGTCTGGGATGCCTTTTTTTTTCTTTTTCTTTTTCTTTTTTCTTTTTTTACCAGGGGATCCCAGGGATACTGGTACCATATGGATACCGGGTACTCCATCTCCATATGGTAAACGGCAGCTCAATTGCTTGAGCCACAGACGCTTCTCTTCATTCTCTTTTAATGAAGACCACTATACAGTTGTAATAACCAGAACAAATTGGGGTTTTGGGGGTTTTTTTGGATGACAGTTCTATTTTTAGTACTATTTGGAACAAGCAGTCCATTACTTAGCATTTGTCTTTTTTGTTATATAACAAAATTTAATTTTACACATTTATAAATCTTATACTCTCGTTTTCATTTAAATTTTAATTCTCCCTGTTTCCTAATATCTGTCTCAAATATACTTCTCTTATTACTTGCAAAAGGAAGACATGGAAATTTGCCAGTAAAAATAAAATAAAATTTTCCAATAAAAAGTTTTTAAGGGAGCAGATGTGGCTCAAGCAGTTGAGTGTCTGTTTTCCAGATGGGAGGTCCCAGGTTTGGTCCCCAGTGCCTCCTAAAAACAAAACAAAACAAAAAACAAGCAAACAAACAAAAAACCAACTCAGGGGAGCTGATTTGGGTCAGTGGTTGGGTGTTGACTTCCCTTATATGAGGTCTGGAGTTTAATCCCCAGCCCCAGTACCTTAGGAAAAAAAAAAAAAAGCTACACAATGAGATACACTCCGAAACACCATAAATAAACCAAAGTGATGGTCTAAAAACATATTCAAGCAACTCACAGACAGGCAAGAAAAAGAAAACAGAGAAGTCAACAACACGCACAACAAACAGAAAATAAAAAATTAAATGGCAGATTTAAGTCCTAATATATCAATAGTTGCACCAAATATAAATGACCTAAATGCACCCATTAAAAGACAGCAATTGGCAGAGTGGATTAAACAACATGACCCAACCATAAGAAACTCACTTCCATAGAAATTCCCTTTAAATTTACTTCAAACTCCACAAGAAACTCACTTCAAATATGACAATGCAGTCAGGTTGAATATAAAAGGATAAAAGAAGATATATAATGAAAGTTATATTCGAAGGAAAGCTGGAGTGTCTGTGTTCATATTATATAAGGCTGTGTTAATATCGTATCATCTAGGCTCACACATCTAGAACTAGAAAAAGAGGAACAAAATAAGCCCAAAGCAAACAGAAGGAAGGAAATAACGAGAAGACCAGAAATCAACAAAATCAGTGAAATGGAAAACAAAAACAATAGAAAAGTCAATGAAACAAGGAGTTGGCTCTTTGAAAAATGGACAGACTTCTAGCAAGACTGACAAAGAAAAAAAGAATAGACACAAACGACCAATTTGAGAATTGAAACAAGGGATAATATCAAAAGGATAATAAGGAAATACTATGAATAACTTTACACACATAAATCTGACAACTTAGAAGAAATGGAACAATTCATTGAAAAAGTCAAATTACTCAATATAAAGTAGATAACTTGTATACACCATGTCTTTAGTTTCTTGGCTGCTAAAACAAATACCATACAATGGATTGACTTCAACAATGGGACTTTATTGGCTCACAGTTTCAGGCTAGGATAAATCCAAAATCTAGGAATCAGCAAGGTGATGCTTTCTCCCCCAAAGACCATGGAGTTCTAGAGCTGGCTGCGAGCAATCCTTTGGTCTTTGCCTTTTCTGTCATATGACAATGCACATTGCAGTGTCTTCTCCTTTCTCTTTTGGATTCCATTGACTTCCAGCTTCTTGCTCTTCCCACAGCTTTCTCTCTCTGTGTCTGAATTTCATTCTGCTTATGAAGGACTCCAGTAATCTGGATTAAATATCCAGATAATACACCTTAACTAAAAACATCTCCTAAAGGTCTTATTTACGTGGGTTTACACACAGAGGAATGGGTTAAGATTAATAACACATTTTTCTGGAGTTTGTAATTTAATCCCTAACATACCATAAATATTAAGGAAATTGAATTTGTAATTTTAAAACTAAAAAAAAAAAAAAAAAAATCCTCCAGGCCCAGGTAGTTTCATCAGAGAATTCTACCAAACTTTTAAAGAAAAATTTATTCCAATTCTACACAATTTTCCCCAAAAATAGAGGAGAAGGGAGCACTTCCCATTTCGTTTTATGAAACTAGTATTTCCCTGATACCAAAACTAGTCAAAGACAATACAAAAAAGAAAATAGAAAAAAGGAAGAAAATTAAAGACCATTATCTCTCAAGAATATCGTCACAATAATCTTTAATAAAATATTGGCAAATAGAATTCAGCAATGTATAGAAAATCAACAACCTTATGATCAAAGTGGGTTTATTAAGGGTTAACTTAAAGTAAAATTGACTTAAAATGGGTCATGAACTTACATGTAAATTGAAAAACTATAAAACTTTTAGGAAAAATCATAAGGGAAAATCTTTGAGATCTAGAGCTAGGCAAAGAGTTCATACACTTGACACCAAAAGCATAATCCATAAAAGAAAAAGTCAATCAATTGATCTTCACCAAAATTAAAACATTTGCTCTGTGAAAGATCTTCTTAAGGAGGTAAAAAGACAAGCCACAGACAGGGAGAAAACATTTGCAAAGCACCTATCAGACAAAAAGACTGTGTCTGTAACATATAAAGAACTCTCAAAACTCAACAGCAAAAATGCAAACCATCCAATTATAAAATGGGCAAAATACACAGATATTTTTCTGAGGAGAATATATAGATGGCAAATAAGCACATAAAAAAGTTTGTGATTTCATTAATCATTAGGGAAGTACAAATTAAAACCACAATGAGACATCATTACAGACCTATCAAAATGGCTAAAATAGTGACAATGCCAAATGTTGGTGAGGATGTGGAGAAAATGGATCACTCACACATTCATTAGTGGTGGGGGTGTAAAATGGTTCAGTCACTCTGGAAACCAGTTTGGCAGTTTCTTAAGAAGTAAACAGGCAACTACCATGTGACCCAGCATTTGCACTCTTGAGAATTTATCCCAGAGAAATGAAAATGTATGTTCAATAAAAACCTGTGTTAATAGTGAGTGTTAATGAGTTATTAATGAGTGTTAATAGTGGTTTTATTGATGATAACTAAAAATTGGAAATAACACTTTTGTCCTTCAATGAAAGAATGGTTAAACTGTAGTACATCCATACCATGCACTGCTACTCAGCAATATCCTGTTGATACATGCAACAATCTAGATGAATCAACAGAAAGTTATGTTGAATGAAAAAAATAAAGTCAATTCCATTTTTTGCAATGGTTTTTGTTCTAGTCTGCTAGGTGGCTGAAATGCAACATGCCAGAAATCGGTTGGCTTTTACAATGTGGATTTATTAGCTTACAAGCTTAGAGTTCTGAGGCTGTGAAAATGTCCAAATCAAGGCATCAGCAGGCAATGCTTTTTTCCCAAAGACTGGCTGCCAATGATCTGGACTCCTCTGTCTAGGCACATGGTGGGATCTGCTGGTCTGTCCCTCCTCCTCCAGATTTCCTTTTAGCTTCTTGCTTACTCTCTTTTTTCTCTGAATTACATTCTCTTATAAAGGATTCCAGTAAGAGGAATAAGACCCGCTCTGGGCCATGCCTTAAACTGAAGTAACCTAATCAAAAGTCCCTTAACTGAAGTAACCTAATTAAAAGTTCCTACTTACAATAGGTTTACACCCAAAGGAATGAATTAGCTTTAAGAACATACTTTTCTGGGGTCTACATAGCTTCAAACCATCCCAAGTTTGTACCAGAACACAGGTGTTGTGAAAACAATCATTAAATCTTAAGACAAAATGGGAAGGAAAAGACTCATATCAACATTGTCATCACTGGACACAGAGATTTGGGTAAGTCTACCCCTACTGGCCACATGATCTATAAATGTGTTGGAATCGACAAAAGAACCATCAAAATCATTGAGAAGGCAGATGCTGAGATGGGAAAGGGCTCCTTCAAGTATGCCTGGGTCTTGGATAAACTGAAAGCTGAGTGTGAGCATGGTATCATGGAAATTTGAGACTAGCAAATATTATGAGACCATCATTGATGCCCCAGGACACAGAGACTTTATCACAAACACAACTACGGGAGCATCTCAGGCTGCCTGTGCTGTTCTGACTGTTGCTGTTGGTGTTAGTGAATTTGAAGCTGGTGTCTCCAAGAAGGGGCAGACCCGTGAGCATGCCCTTCTGGCTTATACACTGGGTGTGAAACAACTAATTGTTGATGTTAACAAAATGGATTCCACTGAGCCACCCTATAGCCTGAAGAGATATGAAGAAATCGTTAAGGAAGTCAGCCCCTGCATTATGAAGATCGGCTACAACCCCAACACAATAGCATTTGTGCCAATTTCTGGTTGGAATGTGACAACATGCTAGGACCAAGTACTAACATTCTTTGGCTCAAGGGATGGAAAGTCACCTGTAAGGATGGCAATGCCAGTGGAACCACCCTGCTCGAAGCTCTGGATTGCATCCTGCAACCTTCTCGTCCAGTTGACAATCCCTTGTGTCTGCCCCTTGGCACTGTCCCAAGTGGAGAATGGAGCTCTCAAACTGGCGTGGTGGTCACCTTTGCTCCAGTCAGTGTTACAACTGAAGTAAAGTCTGTTGAAATGCACCATGAAACTTTGAGTGACGCTCTTCCTGGGGATAGTGTGGAACTTCAATGCCAAGAACATGTTTGTAAAAGATGTTTGTCGTGGCATTGTGGCTGGTGACAGCAAAAATGACCCACCAACAGAAGCAACTGGCTTCTCTGCTCAGGTGATTATCCTGAACCATCCAGACCAAATCAGTGCCTGCTATGCATCTGTGCTGCATTTTGACACAGCTCACAGAGCTTGCAAATTTGCTGAGCCGAAGGAGAAGATTGCCATTCAGGTAAGAAACTATAAGATGGCCCCAAATTCTTGAAATCTGGTGATTCTGCCATCACTGATGTAGTTTCTAGCAAATCCATGTGTATTGAGAGCTTGTCTGACAAACTTCCTCTGGGTAGTTTTGAGGTTCATGATATGAGATAGACAGTTGCTCTGGGATCACGCTTTTTTCCCCCCCTCATTTTCTGTATTAACAAGGAGACCTTGGTCATGTCATTTAATCAGTCCGTGTGCATTTATTCATCTTTCAGAACACTAGAGAAACAATTGAGTTTGTTTTTTAGGATTAAATAAGATAAATGTGCCTAGACAGGATTTTTTAAAGTAATACTTCTATAATTTGTTAAGCTGCCTTTTGTCTGTTTTATTTTTTTAAGTTGAAAAAAGTCTTTTTTTAAAAATCAGTACTTTTTAAATGGAAACAAGTTGACTAAAAATCTGTCACATAATTTTTAGATCCATTAAAGCAAAGTTTAATGAGGAAAAAGAAAATACCAATCCCTAAAAGTTACATACTATATGATTCCATTTATCTAACATTCCCTAAATAACAAAATTATAGAAATGACGAATAGATTCGTGCTTAAGAAGGGGGTGGGACAAGAGGGAAGTAGATGGGACTATTAAAAGGCAACATGAGGGGAGCAGATGTGGCTCAAGCAGTTGAGTGCCTGCTTCCCACATGGGAAGGTCTCAGGTTTGGTTCCCAGTGCCTCCTAACAAAAACAACAACAAGCAAACAAATGTAAAAACTAACTCAGGGGAGCCTTTGTGGCTCTGGTTGAGCACCTGCCTTTCCACATACAAGGCCCCAGGTTCAATCTCCAGCCCTGATACCTAAAAAAAAAAAAGACAACACGAAGGCTATTTTTGGTGATAGAAATTTTCTGTATCTTGACTGTATCAATGTCAGTATCAATATCACAACCCTAACCCTACTTAGTTGATATTGTACTCTAGTTTTGCAAGATGTTATCATTGGGAGAACTGGGTAAAGGTACATAGGATCTCTGCTTTATTTCTTTCAACTGCATGTGAAACTACAATTATTGCAAAATAAAAATCTTGATTTATTTTTTCAAAAAAACTAAATACCCTCAGATGAGATTACGTTTGGCAGTTTATAGACTTGTAGACCTTTGTATAAAAACTGGTTTGGTTCTATCCTTCAGGGAGAAGAGGATGACCCTGGGTGTCTTGTGTGAAGGTGGAAACATAATGGAGGTTAAAAGCCCCAGAACAAAGTCAAATACAGAAGTTGAACTTCACCAATTTCTTTAATATGTCCAGGGCTGGACCTGGTAGTTTCCTTGAATAGGTTCACACACACTGTTAAATCTTCATACTGCTGTTGCTCAAAATATTGATTCATGTCATCGGACTGCTTGCAAAGAGGACTACTTTCAAGCCGGTGTAATCTTTGTTTACTGAAGCCACATCTGCTGTAGAGACTATTATAGGCTTGAATGACAACTGAAATATTATTTGACTTTGATTCCCTTCTACTTCGCCTTCTCCCTTTCAGGGATCGAGGGGGTTTATACTGCCATCTAATCAATTTCCCATGGTAAAAATGTGGGTTTGGTTTTTTTTTTTTCAGTGTTTGTGGGTTTCCTTTAGCTCTTCTCTGTGCAGTGACCTCACCCTGCGGCCAGTGCCACCATGTACCATCATCCCTCCAACATCAACTGCAGTTTCAGACCTCATCACCACCACTACCCATGTATTCCTTGGAGTTAAAGGAGTGCTCTCTCAGTTACTACAGTTAGAACCCCAAAAGTTAAACTTCTTTCCATTTTTCTGTCATCTTTGTTGAAAGACTTGAGACAGATGTCCACAGGGCCATTCCAGAGGGTACATATACCCACTCCTACCTGCCAGCAGCAGAGCAGATAATTTTAACACTCCATCCTCTGCCTGATGAAATTTTTTTCAGTAATAATCATGAAATCAAGCAAATAGTAATAAAGGTCAGAAAAGAAACTCAGAGTGAATTTTTTATATTATTCGATTGCATATATACATACCCACACACCCCACACACGTACACATACATACCAGTAAAAACAAGTTTAATAAATATTACAACGCAAAAAAGGAAATCAAAAGTATTAATCAGGGAAGCGGCTGTGGCTCAATCAGTAGGGCTCCCGTTTACCATATGGGACCTCCTGGTTCCCGGGGCCTCCTGGTGAAGGCAAGCCCGCCCGCACGGCGTGGTTAGCTGACCCAGCGAGCACAAGCAGCAAGGGGGGGATAAATGAATAAATAAATAAAATCTTAAAAAAAAAAAAAAAAAAAAAACACATAAAATAAAAAAAAAAAAAGTATTAATCATCATTGTAATGAATTTTTTAGAGTAAAAGAAAAAAGTTTATACTTACATATTGGGTTTCATAATGAATATTAAAATAACAGTCTAATAACAAATAAGTAAAAGAACAATTAAAAGGAAAGAAATTTTGATTTTAAAAATATTAAAATGCAGTAAGTAAATATTATATATGAACTAAAATTTGTCCTTACCAAACAAAAATATTACACCTCAAAGTTTACATTCTGTTTCACTGTGTCTTAGTTTCCAGGCTGCCATGACAAATGACACACAATGGTTTGGCTTAAACAGCAAGGATGTACTGGCTCACAGTTTGAGAGGCCAGAAGTCCAAATCAAGGTCGGCTAGAAGGCTCACTTCCTCACAGAGCTGGTGGTTTTCTGGCTGGCTGGCAGTCCTTGGGTTCCTTGGCTTTCCCATCACATGGCAATGTCCTCTCCTTTCTCTTCCAGGTTTTCATTGACTTCTAGCTTCCCTCTGCACCCTGTGGCTTTCTCTGACATGTCTGAATTTCTTCTGCATAAAGGACTCTAGTAATCTGATTAAGATGCTCCCTCATTCGGCTCAAGAGGTCCTCTCTACAATAGGTTCACATCCACAGGAATGCAGGCTAAGTACATGTGTTTTGGGGGTACATAATTCAATTTATCACAAGCTGTTTTAAATTTTAAACACAAAAATTCTAAGTGATCCCATGGAAAAATGAAATTTTAGTAACTCAAATTCTTTTTCTTTGCCTTACAATCACTGTGGTGTGATAGTTTATTTCTAATCTACTGTTTAAATGTGGGAATGTATAATACCTCTGGGGATGGAGATGAAAGGCATGCTCAAATGATTCCTTACTCTTGAAACAAATGCATGTAGTTAAGTCTGTGTGTATTGAAAATTGACTATATAACTTGGAATTCTCCAAATTAATTTCCAATTAGAGTACAGTATTTAGTAAAAGAGAATAAGAAAATGTGCTAAGTTGAAGTTTACATATATATTATTAAAATTCAACAGGTAGCTTCAGCAAGTGTTTAGAACTTAGACGAACAAAAGATTTTATTGGAGAAGAATATTTTATCAGTGACATTATTGGGAATTGCTGGCACATGGTGAAAATAAGAACCATGTACTTTAAGTTGGTTTTATTGTTTTTAAATTCTCTAAATACGATGCACCCCTTATTGCCTATACCCAGGGTTGATCATTCCCACCACCCCACACTTGTTTTGCCACTACATAAAAAAATCTAGCCTTTGTAAGGTATACCCTGATTGGTTTCTTATACTGATAGTTAACTGCTTCTTACATTTGTATCAGAAAAAGATTTCTCAGTCTACTAAGGGTGGGAGTACAAATCTTCCTTTTCCTTTTTCTTTTTTTTTTTTTAATTGTTATAAAAATTCATTTAACATATTCTTGGAAAGAAGTAGGGAACCTTCCACAGGATGGATAAAAGATACCCTCTCTCCTCCAGAGAATGGAGTTTTGGTAATTTGGTGGAGGAGATGTGTGATTCATGCATAAAGTGCTTCTTGCCTCCCATTTTCCCCTTTTGGATCTGTTCTCCTTCATCTTGAAGAATCTCTTGGGAGTCCTTTCAGAGCTTGCAGATGCTAAATTTCCTTTTTCTTTTCTCCCTATCTAGTGTGATGGTTTAGCTCAGTGGCTCTCAAGTATACTCCCTATAACAGCAGCATCAGAAATACATGAGAAGTTACTAGAAATGTGTATTCTCAGTCCCTCCCAAAACTTGCTAAATCAGGAACTCCGGGGTTGGGTTCAGTAATCTCAGTTTTAAACCTTACAAGTGATTCTAATGCACATTGATGTTGGAAAACCACTGTTTACCTAGAGACTCCTAAGTGGACACTAATTTTTCCCTTATTGCTTTGAAAATATTATTTATGGTCTTCTGGCATCTATTGTTATGATGAAGAGTGTGCTGCAACTCTGGTTATTATCCTTTGTATAAGTTGAACCATATGGAATTTCTAGTATTCAATTATGTTTTATTGAGGTAAATTTACAAGTAATAATAGTCACTGATTTTAAGTGTACAATTCAGTGAGTTTTGGCAAAGGTACCAAGTAGATGTGGTAAGAGCAGAAATTTTGCCTTGTTCCAAATCTTAAGAATATTTGTCTTTTCACCATTAAGTGTAATGTTAGCTGCAGGAGTTTTCTCCATTTTTTAATCAATCTGAGGAAGATTCCTTCTCTTCTTATTTTGTATTTTGCTGAGCCTTTATATTATGAATGGGTGTTGAAATTTGTCAAATGCTTTCTCTGCATCTATTGAGATGATCATGGAACTTTTCCTTTTCAGTCTGTTAATATGGTGATCTACTTTAACTGATTTTCAAATATTAAAACAATCATGCATTCCTTTTTATATATATATATCTTGATTTGATTTGCTAAAATTTTGAAAAGTTTTTAATCTATGTCCATGAAAGATATTGATCTGTAGTTTTCTTTTATATATATATATATATATATTCTGAATACATTGCATTTATTCTTTTTTTTTTAATTTATTTAATTTATTTATTTCTCCCCTCCTCCCTTGTTGTTTGTGCTCGCTGTCTGTTCATTGTGTGCTCTCTGTGCTTGTCTTTTTTTTTTTTTTAAGAGGCACCAGGAACAGAACCCTGGACCTCCCATGTGGGAGGGTGGTGCCAATCGCTTGAGCCACCTCCGCTCTCTGCTTTGTTGTGTCTCTCATTGTGTTTCCTCATTGCGTCATCTCCTTTCGTCATCTTGTTGCGTCAGCTTGCTGTCTTGCTCATCTGAGGCACTGGGACCAAACCCGGGATCTCCCATGTGGTAGGCGGGTGTCCAACTGCTTGAGCCACATCTGCTTCCCTGTAGTTTTCTTATAATGTCTTTGTCCAGTGTTGGTATCGGGGTAATTCTGGCTTCATAAAATAAGTTATAAAGTATAGCCACCTTTTCTATTTTAGAGAAGAGTTTGTGTATGATTGATATTATTACTTTCTTTACATGTTTGGTAGAATTCACCAGTGATGCCTTCTAGGCCTGGAGTTTTCTAGGTGGAAAGGTTTATACATATACATTTAATTTTTCTAATAGATTAAAGTTTATTTAGGTTGACAATTTCTTCATTATTGAGCTTTGGTAGTTTGAATCTTTCAAGTAATTTGTCCATTTCACCTAAGTTGTCAAATTTATTGGTATAAATTTTTTCATAATATTAATTCATCGTCCTTTTAATGCCTTTAAGATATCTAGTGATGTCCTCTCTTTCATTCCCATTTTTGTAACTTGTGTCTTCTCTTTGTTTTGATCAGTCTGGTTAAGGTTTTTCAATTTTATTGATCTATACAAAAATGTAGCTTTTGGTTTTATTGATTTTCCCTACCTTTTTTTTTTTCAGTTTTGTTGATTTCTGCTCTTTTATTATGTTCTTTCTGCTTAATTTGAATTTAATTTGCTCTTTTTATAGTTCTTTAAGATGAATGCAGACCTTTTTTATTTTATAATATTGGAGTTAAATACTATAAATTGCTTTCTAAGCACTTCTTGAATTGCATTCTACAAATTTGATATGTTATATTTTCATTAAGCTTAAAAGATTTTTAAATTTTTCCAATGATTTCTTCTTTGTCCCATTAAGTATGTTGTTTAATTTCCAAATATTTGTGATTTTCCTGATATCATTCTTCTTTTAATTTCTAGTTTAATTCCATTGTAGTCATAGAACATGATTTTAATCCTATTAAACGTCTTTTTTAGCTAGGGTTTTCTCAAACTTTACTGCTATGTGTGTTGTAAACCCCAAAAGACATTGCAATTATTTTTGTTTTAAGCAGTCAAATAAGATTTTTTATAGCTTTATTATAATATGATCTGTCTTGGAGAATGTTTAATATATACTTGAAAAGAATGTATATTCTGTTGTTTGGAGATAAGGTGTTCTAGAAATGTCAGTTAGGTCAATTTGATGGTTGTACTGTTCAAATCAGTATCTTCTGCCTACCTGTATCAAATGCTGAGAGAGTAGTATTGAAATCTCTCCATCCATATTGTAAATATGTCCATTTCTCCTTTCAAGACTGATGTGTATTTTAAAACTCTTATTAGGTGCATATACATTTAAGATTATGTCTTATTGGAGAATTTTTTCCTTTATCATTATTGAATGTACATTTAAAAATCCTTGATAATATTCCTTCTTCTGAAGTTTACCTCATCTGATTAATATAGCTACTTCAATTTTCTTTTGCTCGTATTTGCACAGTATATCTTTCACATCATTTTATTTTTAACCTATTAATGGTTTTTATATTTAAAGTTTGTTTCTTGTAGACAGTATATAGTTGGCTCTTGCTTCTATTTTTTTCCAATCTGAAAATCCCTGCCTTTTAATTTAGTCTTTTAATGTAATACTCTACATGTTTGGGTTTAAATCTGCCAACTTGACATTTGTTTTTTTTATTTGTTCTATCTGTTCTTTGTTCCCTTTTTCTCTTTTTCTGCCTTCTGTTGGCTTAATTGAGTAGTTTTTTATTATTGAGTTTTATATCCACTAATAGCTTCTTAAATATACCTCTGTGTCTCATTTTATTTACAGGTTTACAATACACCGCTTTTACTTACCACAGTCTACTTTCAAATAATACTATACAATTTCATGTATATAGTGTAGGACCCTTATAATGGATCCTTCTGTTTCCTCCTTTGTCCTTTATTGCTATTATTTTCTTAAATTTTACTTCTATATGTGTTGTAATTATTTTTGTTTTAAGCAAGTAGTATCTTTTAAAGGTTTTCAAAAATTAGAAACAAAAATCTTTATATTTTCTCACACATTTACCATTGTTAGACTCTTTGTTCCTTTGTGAATACTTAAATCTCCATCTGGTATAATTTTTCTTTTGCCTGAAGAACTTCCTTTTCATTTCTTGGAAGACTGACAGCAATGAATTCCCTCAGATTTTCTTTATCTGAAAGGTCATTATTTTGCCTTAACTTTTGAAAAGTAGTTTCACTAAAATATAAAATTCTAGATTGACATTTTTCCCAGTAATTTAAAGATGTTGTTTCCTTGTCTTCTAGATTTCATAATTGTTGTCTGCTGTAATTCTTATATTCCTTCTGCTGTATATAATGTTTCTTATTTTCCTCTGGATGTTTTTTAAATTTTTCTCTTTATTACTGAGGTGGGTTTTGGCTTCCTGAGATTCTTGGCTCTGTGGATTGATGGTTTTCATCAAAGTTGGAAAATTTAATATCATTTTTTAAAGCTATAGTTGATGGTTTAACTTTAGGTTCACTGTGTACAGTAGCTCCATGATCTAAAAACAAAAAACATTTATTCTGTTACCATATATACAACCTAACATTTCCCCTTTTAACCACATTCAGATACATATTTCAGTGCTGCTAATTATGTTAACAAAGTTGTATCATTATTTCTTCAAATATTTTTCTCTGTCTTTCCCTTTTTCTCCTCCTCTTCTGGGACTCCAATTTCACATATGTTAGTTTTATGTTGCCCCATCCATAGTGGATGCTTTATATTTTTCTTTTTTTTTTTTTTTTTTTTTTTTCTTTTTTTACATCTTTTTCTCTTTGTTTTTCATCATTTTGGAAATTTCTATTGCTATGTTTTTAAGTTCACTGATATTTCCTTATGCATTGTCCAATCTACTACTAATCCTACCTAAAATATTTTTTATTTCAGATATTGTACTGTTTCTTCTCCAGAAGTTTTATGTGGGTCTTTTTTTTTTTTCCATTTTCCTTTTTTCTCTTTTCATCGTGTTCATATTTTATCTTCTGGAGTAGATGGGGGGTATTTATAGTAGCTATTTTAATATACTTGTCTAAGAACATTATCACCTTTTTCATTTCTGGGTCTGCTTCTATTGAATTTTTTCCCCCGGTTATGGGTCCTATTTGCTTACTTCTTTGCAAGACTGATAATTTTTGCATGGGTGCCAGAATCTGAAACTTTTACACTGTAAGGTGCTGGATTTTACTGTACTCCTTTAAAGAATGTTGGACTTGTTCTGACACACAGAAAAAGTGGGACAAGTTTAGGACAAGCATGATACATTTGAGGCTTGCTTTTAGATTGTGTTAGGGTTGGTCCACAGAAGTCTTTTGTTTAAGGCCAATTTACATCGACTGCTGAGGAAATACCCTTCTAAGCACTCTATGCAATGCTCCGTGTGTTTTGAGGCCACTACTCTCTGTTTAGTGAGGACTCAGACTACTCCCTGCCATGTATCATCTTCAGAAATTATTCAGGCTACTTTTCTCTAACATTTTTTTCACAACCTCTTGGAGTTTTACTCCATACAGGTGCAGATTTGTATTTAGGTAAAGATTCAAGGAGACTTCTCTGCATATCTCTTAAGCTCTCTGTGCCATTCCCACCTCTCAGGTACCTTCCCAAAAATTTCTAGCTGACTTAGCCTCCCCAAACTCTCCCTTTAACTCAGCAAAACACTGGGCTCTATTTGGGCTCCCTTCCCTGTACCTTGGCATGGAAACTTCCACCAGACACTGAGCTGGGCTAACACAGTATTCATATTGTTCGTTTTCCCTCTCTTACAGATCACAGTCATGGGATGCTTGTTGTCCAGTGATGGAAAATTATTGTTTAATACATTTTGTCTGGCTTACTAGATATTTACAGTGATAGTTCCCATAGGAGTTAATCCTTCAAACAGAAGTCCTAATCAACCATTTTTAATCTATGAAAATGGTGACAATTTCATATGGCTTAACCCAATAGATAATCTGCCTTTTCAATTTAGAAGGTTTTCTCTTTTACCTTGACATTCTATATTCTACTACATTAAGTCTAAATTTGGGTTTTTATTGACTGTATTTAATCAATGTGCAATTTCTACCCATGGACTTGTCTTTATCTAATTCTGGAAAATTCAGCCATTGGCTCTTCAAATATTTTATTTCCTCTTTTACCTTTTTTCTTTCTTTGCATAGACACATGGTGAAACCTCTTATTTCAACCTCTTTTCAGGTTAATTTCCTTTTCAATGTTCCTCTATTTTCTCTTTGTTCTACAAACTCTGTGATTTCCTTAGATATATCTTCTAATTCTGTAATTTTCTCTTTAGCTAATCTAAAGCACTATTTTAATTTTTCTTAATATTTTAACTTCTAGAATTTATATATGTTCTAGTTATTTATTTATTTATTTATTTTATTTATTTTTTTAAGATTTATTTTATTTATTTATTTCTCCCCACGCCCTCATTGTTTGCACTTGTGTCTGTTCATCAACTTTTTTTCTTTAGGGGGCACTGGGAACTGAACCCAGGACCTCCGATGTGGGAGGGAGGCACCTAATTGCTTGAGCCATCTCCTCTCCCTGCTTTGCTGTGTCTCTCATTATGCTTTTCCTCCTGTGTCTCTTGTTGTGCCAGCCCGTCGTCATCAGCTCGCTGTCTTGCTCATCTTCTTTAGAAGGCACCGGAAACCTCTGATCCCTGCTTTGTTGTGTCTCTCATTATGTTTTTCTTTTTGTGTCTCTTGTTGCATCATCTTGTGTCAGCTTGCCATGCCTGCCCACTGTCTTCTTTAGGAGGCGCTGAGAACTGAACCACAGACCTCCCATGTGGTAGTCGGGGGCCCAATCACTTGAGCCATATCCACTTCCGGCAAGTTATTTTTGAATAGCTATTATCAGAAGAGAGGTACAATTTCTTCATCTGCTTTTTCTTGCATCAAAGTAATTATGTTAGGTTATCAAAAGACGGAGGATTAGAAAGACACAGGACTCACTTCTCCCAGAAAACTAGAAGACAGGCAGAAACGGCCAGTAAAAATTCCAGTCCTCGTTTTCTGCCACTTGGACCCATCCTCTCTTTTCAAAATTATTTATCAGCACTGACTGCTCGATATCAGTGACCCACTTTACTTTTACTGCCATAATCCTGTGGGCTCCGAGCGCGGAGGAGGGCCGCGGAGGGCCGGCCCTGCCGGGCCCGCACCCCCAGCCCCAGGCCGGCGCTCACAGCCTGGTGCTGCCTGTCTGCCCCGCTCGCGGCGCGCCCTCTAGTTATTTATTGCTGCAATAGCAAGTTATCTCAAAATTAGCAGCTTAAAACAACCATTTTCTTTTGCTCACAATATTGTGGATCAGGAATTCAGAAAGGGTTTGAAGAGCAGAAGTTGGAGTTGGAACAGCAGAAGAGCTGGAGAAGTTGAGGATTACCAGATATCTCTCTTCCTTCATTTAGTCAAAGGACCTCTATCTGTGTTCTCTTTGCATAGGCTAATTTGGGGTTCCTCACACATGATAACACGTAGGCAGTTAGAACATTTACATGGCAGCTCAGGGCTTCAGTACAAGTGACCCAGTAAATAACACAAAAGCTGCCCCAGATTTCTGATCTAGTTTTAAAAGTCACACAGCATCACTTACACAGCATTTTTTTAAATATATTTTTTATTGAAGTATATCATTCATACATGAACACGCATAAAAAATAAATGTATATAGTAAAGGTTGTGAACTTACAAAATAAGCATGCATAACATAATACAGGGATCCCTCCACCAACAAATGTTTGAAACATTTGTTACAAACTATGCAAGATGATCATCAAAATATTACTACTACTAACTATAGTCCATGTCTTACATTTGGTGTATTTTTCCCCCAACCTACCCTATTTTTAAAAAATATATTTTTATTACAGAGGTAGATGGTCTTTTCACTTTCTTGATAATGTCCTTTGATGTACAAAGTTTTTAATTTTGGTGAAGTCAAATTATCTATTGTTTCTTCTGATGCTCATGCATTTGGTGTCATTTCTAAGAATGCATTACCAAATCCCAGGTCATGAAGATATGTTCCTGGACCCATTCTTGATGGGTTGTTCCAATGTTGATCTACAGCCTAGAAGGTACCCAGTGAGTGAATTTAAAGGACTCTGGTGATAGTTGTTATTCAGTGATCTTTCAGTCCCTATCACCTGGCCAGTCTTCATGTGGGTAGGAACTCCAGACTGCTAATATTCACAGCCCTTATCCACCACTTTTTCTAGTTGAGAAATGGGGAGTAGCAACACCCTGCTCTGCCATGAGTCTATCCAGGCTGCATTGTTTGACAACCCCATGAGAATGCCTCAGGCAACTCTGATGAGGATATTATGGAAAACTAGCAATATTTGGGAAGAAGATATATTTTACTTCATGGTAAAACAAAGCATAATAGAGTACCAAGAACTAGGGCAGCTGGAGGGGCCACTCGTATTACAAGAGCAGAAATTTTATGCACAGGGGAGATATGTATCTGATATGGGGTAGTGAGAACCCTAAGTAAATTCAACCAAATCCAGCAGAATCAGTTATCAAAGGAAAAAGGAAAATAATTGTTAGTAAATTTAGTCTGTAATATACTTTCTCCCACCTCTCCCTCCTCTTGTTGCTTATTCAAAGGGAATTATTTTCAGATTTCTGTCTGAAAGAGTCCCCAGAGGTTCCATATTTATACAACTTCACTTGTATAAGCAAAATGATAATGATAAAGACAGCTTTCCAACTACTACCCTTCTCCTTCTCCAAGGTACCATTATATTCCCATGCTTACATGAAGCCTTCTCTGTCAACTTCAGCCCATTCTGACCTATTCTTTCCTCTGACCTCATATAGCAGTTATTGTCTCTTCTACTCACTGGTCACATCACACTGTCTCAGGATTTTTCCTGACATCTGAGATTTTTCTTTATACTTAATATGCTTTATAAGCTTTTCCTGTGTTGAGAATTAGTCTATCTAAACTGATTATAGGAACTTTTGAGTCCAGAAATATATATTACACATCTTTATTTTAATAATTTATAGTACTTACCAAAAACTGAGCATGACAAGGGCTCCATAAATATTAATAAATGATAGTTTATTTGTTCACTGTTCTTGTTTGGCAGTTTTCACAATATACCACATATTCAGGAACTAGGATGCTCTGGAATACAAAAGTCCAGGAGGAAGTGATCCAGTCTCACCATGCTTTGGTTTCCCTACCTGCAATAAGGAGATGATTCTTGTTGATCCCTGCTACACTAGTAGGTAGAAGGTTGTTATTATTAATGTTTTTAATTAGGTGATAGATATAAATATGCTTTAAATATAAGCTTACTATAAATTCTTGGCCCAGGTGTACCTTACCTTACACAAATGACATATTTCTGAAAAATTGTATGCAAAATGAGTTTTCATCAGAGTTATTTTTCAAACAAATTGATTTCATTATTTAAAGTTCAATATGGCAATGTCAGTTGTGAAATTAAATACACAGTAGGGACTTGGAAAAGTGAGAAAAAATTAGATTATTTTGACTTGAAATAAAGACACTGCCCTAATTTATATATTTATAAATTCAGACTTTTTCCTTGTACTGTCTCCCAAAAACGTGGAAAATATCTACCAGTGATCCATCAATCGAATAACTCCTTTTCTGATTTGCACATACTCTCTTGCTTATTCTCTACTGAACCCAGTTGGTGAAACTTCAATCTGATTGAACTCCAAATGGAGCTAAGGCAACTTTCTGCCTCCAGGGGTCCTGCAATTTAAATATGGAGCTCCTCTGAGGATAATCATATAGGCCTGTAAATGATTACACTATCACCAATGTCCTCAAGCCCGTAGTCTACCACCACTCCTAGAACTCATAGTGAATAACTTTGCCTCCCATGTAGCTGGGGGAAAAAATTATATATATATATATATCATGAAGTAGGAACAACCTCAACAAAATTACTGATCTATTCAACACCACTTACACCCTCTCTCTAACAAACTTATGTAACTGAGATGTCACTTTGGATGTCCCTCTGTCTATCAGAGACTTAAGTAACTTGGCCTAAACCCTAAACTCCCAATTTCCCTACCTGTATAAATTTAGAGATCCCCCTTAAGGCTTATGCAAATATGACACTTACTTGCCTTTGCCTTGTCTATTTCTCCTGCACCCTTGTTTTGTCTCCACAGAATCCCTGGCAGCCAGGATATTCACTTTGGCCCCTTCACCATTTTCCACAAGAAATTCTACAATGGTGATGTTATGAAATTCATAGTTTCACTGAAGGCTTGAGAAGTTACAGGGTGGTATCCCTGTTCACCAATACCTTGCACCCCACCACCCATCTCAGGAGCCATCCGAAGCCACTGCTGCTGACCCATGACCTTCAACTCCCTTCTGGGAAGTGTAGCTCAATTCCTATTGCTTCTCTCTTGAGGCACAGCCTGTCCTGGCCAGTCTATCTAGTCCCCAGCCCCTTTGGGAGTCTGAAAAGTAAAAATTTTAACCTCTGTATTATCTCTTTTGAAACTTTTCCTTACTTCCACTTTCAGTGGAAAGGCCATTGTTTTCACTAGTCCGAGGCTTAATCCACCACGCACTCTTGGATTCTATTACTCTCTTCCTCTAAGGCCTTCATCTGCCAATTAACCTTTTTCATTTGTCTTGAAACTCTTCCCCCTTTCCCCACCTACAAACATGCCAAGTTTGTCTTCTATACAAAATTGCCTTCTATTATAATTCCCTTCAAATTATTATCCCTCGTGACCAGGCAACAGAATTTTCTACAATCCTCACCTCCTACTCTCCCCTGACCCACTACAACCTGGCTTCTGCCCCGCTAACCATTGAAACTGCTCTCAACCAGGTCACAATGACTTATTTTGGCTAAAAAAATGACTAAAGTAATAATAGTTAGGGTTCAATGAGGTCTCAACATGTATTAGATCCTGTTCTAGGTAAGTGCTCATATATCTACAATCTTATTTGTCCTCTCAACAGCCATATGAGATAGTAAGATTATTCCCATTTTACAGATGAGAAGACTGAGAGGTAAGGTAAGATGTCACATAGCTGTGAATTACTGCACCAGGACTCAAGCCCATTTCTCTTTGACTTCAATACCAGTGACTGGATATGTTCAGCTCATATATATTCTGTCTTTCTGCAAAAACTGACCCTGTTACCACTCTTTCCTTTGTGCAATGCTTTTTTGGGGGGGCCCTCCCAAAAGAGGGAGGGAGTACCAGGGAATAAACCCCAGACCTCACACCACTCAACCACTGAGCTACACCTGCTCCTGCACAACTCTCTTTTTATGAATCCTCTGTCTCTTACTCTGCGGCCTCTTCTGAATCTCCTTTCCAGGCTCCACTATTTGACCTGTGCTTTCAACTCCCATGCTCTCTGGAGTTCAGTCCCTGGCCCTGTTTTACTCTCAGACTACAGAATCTCTCTTGAAAGATTCATATGTTTGTGAGGTTTCTGAAACTACTGTTTGCTGAATTCTCCAGCCCAGATCCCTCTCCTGTGCTCCAGATCTGAATATCTAAATGTCTTCTGGATATAACTTGGACATTTCATGGGTACACAAATTCTATATGTTTTATTTATTTATTTTTTTTTAAAGATTTTATTTATTTATTCATTTATCCCCCCCATTGCTGCCCGTGCTCACTGGGTCAGCCAACCACGCCATGTGGGCGGGCTTGCCTTCACCAGGAGGCCCCGGGAACCGAACCCGGGGCCTCCCATATGGCAAACGGGAGCCCCACTCATTGAGCCACAGCCGCTTCCCTATATGTTTTAAAATACATCTGTCTACCTACACACACACCCCACTACCTCCTACTGGGAGAAAAAAGGTGCCTTTTTCTGAGTGCTATATCTCAGTGAAGAGTTTTACCATCCACCGTTGATCAGCCAAGTCACTCTTAACTCCTCCTTCTACAACTCTCATATCCAATCAATCAATCAATCAATCACCAGTTAACTCTATCTTCAAAATATGCCCTCTCCATCCCACTCACACTCCCACTTCCTAAGTTCAAGCCTAGATGGTGGCAACAGTCTCCTCACTGTTGTACCTGCTTCCAGTCTTGCCTCCTTTAATCCATTCTTTAGGCTACAAACTACAGATATGCTCCACTTTATTATCATTATCTTCAGACTAGAAACATCTTGGGGCTTGAGTACTGCTCCATAAATCTCATTCTGGTACTCAAGCTAAAGAAGCAATGGCTACCCAGGAATCCACTGCAACCAGAGATCATTTATTTTCTTTTATTTATTTATTTATTTATTTTTTATTGTGGGTAAAAATCAAATTTTTCACAATACATACCAATATTTGTAAAATGATATATAAATATATATGCATATATGTGCATTTACTTACAAAAATGTTATATATATATATATATATATATATATATATATATTTTTTTTTTTTTTAAGAGGTGCTTAGATTACCTAAATATTACACGGAACCTACGGGATTCCCATGTTCCCCACCTCCCACACCTCCCACCACATCCCACACAAACGTCTCCCACATGTATGGCCCATTTAAAATATAAAACTTATCAAGCCCCTGCTCTGATTAAAATTTCCCAGTGGTTCCCAAATGCTTTCAGAACAATCCCTTATTCTCATGCTCACAAGTCTGCAGTCTGGCTATACCTCCGCTAGGGTAAGCTAGAATTCAGACTTTGAACTCCAGGATTCAAGCTACAGGAGACAGATTAGGTCTATGCACCGCATGAAGGATCTTTACAATAAAACCCTTCTTTGTCATCCAAGTCCCCAGCATAGAACTTGGGCCATAGTAGATGTTCACTAAATGTATGTTGAGTGACTGAAAGAAATCAGATAAGATTGGCCCTTGGGAAAACCAAGAAGCTAGTTTCCAAGTCTACAGCCTCCCTATTCTCCCCGTAATTTTATCCTTCATTTCTGTTTAGGAATTTGGTTACCTCATGATCTCTTCACTACCAAAACCTACTCTCACAAATGCCCTGTGTCTGGTAATTTACACAGTAACAAAGATGTTTATTCGTCTATTAACCCTTCCAGGTTTATATGACATCTGAATTCTCACTTGGGAATCGGTAACAGGATTTTGACCTCTGCTAAAAGAATTTAAATGACCTGATAAAAGATAAAGGAGGGGGAAGCAGATGTGGCTTAAGTGATTGGGCTCCCGTTTACCACATGGGAGGCCCCAGGTTCAATTCCCAGGGTCTCCTGGTGAAGGCAAGCCAGCCTGGACGGCACGGTGAGCTGGTGCAGCAAGATGACACAACAAAGGGAGACAAGCAGACACAGAAAAATGCACAGCAAATGGACACAGCGAGTACAAGCAGCAAGAGGGGGAGGGTGTAAATAAATAAATAAAATAAAATATTAGAAAATATATATAGAGAGAGGGAAGTGGATGTGACCCAAGCAGTTGGGGGCCCACCTACCACATGGGAGGTCCCGGGGTTCCGTTCCCGGTGCCTCCTAAAAAAAGAAGATGAGGAGACAGCACACAAGGAACAGACACAGCAGACAGCAATCGCAAACAACAAGGTGGGGGGAATAAATAAATCTTAAAAAAAAAAAAAAGGTAAAGGAAACTTTAACACTATATATTATCATCCAGATGAGGCTCATCCAAAAATCAGATTCAACTCCCATAAATTGTTCACACAGATGTCAGCTCAATCCCCTCACCACAGTGCTATGAGAAGTTTCACTGAATTAAGTGCTTTATTTTAAGCCCTCCAGGATGGAGGCTTTCTCTGAATGTACGATGTATACAGACAGCTGCCACAGCTACCGGTTTTCTCATTTAAGATACCAGCACTCATGCCAGCCATGATTAATCCTTCAGCCTGTGATGTACACATGGCTTCATCCAGTCAGATCCCAGAATGCCCATAGAAATAGGTCATCTGAAATAAGCATCAACTTCACTTCAAAAAGATTCTATGGCTATGTAGTCATAACCCAAAAAAAGAGTCCTTTGGGGAAACAGGACATGTAAACAGCAGAGCTCAGGCATCCCTTGTATCCTGTTCCTCCCTTCACAGTGGCAACGTCATCTTTGACCTCTAAAATCAACAGCTCTCTGCTCTCTAAATTGGGTTTGGTCAAGGTCTTTCCTTTCTATCCTGATTCTCGTTGCCTTAGCCCATCAACATAATATTCTTTTGAAAGAACATTACTTAAATCATGGGAGCAGCAGGCTTGCCCTATCCTTCTGATAAAGCCATAAAATGGTAAACACAACTAGAATACATCTCTATGTCAGATTACTGGAGGTGGGGGATGGGAGGGCAGAGGAAACTAATATTTATTGAGCAATTTTTATGCACCATTGTTCTGCTGTTTCACATGCAGGATGCAGTTTTATCCTCAAAACACTTTTCTGGGATATTTTTTATTATCTCTGTTTTTAAAATAGGAAAGCCAAGACTCAGAGAGGTTAATTAACAGACCCAGGACCCCACAGCTACTAACTAGTAGAGATAGAATTAGAACTCAAATCTGACCAGTCTCAAAATCTGTTTCCAGCACCTGCTATATGTCTTCATGTTTGAGTTTCCTTAATGTGAGCACAAAAGACATGTTTCCACAATTGGTAAGCAAGGAGTTGTTTTGATCAACCGATCAGTCCTCCAATTAACTAGAATGTGCTTAAAGCCTCCTGACTGCTAAGCCCCATGTTAGGCACTGTGGGGGGGGGACGGGCACACAGAATTAGGTGATAGGCTCTCTGACCCCCAGAGCTTATAACCCAGGAGAGGAAGAAAGTATTTTTTTCTTTTTCTTTTTCTTTTTTGGGAAGAAAGTATCTTAAACCCAGAGAACGGATAATTGTGTAGTAGAGTTCAGAAATGGGAGAGACTAATGGAAGCTGAATGAGGAACAGATCACTCAGGGTTCCAGTTACAAAAATCTAAATTTAACCAGAAAGGAATTTATTTAAAAGCGAGCAGGCAAAACCGCAATGAAATACACTTCACACCCACTAGGATGACTATAATCAAAAAGACAGACAATGACAAGTGTTGATAAGGATGTGGAAAAATTGGAACCTTATACACTGCTGGTAGGAATGTAAACAGGGCAGCCACTTTGAAAGTCTGAAAATTCCTCAAAAAAATGGAATTACCATATGACCTGGCAATTTCACTTCTAGGTATACCAAAAAGAACTGAAAAAAAAAAGTACTTGAATAAATACTTGTACATAATATTCACAGAAACATTATTCACAGTAGCCAAAAAGTGGAAACAACCCAAAATCTATCAACAGATGAATGGAGAAATAAACTGTGGTATATCCATACAATGTAGTAATATTCAGCCATAAAAAGAAATTACATACCGATACAAGCTACAACCTGGATAAACATCAAAAACTTTATACTAAGTGAAAGAAGCCAGACCAAAAAAGATCACATATTTTATTATTTCACTTGTATGGAATATCCAGGATAGGTAAATCTATGGAGACAGAAAGCAGACTGGTGTTTGCCAGGGGCTGAGGGAGGGAGGCATGGGATATAACTGCTTAATGGGCATGGAGTTTTAGTTTGGGATGATGAAAGTGTTTTGAGCTAGATAGAAATGGTGTAAATACACTGAAATATTCACTTTATAATAGTTACTTTTGGGGGACGGATGTGGCTTAAATGGCTGGGTGTCCGTCTCCCATATGGAAGGATCTGGGTTTGATCCCCGCAACCTCCCCATAAAAAAAAAATAATAATAATAGTTACTTTTATGTTATATGAATATCACCTCAATTTTTTTAATATACTTTAAAAATTTTTTTAAAGAAACAGATTACATAAATGTTACATAAAAAATATAGGGGATTCCCATAAGCCCTGCTCTCTAGCCCTCCCACATTTTCCCACATCAACAACATCCTTCACTAGTGTGGTACATTTGCCACAATTGATGAACACATCTTGGATGGGCATCACCATCCCAGAATCACCTCAATTTTTAAAAGTAGAAATAACCCAAATGTCTATAAACTGATGAATGGATAAATGTGGTAAATGGGAAATTATTCAGCAATATAAAGGAATGGAGTACTGGTACACACTATGACATGGATAAACCTTAAAAATTTTATGCTAAGTCAGGAGTTCTTAACCTTTTTTATTCCACGGACCCCTTTGCCAGTCAGGTGAAAACCATGGAACCCTTACTAAGTCCACACTATACTGTGTATTATTTAATAAATACATCACACCTGCACCAACACATCCCCACAAGAATAATGTTTTTTTAATTTTCAATTCGAGCTCATGGACCCCCTGAAATCTTTCCACAAGGTCCATGGACCCCTGGTTAAGATCCCCAGTGCTAAGTTAAAGAAGCCTGTCACAAAAAAAATTGTGTGATTCCCTTTACATGAAATGTCCAGAATAGACAATCTGTCAGACAGAAGAGATTGGTGGTTGCCTAGAGCTGAGGGTGGGAAAGAATGGGAAGTGACTGCTAATGACTGTGGGGTTTCTGTCTGGAAGGATGAAAGTGTAGCGAAATTACATTGTAGTGATGGTTGCATAATCCCATGAATTTACTAAAACACATTGAATTGTACACTTTAAATGGGTGAATTATATGGTATGTGAATTATACCTCAAAAAGACTCTTTAGAAAAAAAAAACTAGTGGGTAGTTTACAGAATTCCCGTGGACTGGAGAACCAGGCCTAGAGGTTGTGTGGGCAGAAACAATGCTGTAGATTATGCAGCAAACTGGAATGGCATCACCGGAAGCACAGAGGACACGACCAACACAGAATTTGGCTGCTGGGACCACAGCCACTACTGTCACTGGGAGCCAGATGATCCGTCACTGATGCCGTCTGCACTGGCCACCAGAATGGATTCCGCACTGTCCCTGCTGCTTCTCACCACCAGCGTGGAGTGCAGGCGTCTCAGGAGGATTGCCTAGGTCACATGCCCACACCTATCTAAAAAGAAGGCTGGGAAAGTGAGTGTCCAGCACTGCCGGGGTCAAGAGGGGAAAGTTGATGCTGGTATAGAAGGAGAATTCTCCAGCATAGGGAGAGGGTGGCTTCAAAGAATGACTACTACTGCTACAGAAGGTTTCTCAAAGTGGAAATGGCTTTAGCTGGCCTTTGAGGGATAGACAGACTTTGGACCCAGAAAAATGGAAAGGAAATTCCAGATGGAGGAATCACAGTAAGCAGGCTCTCCTGGAATCCACAAGGGTCTCCAGCTTCATGGAAAGATAAGACATACAGATGTCACTCAGATGATACATCAGCCAGAGAAACACTAAGCTCTGGGCTGTGAGGTTGTAGGGACTTCAAAAGAAAGGTCACTGAAAGTGGTCATTAGAGGAAGCCCTCAAGGTCCAAATCTGCTATCAGGCTTTCTTTGCAGTCTGGCTTCCAGGGGCTTCAACGGCAATCTGAAAGTTAGAACTAGCCATTCCCCCCAGTATCACGGAGGAGACAGCCAGGTGATTTCTTTACTCCCTCTATTTGTGTCCCTGCACCCATGAGCAGGAAACAAAGCAATGGGAACAAGGGCTCCTTTTGAGGTATATTCAAATGGGTGCAATGGGGGCAGCTTGGGGGATGTTATTTCTCGTTTTGGCTGTTGAGACATTTTGCCAAACGAGCTTTGTTTCCCTTCTGCCTCCCATGAACACAGAATAGATTGATCCCTTTCTCAGACCATCCCATACCATTTCTTTCTGTCTTGAGTTCTGTTTGGAACCCTAAATCTTTGTTCCATCTGGAAAGCTGGGATGATGTAGAGCTGGCTGGAAGAGGGTCTGGCCCTTTCACCATAGTTCATTTCATTTTTATGCTCCCTTTCTATCTGGCTTTTCTTAATAGCTTTGAGATGAATTTCCTTTCAGCCTTGCTCTGGCCTTGTGAAAGCAAAGATTTGAGTTATTAAGCACAAAAGAAGCATTTATTTATCTGGCTTTCATTAAGATATGTAACAAATTTATATAAAATCTTAGCACATCAAATACATCCCAAAATATAAAAAATAAATGTGGTTTATTTAACGGTCTTGCAAAACATTGCTGTAAAATATCAACATGGTAAATTAATTTGCTAAATGGCACCTTAACCTGAAATCACTTATAGTACTGTTGGGCAGATGAAGGAGGTGAATTTTTAAGGAAGCCTTATCATGGAGCTTAAAACAATATCACCACATTAGCAACATCATACATAAAAGCAGGGAAGACGGACACACCATCAATAAATTTAATAGCAGCCACAGCACCATTTGCTACAAATTCACTTTGAATCTGAATTATTTTAAATAAGGCATCCACATAAAGGTAAGAAAGAAAAAATCTCCAGCTCAGTTTCCATTAATTTCCCAGCCAGTAACTTTGAAATGGTATAGATTCTACAGGCCAGCAGCAAAACCTCACTCAACCAGGGAGAAAATGGGGCATTTCTCTTTAGTGTCCAGTAGGAGCTAATTCCAGATTCTTGAAGAGTCTTTTGACTGTATCTTTTCTTGAGTTTAACTGGGCTGAAGCAGCTTCCCATGATCCAGGGAAATGTGAGGGGACTGTCTTTGCAGTACAAGGGCTTTAATCCAGGTCCCCAGTGGTACCCTGCCCAGATCGTTGTTAATCTGTGTCACTCCAGCTAACAGGAAGACATGAGACACAAACACTGGCTTTTCTCATTGGCAGTTAGAACTGCTAAGGGGAAGAGAGAGATGTGTATAAGTTTTGCAGCCCATTAAAGGAGTTTGCCTTTCTTTTTTGCCTTGCTCCATAGAAGAGGGCCTATTACTGGGACCAGGGGTTCAGGATGGCCATTTGGCTGGGTTCTCACACTCATGAAGCGCTTCAGCTTTAGACGTTTGATGTTATCATCAAAAGAGATTATCTCGGGGGGACGGATGTGGCTCAAATGGTTGGATGACCGTCTCCCATGTGGAGGGGCCCGGGTTCGACAGTCTCAGAGATGCTCAGTGACTAAAAGAGGAAGGTAGTTGTCGTAAAACTTTAATCTCATGTCCTGCCTGTAATGTACTACAGTAATATTTTCTTTTTTTTTTTTTTTTTTAAAGATTTTATTTATTCATTCATCCATCCCCCCCCTGCTGCTTGTGCTCGCTGGGTCAGCCAACCACGCCGCACGGGCGGGCCCGTCGTCACCAGGAGGCCCCGGGAACCGAACCCGGGGCCTCCCATATGGCAAATGGGAGCCCCACTGATTGAGCCACAGCCGCTTCCATACAGTAATATTTTCTAAAATCTTATTACCATATGAATGATACAAATAAATTTCATTACATTTAATGTGAAGGAGGGAAGGGGGGAGGGAGGAAAAAGGAAGGAAGGAAAGAAGGAAGGAAGGAAGGAGAAAGAAGAAAAAGAAAGGAAGGGAAGGGAAGGGAAAAAAAGAAAAGAAAAGAAAAGAGAAAAGAAGAGAAAAGGGAGAGAGAAAGAAACTGGTCTTGGACTCTCTCAGCTTAGAAGGCTGCTTATCCTACTAATGATAAGATGCTATGTCTTTGGTTCAATATAATTCATTTCAGTTATTAATCAAGCTTAAATCACGTAAAGATGATGTAAACAAGCTGTACTTTTTAAAAATTGCTTTTTTAATGAACACCAATTACATACCAGCCACCGTACTAGATCTTTTGTTATTTTCTTTTACCCACAACATTATCCAAGGTAAAAATATTATCTCCATTTTACCTATGTATAAACTGAGGTTCAGAGAATTGACAGTTGCCTAAAGTCACCCAGCTAATGAAAAGAAGAGCTGGGATTTTAACCTAGATCTGTTTGTCTCCATATTCTTAGTGGCTATTCAGAGATCTTTTAAATGGTAGTTACTCATTTTCTAGGAAAGCTAGAAGCCCAACTGTACATTCCAGAGATCATCCTCTTGCTCAGTCAATACTAAATGAATACTGCAAAATTCTATCTTTGTATTCCACATGCTGACCAGGCCCCGTCTTATCAGCCCAGTCTTCCTTAGAAAAATAGCACAGTTCAGCTGAATAAGCTTCAACTTTAGACATGCTAACATTTTATGTTCTCCTGAACATAAAAGGAAGGAGCCCATAACTGGGATTTGGATAGTTCAGAAACTCCTCAGCAACCATGCATAGGTCACCTAGAGTGATCGTTCAGAGGATAACCTTATACCCAAGTCTTGAGGCTACCTTGATTTTCTCCTTGTACTAAGCACTGCTGGGTTACCTTCAGGGAAAGAACTACCAATGCTTTAAATAGTCTGAGGCATATTGTCCAGGCCAGGAACTCTCTCCTTGTAATAATAAATTGAGTTTGTTTTTTAGGATTAGGTAAAATGAGTGTCTCTGGACAGGATTTTTTGGAGTGGTGCTTCCATAGTTTGTTGAGCTGCCTGTTGTCTGTTGTTCTGTTTTTTTGAAGTTGAAATAAAATATATATATTTTTAATATATATGTATAGCAATGAAGTTTAACCCACTCATATCAATGTGCTACCTTAAGCATTTTTACTTAGTGATATGTCTTGAACATGGTTTCACATCTGCACATATAGCGTTGTCTTATTTTTTTATGGTTGCACAATATTCCATTGACGAATGTACCATAATGTATTTAACCAGTTCTTTTTTGATGACATTTGGGTTGTTTCCAATATTTGTCTATTCTAAACAATGGCACAGTGAATACCCCCTACTCGGGACACTTTACAAATGTAGACATCCATAAGATTAATTTCTAGAAATGAAGTTGCTGCGTCAAATTCAATCTGCCTTCTCCAGAGGTTGTGCTAATTTATACTTCCACCAACAATGTGCCTACTTCCTAATAGTCTCACCTACACAGTGTGTTACAAACCTTGGTTCTTTGTCAATCTAATTGTCAGTTTAAATTTGTGTTTATCTTATTATAAAGGTGATTGGACATCTTTTCATATGCTTACAAGTCATCTGTATTTCCTTTTGTATAAACTGTTTGTTAGTCTCCTTTGTCTATTTTTCTGTTGGGTTATTGGTCCTTTTCCTTAATGATATATAGGAACTCTGTTTATAGTAAGGAAATAAACCTTAAGGGACATGTGTTATAAATTGGGTTTTTTCCTCAATTTTTTGCTTGAGATTAGAATTTATTTTATTTTCATGTATTAAAATTTATCAGCCTTCCTTTTATGGGCCTCTGGGATTTGTTTCAAACTTAAAAAGTCTTTTCCCATGTTGATATTACATAAAAATTCCCCTGTTTTTCTCTATCATTTTATGGTTTCTTTTTTTAATGTTTAAATCTTTGATCCATCTGGAATTTATTAGCTGCAAGGAGCAAGATAGTGATCCAATTTTATTTTATTTTTCCAAATGGCTGCCAAGTTGTCCAAAAATCATTTTGTATTTCATCTTTTTTAGATAATGCTTGGGAACACAATAAAAAACCTAGAAATTGGTGTTACCTTCAGCCTCAGATCCCTTGGAAAACCCATCCCACACAGACGTGGAAAGCACCCCCATCATCCCTTCAGAGATAAACTGGTGTAAGTAGAAAGTATCTGAATGAGAGGCAGAGGGACTCGGGTCGGTCTGAGCTGGAGCAAAGTTTTATGAGGCCTGAAGCATATAAATTCGCAGGGGGAAGGGGAAAGTTGTTCTTTAAGAAAAGTAGTAAAAATTACAAATACAAGATTAGGTACGAACATGAATATTTATTTAGAGTGAAAGGAGAAATTAGGTTGAATTTGAAAAAGTTAACACATTTTGCAAACATTATAAAATACAGAAAAATAACTTAATAAAGTAGCAATAATATTTTATTAACTGTCTATACAACTCTAATATTTGGCCACATATTCTTTGATTGCCTCTTCATAGGATAACAATTTTTAATTAAATAATATGTATTACTAAAATTCAATTAATAGTGTTAGGAAGAAAAATTTCACTATTACTACCAAAAGGCTAAAAGCTTGATATTTTGGAGTTGTAGCTACTCACGTAACAGTTTAGGTATTATTTGTGGTATAACAGAAAGGAGGTCTTGAAGTTAACAAAGAAGGTAATGATTAACAAGATATAATATTTTTAAATAAGAGTTTTTAAACCACTGTAATGTGATTGAATGTAGTTAATGTTATAATTTTATATATACTTAGGTTCAAGGTCTTTCTCAATGAGTTACTAGAATAACAGTGATTGAAGAGACTTTTGAATAATTGCCACATCTTGCTGATTTACCATCATCAATTTAAAAAAAAATTTTTTTTTTTGCAACATAGACATTTCTTTAAGAATTGCTCATTTAACTTTTTCATTGCTTTTAGCCTCTGGCGCTGAAGTATTTTGGATTATTGAAAAATCTTTTGTTGCTTTCAAAACATACCAGTTTTTCTTCTTGTTTCTCCACTTTCTCCACATCTATATCCTACTGCTGAAATGAAATCATAAACCACTGAGAATATTCATGGCTAAGTTTTTGCCTTTGTTCTTGTTATGTTTTCCAGTCATGGTCAATTTTCTGGTTACTAGTATTGAGACAAATGTTGATATTCATTTTGAATCTTTTTCTCCTTGACAGAAGAGACTTTTTCACATCAGTTCCAAATCTTTCCAACATATTCTATACTTTACCCCCATGTCTTCTTCAATTCCTGCAGGAGGCCTTTTGCCCCCAAGTTTATCATTTACTGGAGTCTTTTCTTCCATAACCTCATCCTCTGAAACCACTCCGATTTTTTTTAAATCTTTTTTCTTAAAGTCATGGCCTCCTATGACAACAATTTTATAGTAATATTTTCATAGAGAAATTAGAAAGATAATTCCAGGGAAGCGGCTGTGGCTCAATCAGTAGGGCTCCCGTTTACCATATGGGAGGCCCCGGGTTCGGTTCCCAGGGCCTCCTGGTGAAGGCAAGCCTGCCCGCACGGCGTGGTTAGCTGACCCAGTGAGCACAGGCAACAAGGGGGGGATAAATGAATAAATAAATAAATAAAATCTTTAAAAAAAAAAAAAAAAAGAAAAGAAAGATAATTCCATTTTTCCTGTAGTGTGGCTGATCGAATGTTTCACTAATGATTGTTTAGAAAAGTTTCCTTCAAGACTACAGCATGTTAATGGTATCATCATGTAAATTTGTAGGATTGTTGTCGAATTTGAGGAAATCTCTATCAAATTTCTCTCATTTATGAATTTTAATATTTCAGGTCATTTTAACTTTTCTTGCTCATTGACTAACCTTTTAATTCTCTTTGAATTGATGATACTTGTGGCAGTTTGGGATTATTATATGAATCCCCAAAAGAGAAAGATTATGTTTTTAAACTAATCTCTTCCTGTGGGTATGATAACCTTTGATTGCATTAAATATGGCTCAGGCTCCTTTGATTAGATTACTTGATAAAATCACTTTAGGACTTTTGACTGGACTATGTCAGTGAGGCATGACTTGGGCTGAGTCTCTGCCTCCTTACTGGGTCTCATATAAACTCAGAGACACAGACAGACACAGGAAAAGAAAGCCACCATATTTGATCCTCCGATGTGAGAGAGGTTTTTCCCACAGCTGAGCTGCAAAGAGAGAAGCCCCCAAGAGGCTCAAAGAGCTGAGGCTCAGAGAGAGAGAGAGGATGCCTGGTAAGAGATAAGCCCTGTGCCAGGTTTGCCTACAGCTGCAGAAAGGCAGAGATCTTGGCAAAGCTCAGCAACCATCTTGCTTTGCCATGTGCCCAGACGACAGAATCAACAATACGTGACTTTGATGAGAAGGCACTTCTTATGGTGCCTCAATATGGATTTTTTATGGCCTTGGAACTGTAAGCTTTTACCCCAAATAAATCCCCTTTAAAGCCAACCCATTTCTGGTATTTTGCATCAGTGGTCATTTGACAAATGAAAATAATACTCATTATACCCAGTTTGTCATCAATGCCCTCATTGTAATTTTGTTGTTGTTGTCTAGTGCCTTATGTCAAATCACCAATAAATAATCCTTTTCCACTGTGTTTATATGATTTTCTCATCTTTATAATTTGGATTTTCAAACCTTCCAACAATATATTCACTACTTCTATTCAAAATGTATCTCTTCCTCTTAATGAATTTCTGCTTCTGATATGATCTGAAAATATTTGTATCAAATTCACTTCTTGATGTCATTGTTCATATGTATTGCTATTATTTTATATTCCATTAGCTTTTATGTGAAATTTTCTTGATCAAAGAAGAAATTAAAACTGAAATAAAAAATTATATAGAAAATAAGGAAAGAAGAATTCTTCCTAAGAAAATCAATGGGACACAGCTAGAACTGTACCCTGAGGAAAATTGATAGCATGAGTGTCAAAAATAAATGAACTTTATTTTTAAGAATGCAGTAAAAGAACAATGAAGGAAGCAAAAGAAAATAATGAAAGATAGCTAATACAAATGTTGAAATTATTGACATGTAAAAAAAATTTGGAAAGATAAATAATGCCTCAAAGTTTGATATTTGAAAAACATCAATAAATTGGGTAAATCACTATCAAACCTAATTAAGGAAAAACTATATAGAAAATAGAATCACAAAATTGGGAATATGAAAGGAGATATGAGAGAATATTGTCAGTGAATATTAAATCGAATTCTATGGCTATATATTTGAGAATCTAGAAGAAATTGTTGTATTTCTGTTAAAATATAACACTATATTAAAACTGAAGTTTTAGCTCAGGCTGCAAGCTTCAACAGACTCTGCATTGCTGTATTCTCAAGGAGGGACTAACCCACATGCAGAATTTAAAAGGCAAAAGGCAATAAATTATTATATAACTTTTGAACCTCTCACAGAAAGATCAAAACTTGGAAATTAAAGGAATTTCTCAGGAGGCTTTCATTTGAAAAGAGCTTAACTGTGATTCCTATCTTCTTCCTTGCTAAAGACAAGGGAAATTGTTACTTTGGAACCCAAAATCTAGGCCAAAAAGCTTCAGTGGAACCATTTGAAGAAGAGTGAAGCTGTAAGGAGTGGTGGTGGAAGAGCACAATAGTCTGGGGTCTTATTCCCTCTAGAGAATTCTCATGCAGCAATCGACGAGCTGTTCCAAGAATAAAATAGAAGCAACTGTATTGGGATTGCTCTGCCCTCCAGTGTTTGCTGGGGTAGAGGATGAGAAAGTTTCTTCCCTTGGACTAGATATAAGGTTAGAGGGGGAGAGAGCCAATCTTTTTGATTCTTGTCAAGAGTACAGTTTAAGAGAGCTATGAAAAAAAAAAAAAAAAAAAAAAAGAGAGCTATGATATTCCAACAAAGAGAGTTTATATAGGGGTAATGGGACAACTAGGGGCCAAGGGGAGGGAGGATGCATAGAATTCATTGCCCACAACATAAGATTTGCTGTCAGAAGGGCCCAGCTGGGAAAATCTGAAAAAATTATTAAAAATAGTCATAACAGAAGAAAAAGCAGCCCTAGAGAATGTTAAGCAGCTTATAACAGTATATGTCAAAATAGAACTGTCTACCCATTTTTTTCTCTCCTTCCTCCACACACACACACACACACCAGCTCCAAAGGGATCTGAAATAGCAGCTAACAATGGAGAGGAGGTGAATAAAAGAGGGGGAAGAGGATTTCTTTCTGGTGATGCTGGTGGTGATGGTATAATTCTTGAATGTCTCAAAATCCCTACATTAAAACAGACAGAGCAATATATAACAAAATTTAAAACTTATGCATGAATTGCAATAATGAAAGTGGCTGGCAAGGTATCTGCATAAGTTTCAAATTCCAAGCAGGTGAGAACAAGCCATCAATAGCCATAAGACATGCATAGTATCGAAAGCCCTTGCATCGGAGAAAACAGAGGGAAACAATAGAGCATCCAACAGACATGAAAACAGAAGAACTCCAAAATGTCCAACAGGTATTTTATTGGAGAGAATGGAAGGACAGTTGGAAAGCAGCTGGTGAAACTGAGAGAAGTTTTGCTTAACCAAATAGCAGGTGAGTGCTAGGGGCCTGTGAAGGGCACTGAAGAGGCTGGAGCCGTCTAGTCTGGGAAATGTTCCAACTGACCCAGCAAAGCTCCCTTCACATTCAGGAGAAACTGTTGGGATTGGAATAAAAATTTAACAGGACGGAGTCAACAGAGGAGGAAGAAAAAAGAAGGTTCAGACCAAGTGTCGGTAAGGATGCAGAGCCAGGAAATCTCAGAAAACAAGCTGCCATGTTTTTTAATGCTGTTTTTAAACAACAGAAAAGGGAATAACTGTCAAGTTACTCTGAACCTTGTCTCCTTCCAAAATTTCAGGAAAACTAGTTTTACATTAAAAGCAGAGAACAATAGAAAAGGGTTGAGGTCAAAGCCCACGCAAAGTCATTATAAGATAAAAAGAGAATAAGGCATAGAATAACATCCCCTTGGTCCAGTGACTCTCAAATGTTTTTTCTCAGCACCACTTTATACTCTTAAAAAGTTCTGAGGGGATGGATGTGGCTCAAACGGTTGGGCGTCGTCTCCCATATGGAGGGACCTGGGTTCGATCCCTGGGACCTCCTGGCAAAAAAAAAAAAAAAAATTCTGAGGCCCCCCAAAACTTTTGTTTATATAGGTTATATATAGGTTATATCTACCAATATTCATTCATTTAAAAATAACAATAATGAGCCTTTTACATGTTAAGGTTAAGAACAAATACTTTATTAAAAAACTATGTTTTCCAAAACAAAAAAGTAATTTAATAAAAAGAATGGCATTGTTTTACATGTTTGCAAACCTCTTTAATGTCAGTCTTAATAGAAGACAGCTGGATTATCATAACTGCTTCTGCATTCAATATATTGTGCTGTTTTAATTGAAATATATGAAGAAAGTTTGGTCTTACACAGATATTTAGATGGAAAAATAAGAAATATCTTAATAGCTTTTTCAAATAGTTGTGGATATACTTCTTTGATATTACATCAAACTTTGACAAGTGATAGTTGCTTGAAGGTTAGTTGCAACATAGACTGTGAAACACTCTGAAAGAACTTTTCAAAGTCTGTTGCATTAAGTCTATTAGTTTATCTGTGAATGGATCCTTTACCCATATGTGACTTTTTACATCATGCTTTGATCATTTGATCATCTGGTGCAAAGTACCAGAAATGGGTTGGCTTTTATAGTGGGAATTTTATTAGGGGAAAAACCTTACAGTTCCAAGGCCTTGAAACGGCCAAATCAAGGCACCATCAGAGATGCTTTCTCACCAAAATCAGCTACTAGTGATCCTGGCGTCCTGCCCCATGGCAAGGCAAGATGGCGGGTCTACTGGTCTCTCTCTGCTTTTCTCCTTGACCTCAGCTGTGGCAATCAGGCATCTCTCCCTGGGCTTCTCTCCTTGAGCCTCTCAGGGCTTTCCTGTCTTTCTGCAGCTGTAGGTGAATCTGGAGTCCTCTTTCTCTCTACTTTCTTCTTTCCCTTATAGGACAGTATCAAAATGGTGGTTTTCTTTCTCTGTGTCTCTCTGTAGTTAGTTCTCAGTTTATATAAGACACCTACAAGAGGGTGGAGACCTAACCTGGGCCATGCCTCACAAAAATAGTCCAATCAAAAGAGTTCTCATCAAGTCCTTTAACTGAGTCTACCCAAAAGGCCCCACAGATAATAGGCTTCCAAGCACAAGAATGGGTAAGCTTAAGAACATAATTTTCTGGGGTCCACAAAAGACTCAAACCAGGACAACTGAGTTATGCAGATCTTCCAACTTTTGACATTTCATTGTACAATAGCAAAAAATCACATTTGTAAATATCACTAGAAAAGTCTTTAAGTATTAGGAAGTTGTCAAGCTCAAGGTGGCAAGTACAAGTTTTCAAAAATTCCAATTTTCACTTGAAAGCTCAAATTTTATTACTGGAAATAAATACTGTCTGTTGATTTCCTTGAAGTTTCAGACTCATTAAATCATTTCAAAGAAAATATCTATTATATGCCAAAATCTGAATAACCATAGGTTATCTATTAGTCATTCTTATGAGTACAGATGGTTTTCCTTTAAAAAAAAAAAAAAAAAAAAAAAAAAAAAAAAAAGTGGTTAGTTCAGCTAACAATTCAAACAAGTATAGCAATACCTTTCCTGGAAACAGCCATCATACTTTTGTATGCAGCAAATGTTTTATGTGTACTTCTCATTTTGTCACACAGAACATTAACAAGATATGCACTCAAGGGTCAAGATTTAATAAAGTAAATAATATTTATTACTTCATTTGGGACATCCTTAAGTGAAATAGGCTTTTTTAAAAAACTATATGTAAAATGACTTAGTAGTACATTTTGGTGCCACTACCTTGCTTCATGATAAGACACCAACAATTTTACCTATCATTGCATTTGAACTATCAGTGCAAATGTCAACACAGTGAAAGAGAGAAACGAAATCTTAGTATTATTACGAAAATAGTTTTTACTTTTCAGTGCCTCTGAAAGGGTCTTGAACTACATTTGAGAGCTACTGTTACAGAGAATGAAGGCACTCTGGAAATACATGCTCACAAAACAGATCAAAACTATCACCTTCTATTTTCAAATGAGCTAGAGGACATTAACTAAACCATACAACTTATAAAAGAACAACATAAATCAAACAGGAAAAAAATCAGAAATGAGGTGAAAGATCTCAGGAATGAATTAGATATGAAAGAAAAAAAAATTATTTCAAAAGTGAACACTTAGGGAGCGGATGTGGCTCAAATGGTTGGGTGTCCGTCTGCCATATGGAGGGACCTGGGTTCGATCCCCAAGACCTCCCAGTAAAATAAAAAATATATATATATAGAAGGCGCATGGGCTGCCAGGCTCTGTGTGCCAGTGAGCCGCCAGGCCCTGGGAGCCATGCAGCAAGATGATGACGTAACAGGGGAGAGACAAGACGAGATGCTCCGAAAGCTCTGAAAACCAGGAACCAAGGTGGCACAGGTGGCAGAAGACCTCTCTCCTACATCAGAGGTCTCCAGGATTGAATCCTGGTGAAGACTGGAGGAAGAGGATGAGAAGAGATGGCAGGAAATAGACACAGAGAATTGCCCAGCAAATGGACACAAAACAGCAAATGGGGAAGGGGGGGTTTAAAATGGATAAAGTAAATAAATATATCTTTTTTTAAAAAAAAAAGGTTGTTGATTAAAAAAAAAAAAAGTGAACACTTATCTAGAACAAATAAATACAATGGATTATGCCTTCAGATGAATAGAAGTTAAAGAGAAGGAAATTTTTTTAATTTTTAAAAATTAAAGGTATATGAAGAGATTAAAAGGATTTGTGAGAAAGTGACATTTATTGAAGATAGACAAAGAGGATCCAACAGATAATAGAAAATAATAGGAGACCATGGAGAAGAAAACCAAAGGAAGGGAACAAATATATATATATATATATATAATCTTATTGAAGGAAATTTTCCTGAAATTAAAAAAATATTTGAAAATACAGGACACATCTGTTCCTGGTGTTCCCAGGATCACCAACTCTGAGACAAATTAAAAATTAAAAAATCCTTTGGTTATCTAAGCAGAAACAGCATGTGACATGTAAGGTAAAGAAAATTAGTTTAACATCAAACTTTTTGACAGCAACACCATGTGCCAAAAGAAAGTGAAGTAACATATTTAAGATACTCAAAAAGAGAAAATGTGAGCCAAGGATTTTATATCCAGGAAAACTCACTTTCAAGTATAAAAGGCACAGATGAACTATTATCAACAGACAATAGTTCAGGGAATATGTACCCCTGAATCCTTCCTCAGGAATCTATTAAAGAATAAATTCAGACAACCAAATGACTAGAGAGACATTGACATAAGGCCTGTTGGTGAACATTGAATGTATAATTACCTATAGAACTCAGACTTAATGAGGGTTAAAAAGAAAAGAATCTAATATGTAATGTCTATATGCTTAGGCAATATAGATATAGTACAATTATAAAAAGGATGGTATGGGTAATAGTGAGAACGTAATGCAGGAAAACATTTTAACTGTTCTCGGTAAATATTGTTTTTCTAAGACTATTATATTGTGATATGTAGGATAAAATAAATGAGTGATCATGGGATGTTCTAATTCTATCAATACCTCTTCCCTTGAGAACCAGGATTCATAGTGTAAAAAAAGTAGTTACAATTGTCATATTGAAAAAGCTAAGTAAAAACCTATCGTTTTCTGAATTGGAAATATCAATACAAACTCATGAGGTAGTAATCTTAGAATATATAAATATTGATTTAGACATAGATACTATTTAGCTTTGTCCACTGAAAAAGTCTAGAAACAATATCCAATCCAACAGCAATGAGCTAAGCTAGTACCCAAACTATGGTCTCAAAATCCCATTTCCCGCTAAAATAAATCAGTGTTTCTTAGAGAAATGGCTTATTTCAGGTTTGCAGCAAGAAATGTACAAGACAAGCCTAGAATATTCTCTAACAACATTTAGCAAGAAATATTAGGATCATGTCAAAATGACACAGAAGCCAACTATATTAGTCAGGGTTCTCACGAGAAACAGAATCAGTAGGAGATATCTGTCCATAATATGAAATTTTAAAAGAGTCTCTCACGCGACCATGGGGATGCACAAGTCTAGGTTCCGCAGGCAGGCTGCAAACCAGTGGCTCTGATGAAAGTCCGATGAAAGATTGTTGATGAGTTTCTGGGAGAAGTTGCCTATCCAACAACGAGCTGGGAAATTCTCTCTGAATGTTGAAATCACTTCCACTTTTAAGTCATTCAACTGATTGGATAAAAGCATCACCCATTGCTGACACAATCTCCCTGATTGATGCAGATGTAATCAGCAATCCATGCAGTAAACTCACTGGTGATTGAAGTCCATAAATGCTCTTGTATTACAATTAGCCCAGTGCTTGCTGGAACAAACACCTGGACACAATTACCTGGCTGAGTTGACACATTAGCCTAACCATCACAGTCCACCCCTTGCCAACTCGGCAACCATACACATTACTCTAAACCATACTTAGTCTCTAAGTAAAAACAATAACAGACAAGCATACATATATATTTCCGCCTAACAGTGTTCAACAACCCTGCATACAACCGGAAACGCATTAATTCCCCACAGAACATGGTGCAAGTCCTTGGATGATAGTCACTCTTAAACTCGACATCCTTAAATATTGTGATGTAGAAATAATACAACTTTTCATGATAGGGGAAAAGATTGGGGAAGAAAACAAAGAAATTCATTTTGTGTACATATATAATCATACTCATAACGAAACATGGAAGAAGGGTTCATGACCATTACAGTCCTCGTTTCTGTAACTGGTCACGTGGTCGAAGTTCATATTTATCACTACCTTCTTCCACTACCCATTCCATGTTCCCATTACCTTCAGCAAGCACTTCAGCTGGCCGTGGTTCTTTGCCTGGTGGGGTGACCCAAACTTTCATTCTTGAAGATTCTGGGCCATTGTTAGTCCTGCTTGGATTGGTTTGTTGCAATTTTCCATTGACTTTAATCACAGGGCATGGCAGGACTAGGAGCCGCCCTAGAGGATCCCCTGCATTCCAGGCAAACTCTTCTTTACCCCCATTATGTAGATGTAGTCCTATTTCCCCTTGAGAGTCAGGATCGATCACCCCAGCCAGTACAGTAATTCCCTTCTTTGCCTGTTGATTCACAGGTAAGAGGAGCCCAAAGTGGCCAGGTGGCAGTCTTAACTTCCAGTTCAATGGAATCACTGTTATATTCCCAGGTGGCAGCACTCCTCCCCTTGGGACTAAAACCTGTAGACCAGCAGAGCTTAAGGTTGCAGGGACAGGAAGCAAATATTTTCCTAGTGGGTAATAGTGAGTGGTGCCACTCCCATTTCCACCCCTTGATTCCTGGACCCATGAATCCTGGCTATGGGAGTAACAGCACCATAGAGAGGATGCTGATTCAGAGCATACACAGTCTCCTGGAGAACATTGCCCCAGCCCTGCAAGGTATTGCCACCTAGTTGGCGCCGTAATTGAGTCTTCAAAAGGCCATTCCACCGTTCTATTAATCCAGCTGCTTCAGGGTGATGGGGAACATGGTAAGACCAGTGAATTCCATGGGCATGTGCCCATTCCCGCACATCATTTGCTTTGAAATGGGTTCCTTGATCAGAAGCAATGCTGTGTGGAATGCCATGGCGGTAGATAAGACATTCAGTAAGTCCACGGATGGTAGTTTTGGAAGAAACATTGCGTGCCGGAAATGCAAACCCATAGCCAGAGTATGTGTCTATTCCAGTTAAAACAAATTGCTGTCCCTTCCATGATGGAAGTGGCCCAATGTAGTCAACCTGCCACCAGGTAGCAGGCTGCTCACCTCGAGGAATGGTGCCATATCTGGGGCTGAGTGTGGGTCTCTGCTGCTGGCAGATTGGGCATTCAGCAGTGGCTGTAGCCAAGTCAGCCTTGATGAGGGGAAGTCCATGTTTCAGTCAGCCACCCAAACAAACTGTTGGAGCCCTTTCTAACCCCTCGAGCTACAGCGTTGAATCCAGAATTTCTGCTTAGTGGGCCCATATCAATAAATTCAGCCTGATCCAACTTTATATTCCTTCCACCATTATCCCATACCCTTAGTATCCATTCCCACACATATTCCCCTGATTTCTGTCTATATAAGTTGGAAAACTCATGCAGTTCTTTCAGAGTATAGCATACTTCCTCATGGGTCACACTTTGTATTTCACCTTTGGGGGCTTGTTGTGATTTTAATCTAGTAATGGGTCTCAAAGACAAGAGGGGTGGGAGGTCTGGGTAAGGAGAAGGATTAGAGATGTCTTACAGGCTACTGACCTGAGGGCATTCCTTCACATTTTCTTCTGGTGAGACAGGATTATTCTCTTCAGGCAGGGGCTGGAAGACACATTCCTCAGGGCAGACTGGAAGTTGGGCCATGCATGCTGGAGATTGGTTGGTACCTGCCTCGTGGCTGGGAGGAGGTACCGACTCTATGGAGCAAGGTGGAGGCTGGGCAGTGCATGCTGGAGTTAGGCTGGTACCTGCCTCAGGGCTGGGAGGAGGTCCAGACTCCCTGGGGCAGGCCAGAGGCTCAGCAGTGCAGGCATCCATTTGGCTTGTACCCACCTCAAGGCTCGAAGGAAGTCCAGACTCCCTGGGGCAGGCTGGAGGCTGGATGTGGTGTGGTCTCCACAGGGCAGGCCATCACAGGGGTTTATCTGGTAAAGTCTCGGCAGAATTTAGGGTTCCAAAGTCCCCACCAATATTATCATCATCCCATATGTCTCTGTCCCAATCCTCGGGGTTCCACTCCTTTCCAATCAATGCCTTCACTTTAATTGCAGAAACCCTGCGAGGCTGAGATTTTAGTTTCCTCTGTAATTCTGCTACTCGTACAATGAGAGTCTGGGTTTGATTCTCAGATATCTCAAGTCTGTGGCTACAGGAGACAAGATTTTCTTTCAAGGCACATGTAGAAACTTTCATATCATTCATGCGGCATTTAAGTTTCAAATTTGAAGACTTTAGCTCATCCCTTTCTTTTTTAACTGTATCCAGAGTATCTAGGAGGAGCTGGCCAACATCATTATATTTTTTTACCCCTCAAAATTCTGTTAAAGTGTTGAAAACACTCTCACCCATGTCCTTGCTTCTTATAAGCATGAAAGTAGGGGAATCCAATGATGCTATTTTGCGTATCTCTATTGCCAGCTCATGCCATGGACTATTAGCAACCTCATTATTGGAAAGGGAGTCATTAGTACCCCTGAGTCCAATTAGAGTGGAGAGCCAATTACAAAACTCCCAGAACCACCTCAGACATCCCATGTTTAAGATTCTGTTCCTCAAGAACCACTCCCGGTACCAGCTATATTAATCAGGGTTCTCTTGGGAAACAGAATCAGCAGGAGATATCTGTCAATAATATGAAATTTTGAAAGAGTCTCTCACGCAACCGTGGGGATGCACAAGTCCAGGTTCCACAGGCAAGCTGCAAACCAGTGGCTCCGATGAAAGTCTGATGAAAGGTTGTTGATGAGTTTCTGGGAGAAGTTGCCTGTCCAACGAAGAGCTGGGAAATTCTCTGAATGTTGAAATCACTTCCCCTTTTAAGTCATTCAACTGAATGGATAAAAGCGCCACCCATTGATGATGTAATCTCCCTGATTGATGCAGATGTAATCAGCAATCCATGCAGTAAACTCACTGGTGATTGAAGTCCATAAATGCTCTTGTATTACAATTAGCCCAGTGCTTGCTGGAACAAACACCTGGACACAATTACCTGGCCGAGTTGACACATTAGCCTAACCATCACACCAACTTAAAGAGGCTCATGTTGACCAAAGATAGGAAAATTTGAACTTCAAAAAAGATAATGATTGTAATTGATAGACACCCATCAGATATGTTTAAATCCATGAATTTATAATATATTTTAAAACTAATTGAAGGGAGTGGGTGTAGCTCAGTGGATTGAGTGCCTGCTATCCGTGTATGAGGTCATGGATTTGGTCCCCGGTACCTCTTTAAAAAAACTAATTGAACTCCGTGTGTGACTTTGCTGTGACCAAAAACTTCTTTGAAAATTAAATGAAAAATTGGGAGACAATGGGGATTGAGAGGAGGAAGGTGTCATGGCACACCAGACATCCGATAACACAGTGATAAAGGGAAGGAAAAAGGGGAAAAAAGAAGAGAGAAAGGAAATAAAAATTAATATATTTATATATATATTTTAAAGGCAAAAAAAAAAAAAAAAAAAAAAACTAATTGATAAAGTCAGACCAAAAATGTACATAGTGCATGATTAGTGGTTGCCAAGGACTGGGAAGAGGTAGGAAAGGGGAATGACTACTTAATGAGTACAGGGTTTCCTTTTGGGATGATAAAAAGGTTCTGGAACTAGATAGTGGTGATGGTTGCATAACATTGTGAATATACTAAATGTTACTAAAGGTAAATTGTATGTTATGTGTATTTTTAACCATAATGTTTTAAAACTGGAAAAAAATATAAATATAATTGATCATGTTCAGAGAATTATAAGAAACCAATCTATTATCTTAAAAGCTACTAAATAAAAAAGAAAGAATGAAGCATTTATCCTGCCTTTCTTATATTACTTTTACTCCTGGGTAACCAAAAAGTAGATTAAGGGAAGAATCTTTTTACAAAAGTATTTCAGGTGACAAGTACAAGCAAAATAATAGAATTAGAATTAGAATATCATCCCACTGATAGCTTATATAACAAAAAGAAACACATAACCCAATATTATGTGCTTCCTGATGATAGAGCACAACACGTGGATCAAAAATCTATGGATATAGTTTTCAATTTACAAAGAATAGAAGAATATATTGACATGTACATGTCTCCATTCAGATTTCAGGAAACTCTATAGATCAAATGCCTCAGGTGCTTCAAAAGATAAATTGTAAGAGAAAGAAAAAGATGGAGGAGAAACTATCAATTATAAGAGACTTAAAAGACATAGAAAAGTTTTACATGAGTGTGGCAGTTTGAAATTATTTTATGAATCCCAAAAAGAAATATTATGTTTGTAAACGAATCTACCTTCTGAGTGTGATACCCTTTGATTGTTTTAAATTCAGTTCAGGGGCCTTTGATTAGATTACTTGATAAGATCAATTTAGGGCTTTTTATTGGACTGCCTCAGTGAGGCATGACTTAGGTTGAATCTCAACCCCCTTCCTGGATATAAGCGTCTGAGATAAACGGACTCAGACAAACACAGGAAAAGAGAGCTCTGCCATTTTTTACCTTGCCATGTGACAGAGAGGAGAGGCTCAAGTAGCTGAGGCCCCTGGGAGAGATGAGCCGTATACCTGACAGCCTGCAGATTAAATCAGGAAGACAGTGGAGCAGCTGTGCCTGAGAGAGGAGGCCCAGTAAGAGAAAAGCCCAAAGGGACAAGCTCTATGCCAGGAGAGAGAGGACTACAGGATTGCTTAAGCATGAAGCCCCAGGAGGCTGGGCCCACAGAACAGCTCAAGAGGAGACGGTGAGCTGGGAGGGGAAAGTTGAAACCTCCACAGAGATCATCAGTCATCTTGCTTCAAAACATGGTAACAATACCAGGATCAATAGTAGCTGACTTTGGTGAGAAAACATCTCTGCTGATGCCTCTTTTGGACATCATGGCCTTGGAACTGTAAGCTTTTACCCCCAAATAAATCCCCACTATAACAACCAAAGATTTCTGGTACTTTGCACCAGCAGCCCTTTGGCAAACTAAAACAATGAGCAAGACTAAATTATTGTGTCTAGGGATGCACACTTGGTGACAAAACTATGAAGAAATGAAAGGAAGAGAGTACTGTAAAAGTAGGGATAGTGGCTGCAAGGAGAAATGGGTTTGGGTTGGGATGGGACACATGGATGGGACTTCTGGGGTGGTTGACAAAGCTCTATTTCTTGACTTGGGAGATGGTTATAAAGGTATCCATCTTATGAGCCATACTAAGAAAATAGAAGACATGGCCCAAGAAAAGGAATACAGCAAAGTCCCAGAAAAGATGCAGAATTTGAGAGAACTAATCAGTGAGATGAGCACAAATTTCCAAAATCAAATTAATGAGATGAAAGAGAATATAGTTAAAGAGATCAATGACATCAAGAAATCATTGCATGAACGTAAAGAAGAATTTGAAATCCTGAACAGAAAAGTAATGGAGTTCATAGGAATGAAAGACACAATAGGTGAATTCAAAATACATTTGAGGCATACAACAGCAGATTCGAAATGACAGAAGAAAGAATAAGTGATACCGAAGACAGAGCAGCTAAAATTGAAGAGAGAAAAGAATGGAAAAAATTGAGCAGGGGCTCAGAGAGTTGAATGACAACACAAAACGCAAGAACATACGTGTCATGGGAGTTCCAGAAGGGGAAGAGAAAGGAAAAGGGGCAGAAAGAGTATTTGAGGAAATAATAGCTGAAAATTCCCCAACTTCAATGACAGAAATGAACTTATATGTCCAAGAAGCATACTGTACCCCAATGAGAATAAATACAAATAGACCTATGCCAAGACACATATTATTCAGAATGTCAAATGTAAAAGATAAAGAGAAAATTCTCAGAGCAGCAAGAGAGAAGCAAACGATCACGTACAAAGGACGTCCAGTAAGACTTAGTGCAGATTTCTCTTCAGAAACCACGGAGGTGAGAAGACAGTGGTATGATACAATTAGGAAACTGAAAGAGAAAAACTGCCAGCCGAGAATTCTTTATCCAGCAAAACTGTCCTTCAAATATGACAGTGAATATAAAGTATTCACAAACAAACAGAAACTAAGAGAGTTTGCAAAAAAGAATCCACCTTTGCAGGAAATATTAAAGGAAGCCTTAGAACCTGAAAGAAAAAGACAGGAGAGAGAGGCTTGGAGGAGAGTATAGAAGAAAGAAAAGCAGAAAGGATAACCAAAAGAGTAAAAAGAGAGACAAAAATAAGATGACATATGAAAATCAAAGAATAAAATGGAGGAAATAAATAGTGCATTTTCAGTAATATCATTGAATGTGAATGGATTAAATTCCCCAGTCAAAAGATACAGGCTGACAGAATGGATAAAAAACATGAGCCATCCATATGCTGCTTACAAGAAACTCATCTCAGACACAAGGATACAAACCAGCTGAAAGTAAAAGGTTGGAAAAAGATAGTCCACGCGAATAGTAAACAGAAAAGAGCAGGGGTAGCTATACTAATATCAGACAAAACAGACTTCAAATGCAAAAAAGTGATAAGAGATGCAGAAGGCCATTATATATTAATAAAAGGGACGATCCTCCAGGAAGATATAACAGTCATAAATATCTACGCACCTAACCAGGGGGCCCCAAAATATATGAGACAAACTCTGGCAAAACTGAAGGGAGAAATAGACATTTCTACAATAATAGTCGGAGACTTCAACACCCCTCTCACATCATTAGATAGAACAACTAGACAGAAGATCAACAAGGAAACAGAGAACTTGAACAATATGATAAACAAATTAGACCTAACAGACATATACAGGACACTGCATCCAAACTCAGCGGGTTATACATTCTTCTCAAGTGCCCATGGATCTTTCTCCAGGATAGACCACATGTTAGGTCACAATACAGCTCTCAAAAAATATAAAAAGATTGAAATTATACAAAGCACCTTCTCAGATCATAATGGAATGAAACTAAAAATCAATAACAGACCGGAAAAAAGTAAATTTGCAAATGTGTGGAGACTGAACAACACACTCCTAAATATTCAGTGGGTCAAAGAATAAATTGCAAGTGAAATCAGTAAATATATTGAGACAAATGAAAATGAGAACACAACATATCAAAACTTATGGGATACAGTGAAGGCAGTCTTGAGAGGGAAATTTATAGCCTTAAATACCTATATTAAAAAACAAGAAAGAGCTAAACTCAAAGATTTAACTGAACAACTTGAGAAACTAGAAAAAGAACAGCAAACCAATCCCAAAGCAAAAAGAAGGAAAGAAATAATAAAGATTAGAGCAGATATAAATGAAAATGAGAACAGAAAAACAATAGAGAAAATCAACAAAACCAAAAGCTGGTTCTTTGAGAAGATCAATAAAATTGACAAACCCCTCGCTAGACTAACAAAGAAAAAAAGAGAGAAGATACAAATAAATACAATCAGAAATGAAAGGGGGGAGATTACAAATGACCTCACAGAAATAAAAAGAATCATAAGAGGATATTATGAGAAACTATATGCCAACCAACTAGACAACCTGGATGAAATGGACAAATTTCTAGAAACTCATAACCAACCTACACTGACACAACAAGAAATACAAGAACTTAACAAACCAATCACAATTAAGGAGATTGAATCCGTCAACAAAAATCTCCCAGCAAAGAAAAGTCCAGGACTAGATGGCTTCACAGGTGAATTCTACCAAGCATTTCTAAAAGAATTAACACCAATCCTGTTTAAACTCTTCCAAAAAATTGAAGAGGACAGAAAATTACCCAACACATTTTATGAAGCCAACATCACCCTAATACCAAAGCCAGATAAAGATTCCACAAGAAAAGAAAATTACAGACCAATCTCTCTAATGAACATAGATGCAAACATTCTCAACGAAAAACTTACAAAGCGAATCCAACAGTATATCAGAAGACTTATATATCACGACCAAGTGGGATTTATTCCTGGTATGCAAAGCTGGTTCAACATAAGAAAATCAATCAATGTAATACACCACATTAACAAATTGAAGGAAAAAAACCACATGATCATCTCAATAGATGCAGAAAAGGCATTCGACAAAATCCAACATCCTTTTTTGATAAAAATACTTCAAAAGATAGGAATAAAAGGAAAATTCCTCAATATGATAAAAGGCATATATGAAAAACCCACAGCCAACATCATACTCAATGGGGAAAGGTTGAAAGCTTTCCTCCTAAGATCAGGAACAAGATAAGGATGCCCACTGTCACCATTGTTATTCAACATTGTACTAGAAGTTCTAGCTAGGGCAATTAGACAAGACAAAAAAATTAAAGGCATCCAAATAGGAAAAGAGGAAGTAAAACTCTCACTGTTTGCGGATGACATGATCCTGTATTTAGAAAATCCTGTAGTATCCACAACAATGCTATTTGAACTAATAAATGAGTTCAGCAAGGTGGCAGGATACACGATCAACACGCAAAAATCAGTAATGTTTTTGTACACTAGTACTGAACAATCTGAGGAGGAAATCAGGAAGAAAATTCCATTTTCAATAGCAACAAAAAGACTCAAATACCTAGGAGTTAATTTAACCAAGGAAGTACAGGACCTATATGCAGAAAACTACAAAACAATGCTAAAAGAAATTTTAAAAGACCTAAACAAATGGAAAGACCTTCCGTGTTCATGTATTGGAAGAATAAATATCGTGAAGAAGTCAATCTTGCCCAAACTGATTTATAGATTCAATGCAATACCAATCAAAATCCCAACAGCTTACTTTACAGAATTAGAGAAGGCAATTACCAAATTCATCTGGAAGGGTAAGTGCACCCGAATAGCCAAAAGTATTCTAAAAAAGAAGAGCAATGTGGGAGGAATTTCACTGCCTGACCTTGAAACATATTACAAAGCTACAGTGGTCAAAACAGCATGGTACTGGCATAAAGATAGACATATCGATCAGTGGAATAGAATTGAGAATCCAGAAATAAACCCTCACCTATACAGTCAATTGGTTTTTGACAAACCTACCAAGCCCACGCTGATGGGAAAAAACAGTCTCTTCAACAAATGGTGTTGGGAGAACTGGATATCTATAACCAAAAGAATGAAAGAGGACCCCTATCTCACCCCCTATACAGGAATCAACTCAAAATGGATCAAAGATCTAAATATAAAAGCCAGAACCATAAAACTACTAGAAGAAAATGTAGGGAAACATCTTCAAGACCTTGTAGTAGGTGGTGGTTTCTTGGACCTTACACCCAAAGCACGTGCAACAAAAGAAAAAGTAGATAAATGGGACCTCCTCAAAATTAAACACTTTTGCATCTCACAGGACTTTGTCAGAAGGGTGAAAAGGCAGCCAACTCAATGGGAAAAAATATTTGGAAATCACATATCTGATAAGGGTTTAATATCCAGGATATATAAAGAGATGTTACAACTCAACAATAAAAAGACAAATGACACAATTAAAAAATTGGCCAAAGATTTGAATAGACATTTCTCTGAAGAAGAAATACAAATGGCAAAAAAACACATGAAGAAATGCTCAACAGCATTAGGGAAATGCAAATCAAAACTACAATGAGATATCATTTCACACCTATCAGAATGGCCACTATTAAAAAGACAGAGAACTAAAAGTGTTGGAGAGGATGTGGAGAGATAGGAACACTTCTTCACTGTTGGTGGGAATGCAGGATGGTACAACCCCTATGGAGGACTGTTTGGCAGTTCCTAGAGAAGTTGAATATAGACTTGCCACATGACCCTGCAATACCACTACTGGATCTATACCCAGAAGAACTGAGAGCAGTGACACGAACAGACATCTGCACACCGATGTTCATAGCCACATTATTCACCATTGCCAAAAGCTGGAAACAACCCAGGTGTCCATCAAGAGATGAATGGATAAACAAACTGTGGTCTATTCACACGATGGAATATTATGCAGCTGTAAGAAGAAATAAAGTCATAAAGCATATGGCAACATGGATGAACCTGGAGGACATTATGTTGAGTGAAGCAAGCCAGACACAAAAGGACAAATACTGTATGAATGCATTACTATGAACCAAATACATTGTGTGATATATTGTTTGATTCAAAAAAAAATTTTTTATATGTATCCATTACATTTAATTGAGAAACGTATATATTTATTCATCTGTGTTTACTTTTTAGTTTTTAATTGTTTATATTTTCAATTATTAAATGTACAAAATAAAGTTTAAAAATGTTAAAAAAAAGAATTAATCAGAACAATGTGTAGAATGTAAAAAAAATGTTATGTTAACATAAAAACAAAAGATATTTCATTAATCTATACATTTGTTTTATGCTGCCTTCTATATCTGTTTTATTTTGCAATAAAAATGTTGGAGAAAAGAAGGAGCAGCAATGATAAGAGGAAGCCAATCAGAGCCTCTTACTTACTACCTATTCCAGAGGGAGGAGTGGGAGAAAAGCCATACCACTTAATAAAGACTGAAGCGTTGTTTAGTAAATGGTCTAGCGTAGTTACTCCGTTGAGATTGTTACTGTGACTTAACGTGGCTCTTAGGACTTTTTATTACCCTTTACACCCAGTGAGTACTGAATATTCAACGTACTGTTTACAAAAATATAAATTGTTAAAATTTGACCCAAGAAAAATTAGAAAATTCAAGTAATCCAATTACAAGAGAATAGTTTAAAAAGGTGATTAAGGGTCTACATCTTTGTATTAGTCAGGATTCTCTAGGGAAACAGAACCAACAGGATATATCTGTAAATATTATGAGATTTTATGAAATTGTCTCACACAACTATGAGGATGCATGAGTCCAAATTCCATAGAGCAGGCTACAAGCCAGGAACACCAGTGAAGGTTCTCAATGAATTCTCCAGTTGAAGCTGGCTGTCTGAAGTAGAGGTGGGAATTCTCTTTTCTGACTGTTTTCAGAAAGCACTGAAAGAAGCACTTAAGGAAGCTGAAAGCACTTCTCCTTTTAAGGCCTTCAGCTGATTGGATGAGACTTTTCTCATTGTTGAAGGCAATCTGCTCAGTTGATTGTAGATGTAACCAGCCATAGATGCAATCAACTCACTGATGATTTAAGTCCATGAAATGTCTTCACAGTAACAAGCCAGTGCTTGTTTGACCGAACAACTGGGTACCATTTCCTGGCCAATTTGACACGTGAGCCTAACCATCACAATCTTTAAAGTCAATAGGCTCAGATTGTTTTACAATTTAGTTATATTTAACATTTAAATATTAAATTGTTCCAATACTAAACTACCATAGACCGCTTAAAATATGTAAAGTCATTATTCTATGAAGCTCACATAACTTTAATACTCAAACGTCATAAAGATAAAATTCTGTGCCACCCATCCCCTTCACATACACAATGACCATAATACACCAATCTCTCTTATGAGGATGGTTTTAAAAATCTAAATAAAATATGTACAAGTCAAATTTTTCAAAGGAAATAATATATCATCATGGTTTAGGTTTATTCCAAGAATGCAAGGCTAGTTTAAGTTTAGCAAACCTACCAATGTAATTAATGTTACTAACAAATTAAAAGAGAAAAATCTCAATAAACATTTCTAATAAAATCTCAAAGGAAATTACTTAAATATGATAAAACTTATTTGCCAAAAGCACTAGCAAGCTTCATGCTTAAAGATTAATTACTAAACCATCACTATTAAAAGCAAAACAAGCTAGGAATACTTGCTGTTTTAGTTTCCCGTGGTTCTACTCTCGAAGTAATTCTTCCTTTAGTTTATTTTTCTCTGTGTCTTTCAATACAGGCTGGCAGTGGTTCTGCTCGTACAGATTTTGTGCAAACCTTGTCAGCTTTGCATGCAGTTCAAGCAGGTCTGAACCGTTAGACAACAGAACTTTCCACAGCTCCTTCTTAATAACTGCATTTTCAATCCTGACTTTCACTGAAATGGTTGACTGGGTCCATGTTCAGCCACCTTCTTTAGCAAATGGTTATTCAGGTAAACTCTTGCATGGAACCCTGTTCTCTGGGGAGTCACTTCCTGAAAACAAAGGGAAGTCCCTGATAGAGCCATCTGGCCCTAATCTCAGAGCACACTATCTGGATAGGCTGAGAATTTTCAAAATCATCCATTGCTGGTTCCTTTGTGCTTAAGAATTTAATTCTCAGTTTATCCCTTTTCTCTTGCTTCTATAAGCTTCAAGAAGAAGCCAGCCTGCACCTTCCACACTTAGCTTGGAAATCCCTCAGCTAAATATCCAAGTTCATCACTTACACGTTCCACTTTCTTTTTTTTTTTTTTTTTTTTAAAGATTTTTTATTTATTTATTCATTTATCCCCTCCCCGCTGCCCATGCTCGCCGGGTCAGCCAACCACGCCGCGCGGGCGGGCCTGCCCCCACCAGGAGGCCCCGGGAACCGAACCCGGGGCCTCCCACATGGCAAACGGGAGCCCCACCGACTGAGCCACAGCCGCTTCCCACACGTTCCACTTTCAATCCAACATCAGAACACAATTTTGCCAAGTTCTCTGCCACTTTATTTTCTTCCAATTTCCAATAGCCCCATTCATCATTTCCTTCTATGTCCTCTTTGGAAGTATCATTAACAGACATATTTCATTGACAATCTCTTCAAAGTAATTTAGGCTTTTTCTATCAAGCACCTCACAACTCTTCCAGCCTCTACCAATTGCCCAATTCCAAAGCTGTTTTCACATTTTTAGATATTTACAATAACAGCACCCCACTTTCTGATACTAAAAACTGTTTTACCTTTACAGATGCTAAAACAAATACCATACAATGGGCTGGCTTAACAACAAGAATTTATTGGCTCATGGTTTCAGAGGCTAGAAGGCTTGCTTCTTCCCAGGGTCAGTGTCTTCTGGCAAGCTAGCAATCTTTGGGGTTGCTTGGCTTTTCCATAACACGGCAATGCACATGATGGCATCTTCTCCTTTCTCTTCTGAGTACCACTGATTTCCAGCTTCTGGCTTCTCTCTTCATGTCCAGTTTCCTTTGCTTACATAAGGACTTCAGCTATATTGGATGAAGGCCCACCCTCATTCAGTCTGGGCACACCTTAACTAATAACATCTTCAAAGGTCCGATTTACAAATGGGTTTACACCCACGGATCCAAGGCTTGGGACCTGAACATGACTTTTGTGAGGGACATCATTCAATCCAAAACACCTGCTCTCACCATTATTATTCAATAGTTTGGAGGTCCTAGCTAATGGAATAAAATGGGGGAAATAATCAATGGAAAGGCTTTAAAATAAAGGATAACTCAATAAAACTGACATTTTAAAAAAGAATCCTAGGAGCCCCTAACCTGTAGACATTTTTTTCTGTTGGGCCTGAAAAGTGCTTTTTTAAAAATTTTTTAAATTTCATTTATTTCTCCCCACCCCCTCGTTGTTTGCACTTGCTGTGTGCTGTGTCTTTAGGAGGCATCAGGAACTGAACCTGGGACCTTCGATGTGGAAGGAAGGCACCTAATCACTTGAGCCATCTCTGTTCCTTACTTTG
>JAKSZT010054030.1:39552289-39640869 GCA_026826555.1 Tolypeutes matacus
ATTTATTCATTTATCCCCCCCTTGCTGCCTGTGCTCGCTGGGTCAGCTAACCACGCCGCTCAGGCGGGCTTGCCTTCACCAGGAGGCCCCGGGAACCGAACCCAGGGCCTCCCACATGGCAAACGGGAGCCCCACTGATTGAGCCACAGCCGCTTCCCTAGGTTTCATTTCTTAAAACCAGGTGAGATCATTTGAACATTAGGGGAATGAGAGAATATGTCTTTCAATTCTTATTCAAATTCTGGCCTTCTCAACAGCCGCCTTTCCTCAACATTCCACCATTTTACTCTTTCTGAACCTTGAGGAGTAGGTTAAGTTCAACCTGTCTTTTCATTGCTCGTCTTTTAGGCATGATTCACTTCAGAAGGCTCTAGAATCTCTAAAGTACCACAGATTTTGGTTCAGATGGTAAATTTGTACATCTTGTCTTACCTATAAAGGAATTAACATTAATGAGTAAGAATTTAATAGCTGGCTTCCTTCACAGTGTTATTTAATCCTCTCAACTCCCAATAAGGCTGGGTGTGATTATTACCATTTTAAAAGAAAAGGACACTGAGGTGAGAAAGGTTAGGAACTTTGCCCTAGGAGATGCATCAAAACAAACTGCTCTTCATTTCAGGCCTTTAAGAAATGAAAGCTCTTCTGGTCCAGTTATCTAACCAGAGGTCTTTATTAAAATGCCTCCTGGGCCTGGTCTTATAAAAGCACCTTTATGCAGTTTAGTAAACTCCCAGGAGCTTTAATGGGGAGATCTCTTAATGAATCCCTTTGAAGTTGCCAGCACCTCTCAAATATATGTGCAGTAAGGCCATGAGTTGCTTTTTAACCTGTTGAAACAAAGTACCCCCTTTTTGATGTTAAGCTCTGAATCCTAACCCATATTTCTACCTGGGGCAGTGCATTTAGGGCAGTGAATTATTGCCCTCCCTCTTGGGTTCTTCTAACTGTTTGCAACATGGCTCCAGGGGCTTTGAGATTTTCAAGAGAGGACCATTAAATCTCCCCGTCCAGAACCAAGAATGTCAAGAAAAATATAAAGGGGTCAAAACAACAACAACAAAAACAGAACCATCACAGGACCCCTCCCATCCCACCTTAAACCGGCTAGGGACCAGGTCCTGACATTACACCCTTCCCCTTGTTTTCTTGGAGGTCTTAGACCAAACTGTGAAGGGCTCAAAGTTTGAGGTTTGGTGCATCCTATCAAGCCTTCATCCACTCCATTCATTTTCCATCTGTCACCCTCCCCCATTAGCCCAGGCAGTACCAAGCCTACTGCAGTGTGATTGAGGCTTGTCCCCCAAGTTCTTTCCCTCCTCTTCCCAAGTTGAAATGTTCTCACTTTCTGCTTCATTCCCATTGGTCCAAGATGCCTCTGCCTTCCACAGTGAGCTAGCCTGATAAGCCAATCCAGGCAAATATACTAAGAGGCTTAGAATAGAATCTCCCTTCCCCTCCCAAATAAAACACACATAGTTCCTTCAAGAATAAAAATATCTGAAACTAAAAGGAAAAGATATAAATATGTAAAATTTTCCCAGCCTTATTTTCAACTATTTTATCATGAACATCTCCCCATATCAATTTTCTTCAGCATCCTATTAAGGTTTCAAGATTGAATTAGATTTCCTCGCTTCCTACTATTGGGCATTTAGGTTCCCTCCAGTTGTTTGCCATAATGAACATCTTATACCTAAATCTGAACATGCAAAACGTGACTTCTATTTGGTGATGAATACAGCCTGATGATTGGAGAGGAGGCCCTGGAAGTCCTGCTGTACAGCTTCATGCTCTTCTCGTGCCTGGGCTGACCCTCCTTCTGACTGACTGGTATCTGCTATCCTTGGCTTGCAGTCATTGTTCTGAAACCTATCAGTGTCTTGGACAAAGGGCTTGGGTGCTGATCAACCTTGACATTTTTGCCTAAAAATTCATTTCTATTGTATATACCTCTTTTTTTCAGTTTGAATAAAAGTTGGTAAATTTTAATGAAAATCTTCATGGACAATTCATAAGAATTCTCTCTGGAAAATCAGTAAGGCAATTGAATTTCTACTGTGTTTTAGGTTTCTAGCTGCTAAAACCAATACCATGTAATGGATTGGCTTAAACAAGGGGAATTTATTGGCTTACAGTTTTGAGGCTAGGGGAAGTCTAAAATTGATAAATCAACAAAGCAATGCTTTCTCCCCAAAGACTGTAACATTCTGGGGCTGGCTGCCAGCAATCCTTGATCCTTGACTTTTCTGTAAAATGGCAATGCACATAGCAGCATCTTCTCCTTTCTCCTCTGGGTTCCATTGATTTCCATTGCTCTTCCCATGTCTTCTCTCCACATCCAATTTCCTTTGCTTTAAAGGACTCCAGCCATATTGGATGGAGGCCCATCCTCATTCAGTCTGGGCACACCTTAACTAATAATATCTTCAAAGGTCCTATTTACATATGGGTTCACACCTACAGGACCAGGGCTTGGGACATGAACATGTCTTTCCCAATTTCTCAATACACAGTAAATTTGGCAGTTGTGAAGCCAGTTGCTGTTCTGAGTGTTGGATTGGTTGCTTTTCTTCCTTTATTTCTGTAGCCCCTTTTTCTCAGCTTCAGAAGGGCAGGAGAGGCAGGAATCATCCCTCTCTTCTAACTCATGTTGGAATACAGGGATGATGATGATGATGATGGTGATGATGATAATGATGATGATGGTTATGATGATACAAGTATTCAGTGAGCAAATGCTAATTGGATAGAGCCTTTATTCTGCTGGCAAAATCTTCTAGTCCAGAAACAATACTATAGAGCAGAGGAACAAGATCATCAGAACTGGAGTCTTCTCATCTCCAGGGAAATATGGGGACTCAGGACCCTTCCCACCTGCTTGCAGTATAATCCAGCTATGCATTTGTCCTCTTGTTCCCATTTCCATGAAGTGCAGACTTTCCCAGTCTTTGATGATTAAAAAACAGACACTTGAGGATTAAACTGGAATTGAGGCAAAGGTTCATAAATCTCCTTTTAGCTACAAGACTGAAGATTTTGCTTCCAAAATCCTGGAGACAAGGGCTGATGCACTAATGTGTTCAATGTTCAGTTGCAAAGAGAGGCTCAATTTTAATGGAATACCAGGGAAAGTGCCTGATAGACAGTCAGGAATTGATTTAAGGTATCACAGAAGGTGTCTGTATTCTGTGTCAGAAAGATGAAGGTTCTTTTCTTGTGGCCAGAATTAGAGAGATTTCCATCAAAAGAAGGATGTTGTATACTACACCAGAGGCAATTTACAGGTTCTCAGCTATTCCCACCTCCTACCCCTTCCATTGTGGACCATGGTCCTGTCATAAAACTTTGGGATTTACTTTAAAGAGTGAGTTGCTTTTCTTCAAAGTCCATTTTCATTTAATGAGGCAGGGACATATGATATGAACAGGGTGAGGGATAGCCATAGATTTGGGGAGAATATAATGGCTCCTATTTTGTATGATGTGAGGAGTACTAGAAAGACTCCACTCTGTCTCCCATTTGGGGAGCCCATTGCTTGCATTAAAGAACATTTTTCCCTTTGAGTCTTAAGGCCTTTCTGACTTCCAGTGTCCCCAATTAACACACAAATACCTCTATAGGTGGCCACACAATCAGCTAAGATTTTAGAAGGATTTCATTTTATTATCATGTTTCTTTTATTTTAAAAATTTTTAATTAGTGTAGTCCTTTTTTCTAATGAAATCCTATCGGGAACTCTGATATACAAAAGGCAGAAAAGTAGAGTGACATTAGCTTAAGCAGGTATGGAGAGCTGGGACTCACCCACTTGGTTTCCTCTTTATTCTGAGGAAATCCAGAAAAACAAGAGTCAATGGTCTATTTCCAAAATGAAATTCTAATTAAACATTTGCAGGACCCCTTATGCACCACTGCAGAACCTTAGGGTTCCTCAATATTTGGTTTGGATAACTAAAAACTGGACTCCTAGGCATTATAACACAATGGGAAATTCATAGTACCACCTATGATGTAGTCCCTCAAACAAAAAAAAAAAAACTTGAATCTAATGAAGTTTCTAGATCTAAATTATGTGTTTACAAGAAACAAGGGGCTAGAGAAACAAGTTAAATCATACCAAAGGAAAACAATCAGCCAATAGCAGAATGTGGGGAATTCTATAGGACAAATGTCCTGGTCTGTCCAACAAATAAATAGTATGAGAAAAGGAGGGGACTGAGAAACTATTAGGTTTAAAGGGACTTAGCAAATCTATCAACCAAGTGCAATGTATAGACCTTGTTTTGATCCTGAGCCAATCAAAGCAATTATAAAAATATATTTTTCAGGCAATTGGGAAAACTTGAACATGAGTTAAGTGTTAGATGATATTAAGGACTTGTTAATTTGTTGTGAGCTAATGATTGTGTTTGTGTTTTTTAAAAATTCCTTCTCTGAGAGAGATTCATTCTGAAGTATTTATGGGTAAAATGATCTAATATCTGGCATATACTTTAAAATACTTCAGAAAAAGAAATTGAAAGGTGGAATAGTTGATACAAGATTGGCAAAATTTTGACAATTGATGAGGCTAGGGGATGGGGAGATGAGCATTATTATACAATTATTGCTACTTTTGTGAATATTTGAAATTTTCCACAAATGAAACATTTTTAATATGGTTTGGAAACCAAAGATTTATTAAATGCCATTTATGGTTCTTCAAAATGGGATATGGGATAGTTACCTGGGTACTTTTGGCAAATATCAGAAAAAAGGGGGGAGCAGATGTGGATCAAGCAGTTGGGTGCCTGCCTCCCACATAGGAGGTCCCAGGTTTGGTTCCCAGTGCCTCCTAAAGAAGATGAGCAGACAACAAGCTGACACAACAAGATGACACAACAAGATGATGCAACAAGATGACAAAATGAGGAGACACAATGAGGAGACACAACCAGCAGGTGGCTCAAACGGTTGGGCGTCCACTTCCCACATGGGAGGTCCTAGATTTGGTTCCCCATGCCTCCTACAGAAGACGCAGACACCGCGAGCACACAATGAACAGACACAGAGAGCACACAGCAAGTGCAAAAAATGAGCAAACAGACAAAGGAGAGCCATCAGGGGTGGGGGGGATAAGTAAATAAATAAATCTTAAAAAAAAAAAAAAAAGAAAGAAAGGGAGGCAAGGAGAAGGAAAAGCAGCAGGTGGGGAAGAGGAATACTGGACAGGAACACTGAAAGAGACTAAAACCACATAAGCCACAGCTTTGCTGAGAGCGTGTCCTTCAGACAAAAGGGGAAATTCTGCTTCCTCACCTGCAAACCTTGGCTGTCCTGACCACGCTTTCAGTGACTGCAGTCATGGGGAGGGTTTTGGGGGCTGGACAAAAGGTAAGGGGTGCTCAGTGTATCCCTTGTCATGCTACTGATTTCCAGTGTTACTGGGCACCACCCATGCATAAAATACAGTGGCTATCAGCTCCTCCAAGTTAAACCACAGCCTCAAACATTATCCTGCTAATAGTTAAGGATTGCATGCAAGTGGCCCTTATAAGACCAGGAGAACCAGAGACCTACGGGATGTGAGAAAGCAGAGCCTGGGGGCAGCGTTCCTTGCTCCCTTCTTGGTTTTGTAAAGTCATGACGGTGTTGAGAGCACTGGGCTGAGGCTCAGGAGCCTCAGCCTCTAGCCTGGTTCTGCACTAGGCAAGTAGACTTCGGCAAGTCTCTAGCTGCCCAAGCTGAGCATTCCATTTGTGGAATGAGAGTTTGCATGGTTTCTCTTGTCCCTTCTAGCCCTACAAAGCATTCACTCCATTCATTTATTCATTTACTCATTTATTTATTGCATGACTATTCAGTCTATCAATAACCTTTTTATATCTGCAGTTAGCCAAGATCCCTAAGGCTAAACAGAGAATCTCTAGAAAGTTTTCCATTAGCAGATCTCTCTAAATTTACAGAAAATGGCCTCTTGACTCGGAGAGTTGGAAGTTAATTACTCAAGACTTCTCTTCTGAATGGGGAAAGTACAACAAATATCTTTCTTTATCCCTGGCCATAGGTGCCTTACAAGTGTAGTCCTAATATTAAAGAAGGAAAACAGTTTTGTTTTGCAATTACTGAAGTGCAAGGAGTTCTTCCTAAAATTGTTTCATTTCTTTAAGAAAAAAAAAAAAAACACCAAAATTTTACCATCCAGAGAAAACTCCTGTGAACATCTTTCTGAATATCTTTCCAGATATCATTTTAAATGTCTACATAGTTAGTATGTCTGTGTGTGAATGCACTATAATTGACTTAATTCCCTATCTGGCTAGTTTCCTACTACCAAAATGCTGGATGAACATACTTGAACATGCATGTTAGCTTAGTTGTCCAAGAAATTCCTAGAAGTGGAATTTCTGGGTCAAAGGAAATTCATACTTAAAGTTTTGATAAAATTGCCTAAGCGCCCTCCAGAAGGAATGTAGCAATTCGCACTCCCACCAGCACTGTGTGAAAGTGGCTGTCACTTACTTCCTTCCCAACAGGAGGGTTAGCATTCATTTCAGTCTTTGACAATCAATCCTTCCCGACATTTTACAGGGCCTCCTATAATGCTGTGTTTGCGTTTCTGTACCTGAGAGGTTGTATAATGCCGTTTTAAGTTTATCCAGAGGCAGCAGCTTCCTTCCTCTGCTTCTGAGGGAACAGAAATCTATCACTAGGGACCTGAGCCTCCTGGCTCACAGAACAACAGTTGGGAGAAAGCAGGCAGCCTCTGCTCTTCCTTTTCTTTGTCCCACTGCTATAGTAAGCTGCCTTTCCATTTCAACACCATGCTTTCGGATTCACCAGGTACTCATTTGAATTTCCTATTTAATCACAACCAACTAAAAGTTAATTCATTACTGCCCCTGTTTTCGCTATATGAAATAAAGTCTCCCTGCTCCCCAGTTCTTCAATGAAGGCTTGGGGTTTGTTTTTTTTTTTTGTTTTGTTTTGTTTTGTTTGTTTGTTTGTTTTGCTATAATTGGAGCTGTACTAAGCAGTGGTAAGTGATAGAGGAAATTCTGTTTTCTTTGGATTCCTTTCTGTTTTATTTGGATTCCTTACAGTTAGCCAAATATAGAGGAAACACCACAGGTAACTCCATTTTCCTTTCTTAAAAGATTCAGGTGGCTTAATAGGTGCAGGCGTGAACCTACCAGATTGGCAGGAAATTTTTTTTCCAGTAAATTAAGTACCTCGCTGATTTATTCCTCTGGTCAGTCTTCCCTCCCTCAGGCTCACCCTCATGACACAACAGCCATGATGTTATAAAAACACACAGAGGGAGGTTACGAGAACCAGTAAGGTTCAGAACATGCTGTTTCTGCCAGCCGAAGCTGCCTTCGTGAACGGGTGCAAATTTCCATGCCCGTTTCTCCGCAGGGAACAGGCTTTGACAGCCTCCTTGGGACTGCATTGTGAGATCCACCCTTTATCTTCAGGACCTCTCCCTCTCAAAACAAGTTTCTTAAATAAACCACTGCCCCAAATAGTGTTTATAGCCGATGACCTGATATAAAAAATGAGGATGTTTTATTCCCCCTGAAGAGGACACAGTGTGAAAGGCAGGCTTTTTAGAAGGTCACAGAGGGCTATGGGTTTTTGCTGGTCGTACATCAAACCGGTGATAAAAAACAATGAGTTTTCCGAGAAGGTGCGGTTTGAAGTAGCACCCACCCAGGACATTGTGAAAATGCAGCACATTAAATAAGAGGCAACAGTCACCTGGGCTACAGCTGGGGGGCTCCAGTAATTTTTAAAAGTTACATGTTGAAGACTCCAGGGAGTATTTTAACATTATAATCTTCTGGAAGAATCGCTTTCTTTGCTGGGCGCAAGGGGCAGCTGTTGGAGAATGCAGCCATCAGAGGACTCCTCCCCAGAAAGGAAGAACCAGTTGGTTTAGGGCAATGTTGCCCAACTTTTTTGAATGCATACCTTATTTAGAAAAATATGAAAATCTTGTGCACATACACCCACAGAGATTCTGACAACCTCTGCACATACTCCACTTAGAAATCACCACCTTTGCATAACCCCACAAGGGACGGTTTTGCCTAGCTTTATTTGCAGTTGTGTTTATTATGAAAATAACAAGGGATTTTTTCCCCCAAATATCTTCAAATACTGAAAATGCCTTTTCAAACCAGACACTTCTCCTAAGAGTGGATAATGGCCCTCACAGAAGATCCCCATTCCTAACATTCGCTCAAGACCCATTTTCCTGACTCCTGTGCACCATTCCTGATTGGGAGACGTACATTCAAAGTGGGAGATTGGATTCCCAAAAGTCCCCAGACATGGCAGAATTTGGAACCCACCCAGCCCCTACTGAATTAGGTTCTCCAGGGATATAGTCTAGGAATATTAATTATTGCAAAGTTCTCCAGGTGCCACATCCAATTTCATAACCACCCAAACGACCCTGTAGTGGACATTTACCTTTCTAGGCTGCTCCAAAACTTTCTTTTCTTTTTTTTTTTTTTTTTTTTTTAACATTCTCATCACATTTTAACAGTTCTCTGCATTGTGAATCCTACTTCCCCATTGTAGAATCCAAAGAATCTATTTTTCCCAGATTCCTTTGCTGCTAGGATACAGGTGTGTGACAGGCTCTACCATTCAGATACACCTATGTGAGACTTTGATACAGAAAGAGCTACCGAATGAAATAGCCTGGGCACTGGGTGCCCATTTTTCCTAGCACAGGTGATGGTAGAGGCAGTGTATTTCTGGGGTTGGCAGTAGTGGCTGCAGCTTGCAAACATGGCTCACGCAGGTGATTCCAGAAACTGTGTTGTTCTGGGGTGGGTGATGGCAACAGCTCCCTCACCAGGCAGGTTCAAGTAATATGGTTCTAGATGCTATTCCTAGGAGCTCAGTTTAGAGTAGTGATTCTCAATCTTAGCCATGCATTGGAATCACCCAAGGAGCTTTAAAAAATTACTGATGTCTGGATTTTATCCCCAGACAGCCTGATTTACTGTATGGGGTGAAGCATGGGCATCAAGATATCTAAAAGCTCCCCAGGTGATTTTAATGCACAACCAAGTTTGAAAGCCTCTGGATAGACACTGTGCCTCTATTCCTTCCAATAATGCATTAGTAAATGTTTTCACAATTAAAATAGCTAGAATACATTCTGCACTCTATAAATAAGAACTTTGACCAGCACAGATTCCTGAGGTTACTTACAGCTCTGAAAAAAAATAGGATATTATGGTATTCTGTCTTTTTACATTGTTGAAGGGATGTCAAGACAATTCAGCAGGAAAAGAATAATCTTTTCATATGGGCTATAATTAGTAGTAATATTTTGACAATGCTCTTTCATAATTTGTTACAAATGCTTCATAACAATGCAAGGTTTTTGTGGTAGATGGGAACCCTCTATGATGTTATGCATGTTTGTTTTGTAAGTTTACAACTTTTACTATATGCTTATTGTTTATGTTCATGTATGAATGATATAGTTCAATGAGTTGTTTTTAAAATGGAAAAAAAAGAATAGTCTTTTCTACAAATGGTGCAGGAAGAACTAGAGAGCCACATGCAGAAGAGTGAAGTTGGATTCCTACCTCATATCATATGCAAAAATGATCTCAAAGTGGATCAAAGACTTAAATATAAGAGCTAAAACTATAAAGCTAAGAAGAAAATATGGGCATAAATCTTCATGACCTTGGATTATGCAATGGGTTCTTAGATATGAGACCAAAAGCACAAACAACCAAAGAAAAAATAGATAAATTGGACTTCATCAAAATTAAAAACTTTTGCATATCAAAGGACAATAAAGTGATGAGACAACCCACAGAATGGGAGAAAATTTTTGCAAATCATCTATCTGACAGGGAATTTGTATCTAGAATATTTCAAGAACTACTACAACTCAGTAATAAAAAGGCAAATAACCCAATTTAAAATGGGCTCAGGATCTGAATAGACATTTCTCCAAAGATATAAAAATAGCCAATAAGCAATGAAAACATGGTCATCACCAATAGCCATCTGAGAAATGCAAATCAAACCACAATGAAATACCACTTCATGCCATTAGGATGTCTACAACAAAAAAAAGACAGGTAATAACAAGTGTTGGCACCTGATGTGAGCCCAAGAGCAAACATCTGAAGCAAAACGCAGGTCAGAGGATTCAGAAAGGTGAAAGTCATGAATAGCAGAGTCAGTACAAAATGGCAACTGATATGGGAAAAATCCAGGTATATAGGTTTTGCCCTGAGTTTTTAGCCCCTGCTGTTGTGGGTAATTCTGTTTAAGAGGGGCCAGGATGGAACTGGGCTTGCTGAGGTTGCATCTTGGCTGCCTTGGCTGTCTCCAAGGTTTTATTATCTACCATGTTCTCTGCCTCCCCCAACCCTCACCCCAGAGGTGTAACATTCTGATGTCATCAATCTTCCCAGGGTCAGACTGATGCAGCAGGAGACCCGCTCCCACCTTACCAAGTGAGTATTTTTTAATGAAAGAGCTACATTCCCAGTTTTCAAAGGGAATGATGGATAATGCTACTTAAAGGAGAGAGGGTGATGTGTGTTTGTGAAACCGCAGGGCTAGGCCCCGTCTTCAGAGGGGAGAGTGGTCCTTTGTCAAGAGTGCAAACTTCTGAGTCTTTGGAGAGGTGACGGTGTCATATGTGTGGGTGTCACATTGCATTCTGCTCCTTACATTCTTTCTCGAAGGAGGCTGCCACTTAGAAGACAAGTTTTTATTATAAACATTCACTCTGCCTATTCCAATCTAGTTTTTTCTCTCCTGGCTCTTGTTTTTCATTCAAAGTCTTTTGTGTTTTTAAAAAAAACACTTTGGGACCTTGAGACTGTTGCCAATTATTCACTATTACAAACACAACCATGATATATGCCTTTTTATACATACATCTTTGTGTGTTTGTCTAATTACTTCCTGAGGATAAATTTCTAGAAGTGGAATTGCTGAATCAGAAGAAATTAATACTTTTAAGGAATTTGATAAAATTTGCCAAATTTTCCTGTGGAATTGTAACAAAATGCATGCCCATCAGCATATTATGACTGTGCCCTTTCCCCATATGCAACAAACATTTTCCAATATTTGCTAATCTGAGAGGTTAAAAAATATATCTCCTTCTTGAATTTATTTGCATTTTAAGTTACCAAAGACTTTTTATATTACATATGTTTATTGGCTATTTTAATTTCTTCTTTTATGAAATTCTTTTCATGTCCTCTGCCTATTTTTCTTTTACATCATTGAACTTTATCTTTTTTTTTTTTTAAGATTTATTTATTTATCCCCCCCTTGCTGCTTGTGCTTGCTGTGTCCATTTTGCTTTGCATTTTTCTGCATCTGCTTGTCTCCCTTTGTCGGGTCATCTTGCTGCATCAGCTCACCGAGCCACGCAGGCCGGCTTGCCTTCACCAGGAGGCCCCGGGAATCGAACCCGGGGCCCCCTAATATGGTAAACGGGTGCCCAACCAATTGAGCCACAGCCGCTTCCTGAACTTTATCTTATTTGTTAGTAAGAGCTCTTTCTCTATTAAGACTACTATCTCTTTGTCAGCAGTACCTGTTGCAAATATATTCCCAATTTGTTTTTGTCTTTATCTTTGCTTGTGATATTTGTTTTGCTTTGTCTTTTCTTTTTTTTTTTTTTTTTTTTTTTGATGATATAAAATTTTATTATTTTTGTTTAGACAAACTTATCTAATATTTGCCTTTGGAATCTTTTTTTGTTTTTTAAAGCTACCCTCTCTCTTCACTGAGGGATAATTTACATACCATAAATTCATCTATTTTAAGTTTACAGTTAGGTCAGTGCTGTCCAATAGAATTTTCTTCAATGGTGGAAATGTTCTATAACATGCAAAGTCCAATCAGTAGCCACTAGTCACACGTGGTTATTGAGCACTTGAAATGTGGCTACTGTGACTTAGGAAATATTTTCTCTTCTCCACCTCCCTTCTCTAGGAAGGTAACGTTATTCTTTGTAGAGTGGAATAAATAGTAGAATCTGAGTCCTTCAGGCTTAGGCGTTGATGTGTACTGTAAACTAATTTAGAAAGACTTTTTTTTCTCTTGGAGTCACCAGGCTTTCATCACAATTTTCTCACTGGGGGCAGGGTAGGGGAGAAGGCTGAATAATGACTTTTATTTTTTAAGCATGTATCCATCCTTACCCTGAAGTTCTGAAACCCACTGCTGCAGTGGGTGGGAAGTTCCATGGCAGCAAGGTTTAGAAGACGCAGAAATATATCTGACAATATTTCAAAAGACACAATCCCCTCTGTTACACTTTTTCTAGTCCGTCCCCCCCCATATGCTTTAAAACCCATAAGAGAACCTTGTGCACCTTGTTTACTGCTCCTAGAACAGTGCCTGGTACATGGGAGAAGCATACATATTTCATGGGTGGGTGGCTGAATGGATAGGGGACAACCTTATCCTCCATTAGTTCAAACAGAGTGTCTTTAGGAAGATAATTATGCTGCTACTAAAAACTGTAGAACCAAGCAGGAATGAGTTTCAAACCACCTAATTCTTAATATGTTTGCTCATGCCACTATTTCCTCAGGGGCCAGAATTAACTGTTTCATCTGGTTATTGATCAATGTTGGATAAGGCTAATACTTACACAAATAATTCTTCCAACTCTGCCCTCACCAAGGGGAGCTGCTGCATAGCTAATTCAAAATCCCAGATAAGTTTGTACCTGGTATGCATATTTTTCAGGTTGAGGAATTTCTGGCCATATGGTTAATTGTAACCAGTTGACTTGGTCTTGCAGATCACATGCTTTCATTAATACTGCTGCTGCCTATAGGAAAATTTCCCCCTACTGAGTTGCTATGACTATTTCACAATTTTCTTTCTGATCTGAAAGTAATATGAGCTTACTGTAGAAATTCTGAAAATTGCATGAGAACGCTGAGTGGGGCAATGGATGCTGGTATATGCATATTTAGAAAAGCAAATTGTTCTGCATAAGAGAGAGATATTTAAAAGCCTGGGATGGAGAAGGTCTGGAATTTCGGAAGCCATAAACCAGCCTATCCAGCTACTACCCAGGGGAAGGGCAATGAAGGGGAAACCTTGTTTGGCTTGTGGCTAGAAAGAATTGAGAGATGAGGCATGACTGAAGGGAGATATACCAAGTACTGTGGACTGTACAAAGTAAAACTCTGCTGTCCTACAAAATCTTCAGTAAAACTCAGTAGTTAGTGCTAATGGAATCCTCCTGGGGAATGCAAGAGGCATAGAGTCCTTTTTAACAATAGGCTCAGGACTATGACAGAAACTTTGAGTTAGATCTAGGAACTAAGATGCAAAAATGGAAAAAGAAGAAAATGTAAATGCTCTGTAATTCCGCTTAACAACAGTGACATTGTTAACCTGTGTGTTTCTTTCCTTATTTTCTATATATGTATGTATGTAAGTATGGATGGATGAATGGATGGATGGACAGATGGATGGATGGATGTGTGTTTATGGATGTATGGATATGTGTGAATGTATATTTCATAAAATTAGGATCACATTGTATAAATAATTTCCTATTATGCATTTTCACCTAACATTATACTACAACTATTCAATGTTTTACATATTCTTTCAAAAAAACATGTATTTAGGGGCTGAATAATAGTTCATTAATACTGATGTATCAAAGTTTATTTTGTCAGTCCCAGAGTGAGAGGTTCCAGGGCTCCATTCCTCCTGCAGAATCTTTCAACAACCAGCAAGGACTGGCAGAAAAATCTCTCAAAGCTCCAGAAAACAGTTAAAGGATTACAGTAATAGGGCAAGCACTGAATCAAGAAAAAGGCCACTTAAAAGCAGCAGGATCTCGTGGTGCCCTCACTGGCCCCTCCCCAACCCCTCTCCAGTTCAGCGCAGAGCCAACCTGAGCTCCCAGTGAGGGTCCCTGGTCCCTTTCTGGAGGGAGCAGAATAACCCTCGTGCACATACTGGGAGCATGTATATCTGGCCCAGTCTCTCTGGTGGCTGCCTAAGGGACTAAACCAAGACATTCACCTCAGGCTTGCTATCCCAGTATTTGCCCTGCATGTAGAAGCAGCTCAGAGAGTTCTCCTACAGATTCCTGTGGGAAAGCAGTCAATCGTGGCTGCCTGGGGACATACCAGTGCAGTGCTGGAGACCTCAGGAAACTATCTCCTCGGAAGGGATGAACACTTGTATTGGTGAAATTCCTAAGGTCACATGCACATACCCAAGACAAGATACTTGTACAGAAAGGATCAGGGCGGCTCCTATAATTTTGCCTCCAGTTATCCTCTAAATTCATTGTGGCAGTTTGGTATCATTTATGAATTCCAAAAATAGATATTGGATTGTGTTTGTAAACTGGTCTGTTTCTCTGGGCATATTAGATTGTATTAGAGGTTTCACTTGTACTTTATTAAATCAAGATAAGGGCTTTTATTTGACCACGTCATTAGGGTGACTCAGTTTGAGTCCCCGCCTCCAGCTAGCCTACAGCTGTGGGCTGAAAAAATAGATGCTCAAAGACAGGGAAGTAAATACTCGGAGAAGGAGAACATAGAGAGTTTAGTTTTGGACACTGGAGCTCCGGGGAGAGAGCCAAGCCGTTTGCCTGATAATTTGCAGCTGAAGAGACCAGAGCCCTGAAGAGCTGAGAAAGCCTGGAAGAAACAAGCCCCAGGGATAGAGACAAACCTTATGCTAGCCTACAGCTGAGATCGGAAGGAGCTGGGACCACAGAGCCTTAGGAGGAAGAGGAAGACTGAACCCTCACAGAGACCAGCAGCCATCTTGCTCCAACATGGGGCAACAGACTTTGGTGAGGGAAGTAACTTACGCTTTATGGCCTTGTTACCATAAGCTTCTCCCCCAAATAAATACACCTTATAAAAGCCAACAGATTTCTGATACTTTGCATCAGCACCCCTTTGGCTGACTAATACACTCATTGTATGGATAAGCCCTGAAGGAGCTCACACACAGGTACCTCTGCAAAGAGTGGGAAAAGTGTTTTCTTTTTTTCCTCCTCCTCCTCCTCCTTTTTGTTAACTTCTGGCATTCCAGGAAAGCTCTGTCATAACACTAGCAGCATACGAGTTTAAGGAACAGACACCTCAGAGTCTAAATTCCAGCAATGACACATTAAAATATTAAAATGTCCAGGTTTCAACAAAAGATTGATTACAAAAATGCAAGATTACAAAATATGCAAGAAGCAGGAAGTGATGGCTAAGGCAAAGGAGAAGATTAATGCATTAGAATTCATCAGTGAGGAGGATCAGACCTGGGCATACCAAGACTTTTAAATATGTTCAAAGTTTATTTAATCACTTCTCTATTACAAATATTTATCAGTTCCAAGTTTTTTGTTGTTATAAGAACACTACCATGAATATCTTTTAATGTAAATCTACATGTACATCTGTGATTCTTCCCTTGGGTTGGAATTCAGGAAGTCTAAGGGCATGAGCTTTTAAAAATTATTATTGGTTTTTTTTTTATCTTTTTTTTTTTTTTTTTTTTTACCGGGAGGTCCTGGGGATCGAACCCAGGTCCCTCCATATGGGAGACGGATGCCCAACCATTTGAGCCAAATCCGTCCCCCTAAAAATTATTATTCTTACGTTTAAACTGTTTATTAGACTGGTTTCACAATACCAACAATTTAGATGTTAAACTCCTCAAAATAAAACATAGTTAAAATCGTAAATGTTATATAGTATTTGTATATCAAAATGAGCTGCTACTACAATACTGTTTTAAAAACGGACAATTTAAGAATACTCTTATCTGCAGAGTATTTGTCATGATTTGCAATGATATATTTATGTTTGTTTAACATCTAGGAACCAATTATGTTTATTCACTAGCTGTATGGGGTCTTTTCTGTCTGCCCCCTTCAAATCTACTCTTTACCGTGCCTACTGGTTTATGTGTTGGTTCAATCAATAGGAACAGCAATAACAGATCAGAGGATAGACAAGAATGAGTTTATTCCCCCAGCATCTTAATTTACAAAAGGTATGGAGGAAAATTACATACTCATTGCATCTTGTCACATAAGTTTGTTTAATATATTTACACTAAAAATATTCATATAAAGTTGTCTTAATCAAAATGGATTTCATATACTCCCCTACCCCACCCCCCTTTTTGGATCATAGGTCTTGTGATAAAATTGTTCACCCACAACCGGATAATTTGTAATAAAATAGCCAACCACTATGGGACAGCTTCAATGGCATATGAAAAACAGAAAACAACATGTCAACTCTGGAATAAAGAAGTATTCAGGGTCGGATGTAGCTCAACTGGTTGGGCGCCCGTCTCCCATATGGAGGGACCGGGGTTCGATTCCCCGGACCTCCCGGTAAAAAAAAAAAAAAAAGTATTGAATCAACTTGAGGAGATGAGCAAGATACATACATACATACATATATTCCAAATTTACAGTAACTTCTTTAAAACACGTGCACATGCAACCACAGACACACAGTGCTCTTGTTATCTCTCAAATTAAGTAACCCTCACAGGCCCACACCTTATTTTTAGGTAACATTTCTTGCAGAAAATTTCCCTCTCATTAAAAACAAAACCAAAAAAGCCAACAATTAAACGAAAATACAGATTTAGTTCCCCCACATTCTCAAAGTTAGCTTGCATTCTTGTACAGAAATGGTAGTAAGCTTGACAAAAACTGTATACACTGAAGAGGGATTTTTCTCCAAGCTTAACAATTAAAACAATTTAAAAATGTGTTATTTCTTATTGGAAATAATCTAATTTTGCTATAAAATAAGGTAAGTCTTTTTTATTTTTTTCTTAAAGGACTCCTTGTAAAAGTACTTGATAAAGCCACTGACAGGTACATTCCAAATTTACAGGATGTTTTAACACAGCTCACAACTGATAAGCTACTGGATATTATTTGCAGTTTCAACTCAGGGGAACTTGAAACTATTCTATTGAGAACCAATTATAAAAAAATTTAAAAAAAAGAAAAAATTAACAATGACAACAAAATCACTGACTCCCGGTTTAGAAGATGACTATTACCTTTTACCAAGTACCCAAGTCTCCAGAGAGTAAAACTCAGGGAAGGAGAATCAATTTTAGACCCCATTCCACAGGATTTCAATTTCTAAGCACCAAAAAGAACTTATTTTACCTATGTAGTTTCCAAAGAATAGAAGTTAATAAAATGCATCTTCAGTGCATGTGAAGTAAAAAGTATATATTATATATAGATTCATCATAAAATAAAATTTTACTTTAAAAAATTAAAGCACAATCACCTAAGAATGGACTTTCTCTGGGATTGCCTAATAGTTAAGCTTGGCTTTTACTGTGTTAATATCAAGCACACATATATGAACCTACTAAAACTGTAATTTGATAGTCAATAGACAACATGGTCCCACATTTATGTTTATTAAAAACTGACATAAACAAAACCTATATCAAAAAATAGCCCAAATCACTTATCACTTTGAAACATTACTCTTGAGAGACATGATCTCCTAGGATCCCTTTTTCCTCTACCACTTCCTCTTCCTGTTCCTCTACCTCAGCCTCTTCCTCTTCCTGCAACAGCTTCCCTTTTATTGGATTTCACCTTAGGTTCAACATTCACAAGTAGTGTATCCAGAGGAAAGCTGTCTGGCAGAATATAATACCAAATATTATTTCCTCGAATACTCAGTGTTTCCAGCCATATAGGTTTTCTGTTCTTCAGGGTCATTTTCACAGCTTTAAGATGTATATTCATGCTGACGTCTATACCTATGATGATTCCATGGACCTGTGTCCATTCTTCAATTCAATGGTTACAGTTTCATGACTCAGTTTCATCAAAAATCTCATGAGCAGGAGCAGATATGGCTCAAGCAGTTGAGCACCCACCTCCCACGTGAGAGGTACCAGGTTCAGTTCCCGGTACCTCCTAAAGAAGAAATAAACATACAAAAAGCACACAAACAATGAGCAAACATTCAAGAGAGCCATGTCAGGGGGAAAAAAAATCTCACGAGCTTCATCCTAGTGGCAACTTCACCCTTTTGGTCAGATAGCGCACAAAATCAAACCACATGAGCTTGTTTTGATTCTTGATCCATTCTGCCATTTTGCTTAAAAAAAAGTCTTTCAGAATGGGTGATTTACACTTTCACTGGCACATGAACAAAAAGATTATCTCCTCCTGTATTTCTACTTTACATAAATGGAATCATAAGGTATGTACTCTTCTGTGTCTGGCTTCCTTCTTTCAATATCATTATTTGTGAGATTCATTTGTTGTTTTGTATAGTTGTAGATTATTCCTTCTTATTGCTGATAGAATTTCATTTTGCACATATACCACAATTTATTTATCCATTGCTAGATATTTGGGCATTTGGGAAGTTTCCCATTTGGTGCTATTTTGAATAGTGCAACAATGCATGTCTTTTAGAGAATAAATGTCTACATTTCTATTGGGTATTCTAGGAGTGGAATCGCTGGATGATAGGGAATGCATATGTTTAATGTTAGTAGATACTGTCAAACAGTTTTCCAAAGTGGTCATAACAATTTAAACTCCCATCAGCAATACGTGAGAGTTACAGTTTCTCCTCATCTGTGCCAACATTTGGTATTATAAGTCTGTTTTAAAATTTTAGCCTTTCTGGTGGGCATGTAATGGTTTCTCAATGTGATTTTAATTTTAATTCCCATGATTACTAATGTTGAGTGTCTTTTCATATGTTTATTGGCCATTTATATATCCTCTATTATGAAGTGTCTGTTCAAATCTTTGCCCATTTTCCCATTGAGTGAGTCAAAGATATGTTTTACAAATATCTTTTCCTATTCAGTGTGGGCTCCCTTTTCACTCTCTCAATGGTATATTTGGATGAACAGAAGTTTTTAACTTTAACATGGTCAAATTGTCGTTGTTTTTCTTTTATGTTTAATGCATTTTGTGCCTGTCTAAATTATCTTTGCCTGTGCCAAGATCATGAAGATGTTCTGCTGTGTTTTCTTCTAAAAGTTTTATTGTTTTCTCTTTCACATTTGGGTCAGCAATCCATTTGGAATTAATTCTTTGTGTATGGTGTGCAGTCAGGGTCCATATACATTTTATTCCATACAGCTAGCCTAGCCAACTGCCCCAGCACCATTTAATGGAAAGACCATCCTTTGCCCTTTGCCCTGCAATATTTAGTGCCTTTGTCATAAATCAGGTGACCTTATATATGTGGTTCTGTTTCTGGACTCTCTATTTTGTTCCATTGGTTGGTTTGTGCCAAGTGTATTACCAGTGTCTTAATTACTATATCAGATAGTGTAAGTCCTTCAGCTTGTTCTTCTTCAAGTTTGCCTTGTTTGCCTGCTTTTGTGATGGGTTATTAGAGATTTCTTTTTCTTGTGGCTATGTAAGGATTCCTTACTAGTAAGAATATTAATACTTTCCTGTTATATTTTCCCATTTGCCATTATAGATATTTCCCATTCCCATTTTATTTATAGCATATTTGCCGTAGAGAAATTAAATTCTACTAATTTATCATTGATATCTTATTTTGTTATTTTCCCCCACTATTTTTATGCTTAGAAAGTCCCCAATCCTCATGATGTTTAAATGTAATATTTATATTAACAATGTGGAGGATATGTGACTGCGTGAAAATAAGTACTTTTTTTCTATAAAATAATTGCTAATCCTCCTCACTTTCTAAAGTAGGAGGTTAAGGTTTGGGGCAATTGGGGTTAAATAGTCCTGCTTAAAATTAAGAAAATGAGAATCCTGAGAAAGTATTTGCTTTCTTCCATGAATTCCACCCTCATGGGTCAATTACCTTGGTAGAAAAATAAATTCCCCACCATTTCATCTGATTTCTCTGGACAGTGGATTACTCCTGACTGTGGATTGCTTTGTTAATGTTTCCAAGTACTGGGCTGAGGCTGACAGCAGACCAGGATCACCCTGTTCCACGAGTGAGCTGCACCCAGGTCATCAGAAGCTTCCTGGGACGGGACAGCCTGCTATCTCCAGAAGACCTGCCCCAGTCGCTGCTGCCTGGGAGCTGCTGGCCAAATATGCCTGACCAGCCCGGCAGTGACCTCTCAGCTCACAGGATTCCCTGTGTTTATGTCTCTTCTGGCAGTATAAGGGGAAAGAAGGTAGTTTAGTTATTAGATTTCTTTTTGACAAAACCAAACCCTTGAAGTGATTATTAAGAGGCAGGGTAGAGGCCAGTTGATGTGGTGGAAATATGGTTTTCATTCTAGCTTTATTTTGATCCTGTGCTCAATTTTTCTTTGCAGGAAAATGAGGGGAGGAAAAAGGCATAAAACCCCTCTTGGCAACTATGTATGTTGTACTTAGTCCACAGCCTAAGAGAGTGTTATGGGAAAGTTTGCTGTGTGCCAACAAAGCGTTTTCTTTTTCTCCATCCATGCTTTTAAAAACAAAAACACTAACTAGGAAAACCAAAAATCCCCCATTTCTCCCCATACCCCCTCCCCCCCCCAAAAAAAAAGAAAAGGAAAAGGAAAACCCATAGAGCTGCTTGCCTTTCATATGAAACCTGTCATAATTTAGGCCTTCCCAAAAATTAAAGTTTAGGACTGATTGCATTTATGAAACATTGAAAACTTTGGCTTTTCAGCCACTTAATGTCCTGCTTAGATATCCTTGGAGGAAAGCCCAAAGGGATTGAAATCATCTTCTGACAGGCTAAAAGATGATTATCTCCTTTGGCTCTACTGTTTGATTCTAAATTTCTGGAGTTGCTTTCAAAAATGCTAGAATAAGCCAGTTTAGATGGCAATGGATTTTTTCCTTCTTAAAATTATGTTAAATTATATTCATATATTCACATCGGATCTTATGCTTTGATGCAGTAAACTGCAGTCTGTGGATTGTTGTTTTAATGGTGGAGAGATGATTCCATTGCCCTCAGATGACTCCCCCATCTACTGTCTAAAACCTGAAACCCCATGCTGGAGTTTCACCTTTTAATGAGGTTTTTATGGGATAAAATGCAAATACCTATAAAGGTTAATACTAATCACCCTTGCCTCAGCATGAATGAGTTTACCAGGTCCTCTTCCCAGGGCCAGTTTTGACAGGAAGAAGATATATGCTTTCCTGGGAGCCAATCTCAACTGAGAGGGCTGAGAAGAAGAGAAGGAAGAAGCAAGAAGAAGATACAGAACCTGTGACACAACCAGAAAATAGGCACAACACAGTCCAGTTTTTATACCCCTTCAAAAGTATACTTTTGTCTTGTAACTCCTTTCTCTTTCCAAAAAAAATTAAGTGAACTTTTCTCAGGAAAGATTAGGTTGGGGTAAGGGAGGAAAAACCCTAACTGGGAAAGGGAAAGAGAAAGGCTGGGGAAATGGGGGACCAGGAGGTATCTCCTGGCTGAGGACACACACTCAGATCATCTTGCGTCTGGGTGGGGAGTCGCCTCTAAGCTGATCAATGCATTCCTGCTCCCTATGCCCCTTCTCCATCTAGCAGGTAAAGGGCTGATATTGAGACCAGGGGCTGCTGAGTCAGCTCCTCCTTTGGCAGAGGGAGCCAAAGGCTTCCAGACTTGCCTCAAGACCTTCCTACCCTGACCTGGCAGCTCCGCTCTTCCAGGGCCTGGTGCAGCAGCTGGACTATTTGGGTTTAGTTTCACTTCTGATCTAGACAGAGGCACAACCCATACCACTTCCACAGTGGTGAGTGGAGTTTTCCCTACATCTTTGACTCTCTCTCAACTTCTGTGAAACAATTGATCTCCTATAAGAAACGATTGATTTCCAATCAGATCTTTCCTGGAAAGCCAAGAGTGCAAGATGTTTATAAACTAAGGATGAAAATGGTTAGTGAAACATATCCTAGATAAAAGGAAAATACTTTTGTTCTCCTAGAACTGAATAAATATCAATGAACAACAACCAAAAAAATTCAAAGTTTTCTTTTCAAAACACTGAAGTCAAGAATTTTAGAAAGCTGGATCTCATGGACAGAGAGAGTCAATTAATACAGCTTTGCATATAGGTTCAAAAACTCTTTGGACCCATATAAAATATCTAGATGAACATAATGCTTTGCATATAGTAGATATTCATTCAGTATTACTTGATTAACCATATTTGTTGACTCTAACCCCTGTTACTAGGTTGCATGTTTCTGAAGCAAAGTGAAACAATTATTAAGAGCTCAGTTATTCTCTCAGCTTCCCCACAGATTCTCACAGGAATCAAATCAAATTAAAGAAGAACAGGAATGGGAAGCGGAAGTGGCTCAGGCAACTGGGTTGCCGCCTACTACATGGGTTCTGTTGCTGGTGCCTCCTGGAAAGGAGGCGCCGGATGGTGAGGGAGATGCAGCAGAACGGGGAGCGGAAGTGGCTCAGGAGATTGGCGCCTCCCTCCCACATGGGAGGTCCCCAGGTTTGGGTCCTGTTGCCTCCTAGAAAAACAAGACCAGCACACAAGAAACGGACACAGCAAATGCAGATGAGGGGGTGGGGAGAAATAGATAAATAAAATAAATCTTTGAAAAAAATAAAAAGAAGAATAGGAAAAGGTACATGTACCTCTGATGTTTTTGGCACAGTTCCTAAAGCTCTTACTGGGTCTAAGGAAGCGAAATCAAAGCTGAGGCCCAAATAATTTTGTGAAGGTCCCAGGTGCTGTGAAGAATTAACTGACTCTGAGCGTCATGCAAGCTGGAAGAGAAAATGTATTCTCCCTCTACCTTTCCTGGGAATATCCCCCCATCCCCTGCCTTGATCAGCATTGCAAGGTAAAGGCTGACACCAGGATGGGAGACTAGAAGGCAAAGTGGAAACAGGAATTGGACACATTGATGCATTCCTTGTACACATGAACGTCATGTGTTCTATATGTGGCTTTTTATTTCCGGGAATTTCATCTGAGAACTAACTGGGGACTCCCATATGCAACACTCTCATCTTGGGATTGGGAGGGAGGTTTCTTCACTTAAAAGCAGATCCCTAGCAACTTGTCCTCAAAAGTTTGGCAAAGTACAACCCCTTTGGTTTTAAAGACCTGGTTAAAAACGTTAATATCTTGATATTTTAAGCAAAACTGTTTAGACTGCATTGAGATAAAGCTGAAGTAGGATTCAATCTCCATTTAGGCCAGGAGTTACTAAACTTTTTAGGTAGCATCAACGCCATCATAGACAATACAAAATGAATGAGCACAGCTGTGTTACAATAAAACTTTATTTATAGGTGAACGGCTGTAGCTTAACTGGTTGAGTACCTGTTTTCCATGTATGAGGTCCCGGGTTTGATCCCCAGTACCTCCTAAAAACAAACAAACAAATGGAAAAACCAGCTTTCATTGGGGAGCAGATGTAGCTCAGTGGTAGAGCTCCTGTTTCCCATGTACAAGTTCCTGGGTTCAATCTCCAGTACCTTATTTAAAAAAAAAAAAAACTTTATTTACAAAGATTACAAAGTTAGAGGAGGGGCTGGGTTTGACCTGTGGGCCATGCTTTGCTGACCCCTAATTTAGAGAATAATAGTAATGATAAATATAATAATGATAAATATGATAATAATGAGTACATGCCCTATTCAATTATCACAATGATTCCCATGAAGTAAGTAATGCTATCTAAGGATGATATTCAAAATAAGTAACAACTGACATGGCCAACTAATTAGAATGGACAAAACATAGGTGCAGACCGGTGGAAAGTCAACTTGCTATTATCACTTACATTTACAGAGTTTTGAGCTGGGTATTAATTTTTTTTTTTTTTTTTTTTTTTTTACCGGGAGGTCCCAGGGATCGAACCCGGGACCCTCCATATGGGAGACGGACGCCCAACCAGTTGAGCCACATCCGACCCTTAATTTTTAAAAAGAGAATAAAAACTCATTTTTACTTCTTTAAGAACCTTAAAAGACTAGGGTAATATGTAGGAGGAACAAAACTGTGTGGCCTTTATATAGAGATCTGGAATCATTCCTTTGGGAGCAGGAGTTGGGAAGAACAGCAGAAAGAGAAAGGTCTCTTATCCTGAATGGAATATCAAGGGTAACCAAAGCATATTATGTGCTTAGTCACAAACATGTCTGGGTAGGTGTAAAATATAAGTGAATCACAGTTGTTTAGAAATATATGAATATGTTAATACTTACATTGAAAATCACTTAAATCGTAAGGAAATGTGAATTCTTTACTTGACTCCTTTTCCCTTCTCTGTCCCTTTGGTTAATTCTGACACTTTCTTCTCTGCTTTGGTTTAAAGACTTTATCTTGTTATCTACTGTGTCCTCATCACCTACAACAGCACCTTGTTGTCAGATGACTGAATACTGTTTCCGTACCACGTGGAGAGAGGACAACATGTTATGACAGTAAAGCATAAAGTAAAGGACTTGCTGATAGTTTGGGTGTGGAATGTGAGAGGAAGAGAAGAGTCGAGAAAGACTCCAAGGTTTTGGGGGGAGACTGGAAGGAACAGGTGTGGGGAGGGGGAATGAGAAATTTGTTTTTGGTCTGGTTAAGTTTGAAAAGCCTATTGGACTTCCAACCAGAGATTTCAAGCTGGCAGTTGGATAGAAGACTTTAGCACTTACAGGAGAGGTACAGGCTGGAGATAAAAATTGGGATATTTTCAACAAAGACATCAGAAGTTCTCTGTCCTGGCAACTCATTAGATTCATGTAGGGAGTTTAAAATAAAAAAACAGGGAAGCGGCTGTGGCTCAATCAGAGGGGCTCCCGTTTGCCATATGGGAGGCCCCGGGTTCGGTTCCCGGGGCCTCCTGGTGAGGGCGGGCCCACCCGCATGGCGTGGTTGGCTGACCCGGTGAGCGCGGGCGGGGCGGGGGATAAATGGATAAATAAATAAAATCTTTAAATAAATAAATAAATAAAATTAAATTAAATTAAATTAAATTAAAAAACAAAACAAAATTGTGCCTAGGCTCCAACCCCCAACAATGAAGTCAGAATTTATTAAGGTAGGGATTGAGCATCAGTATTTTTAACAAATGTACCAGGGTTAGGACTTGGGAAGATGAGGAGAAACCATAAAGAAAATGGAAAAGGCACTGCCTATGAGATAGGTGGAGGAAATCATGGAAGGGGAATATGCCCTAAGTCAAGTAAATGAAGTGTTTCAAGAAGGAGGTAGTAACAAACATCCAGATGCTACTAATGACTCAAGTAAGATGAGGACTGAGCAATGATCATCAAACTAAGCAAAATGTAGATCATTGTTTTCCTTGACAACCTCTCTTGGAGTGGATTTAGGAGAGGTTTTACATTGATAAGCACGATCTTGTTTATTTATATTAAAATAATATCTGGTAATTAAAAACAGCACCTTTTGACACTCAGATCCCATTAGAAATTCTCAGTCCTGCCAGGTCTTGCTCAGGCATCACCTATAACACAATAGGCAGGACAAGATCACTGGAGATTTGGTCCCAGCCTGAGTGTCTCCTGCAGATGATATGAACCTGCATATTCTCTGAGCTAGAATGAAGAAGGAATCTTTCAACTTGATTACCAAGGAGAAAGGGTGTTAAGCCATCTAGTCCCTCCCAGGAGTCAAGTCATTCATCTATAAGAAGGCAGAAGAGGACTACATAGGACAGACAAAAGCAAATGTTAAGAAAACAGAGTTCCTCCTCTTTTTTTATTTGAGAAAAAAAGTGCTGTCTTTTCTCTGCAACAAACACCAAACAAATGCTTAACTTATATTATACTCTAAATGTTAACAAACCTGAGCTTTGCTAGATCTTAGAACAGAGGGAATTCAAAGATTTGAGCTATTGACCAAGTTCTGCTGCTCAAATTCAAGTCCATGTCTTCTAGGTGTTCTTTTCTCCAGTCCTCCAGGGTCACTTTCTACTTTTTGGCCCTGAATTTGCTCTCAGTTTATTCATAAATCTGGTTAGAGGCATCCACTGCTTACCAAGAGCCTTTCCCCAACTCAGGCTAAGGGGCTACTGCTTTCTCTCACCCCACTGCACTCCCAGTCTCTGATGAGGAGCAAGGATGAAATCAAGGATATTTGGAGAACACAGTGTGGTAATCTTATATAGGGTGATGTTAAAATTCTCATCCTAGGGGGACAGATGTGGCTCAAATGGTTGGACATCAGTCTCCCATATGGATGGACTTGGGTTTGATCCCCGGGACCTCCTGGTTAAAAAAAAAAAATTAAAAAAAAAAAATTGTCATCCTAGGAAGCGGATGTGGCTCAACCAGTTGGGCGCCCGCCTACCACATGGGAGATCCCAGGTTCAGTTTCCGGTGCCTCCTGGAGAAGAAAAGCAAACAATAAGCAGACAGATGAGAGAACCATCTGGTGGAGGGGGGGGATAAAAACAGAAAAACAAAGTAAATAAATAAATCATTTTTTAAAAATTCTCATCCTCCTTGTAATTCATTCACTTTTTCCTCTTTACCTCATCTGGATGGAATATTTTGAAGATGCTAGGGGTGCCTCCTGCTTGGAAGAGAGCCCCTAGAGTAGGGTTCAAGGAAGAAAATGTATACTCTGTATAGGGCTAAGATGACCTCAAAGGCTATGCTTTTCCACCTAGTTCATCAGAACAGGAGACAAGACTGGAACCTGGATGAACCTGAGTGAGTGATAAAGAGGGGATGTTTCCTCAGCAGAGGTCTCCACTTGGAAACTGTGATTATCTTGGATGGTTTTTAAGGGCTTACAAACCATTAGAAATTATAGGAAACATTTTTCAGAAAAGGGACCCTAACTCTCATCAGAGAATCAAAGGACCAAATCTATGACCCCTGTCTTAGTCTGCCAGACTGCTATAACAAATGCTATGCAATGGGTTGGCTTAAACAACAGGAATTTATTTCCTCATGGTTTCAGAGCTAGAAGGCTTGCTTCCTTCCAGGTCAGTAGCATTCTGGTTTTGGCTTGTCAGCAGTCCTTGGGGTTCCTTGGCTTTCCCATCACATGGTGAGGTCCTCTCCTTTCTCTTCCAGCTTCTGTGACTTCTGGGTCCTCTTTATAAGGCTTCCAGGAATCTGGATTAAGACCCACCCTCATTCAGTTGGGCCACACCTTAACTAAAAATAACATCTTCAAGAGGTTCTCTTTACAATGGGTGAATTTATACCCACAGGAATGCAGATTAAAATAAGAACATGTCAGGAGCTGATGTGGCTCCAGTGGTTGAGCAACCACCTCCCACATGGGAGGTCCGGGGTTCGGTCCCAGTGCCTCCTGAAAACAAAAAAACAAACAACAAGCAAACAAATGTAAAAACCAACTCAGGGGAGCCAATGTGGCTCAGTGGTTGAATGCCAGCTTCCCACATATGAAGTCCCAGGTTCAATCACTGGTACTTCAAAAAAAATAATAATAATAATTTAAGAACATGTCTATATTGGGATAAATAATTCAATCCATCACAACCCACAAATATTAAAGACCACTGACTTGGAATGACCCTTGTGTTTTTATCCTAGAGGATTACAGAAAATTCCAGGATTGAGGATCCTAACCTTGACCTTCATTTCCTACTTGAAGACATGACTAACATCTAGGAGTACTAACAAACATGATGAAATAAAGGGATTAAAGAGGATACACACTTTTTCTTTGTCCAATATTGTTGATGTACACCTGAAGAAAAAGCTTATTATCCATAATAACATGGAGAGTCCATTGTTTACTCTAGAATCCTCAGCATATACTTGGGCTACTTGCCCTATAATTTTTTATTTTTTTAGGATTGAACCCGGGACGTCATGTGTGGGAAACTGGGGCTCAACTATTGAGCCACATCAGCTCTCCTGAGTTGGTTTTTTCTTTTTCTTTTTTTTTTTTTTGCTTGTTGTTTCTTTTTGTTTGTTTTTTAAGAGGCACTGGAAACCGAACTCGGGACCTCCCATGTGGGAAGCAGGCACTCAACCGTTTGAGCCACATCCGCTCCCCCCATTAGCTTTTTTTTTTCCTTTTTGCAGGTGGGTGCAGTGTTTGCTTGTCTTCTTTTAGGAAGCACTGGGACCTCCCATGTGGTAGGTGGCTGCCCAACTGGTTGAGCCACATAATGTGTTTTTAAAATTTTTTTTTTTTTTTTTACATTTCTCAATTAAATGTGATGGATATAAGCTTTTAATAATATCAACTTTAGATTCCAAGGAAACTAACTCTGTCCCTCCTCAACCCACACCCATGCCCACATATTATAATGCATTCCAAAGCCAATTGTAGGTTTTTGGTGGTTCACTGTGATTGATTTTCTGTTCCACTAAGCCTATTCATAGAATAGGTAATGTAACATTGGAGCAAAAGGTAGCCTTACTTTTTTGCAATATAAGGACTGCACAACAAGGGTCAGGGACCAGTATGGGTATTATTGGCACACTGAGAGAAAGATAAAAAGTGAAGGAGATCAAGAAAATGTGCTACTCAACATGGACAAACGTTGAAAGCAATATGCTAAGTGAAAGAAGCCAAACACAAAAGGCCACATTTGGAATGATTCCGTTTATATGAAATGTCCAGGATAGGCAAATCCACAGAAACAGAAAGTAGATTCGTGATTTCCAGGGGCTGGGGGGAGAGGAGAATGGGAAGTGACTATACAGGGTTTCTTTTTGGAGTGGTGAAAATTTTTTGGAATTAAATAATGGCAATGATTGTACAACTTTGTGAATATACTAAAAACCACTGAATTATACCTTTAAAAGGGTGCGTGTTATGGCATTTGAATTATATCTCAATTTATAAAAAGAAGAAAAAAGAAAAGATGTGACTCAAAAAGGATTCATCACAATTATAAGCTGAATCACTTCTTTGGAAATAAATTTTAGGGCACAGTCTTGAGATCTTTTTCTTTCATTTGCTCTTTTTTTTTTTTAATTGTGAAAACATATTCACAACTTAAACTTTTCCATCTCAATCACTCCAAAGTATACCATTCAGTGGGATTATTCATATTTACAGTGTTGCAGTATCCTCACTACCATCTATTACCAGAACTTTCCTATCACCCCAAACAGAAACCCTGCAGTCATTATTTATTAACTCCCCAAACCCCTCCTCCCCTACCCCTGATAACCTGTGCTGTCATTTCTTTCTGAATTTGCATATTCTAGTCATTTCATTTAAGTGGAATCATACACTATCTGTCGCTTTGTGTCTGACTTATTTCACTCAATGTTATGTCTTCCAGGTTGATCCATGTTATAGTATGTATCAGAACTTCATTCCTTTTCAGGACTGAATAATATTCTATTGCATGCATAGACAACATTTTCTTTACCCCGTCTTATGCTGATGGTCATTTGTGTTCTTCTACCTTTTAGCTATTGTGAATAATGATAAAATGAACTTTGGTGTACGAATATCTGTTCAAGTCCTTGCTTTCTATTCTTTGGGGTATGTGCCTAGAAGTGGAATTCCCAGGTCATATGGAAGTTCTATGTTTAATTTTTTGAGGAGCCATTAAGCCTTTCTACAGTAGCTTTCCCATTTTACATTCCCACCAACAATGCATGAGGATTCCTATTCTCCACATCCTGGCCACGACTTTTTTTTATTTTGTTTTGTTTTGTTTTTTAAATAGTAGTCATTCTAGTGGGTATGAAGTGGTAGCTCACTGTGGCTTTTATTTGCATTTAAAAAATATTTCTTTTGTATATAGTTCTATGCTGTTTAACCTCACTCACAGCCCAGACAATGGAATTCATATTTTGGCTTTTCTGTTTACAAAAATACATGAATACTTTTAAAATTTCAGAAAATACTAGAAGATATAAAGAATAAAATAACATGAAAAGCTGTCACCCACGAGAGGGCCACTATTAATATTTTGGTATATATTTTTTCATACTATTTTTCTATACATATGTAACAGGGAAAATATTTTTCTATGTATATGTAACAGGAAAACTATATTAATGTGTTTTTTACTTTTGCACTTCTTTTATGTCACCACCCCTCATTCTGTACAAAGCATCATTTTTTCTTGGAGGATTAGGATTTTTACAGCAGAACTGCAAAGAGTGGAAAAGGGGTCCATGCTCATGTTTTGACTTCTAAAATATGAATTTTGATCAGGCATTTAGATAAGAGTTTTGAAAGCTATCTTTTTAAATTTCTTAATTTCTCATTAACATAAGAAGAGACAGTCAACTAAATGATGAGGTTTTACTAAGAGCCAGGGGTAGAGAGACCTCAGGATGACCGTACCAACCAGAGAAGAGGATTTCAGCTCAGAGGATTATAGGGAAAAAGAAGGAAATGGAGGAAGGGGAAGTAGACAGACATGTGACTTCTAAAATCCACTGCCTGGGCTGAATTCTGGAAGAGAAAAGCATGTTGGACAGATTGAAGGATGAAAAAATAAAGTAGGGATTTTCTCCACATACCAGTGGAAAGCAAAGGGGCCTTTGCTCTACTCACCAAAGGAAACCTAGGAGGAGACTACGGCTCCAGGAGAGCCCATGCTAGTAGGGGCTAGGGGGTGGCAATAGCAGAGAAACAGTGGGGCATGACTAGATAGATGAGGCAGAATAGCAGTCCCAAACTGGTCGTAGGTGCACTGCGTGATATAGAAGGGGCTCCTCCAGGGGGAATCCTAAAACAGCCAAGCCTGTATTAAGGAACAGCCAGTATCCATCGACCAGACTAGCTGCCCTGCATTGGAAAACCAGCCCCCCATTCAATGCCATGAGGACTGGGGAGTACTCTCTACTCACAGATGCCATCTTGGGAAGCGGGTGGAGGGAGGAACATCTTATTAGGGAATTGAACTTTGACTTGACTGGATAGTTATCCAACAGAAACTATTTGAAATCAAAATAGTTAAACCAAAAGAGGCTATTTAATCTCAAGGAGACTGAGATAACTTTAATTCAAGGATGGGAATGATTAGAATAGTGAGCAGATTAGATCAGTTAAGAAGAGTAAAGAAACTACATGCTCTTTCTTCTGAGTAAAGCAGTGCATAGTCTATGTCCCCACTAACAGAGCTGATAAATAACTTTTGGCAAAATAAGGTCATAGCATACATACTTTTGTAACCTGATGCTTTTCACTTTACAATATTATTTCATTATTTTATTTACGAATTCTTTCCCCCAATAGGAAATAAGTGTCATGAGGCCAAGGACTGTTTTATACTTTTTATACCTACTTGTATTTCTTTGTATCTTCCTCAGTGATGAGCACAAAGCAGACACTCCATGTCACGACTAACTAAACCATGTCTAGTTATCTCCCTATAGGAATAATAATAATAGTAATAAAAAAATCTTGAAGTAAGCAGATAGTTTGGGAAAAAGGGCCAGTAGAAAGAACATTGAGCAGGAAGTCATGTACCTGGGTTGTTTTGTTTTGTTTTAAAAAAGCAATTTTATTGAGATATATGCATCTACCATACAATCCATCTAAAGTATACATTCAGTGGCTTTTGATATACCTGAGTTTTTGTCCTGATCAGCCACTCTGATTTTAATCCGTTTATTTTACCTCTTGTGGTCTCAGTTTCTCCACCTGTAAAATGGAAACAATCTCTCCACTACCTTACTTAGATGTTGTAAGATTCAAATAAGGAAATGTACATGAAATCTCTTAGAAAAAATGCAACATGATGACATACAGTGTTTAATCCATTAAGCATTACATTAGATTTAACCCATTAAACATAAACATTAGATTACAATATTTAATCTAGTGACTACTGACTAGAATTCCAACATGCCTGAGATCAGGCTTTCTTTGCCTGCTTTCTTCCTTGCACAACTTTCATTCCTGCAGTGCCCTCCACCACCAGCCCCAAACCACCCCTACCAGTTCTTTCTGACTACAGCAGCCAGACTGTAGTCAATGATCTCTGGGTAAATACTTGTTTTTAAAGAACAACTGAAAGATTTTTAATTAGCTGATTTGTGACACTGTTTCCTGGACACAGATGGAAAAGGGTTATTTAGAGACAGGAAAACAATAAGGGCATTTTTCATTCTAACAGTGATTAAAAGATTGTAATCCTTTGCCTGTCACCAATTAGCAGGTCTTGCTGGTCTTGCCTGAAAACAAACAAATAAAGGAGGGGTTTTCTCCACACACCATTAAGCAAGCTATGTCATAAGCAAGCTGTGTGGCCAGGATGTCACCAGGCAAGGCATTGCACCTCCATTCCTGACCACGAGAACTCTGGGACCACACTCTGTGGTGTGTGGAATACAGTTCTAGAGCCGCAGTAAAACCCAGAGCCTGCCTCTAGTGGTTTCAGAATCTAAACCCAGCATGGCCCTGAATAATTCTGTTTCTTTCTTCTTTTCAATCAAATCCCAATTTAAATATCACTCATATTTAAACATATCTCTGCAAAGTTATATTCTTGAAAAGAATAATTTTGTAATGTTGAACAATTATTCATTCACTTAGCAAACTACATTGTAGTTAAGTGTAGTAGTAGATGTTCCTTGGCACAAAGGAAGGACTGAACAATTCAGCTTGGATGTTGCAGGAAATGTTTCATGGTGAAGGCCCTTGGGCTGGATGTTTTCATTCATGCATTCATTCAACAAATATTTACTGAGCTCTTTACATGTCAGGCACTGTTCAAGGTACTAGAACTATAGAAGTGAAGAAAACATGAAAATACCTGCCCTCACAAAACTTACATTCTTGTGTAGACAATAAAGTAAATATGTTCCATATTTATCTAACTAGTAATAAGTGCTAAGGAAAAAAATTAAACAGTGAATGAAAAATTGAAATTGTAGATAAGAAAGCCTTTGAAGAGCTCACTGAGAAGGCAACTCTTGAGTAAATAGCTGAAGAAGGTACAGAAACAACCCTTGGGGATAGCAAGGAGTGATGTGACAGAGGGAACAGGAAGCAGAAAGGCCCTGAGGTAGACATGTGCCCAGAATGTTTGAGAAAGAGCAAGGTCAGTGTCCCTAGAGAAGAGTGAAGGAGGGGGGTGAGTAGTAGGAAATGAAGATGGAGAGGTAACTGGCGAGGGTGATGGTAGACTTTAGATAGGAAGTCACTGGAAAGTTCAGAGCAAGTAGTGACATGCCTGACAAGATGACGCTGCGTGCGTTCATGGGGGCAAGAGCAGAAAAGATCAGTTGGGAGGTCATTGCAGTAGCGTAGGTGAAAGATGGTGGGCCAGATTGGTAAACAGAGTGGGTGGAGAGAAATGGTCAAATTCTGTACGTATTTAGAAGAGAGTACCAACATGACTTGTAACAGGATTGAATGTGGACTGTTAGTCAAAGAAAGGATTCAGGAAAGCACCAAGGTTTCAGCCTAAGGAACTATAAGGATGGAGTTGCCATTAACTGAAATGGGACAGACTGGGAGGGGGTGGTTTAGGGGAATTGAATATGTTAGGCTTGAGACACTTTTCACATCCAACTAGAGATTTCAAACAGACAGTTGTATGTTTTGATCTGAAGTTCAGGGCTGAGGTTGGGTTTGGAAATATAAATTGGGGCACCACCAGAATATGGATCAAATTTAAATGCCATAAGTTTGGATAAAATAACTAAGAAAGAATGATGATAGAAAAAAAGAATAGGGAGTGGATGTGGCTCAAGCAATTGAGTGCCTGCTTCCCACATGGGCAGTCCTGGGTTTGGTTCCTGGTGCCTCCTAAAAAACAAAAACACAAAACAGGCAACAAGCAAACAAATGAAAGAACCAACTCAGGGGAGCCAATGTGGCTCAGTAGCTGAACACTGGCTTCCCACATACAAGGTCCCAGGTTCAATCCCCAGCTCCGGTACCTCAAAAATTAAATAAATAAATAAATAATAAATAAAAATAAAGAGTAATACAGAAAGAAAGGAAGAGCATTCCAGATAATAGGAGAAATACATGTAAAGACAAGAAAGAAGGGACAGAAATTAGTCTGGTTACGCTAGAACCGGGGTTGACAAATTTTTTCTGTAAAAGGTCAGATAATAAATATTTTAAACTCTGAGGGTCATATTGTCTCTGTTGCAGCTGCTCAACTCTGCCATGGTAGCACAAAAGCAGCCATGGATAACAGCTAAATGAATGAGAGTAGATATACTCAAAAATTTATTTATGGTTACTAAAAGTTGAATTCCATTTAATTTTCATATGTTGCAAAATATCATTTATCTTTTGATTTTTTTTCAACCATTTGGAAAATATAAAAACCATTCTTAGCTTGCAGGCCATACAAAAACAGGCAATAGGCCAGATTTGGTCCATAGGCTGTTATTTTCTGACTCCTGGGCTAGAATATATGGTATAATTAGGGAGCAGTAGGAAATGAAGTTGGAGAAGTAGGCAGAGTTTATGTCATGGACAAGAAATATTAGGTGTAAAAGTGAACAGTATATGCCTTGCACTCAATAAATAGTAGATACCCTTATCGATTTGATGTGTCATGTAGAGGGAACTAAAAGACAACTTTAAGGAGGTGAGATTAATAGTCAGAACTGGGACCTACAATCACCAGATTTAGCAATAGCTAAACTAAGAGAAGACAGAGGATAAAAGGGCCTTAACTGGGAGAGTGGATGACTTGAGGGGACCCAAGGTCCCAGCAAGACATACTTGGTGACAAATACTTATAAATGCACACATGGATGACAAGATGTAATAACATTTTAATTTAACAAAACATGCTTAGGAACTCGTGATTTCAGGCATGATTCACTTGCAGTCCATGATGTACCATCTTCCATCATTAAAATGAAAGATGTTTCAGAGCAAATGAATTCTATTTCTGTGATACAGGAGCGTCTTTAATTATATGCAAACTTATCAAAACAAAGATAAACCTGGTGTATCAATGTATGAGTTAAAAGTGTTCCTCATTCTGCTCAGAATCACCTGGCAAGATGTAGGCTGGTTGGTAAAGTGAAGAATTCCCACTGTTCTCCCCAATCCACCTCCCCACCAGCAGGGCAGAAGGTCGGGGTTTACTTGTTCTGCTGCTTACTAGTTGTGTGATTTTAGCCCAAGCCCTTAATCTCATTGGCCTCACTCTTCTCACCTATAAAATGAACCTAATAATACATTTACCATTTGAAAGATAAGAATAAATTATTTACCTTTGGTTCCTTTCAGTTCATTTTCATCATTTTAACAAACAACAACAACAAAAACCCTACCTGATGACCTAGCCTGCAGGATTCCCTAATTACCATTATTATTTTAAAGTAAATATTATTTTATTCCATTAAAGATATAAGACATGATCATTGTAGAAAACTGGGAAAATACTGGAAAGGAGAAGGATGGTGGCATGGAGATGAAGAAGCACCCCCTTACCCCAAGAAAATCACTATTAAAAGTTTGAAGTATTTGGTTTTTGTCTTTCTATAATTGTTATTATTTTAAATTTCCAAAAATTTTGCCTCCATAAAATTTCAGCCTGCCATGAAATAACTTGAAAACACTAGAATATATTAATATTATATAACAGGCATTTTTCTTCTTCAGTACATGAAACCTCATGGTTCATCAGCAATGTAAGATTAAGATGGTAAGAAAGTGCTTCAGGACTATTTGTTGAATACTTAAAAAAATAAAAATCAGTGTTCCATTTTTGAAGAAGAGCTGGCTGTGAGTCTTTCTCCCCTGCAGTTTTTGTTTTATGGTCCCTTCTGATTTTTAGCTGTAATTAATTTACTGGAAACATTTTACAGGACTTAATTAACAATGCAAACACATAGTTGTACGAGAAAAGTCTGTTTTGTTATTCATGCCTCTCTAATTTATAAATCGTAATTTTTAAAAGAGGCTATCAGATCGATATCAAATTATATTAACTATAAAACCCCTTTTTAATTGCAATTTTAAAAATTCCCAAGATTCATCTAACAGCCTACAAATGAACTTTAAGGAATATTTGACAAAATAAAAATTCCACTCCAACAAGATAATGTCCTTTGAAAATTGTTAAAAGAAACTAGAGCTTGATGATAAATTGATCAACGGCTATTGAGCATTTCCTGCCTGTTTCAGTTCTCACATACATTCTTGCCCTTCACAATATTGTTGTGGCTAGGAGGGGAAAAGATACACCTTGTTAATGATTTCTGTGCCTGTTTTGCCCACATTGCCCAGAAAGTCTTTTCAGGACCATTCTTTGGAATCCGTGCAGTCCAGGTGAAAGCTGGGCATTTGCTAGTGAATTTAATGTCAGTGTCAATTGTCAGGTCCAGGAACCCTTCTCTTTGGCATAGAGGAAAAAGCACTAGACTAAGGTATTGGGTCCTAAGTCTGACCCTGTCACTCAGTGTCCCTGAGTTATTCATTTAAACTAAATGAGCTTTCATTTCCCTATTTGTAAAATGAGGATAGTAATAGCTGCCCTGCCTACCTCTCAGGGTTGTTATGAGGAACAAATAAGATAATACAAGTAAAAAGTGCTTTAAAAACTGTAAAGTGCTAAATAACTGCCAGGTGCTTTTGTTTTTATTCATGTACCGGATCCTATTTTTGCTCAATCCATCAACATGAAGCTTTAGGAACTGAGACTACTCCCCCAAACAGACTTCCTCATATAAACATAATACCATAGTTTAAAGACCAGATGAGAAATATTCAAGGACAAAATTTTCCTTTAGGTTTTAAGTAATAAGAGAAAATATTTCAAACTTTCCTATTTACAACCTGTCTCAGCAAGATATTTAATAGCAAGTTGGAAAGTGGTTTTCTTTATCTGCTCACATAATAATTAGATAGATTAACAGATTTGATAACTGAAAGCTAAAGCTGTATATGCCTGAGAGGAGACTATGAAACACTTCTTTAAGAGAACATTTCCTGCTTGTGTCTTGTCATTCACTATCCACAAAGGAAAACTGAACAGGCCATATCCTAGCAGAGAATGAACATCCTTGCCAGAAGCAGGCTGTTAGATTGCCTAGGTGAAAATAACATTCAAAAAATATTGAGCACCTAGAGGTCTTAGATTTATTCATTTTTTCATTCATTCATTCATTCATTCATTCATTTATTTTACCATAATATGCTGGACTTTGCATTAGGTGCTAGAGAAACAAAAATGAGTGAGCACCATTCATACCTTCAAGGGGCTCTCAATCTGGTGGGAAAAAAATTATCAAGTAAACAATTACAATATAATATGGTGAGCACCAGGGAGCTCTAAGGAATGTTTCTATTGTGGATTTGAGCTAACTGCTGTGAGGAATACCTTAGAAATATCAAATTGATTGCTAACATGTAAGGCCTTATAAAATCCATTAGAAATATAAAACCCTATTAAATAACTTTGGAAATCTATTTGGTGGTTCCTCAAAAGTTGAAAATAGAATTACCATATGACCCAGAAATCCCACTTCTTGGTGTATACCCAAAAGAGTTGAAAGCAGGGACTCGAACAGGTATTTGTACAACATAGTAGCATTATTCACAGTAGTCAAAAAGTTGAAGCAACCCAAGTGCCCATCAATAAATGGATGGATAAACAAAATGTGGTATATACACAAAACGGTATATTATTCAGCTGTAAAAAGGAATGAAGTTCTGATACATGCTACAACCTGAATGAACCTTGAAGACATCATGTTAAGTGAAATAAGCCAGACACAAAAAGACAAATATTGTGTGATCTTGCTTATACGAAATACCTAGAAGGAGAAAATTTCATAGGGACAGAAAGTAGATTATAGGTTACCAGGGTGTTTCAGTGTAGGGTTGGGGAAGAGTTGTTTAATTTGTGCAGAATATCTGAGGTGATGAGAAAGTTGGAGTAATGGATATTGGTGATGGTAGCACAATATTGTGAATGTAATTAATACTGAGTTGTACACTTGAATATGGTTTAAATGGGAAGTTTTGAGTTATAAATATGTTATTACAAGTAAAAGTTTTTTAAAAACCCATGAAATGTTAATTACTATTATTACATTATCTGGTGTTCTTTTAGTACTATGAGAAAGGGTGCATAAACCAAGTGATATTTTATGTCTAATTTTTTTTTTAATTTAGTTTTTATTATAAAAGTAATACATTCTTCCTGGAGAGAGCGTAAATAATACCGAACTTACCAGAAGTAATCACAGTTAACAGTTTGGTATATTCTATTTCATCTAAGATGCCATTGACTGTAAGAGACATCCTAAATTCAAAAATAGTAAAAGATAAAGGAAAAAAGGATTTTAGTAAGTACTTGAAGTCTTAGATCCATATAAGCATAGGGCAGTGGCACTCAGGTAGGCCTGAGAAAACTACACAGGAAAAGCAGCAAGAAATCTGGCTTGCATTATTCAGAGAGGATTATATTCATTCTCATACTAATGTTTTGTACTTCTAGGCATTATATATTGAACTCAGCCCTGGCTCTTAGAAGATGCTGTCTGTATTCCCAGAGTTGCATTTAGTACCTTATGAGTAGATTTGTCCTTCAGAAGATTTATTCTGTATTATCCAAGTGAACCTTTGCCAGGAAGGAGATAAATTGCTAGTTTCCTAAACATTGGTCAATATGTATATATTATGTATGTATGTATATATTAGTCCCACATGGACATAACAGATATGAAAGGGCATATGGCTTTTTTTCCATTCATTGTCCTATATATTTTTCTCTCTACTAAAATCCAAAGTTTTATGGAATGAAAAATGTTGGGATGCCCCTTGCCTAACTGTCAGGTCTCTTTGTTTCAGAAATATTAAGGAGGCAGCATGGTATAACATGGTATAACAAGAAGACTTGAGTAGGGAGACCTAGGTTCTACTCTTAGCTCTACCTCTAATTAGATATGTAATTTTATTTATTTATTTTTTTTTTTTTTAAGATTTTTATTTATTTATTCATTTATCCCCCCCTTGCTGCTTGTGCTCGCTGGGTCAGCTAACCACGCCGTGCGGGCGGGCTTGCCTTCACCAGGAGGCCCCGGGAACGGAACCCGGGGCCTCCCATATGGTAAACGGGAGCCCTACTGATTGAGCCACAGCCGCTTCCCAAGATATGTAATTTTAGACAAATCACTTGACCTCTCTAGACCTCTGTTTCTCATCTCTAATTGCTCTACTCTAGTCCATAGGTTATTTTAAAGATCAAAAGAAATCATAAGTATGGAAGCATTTCAAAAAAATGTAGCACATGCACACCATAAGGTATTATTAATACTCACATTTATTATTGGTCTGCAATGCTACTCTTAGACTCAAGTAAGAGGAGCCTGCCCTGGGCCCTGCACTTCAAAGGGCCTTACATATCACAAACACATACACATACAAATTTATTAAATATCTAACCACATGCACCTAGGAGGCAAGGCCTCAACTCTGACGATAGCAATGACATTCTTTGGAGTGATTCAAAGATTTTATAATATTTCCTGGACCTGCACAGAGATGGATCATCTTGATTAAACACATCAAATTTGACTTCACAGCCACCCTCAGTTAACAATGGAGATGCTATTTAAATGTTGTTAGAGCAGTTAGATTTAATTTAGACAAGATAGCAAGCTTCACTGAATAGTTAGGTGAAACAATAGTTGATTCTCAAATAAATAGGAAACCGTGGCCTTTGGTGGAAAATAATTTTGATTTTTTGCCAGCCACGTTTATTTAGTGTGGACTGTAGCTTCCTATTAATGATGTTAGCAAAAGCTTACAAAAGACATCTTACAAAAGATCTAAGTTTGGCTATTTACTTTTTGTTTGTTTAATGGAATGTCATTTTACAGAGCCATTCCTATTTTTTGAGATAATTTCAAACTTACAGTTGCAAAAATAATACAAAATCCATACAGATTACTGCCTAAAAACTTTTTCAAAAAATCCATACAGAGAACTCCAACATACCCCACTCCTCCCCTAGATACCCACATCCACCAACTTTTAACATTTTGCCACATCTGCCATACCGTTCTATTCATCCATCTGTCTATCTGCCTATCTATTTATTTTCTAAACCTTTGAGAGTAGATTTCATGTATCATGCTCCTTAAACATTTAATATATCCATGTTCATTTCCTAAGAACAAGGATCTTCACTTATATAACCACCTTAAGTACAGTTATCAAGTTCTATTGATATTAATCTTAGTCTATATTCCAAGTTTTTTATATGCCCCAATAATGTACTTTAGGGCCCTTCCTCCTCCATTATTAGATCCAGTCCAGCATCATGTATTGTATTTAATTGCCATTGTCTTTTTGGTTGCTCTTTAAAAAAAAAAAATTCTGGAAACATATATACAACATTAACTTTCCTATCTCTACAATTCTGATGCATACTGTATTAGCCAAAGGGGTGCTGATGCAAAATACCAGAAATCTATTGGCTTTTATAAAGGATATTTATTTGGGGTAGAAGTTCACAGTTACCAGGCCATAAAGCATAAGTTACTTCCCTTACCAAAGTCTGTCACCACGTGTTGGAGCAAGATGGCTGCCAACGTTCAGCCTTCCTCTTCCTCTTAAGGCTCCATGGTCAGGCCCCCTAAGCTTTGTTTCTTTCCCTGGAGCTTGATTCTCTCTGGGATCAGCTGCTTGGTCTTTCCACAAGGCCAGCTGTAGACTCTCAGGCAAATGCTCCTCTCTTTTCCCAGGGCCTTCTCTCCTTCCTCACGACCAAGCTCCTCTGTGTGCTTACTTCCCCAGGCTCAAGCTCAAAAACTCCAATCTCCTTTCTCTGCAGTGTGGTTTCTCTGTGAGTCCCCGCCCACCAATGGGGTGGGGAGGTAATGTCCTACTGACATGGCCCAATCAAAGCCTTAATCATTATTTAATCAAGTAAAAGTGAAACCTCTGAATCCAATATAATCTAATATGCCCTGAGGGACAGATCAGTTTATAAACATAATCCAATATTTATTTTTGGAATTTATAAATAATGCCAAATTGCTACACATACCATTCAGTGGGATTAATCACATTCACAATGTTGTCCTAAATGCACTCACACACACATTTGTCTGTACTATTAACCCTTTGCATTAGTGCAGTACCTCTGTTACAATTGATAAAACAACTTGATTATAATTACATGACTATTAACTATAATTCATAGGTTACATTAGGGTGCACGGTTTTTGTTGTACAGGCCTATGGTTTATAAAAATTTTTATTCTAGTAACATAAACAGCCTAAAATTTCCCCTTTCCACACTTAAATATATAATTCAGAGATGTTAGTTATATTTACATTGTTGTACTACCATCACCACCATCTATTACCAAAACTTTTCCACCATCCCAAACAGAAACTCTATACCAATTAAGCATTAAGTCCCCATTCCCTACCCCCAGCCCAGCCCCCAGTAACCTGTATTCTAGTTTCTGGTATTTTGCATCAGCACCCCTTTGGCTAATACAGTATGCTTCGGAATTGTAGAGATAGGAAAGTTAATGTTGTATATATGTTTCCAGAATTTTTTTTTTAAAAGAGCAACCAAAAAAGACAATGGCATTTTGCTATTTTAATTATTTCATGTCAGCAAGATCATATAATATCTGTCCTTTAATGTCTGTCATTTCACTCAACAGGATGTCTTCTTATTCCTTTTTATAGCTGGATGACATTCCATTGTATGCATAAAATGCATTCTGTTTATTCATTCATCTGCTAATGGACATTCGGGTTGTTTCCATCTTTTGGCTATTGTGAAAATACTACTGTGAACATTGGTGTACAAATATCTGTTCAAGTCCCTGCTTTCAATTCTTTGGGGTATATATTTAGAAGTGAAATTGCCACTTCCATATTTAACTTTCTGAGGAACTACTTTCTGAGATTATTTATGAATCCCAAAAAGAGAAATATTATGTTTGTAAAATAATCTATTCCTCTGGGTGTGATAACTTTTGATTATATTAGATTCAGTTAGGGGCCCTTGATTTAATTACCTATTAAGATTATGGCTTTGATTCCACCACGTCAGTAAGGCGTGACTCAAGTTGAGTTGCCGTCCCCTTGGTGGGCCCATATAAAAGGACACTCATTCAAGAAGGTACATGGGAAGAGAGAGAGCGCTGTCATTTTTTATCCTGGGGCCCTGGGAAGAGAGAAGCCGTTGATAGCTGCCCTTGGGAAGAGAACAGAACAGTTGAGAAAGCCCAAAAAGAAAGGAGCCCTATGTCAGCAGAGGGAAGAAACCCTGAGAGACAAGCCCTATGTCAGCCTGCAGCTGAGAAAGAGGAAGCCTAGAGGGGAAGACTGAACCCTCACAGAGATCAGTGACCATCTTGCTTCAATATGTGGCAACTGACTTTGGTTAAAAAGCAACCTTGAGTTGGACTCTTTAGGGCTTTGTAACTGTAAGCTTTTACTCCAAATAAATATCCTTTATAAAAGCCAACAGATTGCTGGTACTTTGCATCGGCACTCCTTTGTCAGACTAATACACTACCAAACTGTTTTCCACAGTGGCTGCACCATTTTACATTCCCACCAACAAGGTAGCAAGGTTCCTATTTCTGCACATCCTTGCCAGTACTTGTTATTTTCTGTTTTTTTGTTTGTTTGTTTTAATAATAGCCATTCTAGTGGGTATCAGGTGGTATTTCATTGTGATTTTGATTTACATTTCCCTAATGGCAAATGATGTTAAACATCTTTTCATGTGATCATTGACCATTTCTATGTCTTCTTTGGGGAAATATCTATTCATTTCTTTGCACAATTTAAAATTGGGTTTTTGTTCTTTTGTCATTGAGTTGTAGGAGTTCTTTATATATTCAGAACTTTAAACCCTAATTAGATATATGATTTGCAAATATTTTCTCCCATTCCATTGGTTGTCTTTTAACTTTCTTCATAATGTCCTTTGTACAGTTTTCAACTTTCATGAAGTCAAATTTACCTTTTTTTTTGTTGTTGTTCATGCTTTTAAGTTAAAATCTAAGCTTCCATTGCCTAATGCAAGGACCTGATGAGATTTCCCTGTTTTCATCTAAGAGTTTTTAGTTTTAGCCCTTATATTTAGTCTTTGATCCATTTGAGTTAATTTTTATATATGGTCTGAGGTAGGGGTCAATTTTCATTCTTTTCCATGTGGATATCCAGTTTCCCAATACCATTTGTTGAAGAGACTATTCTTTCCCCATTGAGAAAACTTGGCTCCCTTGTTAAAAATCAATTGGCCAGGGGAGCAGATGTAGCTTAGTGCTTGAGCACCTGCTTCCCATGTATGAGGTCCTGGGTTCAATCCCCAGTACCTCCCAAAAATAAATAATAAATTAATTGGCCATAGATGTGTAGGTTTATTTCTGCACACTTAATTCTGTTCCTTTGGTCTATATGTCTACCATTGTGCCAATACTATGCTCTTAGGATTACTGTACCTTTCTTATACATTTTTTTCTTTTTTTCTTTTTTCTTTTCTAATACATTTTAAAATCAGGAAGCATTAGTTCACCAACTTGGTTCTTTTTCTAAAAGGTTTTGGCTATTCAGGGCCCCTTGCTGTTACATATGAATTTGATTATTAGCTTTTCTATTTCTATGATTATTAGCTTTTCCATTTATTTAATTACATTAAATCTGTAAATTGCTTTAGGTAGTATTGAATCTTAATGATATTTAGTCTTCCAATCTATGAGCACAGAATATCTTTCCATTTATTTAGGTCTTCTTTAATTTCTTCCAGTAACGATTTGTAGTTTTCTGTGTACAATCCTTTACATCCTTGGTTAAATTTATTCCTACATATGTTAGTCTTTTAGTTGCAAGGTTATTTTGCTTTTTAAATAATTTTATATACTTTTTATAAATGATTTTTCTAAATAGAAAGATGCTAAATGTGACATATATGACAAAAGCTATATTCCAACATGATAAAAGAAATTGGAAGAAGGAAATAAAAATGTTTGCATGGTTATGAAGATATTCATATACAAATATATATAATATATATGGTATTTTCTATACATCCTAGATAGAGCTATGTCTCCTATGTAGAGAGATTTGAACAAATCAAACCACATATTGTTCTTTTTATTTTTATTTTTTTATGATATCCCATCTTGGAGAAAATTGAAACAATTTAATACTGTATGGTTATAGATATTGCCTTAAGGACTGGTGAAAAAATTGCAATAAAAATGAAAGAATTCCTAAGATGAAATTTAAATTTTGTAATATTTCTTGTGATAATGATAATTATTGCAACCCCAATAAAATGTGTGAAAATGGTATGTAAAATTCATGGTTCATTTCCAAATCTTAGTATTGATTTAGGAATTTTATTGACAATTCCAGTTGCTACTGCCTCAGCAGAATAAAATTCCTCCAATTCCACTGAAATTAACTTTTAAAATATCTAATATTAAGGTATTAATTTTTATATGAAAATAATATTAAGGTTAATTTTCAGATTTCCTGTTTTTCTCAAGATGCATATTGAAATATTCAAGTATGAAATGATATATGATAGGATTTATTTCAAGATAATTGGGTGGAAGGAGTTGGTTAGTATAGATGAAGAAAGATTGGTCAAGAGTTGATAGTTATGGAAGCCAGATGATGGATACTTGGGGGTTCATTATACTCTATCATATGCATTGGTAAATATATGAAAGTTTCCATAATAAAACATTAAACAAAAATCTAAGATAAGTTTTTTAAAAAATCAACAGAAGTTTTTTTGTTTATTTTGCTATTATTGTCCAAAGAACACAGAGTATGTGAAAATGTGTTTTATAACAATATAATTAGTGATTTTGCTGAAAAAAATAGAAAAAATGAAAAAATAAATGTACAATAATTTATCAATTATGTACCTCTTTATCTTATTAGTCACCAAACATCATCAGACCATCAATGAATCACCCAAATGAACAATAATAATTAAATCCATTTTTGCTGTTTGACATTGAGTCATATAAAAACTATTGCTTTACACATATATATTTTTTAATTTGTCATAATAAAGGTATATTTGTTAAGGAAGGTGAATAGAACATATTTATTCAATGGTTGTTCACTTGATTTATAATTTTAATGATTTAGTTATTGCATTTATGTATGTAGCCTGCTATTTATCCTCTTGCTATGGGTACTGCAAATGTTAGGGACAGGCATGTTGTTCTCAGAATTTCCATTTTATTTTTAACTTCAAATACTAAGAATGTTGGGATGGGGATCCTTGGAATAGTGCTCTTATTCAACTGTCTTCCCTAAAATATTTTAGAAGTGCATTGTATAATTTTGCTGGGCATCAGAATTGGGGCTCAGCTATCTCTGAATATTTTACTCAGAGCAAGAACCATGTGTATTCATGGTTATATTGATGCTCTGACCAGTGACCAAACTGGCCATCATCTCTTTAGCAAGAGTAAATGGAGCCAAGTTGCAGGCCTTTCAGGGAAGACCTAAGGGGTAATGTGAGATAACTGGTCATCCACATAAAGGATGTTCTTTTGTAGAGGCTCAGGGTTCTCTTTAGAATCTCAGCTGCTTGTTCAACACAACTATTAGGCCTTAAGACCATGAGTGTAGAGAGTTTGTGATCCCCTATCTTCTCTGTGATGGAGACATTTAGTTTCATATTTCATTTACATCCAATCCCCAAACCACAAAATGCAAAGAAGGGGTTAAGAGTTAGTTTGTTTTGCCTTACCTGTCCATATACTTCTATCCCAAGTCCTTTTTCTGCTTGAGTTATCTATATAATAACTCAAATCCCTATGTGCAGCAAGGTTTTCTGACTCTTGAAAGAACTGGTTGTCTCCAATGAAGTATATTCATACCACATCTCTCCATTCCTAAGACACTTTTGATTGTAGGACAGGCCAAAAATGTAGTGGCCACTTTTTTAGGAGGAAAAAAAGACTGTGAAATTAATTCCAATTTCAGAAACACTGAAATGTGTAGGGAAAAAAAGGGAGGAGGGTATACCTTAGAATTAAGAAGACACTAAAATATGAAGGAAAAAAGGGGTCCTTTAGACCTGAGAAAGTTATAAATCTTATGGGAGGCCTCGGGGAGTAACAGTCATACAGGAATAGTATAGCGGCCCTAAGACCCGACGGGAAAAGCACAGCATGAGTGCTCAGGGACCCAGTGGCAACGACGCCAAGAGTAGGTGAAGGGGCTTGAAAGCAGTCAGGGGTCACCGAGAGGCGGACCTAAAGACATTTTTTTCCTCTCAGGAAACTTGCCTACAGCTGGATCTGCCTCCAAACAATCAGAAACTTGCAAGAAATTATTGAAGTGGGCCCCACTCCTTAATCTTCTTCCCCTTCCTTAATGTCAAAGCCTGTCAGACAAAGCATAAGACCTTTCTGTTAGCCTGCTTGAGAAACAGGGTTGAGTCTTCTACGTCCTTGAACATTTTAAACTACATTTAATCTCATTTTAGTATAATGCTAAAATATTTTTAACTCTATGTGTTAAGAAGCGCAAAATATTTTAAGACTAAATACCAGGGAAGCGGCTGTGGCTCAATCAGTAGGGCTCCCGTTTACCATGTGGGAGGCCCCGGGTTCATTTCCCGGGGCCTCCTGGTGAAGGCAGGCCCGCCCGCACGGCGTGGTTAGCTGACCCAGCGAGCACAAGCAGCAAGGGGGGGATAAATGAATAAATAAATAAGATCTTTAAAAAAAAAAAAAAAAAAAAAGACTAAATACCAGAGGGTGTAGTCATTAGGTGTTACTGTGTTTACCCAATAATGGGTTCTTCTCCTATAATAGATGTATCTCTGTTTTGAATGGAAAACTAAATTAAACAGAAAACAAATTCCCTACATAAAGGTCATATGAGCTCTTTGTAACCAGGAATAAGGTATTACAGTAAGTTTACTGAGCACCTGGTATTTAGTTCAGGTAGCTTGCTTCACTCTGTAAATGCCAATAACCAGCATTTGTAAGTCTGAACTATTATAACGGTCACTTTCATGAAATGATCTAATCCTTATTCTCTGATTGGAAAAAACAAATAAAATTTAAATAAGTGTTTGGTGATCTCTGTGTGACTAAATAGGGAAATAAATATCCTTTAACAGTTTGGGGATAGGAACAGTGTTTGAAGAATAGGAAAGGAAAGAGACATTCTGGGCCTTTTGGGCAGTCTTTACTCTGTTTTCACCACTTCAAAAGTCTACAAGGGTAAAAATGGCTACAAAACATCTTTCATGTGTCTCTGTGGTCCTTATTCCTTACTCCTAGAAAGAACACACAGGTGGGTTGAGAAACACTTTATTTTTTATGTGTCATTTTCTTAAGTCCTGGGTAAAAGATTTCAGATTGTAACCAAAGGCATTGCCTCCTTCATTCATTGAGTGCCACTGTGTGCCAGGGCCTGTGCTGGGTGCCAAGGAACCAAAGATGACAAAGAAAGTCCCTGCTCTTCAGAAGTATTAAATGGTTGAAATCAGTAAGTAGACAAATCATTTGGCTTCTGGATATTGATTATAGGTAAGGAGTACCAAACAGGATTATTTAAGTCAGCCTGTTGCATCTTAGGGCCTGGGAAGGGGTAGTGTACAGGAAAGCCTTCCTGAGAAGGAAAGATCAGAATTTAAAAGTCTCAACCAATGAGTAGGAATTAGCCAGATAAAGTGAAAAAAGGAGTGTGAGAGAGCCTTCTTGGCAAAAGGGGCAGAATACAATTAGCAAAAATTGATGATTGATTAGATGGGAGCAGGAACAAAGAGGAATCTCATAGTGGGCAAGTAGATGTAAAATGGTGACCAGAGCAGTAAAATCATATTTTGATTGGATCTTTTGTCTCTCAACTCTGCTTTGGGAATGCCCCCTCCTCCTGTTAATTGGTCCTTTTGTCTTGACCTATGTGACAGTTCTAACCTGGCTCCAGTAAAGTACAAACCAATAACTACCCTCACCCTTATGGGTCTGGCATTTTTGGCAAGTCACCATCTTTCTAGCTTCCTCCCTGCTCTCAATCCCTGGCATTCATGCCTGTTAAACCCCTTCAGAGGGACGGATGTGGCTCAAATGGTTGGGTGTCCATCTCCCATATGGAGGGACCTGGGACCTCCCGGTAAAAAAAAAAAAAATCCTTCAGTCCCTGCATATAATTTCTGGTTAGGCTGGTATAAACTTAGTTTTATACTTATTAATCTTTCTTTACTAGAAAGAATATAATTACTCAAAATAAAAGCTATCTTAGTTTTGTTTTGTTTTGTTTTGTTTTGTTTTGTTTTCGAGTCTAAAGATATAACTAAGAGCTGAAGGCCAAGGGCCAATAAAGCCAGTAATAATTAAAAACAATGGTTACCATAGTGGATACTTATTGGTCACCTCCCCCGCATATTAGTCCTACCTTCTCTCTTCCATAGTAACTTGATTTTCATTTGGGGAATCCACTCCTCCCCATGCAGTCCATATGCTTCCAGAGAAACTGACCCACTCCCTGATTAGTTTAAGCCAACCATCACATTTCCATCTTTCTGTGCACAGCTTTTGGTTCAGGCATGCAATTTAAGTTAAGAGGACATCAGGATACTTTACTGGACAATTGTGACCAAGTAATTCTCTCTAGATGTGGACAAGGGAATGTGTACATTTTTATTTAACTTTTTATTTTGAAAAAATTTCAAACTACAGGAGAGTTGCAAAAATAATACAAAAACAATAAAGAACTCCAATATAACTCATGCCCAGATACTGAATTTACCAATTTTTAATATTTTGCCAATTTTGCAATATCACTCTATCTCATCTATCATGTTATTTATGTATGTATCATCTATTTATCTATTTCCTAAACATTTGAGAGTAGATTGCAAACACTATGTGCCTTTGATATTTTATTAATTCCATGTTCACTTATGTAGATTTATTTTAAAGATTTATTTATCGCCCCACCCCCACCCCAGTTGTTTGCGCTCGCTGTCTGCTCTCTGTTCGTCTTCTTGTGTTTTTTTTTAAGGAGGCACTGCGAACCAAACCCAGGGCCTCCCATGTGGGAGGGAGGCACCCGATAACTTGAGCCACCTCTGCTCCCTGCTTGTTGTGTCTCTCATTGTGTTTCCTTACTGTGTCACTTTGTTGTGTCATTTCACTATGTTGTTGCATCAGCTCACCGCGTCAGCTCGCTGTCTTGCTTGTCTTCTTTAGGTGGCACCAGAAACAGAACCCGGGACCTCCCATGTGGTAGGCAGGCGCTCAGCTGCTTGAGTCACATCTGCTTCCCCACTTATGTACCTTAAGTAGAGCTATCAAGTTCAAGAACTTTAACATTACATGAAGTGTAGTTTGTACTCCAGTTTTTACCCCCAATTATCCCATTACTGACCTTTTGGGCCTTTTCTTGTCCACTATTAGATCCAGTTCAGGATCATGTATTGCATTTAAATGTCATTGTCTCTTTAGTCTCTCTTTTTAAAATTGTAGTAACACATATGCAATCTAAAATTTCCCATCTTGGCCACTCCCAAGCATACAATTCAGTGGCATTAATCACATCCAAATGTTGTGCTACCATTACCATTCATTACCAAAACAGAAAACCTGTACTCATGATGCTTTAACTCGCCATTCCCCCTCCCTCTACCCACCCCTGGTAACCTGTACTCTACTTTCTATCTCTATGAATTTACGCATTCTAGCTATTTCATGTAAGTGGAATCATACAATATCTGTCCTTTTGTGTCTGATTTATTTCACCCAACCTGATGTCTTTGATGTTCATCCATACTGTAGCATGTATCAGAACTTCATTCCTTTTTAGGCCTTAATAATATTCCATGTATGTATAGACAACATTTTCTTTATCCATCCATATGCTGGTGGACATTTGAGTTGTTACCACCTTTTGGCTATTGCAAATAATGATACAGTGAACTCTAGTATACAAATATCTGTTCGAGTTCCTGCTTTCAATTCTTCAGGGTATATACTTAAAAGTGGGGTTGTTGAGTCATATGATAATCCTATATTTAACTTTGGAGGAACCTTCAAGCTTCCACAGTGGCTGTACCATTTTACACTCCCACCAACAATGTATAAGGGTTCCTATTTCTCCACATCCTTGTCAGCACTTATTTTCTGTTTTCCTTTTTTTTCTTTTTTAAAAAATAATAGCCATTCTAGTGGGTGTGAAATGGTAGCTCATGGTTGTTTGTTTGTTTTAGTATTTTTTTATTTGAGAAATAAATTTTTTGGTCATTGTCTATTTTTTCATTTCACCAGTGGCTAATAATGTTGCAACTTTTCATGTATTTATTGGCCATTTGTATATCTTTGGAGAAATGTCTATTCAAGTCCTTTGCCCATTAAAAAAATTTTTTTTTGTCTTTTTTGTTGTTGAGTTGTAGGAGTTCTTTATTTATTTAGGACATTAAATCCTTATCAGATATGTGGTTTCCAAAATTTTCCCCATTCTGTTGGTTTTTTTCACTTTCCTGATAAGGTCCTTTGATGCACATAAGTTTTTAATGTTTATTTTTGCTCTTGTTCATGCTTTCAGTTTAAAGTCTAAGATTCCGTTGCTAAATGCAAGGTCCTGAAGATATTTCCCTATGTTTTCATCTAAGAGTTTTATAGTTTTAGCTCTTATATTTAGGTCTTTGATCCATTTGAGTTAATATTTATATATGGTGTGAGGTAGGGATCCATTTTCATTCTTTTCCATGTGGATATCCAGTTTTCCCAGCATCATATGTTGAAGAGACTTTTCTTTCCCCATTGAGTAGACTTGGCTCCCTTGTCAAAAATCAATTGGCCAGGGGGACAGATGTGGCTCAAATGGTTGGGCGTCCGTCTCCCATATGGAGGGACCCGGGCTCGATCCCCAGGACCTCCCGGTAAAAAAAAAAAAAAAAATCAATTGGCCATAGATGTGTAGGTTTATACCTGTGCACTTAATTCTGTTCCCTTAGTCTATATGTCTACCGTGGTGCCAATACCATGCTGTTTTACTTACTGTACCTTTGTAATACATTTTTTAAATTTATTTTTTTAAAGATACTTATATTACACAAATGTCACATAAAAAATATAGGAGATTCCCATATGCCCCGCTCCCCACACCTCCCACATTAACAACATTCTTCATTAGTGAGGTACATTCATTGCAATTGATGAACACATTTTGGAGCATTGCCACTAAGTGTGGATTGTAATACATTTTAAAATTAGGAAGCATTAGTCCTCCATCTTGGTTTTTCTTTTCCTAGGTGTTTTTGGCTATTCAGAGCCCCTTGCCCTTTCATATGAATTTGATTATTGGCTTTTCCATTTCTGTGAAGAAACCTATTGGAATTTTAAATTGCATTAAATCTGTAAATTGCTTTGGTAGTATTGACATCTTAATGATATTTAGTCTTCCAAACTATGAGCACAGAACATCTTTCCATTTACAAACCAAAAATACAATAGTACTGGCATTTATGTTTACCTATGTTGTTATCTTTACTGGAGATCTTTATTTCCTTATGCAGCTTCAATCTATTATCTAGTGTCCTTTCCTTTCCATCTGAAGAAGTCCCTTTAGCATTGCCTGTAGGGCCAGTCTAGATGTGACAAACTCCCTCAGCTTTTGTTATTCTGGGAATTTCATAATCTTAATCTCTCCCCCATTTTTGAAAGAATTTTGCCAGATATGAAATTCTTAGGTTGGCATTTTTTTTTTTTCCTTTCAGGACTTTAAATATGTCATCCCACTACCTTCTTGCATTCATGGTTTCCAATGAGAAATTGACACTTAATCTTTTTGAGACTCCCTTATATGTGACATGTTGCTTCTCTCTTGTGGCTTTCAGAATTCCCTCTTTATCTTTGGCATTTGACAGTTTATTATAACATGTTACAGTGTGGGTCTATTTGGGTTTATTCTATTTGGAGTTTTTTGAATGTCTTAGTATATCCATGCTTTTCATTAAATTTGGGGAGTTTTCAGTGATTATTTTTTTAATATCCTCTCTGACCCTTTTTTCTCTTTCTTCTCCTGGGATTTCCACAATGCACATATTGGTATGCTTGACCATGTTCCCCAGGTATCTCAGGCTCTGTTTTTTTTTTGTTTTTTTTTTTTTTTCTGCTTCTCAGACTAAATGTTGGTTGTCTTTCTTTAACTTCACTGATTCTTCTGTCACCTTCAATCTGATACTGAAGCCCTAGGGTGTTTTTTGATTGTTTGTTTTAATTCCTGTTACTGTGGCCTTCAGCTCTGCTTGGTTTCTTTTCATAATTTATATCCCTTTATAGACATTGTCTTTGTGTTCATCTATCATTTTCCTAATACCCTTTAGTTCTTTATCCATGTTTTCCTTAGGCTGAGAATATTTAGGACCATTTTTTAAAAAATCTTTGTTTGGTATGCTCCAGGTCTGGCCATCCTTGCTAATGGTTTCTAATGCTTTAACCTTCTCCTTTGCATGAGCCATCATTCTCTTTCTTTGTATGTTTTGTAATCTTTTGTGCATTTTATATTTTAATTTGTTATTGCTGGAATTTAGACTCTGAGGTGTCTGTTGCTTAAGGTTTTACCCAGCAAGTGTTATGACACAGTTTTTCTTGAATGTAGGGGACAAAAGAAAAAAAGAAAACCCCTTTCCCAGTCTTTGCAGATTGGCCTGTGAGTGTTCTCCTTCAGAGCTAGCCATACAATGAGTTTTGAGAACAACTTGAGGCAAAAGTATAGTGTCTTCCCTAGTCCTTTCTGCACATGTATCTTATCCTGGGCATGCACATGTGGCCCTAGGAATTCCCCTGTTTACATGGATCTGAAGGTCCCCTCTTCCATAGGTAAAAGCATTTCCTCATGGTTCCAGGAACTGCACTGTATGTCCCACAGTCAGCAAACCTTTGCCTAGGCAGCTGTAATTTGACTGTTCCCCTGCAGCTTTCTATAGGAGAGCTCTTTGAGCTGCCTTCTACATGCAGGGCAAGTTCTGGGACAGGGAGCCTGTAATGAGTATCCTTGTTCAGTCCTTCAGTCTCCTCCCACCCCCAACCAGACAGATTGGCACAGATATACACGTACCCTATTATGTGCACAATGTTTACCCTGTTCCCTCTGAACCTGGGACCAGGGACGTATAATGGGAGGACATGCTGGATCCAAACCAAGCCAGTGAGGGAATGGAGGAAGGGCCAACAAGGATGCCACAATATCCTACCATTTTTAAGTTGCCTTTTTCTTGATTTGGTGTTCACACTAATACAGCAATCCTTTAGCTGTTTTCAGGAGCTCTGAGAAAGATGTTTCTGTTGCTTCTGCTGGTTTTTCAAAACTTCTAATGTAGGGTACCAAGCCCTGGAGTGCTTCACCCCATCACCTTGATCCTTTCCTAGATTTTAAAGATGACTTTTTCTTGAAAAAGTCACCCAGTTATTACACCCAGTTATTGTAGCTATTTAACTGTTTTCCAGAGTTCTGACAAAGATGATTCTGCTAGTTTGTGTTTGCTGTTTAAAATTTCTGCGGGGGAAAGACCCCTGGAGCATTTCACTCTGTCATCTTGGTCATTTTACCCACCAAATTTGTCGTTTTTGGTGCTGATGGCAGCTAACTTGTGATCAAAGTTTTATGATAAAGCTGACATTACACAATACAGAGTGGAATGATAGGGAGAAAACTGATTTCTTAGTGACATAAACTAACCCTAACACCTGCCCAACCTCTAGATTTTCCAATTTCATGAACCAAAAAATTCAGTGTGAGTTGTACTTGTTATTTGCAACATAAAATATTCCGTGCGATATAGTTACTATTTGTTGAGAGCCTACTATATGCCAGGCATTATAGTGGGTGCTCTGCAAAGACTAATTCTCACAACTTTATTTTGAGGTGGGCATTAATATCCTCATTTTACCAAAAAGGAAAATAATCCTCAGAAAGGTGCACTCTCAAGCCAGACCACCAGTTAGTGGTAAAATCTAGATTTAAACCTGAGACTGATTGACTGCATCACCCATGTTTTTTCTACTTCACTATAGTGCCAAGTTAAATTATCAAGCAAGGAAATGGAAAATCTTGGTCAAATTACCAGACCAGGGTCTACAAAATAGAGATTAGGATCCTGGGAGAAGTAGTGGAAGCAAGCAAACAATAAGGTTAGGAACAAAAAGTCATCGGTCAGGGGGAGCGGATGTAGCTGAGCTGTTGAGCACCTGTGTCCCACATGGGAGGTCCTGGGTTTGGTTCCTGGTGCCTCCTAAAAAAAAAAAAAAAAAACAAAGAATAAGCAAACAAATAAATAAACCAACGCAGGGGAGCCAATGTGGCTCAGTGGTTGGGTGCCAGCTTTCTACATGAGGTCCTGGATTCAATCTCTGGGACTTAAAAAAAAAAAAAAAGAGTCATCAGTCAGGGGAAGCAGATGTAGCTCAAGTGTTTGAGCACCTATGTCCCATGTACGAGATCCCGGGTTCAATCCCTGGTACCTCCCTACCTCCCCCCCAAAAAAACTGTCATCAGTCAGTACATTAGAAGTTGGAGTCAAGGGGAAGAAGGGAAACTACTTAGGTTGATGAAATAGTTAGCAAAGAGGCTTACCAATAGAGACATCAAGAATATCTGGTTGTACTTGTTCACTTGACCTTGGTAGGTAAGTGAATAATCCTTGCCCTGCCCACTTACTTCCCAAATAACAAATTATATTTTATTATAAGTCACAATGAAATTGATCCATATCAAGAGGGAGATAAATCCTGTGATGGGGCTTGGCCCTTTAAATAAGGTCCCCAATGACTGGAGAACTCTATTTCCTTCTTGTCAGGACAAGATGGATCCCAGGTAGTATTTCCTTAAAAAACAAAAACAAAAACAAAACAACCCACAAGCTTCTATGCTAAAAGCTATCCACCTTTGATGAGTACCTCTTCATTGTTTACTTTTTAGAGAAGTGTTTTTAACTAGGGCTATTAGAACTGTAGAAGGTGCTTAATCTGTTGATCTGTTTTCAAAAAGTCTGACTCCTTTCATTTGTGATCTTAGGTAAGTAGTAGGTTGGAGGGTTTTACTTATACAAAAAAATCAGTTCCCTAATTTTTACTTTCCGTAAGTGTAAATTTCTAGTGTCAGAAGCCTTCTTGAAATGAAGGAAGGGAAGTTTATGAGAATGGATTGGGTAAGACTCCCCGATGTTTTTATACCCCAAAACCTGGAACTTCACAACAAGGCTCCTACTAACATTTTCTCAAAATTATGTATGTAAATCTAAGCACTGACCTTAATGATTCACTGCACACCAAATAGTAATATGAGACAGAAGCAGGAGCCCCACAGGGCCTTCTCTTTACTGCATTTGGGTATAGAATATCCAAATTATGTGTGGACAGTCTATTTGGCAATACAATTTTCTGGGGAAACAAAACATAGAAAACTAAATGTTTTTCTCCTTATCTTTTCCGTTTCTAACCCTGTCTTCCTCGCCATCTCTCACTCCTTGCAATGGCCCATCTTTTCAGAAGGAGCTATGGAAGATGAGGACTGTACAACAGGTGGCACAAACTAAGCAACATTAGATTATAGGGTAAAGGCAGGAAAAGGATTGGCTCAAATCATGTGGGAGCTCTGGGAAAAGGAATAATCTGGAACTCCTTCAAACCAATATTCTATAAATAGCTGAGGACAGAGATAAACTCATTTTCTATTAATATAAAATGTATAGCTCTTAATCGTCAAAATAGAGAGTTTATTATATGCATTGAATATAACATTTTCATTTATTCGTAATTGTCTTTCATTTCACGTTTTTTCCATCACTTATAACTTGAATAGCAATAGTTACTGACCAAACATAGAGGTAAATTACAGCTACAAAATCTTGTTCAAAATATATTTATGAGTTGTTTTTTTCCCCTAGTTTTTATGTCATAAAATTTTTTCTAACTTTTCTGAAGTTCTAGTTCTTCGTTTTTTCTTTTTGGAATTTCCGAACTAAACAACCTCTTATTTGTTCATGGCTTTAAAATGTAGAAAATAACCATTTGTCCCCACAAACAGTGCTAGAAATTTGGAGAATTCCATACCTAAAACCCACCTGACTTCTTCTCCCTCCTGGCTTCCCTAAGGAGCATGCATGTATCTGCATCTCAATAAGAACTCCAGGGCCATTTTATTAATAAGCAGCTAAATACCCAAAGTTAAAGTGAAGCTTGGGTCAAGGCTTGGTAGGGGCCAGGAGGCCTAAGTGAGTCTCTTGCTTTTCCAACCCCAAATCTAAATCTTGGGATCCGTTAGGTGTGCCAGGAGAGAAGAGAGAGGATAAAAACAAGACTCATGGAGAGAGGCAGTAATAGCTGAGCACAAGTCCACTTACCTGACCAGGTGCCAGGATGAATTTTGCTTAAAATGACCCACAGGTTGGAAAACAGAAAGAGGGAGTGGAGGAGAATTAGAACCTCTCACTAGAGGTAATTCCCCATGTCCTTTACCCTTCCATCCACCCACCTGCCTTTGATTTGCTTACTACAGGTGGAGAAAATCTGCAAAACAGTCTGCTGCTGTAGAGGTAGAAAATGAAAAAGGAGGCATTAGGGCCTGTAGGAAATGAAAGTGAATGCCTTTCAATGTAATAACTCCTCCTTCTACCTGTGAACACAGCAGGTCCTCAGTGTATCTGAACAGAACTAGCCACTTCTCCCATGTGAAGGAGCCAATAAAAGAATAGAGAGGCAGAAGTTTGAGTGGAAGTTTCCTCCTTACTGATGGAAACACAGGGAGAGAAGCTGAATAACCTCCTCCATCCTGTTCTTGATTCTCTCTTAAACAATTGGGTTTAATAATCAAACCTTTGTTCAACCAGGACTGTCCAATTAGGCTGCCGCTCTCAAAGAAGCTCAGCAGCCCCCTCAGTTATTACCACTGCTCCTCACTATAACTGTCTGGGATAAATGAGATGCATAGTTCAGCTGTCGCTCCCTGAAGTTTCAGTCATGGGTCAGAACTGGTCATTAATCTATTTAACTTCAAGGCCACACTGCACCCTCAGCCAAAAATGCTCTCCCTAGTCTCTTTCCCATCTGAAATCACACCTCATCATATTGCCCAAATTGGTCAACAGAGACGATTACTTTTAAAGGCGCAAATAAAATAGTGGCTGAAACAATGTGAAGCCTTTCCCATTATTAAATTCCCAGAGAAATTAAACTCCAAAATGACTATTGGAAACTGAACTCCAAAGACCTTTAAGTCCAAAATTCTCTTCTCCCTAATTTCCTGATCAGAGCCTTGGGGTTTGGGTTCCTTCAACAGTCACTGCATCCTGAGCCTTCTTCCATGAAAATGGGTGCAGAAACTTCAAAATTGAAGTAATCCGCCCCATAGCTCTCATGTCCCAAAAATTTAGCAGCAGACATAACTCCTGCAGTAATAGCATTTTGCAAACAAATTAATGTTCCTAGAACCCTGCGTATAGACCCTTGCTGATGCTGCTCATCAAAAAACTGTAGCAGACCTAGTGTTATCTGAGCAAAGGGGAATGAATCAGAGAGGACCTAAGATGAAGCAAGAACATCTTCTTGGTTTCTGCCATGCCAGGATGCCTATTAGAAGATGTCGGTTTTCCAACCACTATATGTGAATTTAAATTCAGTTGGAATAAATTTCCCACTAAGAGGTTAACTGTGACACTATGCTTTGTTTCTTTCTAGCATTCCACGACTCCTCTCAAGGAGGCCCAGGTGAGGTTTTTAAATTTTAACTTGCTTAAGTGGGTCCAATTCTTCTTGTAACAGAGATTAACATCCAACTGCTGCCTTTCTTTTTACCTTTTTTTCCCCAGGCCCATGCATTTATTTCCTGACCTACTCCTCAGATTGTCTTGAGGATCCCATAGTGGAAGAATGTCAGGGGCTAGGCTATTCTGCATCTACCACAAGACCTCAATTCAAATTTTGCCTAAGTGGAGAAATTCTGCACAGGAGGTCTCATTCCATTAGTTTCAACCCATGCCTGATTTCCACTAATTGTTCTGCCTAACCCTCCCCTTTGATGTTGACTGTCTTCCCTGTACCTTAACATTTTTTTTCAAATACCATTCATTTTCTAGACATATTTCCTTATAACAAGAGCCATACCTGCCTCCCTACCTACAATGTCTGAAATGTAATCCTGACATTCATCAAATAATGCCTTAAATAACATCAACAATGGCAAAACAATAATGGCTCACAGTTTACTGAGCCCCTACTATGTACCAAGTACTATTCTAAGCATTTTATAATATTGTCTTATCAATAAACCCACAGAATGAGTATTTTTATCACCCCCCCCTTTTTTTTAGGAGGCACTGGGGATTGAACCCAGGACCTTGTATATGGGAATCAGGCGCTCAACCACTGAGCTACACTGGCTCCTTCACCCTAATTTTATAGATGCAGAAACTAAAAAACAGAGAGTTTAAGTAAAGCTTTGCCTAAGGGCACACAGCCAATAAGTAGCAAGGTTCCTTCTTGGTCTACCACTCTCAAATCTGCCCACATTTGTGTCACCTTCCATAACATAAATGTACTTCTATTGTTTTGGCCTAATCTTCTCTCAATGCTTAAGAGATTGGTTTCTGCTTTTAAAAAATAAAAATAAAGATTTGTAACCGTTTATCACAGCCCATCGTACATCTTGAACATAATTCTTCTGATAGGGATATCTCTGTATTATTCCACAAGGAAGGTTATTAGAGTTAAGAATCTACAATTCTTTATTTATTTATTTTATTTTATTTTATTTTTAAGATTTTATTTATTTATTCATTTATCCCCTCCTTGCTGCCTGTGCTCGCCGGGTCAGCCAACCACGCCGTGCGGGCGGGCCTGCCCCCACCAGGAGGCCCCGGGAACCGAACCCGGGGCCTCCCACATGGCAAACGGGAGCCCCACTGATTAAGCCACAGCCGCCTCCCTACAATTCTTTAAAGATAACTTATTATATCATTGGATTGTATTCTAACCAGGTTTTTTCCACATATAAATTTAAATCCTTAGTTCCAAGTTAATTTTCACTACCTGATAAAAATTATCTGACCATGTACTAAAGAATGAATTTTTGCAGCTTAGTAAGATAAGTCATTCATACTCTAACGAGGGTATTTTAAACAAAGCTGGTTTTTCCTTCAGGAAAACCATATTCCGATCAAATGAATTTCCTAAATGATATAAAAGGAGTGAGCAGCTTTGAGGTATCTTATGTAACCAAGAGTGCTGATGGCTTGGGACCAGGTGATGGAATGACAGAGGAAAGGGAAGCTGAATCTTTGAAATGATAACAAATTATAGCTTAAAGATCACAGTAAATCTCACCTGCCAGATATTAAATGATTAAAGAGCTTATTTTTTCCACTCTCCTGTTGTGATAGGTTTTATAAACAAATAATTTTAAGTACACTAACCTGTTAAGCACCAGTAATTAGTTGAGAAAAACAAACAGAAATGTTCTTGAAGACAGTTAACCTTAAGGGAATTTAGAATTCTGAAATTATGCTAAGTGTATACTGAAATAATCCTGGGAGTCTCCTATCCCAAGTAAAAAAAAAAAAAAAAAAAAAACCTTTAAATTTTTCTCCTGTTTTTCTAACCCATGTAACTTCTATGACAGCTAAATGCTAGGATTATTTGTTAACACATGTGGACCTGGGGGTGGATAAAGTCCTCTGGAATATTTTGGGTTTCAGTTAGAACAATTAAGAGTCTGTAATAACTATGAATGGAAAGGGCACTGAGCTGGCAGGCAGTAACTTTGTTACTAGCTGTGTGATTTGATTTTGTCACCCTTACCTCTTTGGACTTTAGTTTCCTGGTGTGTCAAATACAGAAGAGAGTATAGGATCTCCAAGACCCGTCATAACTGCCAAGTTTCACAATTCTAAGTTAAGATGGCTTTGAACACTTTTTAACATTAAATCCCATGAGACAAACCAAAAATATGTAGAAACTAGCAATACCTGGATAATATTTTTAAAAATTTTTTTACCTTTAATTGTGATGATGATTACTGTTGTGGCTGTTGTCACTGTTTTGTTTTATTTTAATTTTTTAAAGAAGTTTTGGGGAAGCGGATGTGGCTCAAGTGATCAGGCTCCTGTCTACCATATAGGAGGTCCAGGGTTTGATTCCCGGGGCCTCCTGGTGAAAAGCAAGCTGGCCTGCACGGTAAGCTGGCTGGAGCGGAGAGTTGGCCCACGCAGAGTGCTGGCCCGTGCAGAGAGCTGGCGCAGCATGATGATGCAACAAAAAGAGACACAGAAGAGAGACAATGAGATGCAACAAATCAGGGAGGTGAGGTGGCGCAAGAGATTGAGCAGCCTCTCTCCACTCCAGAAGGTCCCAGAATCGGTTCCTGATGCCACCTAAATAGAAGACAAGCAGACACAGAAGAACACACAGAGAGCAGACAGCAAGCACAAAACAAGAAGTTTTAGATTACAAAAAAGCTACATCAAAAATATAGGGGATTCCCACATACCCCAATCCCTCCCCTTCTCATACTCTCCCCTATTAATAACATCTTTCATTAGTGTGGTACCCTTGTTACAAATGATGAACAAATACTGAAGCATTACTATCAAACATGATAGTTTACATTATGGTCCATACCCTGCACCACACAATTTTAAAGGTTTTTGACAAAATGTATAACGGCTTGTATCTGTCACTGCAATATCATGCAGAACAATTCCAATATCCCAAAAATGCCCCATGTTACACCCATTCCTCCCTCTTCCTCCCCTCAGAACCTCTGGTGACCACCATTTTTATATCAATGTTACAAGTCCTCCCATTACTAGAACAATAAGTCTACCTTGGTCCAAAGTAATATTTTTTAATACCTCCCAGATTTTCCATTATTGCTGCACTAGTCTCTCTCTTACACCCATCAGCCAGCATGGATCCAAGAGAAGGAGGAGAATAAATATTCCCTCAAGAACAAAGAAGATATAGCACATAAAGAAAGTTTCCAACATGTAAAAAGGAGAAAAATCTATCCCTTGTAGCCCAGGGAGACAATGGAAAGAAAAGGACAAGGAAGTGGAAGAAAGGAAATCAGACCTAAAGTGCTTTCTTTCGTCCCCCTATCAGGATAGAGAATAGAAATGGAGATGTGTAGTTGAAGTATTCAGATAGATACAGTAAAATTCAAGAAAACTGGGGATAGTGGTTTGCTTCCCAGAATATACCTATGAGAGGCTGAGACCTCTAGAAGCTCAGCTTTCAACTTGAAAGCATTGTTCAATATGATGTAGGGAAAACAGTGCAACATTTGTGGGGGGAGGTGGCTCAGTAGATCTGCCTGTGGTATTTCGGGAATCCAGAAGTTCCCATGTGCCTCAGTGAGAAGTTAAGAGGGGCACTAAGAGGATCAATAGACTTGTCGAGACTTGGGGTCAGAACAAAGATGTTGCGGTGTGTGGGACAAATGCCTCAGGTTATGGACTTCAACAAAAGGAACCAAAATGGTACCCTGAATGGACAGAAATGACCAGTTTTACCTGTGAGGCTAGCAGTCCTGCTAGCAGACCATACCAGCCATTCCATATCAGAGACAAGACAAGGACCAGCATGGGCAGCCCGGCGGCCCTACTCTGATGCTGTGGAAGCCTCCCCATTTACCAGCCCATTAGTGACTGTGTGAATTAGAAAAAAGAGCATTCTTTCTCAAGGCACTTTACTTCCATCTATCAGAAAATTGTCATAATAAACTGATTTTGTTAGAACAAGGAATTTTACATCCATATGCCAGAAAGGTATCATAGTAAACTTAGAAATCTAGGATGCTGAAGATGTAAAAGACACTCACTATAACTGATACAGCAACACTGTCCCCCCATACATATCTTAGGATGAGAGGGAAGTAGGGAAATAAAATCTGAAAGACTTGAGCATTTATGCTAAAAAAATGGTTTTGAGATAATGTGGGGGCTCAAGAGAAAGGTCAAGTTATAGAAGATAAACAAGCTACATTTTCTTTGTACATCTCAACTGTGAGTAAATCTGCAGCCCTGCCACACCAAAATATATCACGTCCAAGATTTTGCCTTTTTAAAACATATTCCCCAAAACACCTTTTACAGTAATGCATAAATGGGAAGAATCAATGAGTGCCTGTTGAAACAAAGTAAATTTTTAGACAAGTCAAAATTATTGACCCACTTATAATCTTCATAGTTATTTTCTTGTAATTTTACTTTTTACCCTATGCTTATATGAGCCAAATCTAAAATTTTACCCATTTGCACCCAGCTCAGAACCATAAAAATTTGGAAATCTTCAGTTATTTTCTAACAGTCCCCTTCCTCAAATATTTTTTTGAGGAAGAAATAATGTAGATCTAAATTTCTCTGTTTTCTGGACCACAGAGCGATTATCTCAAACCCACAGGAATTTTTTTTAATTGAAAATGATTACGTATTCCAAAATAAGTTCTTTAAGAGAGAAAAAACTGATACCTAGAGAGGTGAAATAATTTGCTTAGTGTCATGTTTGTTCATCTATCTCAAACCTAGATGGCAACGGATCAAATTCAATGAGAGAGAAATCACCCAAAGGTCTGAAAAGCACAGAATCGGGTAAACAGCCAGTTTGTCCACATCCAAAAAATGATAAACAAAAGAGGGGAAGAAGAACTGAGAAAGAGTACATTTTCAGCCATCACAACAACAGCTAGAAAATAAAAACGAGTTTTCCTCGGGGAGAGGAATCTGAGGGGACCAGATACAGATACAAAAGATAATTCCTCTGTGGGGTTTCCTTTTCCTTTGGGTCTGTGGAATCTATAAAAGAAAAAAAAAAAAATCACATAAAAAAATCGCAATTTACTTCTTTCCTTTTCTCACATATTATTTTTCCTAACATTATATAGACCACTTCTCCAAAAAGCAAATCGACCAAAGGTCTACAGCATATTTACCATGACCTTAGAGAGACTTAGACGAATTCTTTTAGACTACGATTAGGAACCGATTCAAAACTTCGGTTGCCAAGCTCACAACTCGGTAAAGTAGATCTTCAAGGTCTGCAAATACCCTAGGCTTGGATAATGGACACGGAATCTCTAGCGCGCCCTACAGCTCAGACTTCAACCTACTACCAGAGAAAACCAGAGTTACCAAAAACCGGCTCCCTCGCTCCACTTTTTTTTTTTTTTTTTTTTTTTTCCGCTTAAAAAATCAGATATAGAAGGGGGTGGCTGAAACGGCCAACCGAAGGATTAATCACTTCTCCCCATTACATCAGCAACCCCCGCCCTTTCCTCCGAGATCCTCCTCCCCTAGAATCGTCGCTACGCACTAGCGCTCTCTTCGCCCACCCCCCGCTCTATTATATGCCCTGATACCTCCCCATTATCACCCGCCCCACCACACTCTCCCTTTCCTCCTTCCCCCTCCTCCGCGGGGGAGGGAGGAAACCCGAGAGAGGAAACAGGGCGTTGAAGGAAGGGACTTCGCGATAAGAGCGGAGGTCCCATTGGCTCAGAGGTTGTATGGGCGCCTCCCATTGGCTAGTGGGTCAGAATCCCCGCCCCTTTGCCTCCCCGCCCATTCACCCTTCCCCCCGCCGCCCCGCGGCCCTCCCCCGCGCCCCTGGCCAGCCCCGCGGCGGGGAGGGACCGACTGGGCGAGTGGAGGCTCCGGCGGTGTCAATGGCTCCTCCTGCCACGGAGCAGCAGCAGAAGCAGCGGCGACGGGGCTGAGGAGGAGGAGGAAAGGTTCCTTTAAGGAGGAGGAACGACGACGCCTCTTTTCCCCCCTATCTCCTCCCTTCGCACTCATTTCCCCTTCGCCGAGGAGAGAAGGGGGGGAGGAGAGAGAAAAGGCCGAAGAAAGAGAGGAAAAATTCCTCACAGAAATCTCTTTCAGGGGGTGTGGGGGGGAGGAAGAGGGAAAAAAAAGAGCCGGGCGCCCCCTGCTCCCTCCCTCCCTCCTCTCCCTCTCTTCTCCTCCTTCTCCCTTCCTCACCCGCCCGCCCACTCCCCCCGCCGCCGGAGACGCCGCTCGGGAGTCGGCGGGACCGGGATCTGTCTCCTCAGCCACCGTCGCCGCGCTTCGCCTCGGGATCCCCAAGCGGGCGGACGCCCTTTCTTTCTTTCTCTCGCTCTGCCCGTCTTTCTGTCTCCGTCCCTCGCGGCCGCCCCGCCCGGCGGCCTCGGCCTTCCCCGTGCGTCAGGCCCTCCCGCCCGGCCTCACCCGGTCTCCGTCTGTCTTTCCGGGCCTTTCTCTTGACTCGGGGTCTCGCTCGCGCCCTGCGCTCTTACCATCTCCCCTTCCCCTTGTCCCCTCTCCTTTCCTCCCCCTCTCCCCACCCCCTTCTCCTGCCCCGGAGCTCGCCGTGCGTGTGCGTGTGTGTGTCCCTCCGCCAGCGCCGCCACCTCAGCCCGGCAAATGAACTCCGTCCGAGCCGCCAACCGGAGACCCAGGCGAGTGTCGCGGCCGCGCCCGGTGCAGCAACAGCAGCAGCAGCCTCCGCAGCAGCCGCCGCCGCAGCCGCCCCAGCAGCAGCCGCAGCAGCAGCCTCCGCCGCCGCCGCAGCAGCAGCAGCCTCCGCCGCCGCCACCGCCGCCTCCGCCGCTGCCTCAGGAGCGGAACAACGCCGGCGAGCGGGGTAAGGCCGCGCTCCCTCTCGGCCGCCCGCCGGCTCGGCCGGGAGCCGCGGGGAGAGAGACCGGGCGGGCGGGCGCGGCCTGTGCGCCCCGGGGTGGGAGACGGCGGCCGAGCGGAGGCGGGTCCCCGGTGCCGCAGTGTCAGCCCGGGCCCGGCCGGCAGGAAAAGCCGCGGCTCTCCCACTCGTCCCGGCTCAAGCTCAGGCCGCGCTTTGTTTGGTTTCGGGGGCTCAGCACCCTCCACCCCCACCCATCTTTTTGGCTTCTCGGCTCGCGCACGGACCCCGCGGGAGCCTGTTGGTGGCCGGGGGGAAGGTGAAGGGTGGGATTTCCCCCTTTTCTGCCGCCTTCCACGGTTTAGCCTCCCCCTTTCTATAATGGAAGGTGGGGGCAACGACTGGGAGTGATCGGGCGGTGGGGCTGGCTGGGGAACTTGTTTTCCCCCTTTCTCTGTGTTAGCCTCCCCCCTTCCTGTGGAGGAGGGGGAATCGGAGTGGTCTGTGGTATTGGCCGGGGAACTTGTTTCCCCCGCCCCCCCCCAACTCCCTAGTCACGGGGTAGGGGGAGCAGCGACTCCTCTTCCAACCCCACAGTGTTTGCTGCGCAGTTTGGCTTTAGTTGCAGAACCCCTGGAAAAGACCCGTTAAATCAAGACCTTTAAATAAATAAATATAGAATCCATCGGCCATTTCCAGCCCCCTCCCTCGCGTGCAGTGCAGTTACCCTTCCGCTCTATCTACACCCCTCTTCTCTGTCCTCTCAGCGACCCCCCATGTCTCGCTACTGCCCTCCATCTCCTAGTGGGGTTTGACCGCCCCTTCCTTAGAACTGACCCCTTGGGATTCTGTGTGTGTGTGTATGTTGTGTGCAAGGCCTAGTGAAATGTGTCATTTGGACCTAACTGTGCAGCACTGTCTGGTAACCACCATTGTCTAAAGAGCTGAGGCTCCCCGGTGTTGGATGCCTGCTTTAGCAAAAATATTGTTCAGTTCTACTTGAATAATGCGGTTATTTGGGGAGGTTTATGAGGTGGGGGTGTTGCCCCTTGGTCTCCATACATAACTATTCTTGTTATTAATTAGCTGCTCGTGGTCGGGAATCAGTACCATATTTACGTGTACGTTTGTTGTTTTAAGGAGGTTTGTTCGGAGACATTTTGCGTGCTTTAGTTGGCGGATTAAGGTTATTTTTACATGCGTTCGTTGTCACACCTCCGATTAGGGTATTGAGGTTAAATGCCTTTTTAAAATTATACATTCTTGCCTTAAAAACTGTTTCATTGTTGTACTTGATTAAAATATTTAACAAATGAAGGAGGAAGATGTTAATCTGGAAAATAGTTTAGAGGGTTTTCACTAGTCACTGTTACAGATAGTCCTTGAGAAAGCAGTTTGCTGTATGTTGCTTGAGAGAATGTGATGTTTCAAGCGAGTTAGGACACTTGTGCAACATAATTGGTAAATGTATTTTAATGATTCTGTGATACATTTATCAGTTTTTCAGTAAATTTAAAAGATTTTTAATTTCATCATTTCCTTTCATATCTGCATGTCAGGGTTCTCATATGTTCCATTCAAATAATATTCGTCTCCTTCTGGAATTGACAATATGTATAATACTGTTGACAAAAACCATGATACGAGGTTGAAATACTAGCATTTAATATTAAGGATTCTTTTGCTTTAAGTGAGCTTTTTCAAATGTCCTGACTTATTAATGATATGAGGGCTGAATCAAAAGGTTTCAGCCAAACTTAATTTAGTCCCATTGTGTTTTTTAAATGTTTCTTCCGAATCTCCATTTCACTCTTTGTAACTTCAAACTTAGTTCAGGTGATTTTATCTTGGACACTTTTCTTAATTTGTTCCAAATTATTAGCTACCAAAGCCTATTTCCATTTGAGGTAAAGTGATAATACGACTTGCTTGCTGGCAGTCACGTGCCAAAGTGTCAATTTTCTTTTCATTGATGTCCATAAACTGACTGACAAAGAGATTCATGAATCAGAATTTCAGTATGTAGCTAGCTAAATAGCAAATCAAATTCACTGTAGAATTGTTGCTTTGCTGCAGCTAGTAGAAACTGTTGTAGAGACTCTTGTTGGCACAGAGGGGAAAAGAACTTGCTGATTAGCCTTCAGGGAAAATAGTGTGGGTCTTTCAGAGGGCAAGTAAATGGTTTCAAAATGAATAAAACATTAAAATGACTTAAAAGACCACAATAATAAAGATTTGGCTACTTTATGTAAAAATACATCATTCTTTGAAAATTGGCGTTTTGATTATATTTTTTAATGTACAGTTCACATAATGATCAGAACTTAGCTAAGAAAAAATCGTCTTTAGAAGTCTTTTTGAAGCATGCACAGTGTCAACATTTCTAGTTTGGAAAGGAGGGAGTGGTGGTGGTTAGTTTAGTGTGTTTTTTTTTTGGTTGTTTTTTTTTAAGAGTATGCTGGCTTTCACAGTTTTGATAATGTGATTGAGGAACTACAAACAGTGAACAACTTTTTAAAAAATTTTACTAACTTGTGATAAATATGTAACTATTGCTTGAGTATTTGAAAAGTTGCATAATACTGGATCAGATAACTTTTCAGTTAGGACATTGAAATGAGATTCACTGGTTAGGACAACTTGAGTTAGTTCAACCTATATATAAAATCACTTTTTTTTTTTTTTTTTCTGATAAAGGATGCACTTTTGGCTTTTTAGTGGTAATATAATAGTTACATGATAGTATTTTTTTTTCCCAAGTAAAAATACTGTTAGAACTGACTTTTAACTGCTTCCCCACCCACAGGTTATTTAATTGGTATCAAAACTTTCTTGACACCCTTTTAATAAATAAATATTTTTTTTCCCTCTTATGTAATGGCCAGTGTTTGAAGAAGAAAGAAACTAAACTTTATAGAGTGAAATCATATAACTCGTCAAAGCCTTCCATGGAGCAGGATTTTTACACCCCACATTGAGAAATATCTGCCTATTTCATGGAATGTTGTCTTCGCTAAAGTTATCAGAAGCGATCCACTGTTTTAAGATTGGCTACTAATCATTATTTAGTCTTTTAATTTAAATTCTTACGTTTAGAATTTCCCATAGCACTTTAAGCTAACAGAAAATAATTTGTTTCACATATGTATATATTTTAATTCTCAAAGGATTCAGTTTTTGCAACTTGTTCTGCTAGATTTATCTTCTTTGCTGTCCAAATCTATTTGGTAGTCTTTTTCTGTAGTCTTTTTACAAGTCTATCGAAGTGCTGTATATTCTGACAGTAGTTTGGGGTTGTTAAAATTGATTACTTTGAATAGATAATGGATGCACATGATTTAAAATTCACAAGTCTTCCTACTCCCGCCTACCAGCCACCAAATTCTCCTACCTGGAATCAGTCACTGTTATTAGTTTGTCATTTATTATAGTGTTTTGTTTTGTTTTTAATTAGAGAAGTTGTAGGTTTACAGAAAAAAATCATGCATAAAATACAGGATTCCTATATACCACTCTTATTATTAACACCTTACATTGGTGTGGTTTATTTGTTACATCATATATTATGTTTTAATTAGTAAGATGAAATTTGAGTTCCGAAGATAGTCTTGGTATGGAAGTTTTTTTTGAAAATAGTTTTTTAAGTTATTGGAAAAGTTGTAGGACTGTTTTTGAAGTGCCGGAATTTTAACTATGATATCATAGTTCAGGAAGTTTAATGGATTTTGCTATTAAGTTCTAGTCTGAAACAGTCTTGTAGAGTAAAAACTTAATCAGCTCTTTAATCCCATGTTTGGGGGATAAAATCGCATCTATAACTCTGAAATTATAGGGATTTTTTGGTTTTGTTTTGTTTATTTTAACACAACTTGAAAGAATTGAGTACATGTAGAATTGTATAAAATAGTCTTGCTGGAGCTACATATTCATAATATGCAGCAGCCAGGACATTTGGTGTCCTAGACCTTTATGCTAATTATGCCTTCTCTGTGGGACTGTCCTAGCCCATATTTTACTTACTAATAGAATAAGGAACCTCTTCAACCCTAATAGAGGAGTTCTAGGCAAGAAACATGACTTTTCCTGTTTTAGAAAAGAAATACTGTAAAATGTACACACAAAAAACCTACTTTCCCACCTGGTGGCTAAATCTTAAAAAATATCAGGGGATATTTATACATGCCTGGAGAGGAGAGGTGGTACTCAACTTTTTTGAGTGTGAAGGGAGCCTACTTTTTTATTTCCTCAAAGTTTAGAAATTACTTGAGGGGTAGAAATGGTATAGTATTGATGTTGACATTAAAGTACTGATGAGGCCTAAGGGTTCTCCCTATACTACTTTTCTTTTTCTTTATTGGGAATTCTTGCAAACCCAAGGAAAGTCCAGTTATCATGGAGACCTACCTGGTAAGGCAGGAACTACTAGTAGATACTCACCTGTTAGTGAGGACCCCTGTGCTTAGATTTGGCAGGCTTCAAGGCTATATTTTCTTTCTTTCTTTTTTTCTTTTTTTTTTTCTTTTTCTGGTTTCCCTATTCTTTTTACCTTTGAAAATATCCAGACTAGAATAATTAATTATTTCAACTTAAGGTCTCTTATTGTCCCCTATTTACCTCTTACTAGGTTAATTTTCTTTTGTGTCTATCTTGTCCCACTTGATCTAAAGTGTCACTCTGTTTTAGACCTTCCTTTTCATTAATTTATCAGTCCTTTGAACTGCATTCTTGATTTCCAACTCCTGTTAGTATGTGAGATTGCTAGCAAGGTCTCCGCCCCACCCTCCTCCCATTGTAGTTGCTTCCTTCTGAGAATGAAATTATGCGGGGATGAGCACTAATGGCAAAATGTTAATAATAGGGAAAACTGTGGGGTGGGATACTGTACTTTCTGCATGATTTTTCTGTAAACCTACAATTGTGCTAATAAAAATAAAGAGGATGAGACAGTTGGGTAGTATAATGGTAAGGAGCTCACCGTTCGAGCCAGATAGACCTGTGTTCTAATCCTGGCTATACCACTTACTGTTTGGCACTAGGCAAGCAATAGAACCTCTTTGAGCCTTACTTCATAGTCTTTAAAATGGGGATAATAATAATTGCCTTATAGAGTAGTTGTAAGAATAAGAGCTAGTTAAGTACCTAATATATGATAGCTGTTCAATAAGTGGCAGCACTTTTAAATATATAGAAAAAATAAATAAATAAGAAATGGAATCAGCTATATATAAAACTAAACCAAGAGATAAAATGTGCATGAGTTGTTAAAGAGTTTCTAGCATACCCCAAAATGCCATCTAGGTACTTTGGCATAACCTCAGATTGGTTTGCAATTGTAAATAAGGAATATTACACCTAATGAATATTATGCCTCTGAAGAAAGAATAAGGAAACAGAAGAAACATGGGCTATTTGGAATAATAGTAATAAAATTTAACTGTCCTCTATGCGTTAGAGTCAGTGCCAGACTTTCTTATATGTTGTACCATTTAATCTTACTAATTCTGTAAGGCATTTATTATGCACCTTTTACAAATGAGACTACAGCTCACAGCCACACAGTAGTGAACATGTATAGTAAGTAGCAGAGAAAAAATTCAAAATTGATTTATATGACCCAGAGTTTCCATAAAAAAGGGAAGTTACAGAGATACATTTGGCAGAATGTCTCCATCACTTACAAGGATGGGAGTAACCTAGCCCTTGCAGCAGATCTTCCCCCTATCCTATCTCATCTATCCTATTGGAAATAGCCTGGTCTGATGCCATTGATCATTTTGCATTTTCCAAGAAACCTCCTGATCATAAATATAAGTCTCATATAGATTTGTCTCAAGAAGAGGCTGCACTGATTGGTCAGCATGTTTTTCTGGTTTGTTGATGAGATTACTGAATTCTAACTTTACAAAGAAGGGTAGATTTCCCCAGAATTACTCATAAGTTAAGAATAAATGGGTGTTAAGTCATTTTAGACTTATGATTATAGACAGGACTGTTTCAGGAGGGAGAAAACATGGATTGCATTAGTATTAGACTTCAGTAGTAATTTTGGCTGGTTTATGGACTATAGCCCTTCCTCACTATAGCTTGGTGTCTTTATGTGCATAGCTTGAGTTGGTTTGTGTGTGTGTGTCTTTTGACATATGCTTGGTTAACACAAGAAATGTGTTTAAACTTGAACCTTAGAAAATAGAGAAATGAAACCAAGTAACTTCCTTTACATAATTTATTTTAGTTGAAGGCAAATATTGAAAACATTTTACTTTAAAACAAATGCATTAATTGCATTTTTTATTTTAAAACTCTCAAAATAAAATATTAAAGCAAGTATAAGTTTTATATATTAGTTGCTTACTCTCCCAATTTCCAAAAATGTAATTGTCAATTATTCTCTTTTCTAAGATATGGAAGATTGTGGGGCTACATTCAAAAATGGGAGGAAAAAATAAACTATTCTATCTAGTGGCTAACCTTAAAAAAAAAAAAAATTAAGGAATACTTCCGTATCTCAAGGGGGGAGAGGTGCCATTCATCTTTTTTTTTTTGTGAAGAGGGCCTACTTTTTTATTTTCTCAAAGTTTAAGAGATTATTTTAGGGCTAAAAAGGGGGTAAGAACTTGTGCTTTTTTAGTTATTTTTCTGGTAGTAGTGATGATCTTAGTTTTACCATCTTCCCGTGGTGAACAGCATCAGTCATTATCCAGATAGCTGAATTGGGTTGTGGCAAAATCTTTGACTCTTAAAAGTTTTTCTTTTAGAATGGAATTAACTGACCATTGTGTGGGTTCAACTTTGATTTCTTTAATACAGTGATGAAACTGATTTGAATCAGCTTAGCCTTTGCTGGTCTGCCAACTCTATGCGTTTAGATGTTTTCTTCAGACGTTCAGGGTTTGGATATGAGAATTCTTTCTTTTTTTTTTCTTTTTTTTTTTTTGAAGTGCTGGGCATTGAACCCGAGACCTTGTATGTGGGAAGCCAGCGCTCAACCACTCAGCCATATCGGCACCCCTGAGTTGGTTCCTTCATTTGTTTGCTTGCTTGTTTTTGTTTTTAGGGGCACTGGGAACCAAACCCGGGACCTGCCATGTGGGAAGCAGGCACTCAACCACTTGAGCCACATCCACTCCCCAGAATTCTTTTTACATTCAAGTACTGATTTTAAATCTGGCATCCATAGTATATAACATTATATATATAAAACCTGGGGAGGAGAGAGAGGACGAACATATAATATTTTTTGTTTGTTTGTTTTTATTTTGAGATGGATAGGTTTTGTATATATGTCACTAGCAGTTGTTTCTTTCCACATAATTGATCGTACTTTTTTTTTTTTGGGGGGTGGCTTTAAGGAGAATTAGAAATGAATAGAATTTAACAAATGAAAAGAGGAGTCTTTCCAGGTTTCCTGTGTCCTCTCAGAGAAGACCGTACAAAAGAAAACTTGTGAAATAAATGCGGATTGGGAAGGAGAGTAAAAGGCACTATATTTTGAAATTTAAAATTTTTAGCCATGTGATTTATTTTGTGGTTGCTGTTTTTAAGTTTATTTCTGAGTTGCAAAGACTATTTCCCCTCCCATGTTTTTAGAATTTCCTGTATTCCCCCATTCAATCTTTGTTGCCATACCAGACAGAAAGCTTAAGGACCTTCTTTTTCTTACATCTGTAGTGGAAACCTTAGCAGCAGACATCCATGTGATTTTATAGTAAAGGGGATTGTGAAATCATTAGTTTTTCTTCTTTACATGTAAAGTCAGCTATATGTTAAGATAAAAGTAGCCTCTGATCTAATTCATAGTTGTATGTGAATGACTGGTATCCTCTGAGAGGCATTTGTATTTTTAAGGGACTGAACACTAAGCCAGATTTTAGTATTTTAGGCCCTGTAAGAGATAAGAGAATTTAAGTGATTTGGAGAAAGACTTTTGGGATAGGAGTGCTTCCTTACAGGCAGATAAGCATTTTGGTTGAGAGGAAGAGTAGAGGATTCGTTTAAGAATCATTTACTTTGTACATGTACTACCACTTCTGAAACTAAAATTTTTCAAGTTTCTCCCCCTTCAACTCTGTGTATGTGTACAGTGATTTAAATTGTGGAAATAATTATTAGTCTTTTTAAAAATATTTTTATTGCAGAAGTTGTGAACTTACAAAACAATCATGCACATGTGTGGAATTCCCGTACAACACCCCTTCACCAATACACCACACTGTTGAGGAACATTTGTTATAGATAATAAGATAACATCATCAGACTATTACCACTGACTATTGTCCATAGCATACTTTGGCATATTTTTTCCATACCTCCCTATTATTAATAGAATATATCTTTGGCATTGATGCAGGAATATTACAGTATTATGTGATTATACCAAATGCCACTGATTGTACACTTTGGATGAATTGTATGCTTTATTAATATGTATCAATAAAATTGATTTGTTAAATTAAAAAAAAAGAAGAATATTACAATATTGCTGTTAAGTATAGTCCATAGGTTACATTAATTGTATTTTTCCCATACGTCTCCACATTCCCACCACCCTGCAATAGTGACATATATCCTGTCCTTTTTTAACTATGCTTTTTATTGGCACACAAATCATCAGTGTCTGATTTGATGACTTTTCACAAAGTGAACACATCTGTAACCAATATCTAGATCAAGAAATAAAACACTACCAGGCTCCTCTTTGCCTGGAGGTAGCCCGCATCCACATCTCTACTGTGTACTTCTCTTTTCTCTCGTTTCTCAATAAACTCTTTTTACTGGCCTAACTAAAAAAAAACAAAACACTACCATTGCCTCAGAAGTCCCCCTCCAGTGCCCTCCCAGTCACTACCCCTGCTCCATTATTCTGTTTAGATTAGTTTTACCTGTTTTTGAACTAATGTAATAGAATCACCCAGTTTGTGTTCCTATGTATCTGGCGTTTTTCCCTTAACATTTATGAGTTTCATCCATGTTGTTGCTTGTAGCAATAGTTTGTTCATTTTTGTTGCTGTAGAGTATTACATTGTATGAATATACTACAACTTATCATTTCTACAGTTAATGGGCATAGAGTTTTCTATTTGGAGCTGTCATGCACAGTGCTTGAACATTCTTATATGTCTGTCGTACACATTTCTGTTGTGTATGCCTAGGAATGTAATTGATGTGTCCATTCATTTGTCTTTTGATTTAAAATTTCAGCAAGAGTTTTGTGTTGTTTTTTTTTTTAATTCATTTTACAAATATTATGAGATCTTTCCCTATGGGTTTTGTGTCTCAACATATACCATTGCCTGTCTTTTCCCGAAGGCAAAACTTCCTTTTGCTTTAAAGAAATGGTAGATAAAACAGCTTTAAGACACATATTAAGGTATTTCTTAGTTTTATTGGAGTTGGTAATTATATTTATTTGTTTAACTTCTGTCCCTTAAGTATATTTTTAAAAAAAGAAAATGTAAGGAGTAGAGAATGTAATACATTAAATACTTAATTAACCTTTTTACATGTCTTTTGTTATGTCCACTCTTTCACCACTTAACAATCCACTACTTACCAATCCACCACTTACCAACTTTTAGTGCTAACAGTTAATCTTTCTTGTCCACAGAAACAGCATGGAGGAGATAACCATGTTCTTTGCCATTTTCATTTTTTACATATGGCCACATTTGCTATTTAAATGCTGGGTTATTCTGTAGACATGTTATTGTAAACTTCATTTTTGTGCTAAAATTTGTCATATACAGATTTGGTACTTTAAACTAGAAAAATAAAATATCAGTAAGTTTTTAAAAATATTTATTTCTGGTAAGTGTACGATTTCAAAATCCAAAGAATATTTTTTTCAGTAGTTAAGAAATTTATGCACCTATTTAATATACTTTTATTTTCCCCCAATGATTGCAGGTTGGGTTGTTTTGAGGTGTGGAGGGATGTGTATTTAAGAATTTTTTTAAAATACTGTGGACTTTAATATGTGATTCTGAACATTGATCCCAAAAACTGCTACTTCCTTTTGCTACTGAAGTGGCTATAGGTATCTTTGTTTTTCTCTTTCAGTTTGGAACCCTGTTTCTACGCTTTTATAAGTTTATTCTTTTAATTCCTTTGAAAATAGTTTGCTATTATTTGGCTGGTTGCTGTATTTTATTCTGTTTTTTTGTTGTTGTTGTTTGTTTGTTTCTGCATATCTTTGATTATCCTTTATTATTTTACAGACAGCTTATTTTTAAATCGTGAAACTTCCACAGAAAACTTGGGGCACATTTTGCTCTCAAAGATGCTTTTCTAGTTCTTAACCATTTCCAAGGTATAGGAGGAAGGTGTGAAAGTTCTTTCCCAAGTGAAAGCTTGTGCTAAAGTGCTAGTAGTTTATAAATTTGTATTCCTTCTGATACAATTGTCCACTAAGAATGACAGCTGGGACTCTGTCTTTGGGAACTATTTGCTAGAAATTGATAACGACATAGACTTTGATAACAAAAGAAGATTTTATTATTTTGTATCTGCTCTTTAAGCCCTTACCAGTCTAAAATTAGTGCTAATGGTTATTTTTGCCCACAAAAAGCATTGTGGAGACTGCCATTGCTACCTTCTTTTCCATTTTCTTTAATGTATGTTAGCCACATTCAGTAAATGTTGCTGTTAAGTTTGGGCATAAGGAATCTGAGCTTCTTCAGAGTTTTTCCCCCACTCTCCCAAAGTGGTTTCTTAATCTCATTTCTAAATTTAGGAGATTGAATAAGGTCATTTCTGAGATGCTGTAAAAATTCTTCCTTTGAGTTACCAGTATAGATCAGTGAGGTCTGAATTTGTTGTTGTTAGGTTTTACTATATAGACATAGTTCTTGGCTTTTATGGAACTTACAGCTGAGTTAGAGTGAGTAAATAACATTTGAAATCACGATGAATTTGCAGATAAACTGTTGATACTCTTTTCACTGTCTTCTCCCTTTTGGCTCTTTTTTGCTTATGCCCTTCTAACAAGTAGAAATCAATTTTTCCATTGATTAGATTAATAGATCTTCTGAACCAGCTCATATTTTTCTGCCTAATAAATCAGATACATGTATTTTCAAGAAGATATATGTGTGTTTGTATGTGTGTGTGTGTGTGTGTGTTCACATAAACTGGAGTTTATATTTGTAACTTCTATTAGAGAGCTTTCTGTTAAATGTTGTTAAGGTGAAGGTTTATTATAGCCCTTACAGTCCAATATATGGTCTGTCCTTTAATCATTTATTGAATTACATTTGAAAAGTTGTTGTAGCCCAAAGATTAAGCTAAGTTATAGCATTTTTATGTAAATGAGTAAGAAAGAAATCTGTGCCTAGTGAAGGAAATTTCCTGCAGAACTGGGATCATATGTCTTATTTTAATGGTATTGTTCTTTTTGTTAGTTTGTTTTTTTGTTTGTTTTTGTTTCGTTTTTGCCCTTCTATCCTCAAATTGAAGACAAGAGGACAAATTTAAATTAAATTATGTTTGTTGCTAGAATCTGAGCTTCTCAGTTGCAGAAATAAAACAACACTTTAAGGTTCCTCATAGCATCTATAATCTCATATACTAAGTAATTACTGTAACTCCCTGGGTGCCTTTATGGATCTTTCCAATTCTGTCTTAGATTCTCCACTGCTACATTTCACAGGGAACCTGTCTCTTATTTCTGAGTCATTTGATTTGAGCACCTCTTAGCTGTAATCTGAACTTGGAGTTCTGGACGTAGTGAGCATGTTGAAGGTCTATGTGACAGTTTGAATTTGGTGAATCCCAAAAAAAGACTATGTTCTTGAACTAATCCATTCCTGTGGGTGTGGAGCCCTTTTGATTGGACTATGTCAGTTAGGTGTGACTCAGATTGGGTCTCCACCTTCTACTAGAGCTTCATATAAACAGAGACACAGAGAAAAAGGAAGCTGTCATTTTTGATCCCTGCCATGTGAGAGAAGACTGAAGATCACTAGCAGCTAAAGCTTAAGCACAAAGCCCTGGAGAGGCTAGGCACATGGAGCAGCTCAAGACTAAAGAGATGAGCCATATGCCTGATAGCCCACAGCTGGACTCAGGAAGAAAGTGGAGCAGCCAAGACTGATAGAGGAGACTCAGAAAGAGACAAGCCCTATGTCTGGTTGCCCACAGCTGATCTCTGGGAGGAAGGCAAGGACCTAAGCAGAGATCAGTGGCCATCTTGCTTTGCCACATGACAGGACCCCAGGATCACCAGTACTGACTTTGGTGAGAAAGCATCTCTGCTGATGCTTTGATTTATGCATTTCACAGCCTCGGAACTGTAAGCTTTTACCCTGAATAAAATCCCCATTATAAAAGCCAACCCATTTCTGGTACTTTGCATCGGCAGCTGTGTGGCAAACTGAGACAGTTTGTAAAATTAAGTCTCTGGTTTTAGAAGGCTGGAAAAATGTCACATACCTATTATAGACATGCGTTAATAATATGCACATGTATACACAGTGAAACGGGAAATGCAAACTCTTGATTTGATGAAATACTTAAAAAAAATTGGGTGAAATATTAACAGTACTTTTCTGGGATGGTGGAACTGAGATGATTTTTGTTGCTCTTTCTATATTTCTTTGTTTTTCTAATACTTTATGTGGAATCTGCAGAGAGGTAGGTTTGTGTTTTAAAAGAATTTAATAGTTCTGATTGTGGCGTGAACTCATAGGACTTTGATGACATAGTTCCCAGTGAATGTCGTTTTAAATTTGCATAAAAGCCTTTACAGCTTTTAACATTTTTCAGTACTATAAGTATGTCTTAAGTGCTTATTCATTTATGGGCTTTTTTAGATTTTGTAGCCACAGAAAGTTAGAATGTTAATTAGGTATATCGTTTCTAGGAAATGAGAATAACTGATGATCAGAAAGTCAGAGTTCAGAATTAAAAACAAAGTTTGATATTTGAGACTTTGGTTGAACAAGTGATTATGCCTTTACAGGATAAGTTTGTGAATATAGCATAGAATTTTTTTATCATCAAAAATTACATTAGATTTTGGTAGTAAAATGTATACAAATAATATTTTGCTTATATACCTGGCTGAATGTTGGAAGTTGGAAGATGGAAGCTTAGTGTGCACAAGTGAATAATTAGAAACACTAAGAAATTTTGAATTGTGAGACCTAAGGTGTTGAGAATCAATGCTAAAGAACCTGGAAATGGCTTTCAAAAACATGGGCCTTTGAAACATAAATTTAGTTAAGTAACTAAAAATTACTGTTAATTTTATTTTGAGTTAAATCAACTCACACTTACTTGTCTAGTCCTCCCTTCTGACCATCTTATAGTCTCCTTATAAACCTATATTAAGAGAAAACAAGCATTTTTCTATTAGAAAATACACTAAACATGTTTATTAAAAGAGGTGAACTAAGTGGTTTTTTTTTTTTTAAAGTAGGAGCTACTAATATGTATAGGGCAAATCCATCAAGTATAAATTCTAGGTAGTGATCAACATGCTCTTAGGAAGAACTGATCACATGGTGTATTTAAATTATTTCTTTGAAATGGCAATTTTTGGTAGCTGAAGAGGGAACAAGTATAATATAGTCAGATTTAAATAAAGCTCTTGGGGAAGCGGCTGTGGCTCAATCAGTGGGGCTCCCGTTTGCCATGTGGGAGGCCCCGGGTTCAGTTCCCGGGGCCTCCTGGTGGGGGCGGGCCAGCCCGCACGGCGTGGTTGGCTGACCCAGCGAGCGTGGGCAGCGGGGGGGGGGGGGGGTAAATGAATAAATAAATAAAATCTTAAAAATATAAATAAATAAATAAATAAAGCTCTTATTTTATGGAGCAGTCATATTTGGTAGTGTGGTAGTTGGGATAGATTTTTAAAAGTTGTGTTACATAAGATAAAAATAGTGCTAGCCATTTGCAAATAGGCATTTAATAAATGGTTGTTTCTGTTGTTTCCCTTTAACTACCTTCTCTGGACCCACCAGATTTGTTCATATAGTTAATAATGTAGATTACTGGACATAGTTAAGTTTATAGATAATTTTTTTTAATTGGATGAGGGTTAAGTACCTGAGAAGCTAAGAACAGAAATCAAGTAACTTTAAATAATCTGTTTAAAAAACAAAATAAAAAAGCGAATGTGCTGTAATCTATATAGAAACTAAAACAATTGAGTAGATGCTTAAAAATATCTAGCTAGATCTAAGTACAGCAGAAAGCAATCTGGGCTAGTTGAATGAATCGTTCTAAAGTGTGTGCATGTGTAAACACATGATATTGTATTATAGCAGTAAGACTTAAAAATGTTGGAGTAGTTAAAAATTATGTCTATCAAAAAGTGTTTAAGTGAGGAACGATCTAAAGGGTAACTTAACCTTTCAAATGGTTGAAGGTAATTCTTGGAAGAAAAATACTTTTCAGTTATTTTCCATATGCTCAGAAGATACCTAGAGAAAATTAATTTAAATTATTAAATTGATTATTTAGACTGGTGTAAACATCTGGTAAACTCTAAAATGGGACACTAAAGAAGTTATTTTAACTAGAGAGAGGAAGAAAATTGGTTAGATACAGAATTATAGAATGTTTAAAATAGAAGGAGCCTTAATCCTAATTATTGAAGTTTATTCACTTGTTTGTTCAGGGTGATATTTGAGATTAGAATCCAGGTCTCCAAACTCCCAATGGTGATACCTGGTTTTGTTCCAGAATTTTATTATCATTCTGTTCGTTTTTCAGTTTCATAAATTGTTTAACCTTTTGGTCTGACAAAGATTTCTGTAGTTTCCCAGTTGAACTAAACAAAAATTAATTTTTAGCATACTTAGTAGCTTAAAAAATACGCAAGTAAAATTGATTCAATTTCTTGTTGGGTTGACTTTATTTTTTTGTTGTTTTTTTGTCTTTGCTGTGACTGATTTTAAAAGGCAGTGGAGAGTGAAACATGTTAATGATAGATTCATGAGATGCTTGACAATGGAACTGATTTTAGATGGTTAAAAGCTATTTAATAGTTTTGAAGAGGTGAAGCAAAGTTCTTGTCCATTGTGAATTCAAGTGATTATGGTGGTATTTCAGATCAATAAGGAAAAGATTTACTATTAAGGGTACTAATTATTCATTTGGAAAAAAAATTTAATACCCTATTTTATTCGGTACCAAAAAGTACGTTCCAAATGATTAAAGATCTCGACATTTTAAAACAACTATAAAAGAATTAGAAGAAAGTACTTTTTCCTAAGCAAGGCCTAAAAAAAAATCCAAAAGCCATTAATGAAATACCAAGCAATTGACTACATAAAATAAACTGAAAGTTCTGTGCAATAAAAGATGCAATAAGTTTGGGCATATGACAGACTGGAAGAAAAAAAAAATTGCAAACTAAAATACAAATGATTAATATCATCAAATATTTAAAAAGCACCCTCTATCCCATCCCCCTCCTCACTTTTTTACCCTTCCAGAAGCAACCACTATCATGAATTTGATAGGAACCTACTCATTCCATTTATAGACTTTTTCATACCCATGTGCAGCTATAAACATGTAGTTTATATAAGGTGTTATGGTTGATACTGTAGGAAATTAATTACAGTCTATACTGTAGGAAATTAATTACAGTCCGGCAGAGTAGATGGGAAGATAGATTCCATCAAAAGGCTTAATGTGTAAGTGCCATGTGAGTGGTAATAGACCATAAGGGCCTGGTGCCTTAGAAATTCTTAAATAATTGAAATAATTGTTAAGGGAATTAATAAATGCAGAGGTATAGAAATGTAAAGTCATTTCCTTTGTCTTCCCTTGTCCTTCTGTTCCTAAGTGCCAACTTTTTTTATGTTTACTTTTGGATTTTTAAATTCATGTGTGTATATACATTTATATGTATACACATACATACTTTTTTCATTCAAAGGAAACTACACTGTACATGCTAATATGTAACTTGAGTTCTGTTTTTTATTTAACAAATATATCATGGACATTTTTCTGTGTTAGTATATAAGAGGCTACCTCATTCTTTTTTTTACTATTGTAATAGTCCATTATATGAATGTACTTTAATTTGTTAAATATTCTTATTTTTAATTGGTTCTTATTTTTTCTATTTTGGATGATTGTGAACATCCTTGTACAAATATCTTTACATGTTTGTGTCACAATTTCAGTAAACTTTTATTAAAGTGGGTTATCAGGTCAAAGGGATATTTGCATTTTAAAGTTTGATAAGTGCTGCCAAATTTGTTTTCAAAAAAGGTTGTATAATTTATAATCCTACCATTAATGTATGAGATTAAATGTTATTGAATGAATGTTTTCATGAAATATTTCAGAGTGTAGTCTTAGGGATGAGATGATTTGGAAAGACTTCCAAGAGAAAGTTGATACTTAAACTAGATCTTTAAGAGTGAGTATGAAAAAAAAAAAAAAGAGTATGACACAGATAGTGGAAAAGAAAAAGAAGAATTTTCTGAGTAAGAGGAAAGGGACCAAAGAGCATGGAAGAATTACCGGGACAGAGTTTTTACTCTGTCATTTTACTCTTTTCATCTCTCAGTTCACTTTATGTTGCTGTTTCTTTTCCAAAAAGGAAAGAAAAGTGGATTCAAAGCTTTGTATCCTGTATTCTGTCACCTGTGGAATAATCTAAATTCTTTAGCCAAGATTCTTCTTTATCTGCACATTGTTCTTGAATGAGCCATACACATTGCTATTCCTCTTTTTTTTTTTTTTTTTTTTTTTTTTTTTTTTCCCCCCCCCCCCCCCCCTGCCTTGGATACTTTTGTAAAATTGTAAATTCAGTGGTTACTTGACTTCATCTCCTTTTGAGTGCCCTTTGCTCTCAAAGAGCTACCCATATCTCAGCCTCAGGTGCTTGCTATAATTTACAGTTGTTGGTAGGCCCATACACACTTAGTAGGTGATAATAGATGACAAACATCAGTGTATAGACTTGTATACAGTAGAAATTATTTAAAATTTATATTTTAAGATAACAAGAAACAATTTTATGGAAAGCATTTAAGTAACAATTAGCTGTCTTGATATTCATGAGAAAACAACACAAGGAATTTCTGTAGTAATATTTTCTTAAATTTTATTGAAGTATATCATTCATACATGAACATACATACACAATAAGTGTTTAATAAAAGTTGTTAACTTACAAAATAAACATGCATTCAAGGGTCCCATACAACACCCCATCACCAACACCTTACATTATTGTGAAACATTTGTTACAAACTATGCAAGAGCATTGTCAAAATATTACTAATAATTATAGTCCATATCTTAAATTTGGTGTATTTTTCCTCAAACCCCCCCAGTAATATTATTTTATTTAGTGATAAATAACAAATAATAAATACTAAGTAATATTATTTATAGTAATAATAACATTCCAGCTGTCATTTATTGGTCACTGTTTTAGGTAGGTGTTAAATGCTTGTTTATTCTCACAACACCCTCCATCAGGTAGGTAATATAATATCCATTTTACATATGAGGAAACAGAGGTTTAGGGAATTTAAATAATTCACAAGAGCGAGTAAATGGCAACCCTGGGATTAGAACCTATGTCTTTCTGATTAAACAGTCACCTATGTCTTCTGATTAAACAGTCTGACATGTTAATTATTTTATTATGCTCATCAGTAATCATCTGTAATGTGAAAGTTTTTAAAAATACATATTTCTAGGGATAGTAGATGTTTTTGTTACTTGAAAGTGATCACTAATTGTACTGCAGTTACCTGATTTTGGAAGGAGGGAGGATAATGAGTCATCAATTACATGTTCCCAAAGAGAATTCTGAAAATTCAGGAAAGCGTAAAGAGCAAGTTAAAAATTAGCAATAATTGAACAAACTAGAGAAAGCTATACTTCTTTCTTTTATTTGGTGTAAGTAAATATCTATAATACCTAGAAATATACATAAAGGTACATATAATATTTTAATTAAAATCAGACTGTATATAAACTTTTGTATTCTCCATTATTCCTTTCTTACTATAAATATATAGGCACGTGTATGTATATATGTATGCTTTGAAAAAGATTCTCAATGGCTACATAATACATTTTATGTATATACTTGAATTTATTTAATCTTTCCCCTATTATTACATATTTAGGTTACCGTTAATTTTTCTCTATCATACATAAGGAGAAACCATCAGGCTGGTTTTGTGAGTTTGAGATTCTCCTTCTCTCCAAAGACAACAATGATAGATTAAACATACAAACATGTGCGCACACACACACAGTTAATCAGACTTTTAGAATAAATACAGCTGCATAAGTCTGTGTCCTTTCTCCTCTGGAAATCATGAAAAAAAAAAAAGATAACAAGGAAAATTCCTCAACTTCCATTTTCAGTGACCTGAAAGACCTAATATATAGACTCCAAAGATTGTTCAAGAACTATCTAAAACATCTAAGAAGAGGCAGAAGCAGTGAGTTTAAATACACTTACTGAAGATGAGGGGCTTACCTTAAAGTTCCAAAGCTAAATCTCTTGTTGGAAACGACAGGGTTTGTGAGCAGAAGTACCTGGTTTAATTCAGAAAAGAAGGAATGATAGAGCTACACAAGACACACACACATCCATATATGCAGAAACCAACTTTGTTTACAGGAAAGGAGGAAAAAAATATAATAAAGGTGGCATCTCAGATCAGTGGAACAAAGATCAATTGATTATCTTTTGGGACAACTGAGTAGCAATCTGAAAAAAAGTTGGATCTATATTTCACACATACACCAAATGGATCAAATATTTAATTATGAAAAATAAAGCCATGGAAGTATTAGAAGAGATATTGAAGAAGTCTTTTTATAATCTTGTTGTGGGGAAAACCTTTTAAACTGACTCAATCCAAAAGTTATAATTGAAAAATATTACTTTATCAGAAAACATTTTGAATGTCAGAAACCACCATAAATAAAATAAAAGTATGAGTTAAAAACTTGGAAAGTTATTTGCAATTGATAGTGCAAAGGGTGGTCTTCCTAAATGTATATGAAGAGCTGGAAATTAGATAAGTCCCTGCAACCCAAAAAATTGTGGACAGATATGAAAAAATAATTCACAGAAAATGGAATGCAAATGGCTTTTAAGTATATGAGAAGTTGTCAACCTCATTCCCAGTAAGAGAAATAGAAATTAAAACTGTAATAATATTGTTCACCTCTTAGGCAAAAACACAAAAGTTGAACACCATACTCTGTTGGTTGTGGGCGAAAAAGCACTCTTGTATATTGGTGCTGAGAATGCAAATTGAAATAACTTCTCTGGAAGGCAATTGGGCAATATCTACCCAAATAAAAATGTATTTGCTCTTTGACCCAGTAGGTTGTAATTCCTGAAATTTATCTTAGATATTTGCATACCTGCAACAGGACACATGTACCATATTATTTTGTAGCATAGTTTGAGGTAGCAGTAGATTAGAAACACTTAAATGTTTATCACTGGGGGATTGGTTAAAGAAAGTATGGAAAAGCCATACAATGGAATACCATGCAGCTATAAGGGAAAAAAATGAGAAAAGTTCCTGGGCTAAATAATTTATGTGTTTTTGTAATTCATAAGCAAACTTGGAGAGGATGTACCAGAAGTTTAACAAGAATTATTGGGGGCGGGGGGGAGTAAAGGAAGTGAGCAAATAGATGAAAGGTTGAGAGGGAGATGTTTTTACTCTTAAAAATAAAGTGAAAATGTCACCTACTCAAAACTCAAAACAAAGATGAGCATCTCTAAACTTAAAGGAACAAAAAGCGGGAGTGGAGGTGGCTCAAGCTATTTGGGCACCTCGGTTGCCAGTGCCTCCAAAAAAGAAGATGAGCACACAATGAACAGACACAGAGCAGACAGCAAGCACAAAACAATGGGGGTTGGGGGGATAAATAAATAAACCTTAAGAAGTACAAAAAGCAAAGAGTTAAGTTTAGAGCTTAAATACATGAGTCTCCTTCAATCTGGTTTGGATGCAGTCAGGTGCCCCTGAAAATTCATCTCCTTCAGGATAGAGACCAGAGCTGTCTAATATTGGCAGAGAGATGGGGGGTGGAAGTACAGAACCTTTTTGCTACCTAAGAAACTAGGGGGCTGAGTCAAGAAGGAGCTGAAAAAGCCAGTGTGACCACTGCTTAGGAAAATTGCACACCTACAGGGATGAAAGGAAGCAGTGAAAACCTCTTGGATAAGATGTGGGCCAACCTCTCTGTAACTTGATGACTGTACCTGCAGCCTATATAAAACCTCATTCTGGAGCGAGGGGCCTGGATGAGAAGAGGCAGCAAATGGGAATATGTTAGGGTAATGTAAGCACACCCAAACATATATATATATATATATATACACACACACACACACAAATATACAACTTTGACTTATTATGAAACTGCAAACAAAAATTGAAAAACACAGGAGAAATAGTAACACTGAAGAAGGAAAGAAAAGTGAAAAAAGTGCTCTCTACAGATTTGGAAATATCTTCAAGATTTATTGCTTAGTGAGGAAATTGTGATTCTGTGTGTATAGTATGTTTCCTTGTGTGCAGAAGTGGGGTGGGCATAATTGATAATCACATTCTAGTGAATCTTCAGTCTTTGAAGTGTAAATAATAGAACAGTCTTAAAATAATTTAGTGTATTTAAGATACTAAAGGAGATAAAGGAATAATAACCATAAAAGAGAAACAAACTTAATATTATCTTTCCTCCAAATGTAGAGGGAATATAACTGCTCATCTTAAACTCTATACCCATTTAAACTATCAGCAAGAATGAGGCTCAAGTGAGGATATTTTCACGTACACAAAGCTAAGAGTTCATCACTAAAAACATCATATATGTAAGAACTAAAGGATGTACTTCAGCAGGGAGAATAGTAAACTGGAAAGAAGGAAGAATTGGGTGAAAGAATTCAGTGGTGAGCAAACAATTGGCAAGGTATGTTGAGAAATCAGGTTGAATACTAGTTGTAAATATGTATGTTTTAAAAGGTATAACCAAAATACTAAACAATAACAAGAAAGTTAGAGGAAAGGTAGGATAGTTCATTGAGTCAAGAATGCTACGGGAAACGGATGTGGCTCAAGAGGTTCGGCATCCGTCTACCATATGGAGAGACCGGGGTTCGATCCCCGGTACCTCCCGGTAAAAAAAAAAAAAAAGAATGCTAATATTTTTGTCTTATTCTCAAGGAGTGAATATAGAGATACTGATGAACTTGAGGGCATCTTACAAAAATAAAAAGCTATTTTTGTGACTGCAACCAGAGTACCTGGATGAAATCCTAGTGTATCCTTACTAGCTGTGTGACATTAGGGAGTCATTTTACCTCCCTGTGCCTAAATGTCCTTATTTGTAAATTGCGGGCAGCAATAGTACCTTCTCATAGTGTTGTGGTAAGGATTAAGTAAAATAATATGTAAAAGCCATTAGAAAACTGTCCATGTAAGCACTCAATACATGTTAGCTGCTTTTTATTTCTTTTTTAGGTTAAGGGTAACCATGGAAAGAGTAGGGAAAAAAATCTATGGCTTCCAGGCCAGAAGAACTAAAATTAGGGAATGAAGAAAACTCAGCCCTTGGTGTACTATCAGGGTCAATTGGATCCTATTTTAGTTTTTGGGGTTTTTTTTTTTTTTTTTTTTTCAAGCAGTTCTAATTACTTATAAGGGTTGGGATTTTAGGACTTTTATTCTTTCTTAAAAATCTTACAAAGAACAAAGAGAAAATTTTTAATCATTCGATCTTGCAGTTACCATATGAGTCCATTAGACTTTTCAAATATATATATAAGTTGTGAGCTTACCAAAAAAATCATGTATAATGTGCAGAATTCCCATACATCACCACTCCACCAACACCTTATATTGTTGTGAAACATTTGTTACAGATTATAAAAAAAAACATCATCAGACTATTAACACTAACTATGGTCCATAGCATGCATTTGGTATATTTTTCCTTACCCCCTATTAATAATAGCATGTATTAGAATTGTACATTTGTTATGGTTCACGAGAGAACACTCTTATATTTGTACTATTAACCACAGTCCATCTTCCACCACATGGTTCACTGTGTTGTACAGTCCCGTGCCTTGTACAGTCTGTCCAAAATGTACATCAGTGGCTTTCACTTTCATCACAGTTGTGCAGTCATCACCCTAGTAAACCTTTGAACGTTTTCTTTAGTCCAAAAGAAAAGATCCCCTACCCCCCATTACTGACCCTTAGCATTGATATATAGTACCTTCTTTGACACTGATGCAACAATATTACTGTTAACTATAGTCCATAAGTTACATTAACTGTATTTTCTCTATACATCACCATATTCTTTCCCCCTGTAATAGTGACATATATTTATTCTAGTTCATAAAAGAACATTCTTGTATTTGTATTATTAACCACAATCTTCATCTACCTATGGGGTTCACTGTATTACTTAGTCCCTAGATTATTCCCTAGCTTTCTTTCAGTTGACGTTCACATCTCTAGACTACCCCTTTCAGCCACAATTCCATTTATAAACCAGCCGTGTTACCTATACTCACTATAACATGTTACCATCAACTCTATCCATTTCCACACTTTTACAGTCAAGCCAATTGACAATTCTACATACATTAAGCATCAGTACCTCTTCTCTGTCCTCATTCTATTTTCTAGTAACCTTTATTCTAGGTTTTAACTCCATGTGTTTATTCTTCGTATTTAGTTCATATTAGTGAGACCATACAGTATTTGTCCTTTTGTGTCTGGCTAATTTCACTTAGCATAATATCCTCAAGGTTCATCCATTTTATTTTATGTGTCCCTCTTCCATTTCTTCTTACAGTAGCATAGTGTTCCATCATATGTACATACTACAGATGGTTTATTCATCAGTTGATGGACACAGGTTGTTTCCATCTTTTGGCAGTTGTGAATAACACCTCTGTAAACATCAGTGTACAAATGTCTGTTCATATCACAAGTTTCATTTCTTCTGGATATATTCCTAGTAGAGGGATTGCCGAATCATACAGCAGTTCTGTGTTTAGCTTCCTGAGGAACCGCCAAACTGTCTTCCACAGAGGCTGTACCACTCTACATTTCCACCAATGGTGAAGAAGTGTTCCTGTTTCTCTCTACATCCTCTCCAGCACTATTGTTTTCTGTGTGTGTGTGTGTGGTTTTTTTTAAGGCCATTCTTCGAAGTGTGAGATATCTCATTGTAGTTGTGGTTTGCATATCCCTAATAGCTAATGATAGTGAACATTTTTTCAAGTGCTTATTTACCATTTGTATTTCCTCTTGGGAGAAATGTCTCTTTAAGTCTTTTCCTCATTTTTTTAATTGGATTGCTTGCTTTTTTACTGTTGAGTTGTATTATCTCTTTATATAGCATGTAACTCAAGCCCTTATCGGATATGTGGTTTCCAAATATTTTCTCTCATTTAGTGGGTTGCCTTTTCACGTCCCTGACAAAGTCCTTGAAGCACAAAACTGTTTACGTTTGAGGAGATCCCATTTATCCATTTATTCTTTTGTTGCTCATGCTTTTGGTGTAAGGTTTAAGAAACCACCACCACCTACCACCAGTTCTCCCGGTACCATTTTTTGAACAGACTGTTCTGCCACAGCTGGGTGGGCTTGACAGCCTTGTCAAAAATCACTTGACCATAGATGTGAGGGTCTGTTTCTGAACTATCAGTTCAGATCCATTGGTCTCTGTGTCTATCTTTATGCCAATACCATGCTGTTTTTTCCCACTGTAACTAGGTAATATGATTTAAAGTCTGGAAGTGGGAGTCCTCCAACTTCATTCTTCCTTTTTAGGATGTTTCTGGCTATTTGAGGCACTTTACCCTTCCAAATAAATTTGATAATTGGGTTTTCCATTTCTTTAAAAAAGGCTGTTGGAATTTTTATTGGGATTGCTTTGAATCTGTTTATCAATTTTGGTAGAATTGATATCTTAAGGATATTTAGCTTTCCAATGCATGAACACAAAATGTTCTTCCATTTATTTAGGTCATTTCTTTTAGCAACACATTATAGTTTTCTGAATATAAGTGCTTTATGTCCTTGGTTAAGTTTATTCCCAAATGTTTGATTTTTTTTTTTTTTTTTTTTAAGGATTTATTTACTTTTATCCATTTTT
>JAKSZT010054030.1:39645869-39684125 GCA_026826555.1 Tolypeutes matacus
GGGTTGAACCCCAGACCTCCCATGTGGGAAGCAGGCGCTCAACCACTTGAGCCACATCTGCTTCCCTACAATAATTTTTTAAAGGCATAAACCCATGAAGACAGGGAGGAAAGAAACAAAAGAAAATCAACAGTTTGGAAACTGAAAAGTGGATGGATACCTGGTAACTGACATAGTGTACCCAATAAATTTGAAATTAAGCCTATAGGAATGGAAGCCACACATGCCAAAGTACTCCAAAAATACTTAAGTAACTTTGAAGGCTGGGTATAGGGTATAGGGTAGTGCTAAAACCCCAAGTACTGGTTCTAAGGCTTTAAAAAGAGCTATTGTACTTCAACTCCCTTCCTGCATCCTGTGCAACTGGGCATTTGCCTCTTCGTTGTCAAGGTAGAAATCTGAAGGTTATTATTTGAGATGTATACTAGGTACAGATGAGGGTGGGGCCTTCAGGACCAAAATGGTGATTAAGTGGAAAATTTTTACTTGGAAAATTGAGAATCCCAGTTACTTCCTCCTCCTTTCCTCCTTGAATACTAATTTCTAGATTTATGCCTTCCAGGGAAGAGATTAGATTACTCTCTAGGAAAGCTTACCTGTCCAGGATCATGGATTTATAAATACTGACACTGTTTAAAATTATGCCCCTATTTTATTACTCTACAACAGTGGTTCTCAAACTTTTTGCTCCCAAGACCCCTCTAACTTTTAAAAAAAATTTTGAGAACCCCTAAGAGGATTTGTTTATATAGGTTATATCTATTAATATTTACTATAATTTTTAAAACTTTAAATATTCCTTTAAAACAATAATAATAAACCCATTATATATTAGCACAACATATTTTTCTAAATGAAAAATGGCAGTTTTCCAAAACAAAAAAATTTAGAATGGGATTGTTTTACATTTTTGTAAATCCTAATATCCAACTTAATAGAAATCAACTGGATTTTAATATCTGCTTCTTCATTTGATCTGTTGCTATATCCCACATCATGTAGCCTCTGTAAACTCTGCTGTGACCTTGTGCGAAAATAAGAGTGAAAAAGCCATTTAATATCTTAGCATTAATAAAGAAAATAGTTTTGACCTTACAGACCCCTTGGGAAAAAAAAAAGTCTTGACTCTTAGGGATTCCCAGACTACTCTTTATGGACTCTTAGGGATCCCAGACTACACTGAAGCCCACTTGTCATAATCCCACATAGAATTTCTAAACAGCATTTAGTGTCTTATTCTCATATATGTATGGACAGTCAGAGATTACCAGACAATTGAAGAAAACCAACAGGAAAGATGGAAGACAAAGCAGAAAGATGGAAACAACTTGGGAGAAGCAGAGATGACACAGGAAAGTAGAAAAAATGGAAAGACTAATAGCCTTAGGAAAGTAAAAGAAATTATTTTATCTGTGAAACCAGAGCTGGAGGCTGTAAATAAGGAATATCAGAAAACAGTAACAAGAAGAGAAATTAAAAATATCAGAGCAGATAAATGTGTAGGGTATAACTATAATGCAGTAGAAGAATTTGTTGACAGATATCTTTGTAACATAAGATTGAGGAAGGACTTTGTATACAAAACTTCAGAAGCACATTGATACAGAGTAAATCTACTAATTCATTGATCATAAGCATTTGCTAATAGCTGGACATAATCTGTATACTTGGAGGACACATGAATAGGACTTCTGATTTCATAGCCATGAGACTTAATATACAAAAGTATAATACATATTTCTTATAAAAAATGAAATACAATTATTCAAGTACTTAATAAAATTGTAAATGTCAAAAAAGCTGTTTTTCTAATAACATACTGTTTACTAAAATCCACCTCAGATGTAAAAATTAAGTTTACATAAATCTCTTTTATATAACAGCATTAGAGCTACCCAAAGCAAGCTCAGATAAGATTCTCCCAGTATATCTTCCTTAAATTTGGCTCTGAAATGACTAATATTAATTGCAATAAACATTTTTATATTTTAAAAAAGCCCATTTGGGAAGCGACTGTGGCTCAATCAGTAGGGCTCCCGTTTACCATATGGGAGGCCCCAGGTTCGGTTCCCGGGGCCTCCTGGTGAAGGCAAGCCCGCCCGCGTGGCGTGGTTAGCTGACCCAGCGAGCACAAGCAGCAAGGGGGGGATAAATGAATAAATAAATAAAATCTTTAAAAAAATAAAAATAAAAAAGCCCATTGCATAAGCCACAAAGTGAGATGAACTTAATTACATCAGAATTTAGGGATTCTGTGTATTGAAAGAACATCATGACGGAAAGGGAGAAGATATTTGTAAAGTGGAAGAACTAACAAGAGATATAACATCTGGAAAATTCAAAGAACTCCTGAAAAAGAAAAAAGAAAAAGACAGCCACGCAATATAAAAATATGTCAAGGTTCTAAACAGGCAATTCGTGGAAGGAAGAACCCCAAAGCTAATAGGAAATGCTCAAAATCATTAGTAGACAGAAAAATGTAAGTTAAAACCACAAGATACCATTTTATAACCTTCAGTAATCTGAGTGGGCCTTATCCAATCAGTGGAAAGGTGTTAAGAGCAAAATTGAGGATTCCCTGAGAAAGAAGAAATTCTTCTATCAAACAGTCATGTAATCTCCTACTGGTTCTGTTTCTCTGGAAAACCCTGACTGATACAGATGCTGAAAATTTGGAATCTAGGAGTATCTTAGCTGGGTACTTGTAGCTCAAGTTCTCATGATCAAGCTGTTTTCTGGGGCTGCATCATCTGAAGGCTTGACTAGTGCTGGAAAGAGGGCTTCTGAGATATCTTGCTCACAAAGCTCTTGGCAGGGGGCCTCGGTTCCTCGCTAGTTGTTGGCAGAAGGTATTAGTTCCCCACCACAGTTCCTAGGCCTATCCACAGGGCTGCTTGAATGTCATTATGACATGATTCCTGGCTTGCCCCAGAACAAATGATCCAGTAGAAAAAGCAAGCAAGAAGCAACTGTGCCTTTTATGACCTAGTCTCCCAAATTGCATACTAACACTTCCTATTCATTATAAACAACTCATCAAGTCCAGCGAATACTCAAGGGGAAGGGAAATAGGCTTCATCTCAAGAAGGGAGGAGTATCAAAGAATTTGTGAACTTTTTACACCACACTGGATAATGCCAAGTGTTGATGGAAACATAGGAGTGTAGACTTTGTTGCCATAAGTACACGAGTCTATTATGACCCAGTAATTTAATCTCTAAGCATATATCTCAAGATATTTGTAACAGCTTCATGAGGGGACATGTACATAGATGTTTATTGCAGTCTTTTTCTGTATTTGCAGGAAGTTAGAGGCAATCTGGGTGACCTGTATACCATTCTGGGTATAGATAGGTAAAATTTGTGGATGCAAATTTTATGCAGCATGTGGAAGCAACTGACTAAATGTAGACATGATGTATAGTGAAAAATGTAAGAAACAGAATGAGGAAGTAGTAATAACATTTATATAAATTTTTAAATTACATATACAATACCATTGAATTATAGACTTAAAAGGGGTTAAAATGGGAAATTTATGTTGCATATGTTACCATAATCAATTTTTTTTAATTGCAAGTTTACAAATTAATACGGTTTTTAGTGTTTTTATTTTTTAATATATTTTTGTTGAAGTATATCATTCATACATGAACATACATAAACAATAATTGTATAGTAAAAGTTGTGAACTTACAAAATACACATGCATAACATCATACAGGGGTCCCATACATCACCCTTCCAACAACACCTGGCATTGTTGTGATACATTTGTTACAGTCTATGCAAGAGCATCGTAAAAAATACTACTAACTAGCTATAGTCCATATCTTATATTTGGTGTATTTTTCCCCCAACCCACCCTTTTTTTTTAAAAAAAAAAAAACAAATCAATTTTATTGATACATATTAATAAAGCATACAGTTTATTCAAAGTGTACAATCAGTGGTATTTGGTATAATCACATAGTTGTGTGTTCATCACTTCAGTCATTATTAAAGCATTTTCACTATTTCAATAATAATAAAAAACAGACAACCAAACAAACAAGGAAATTCCTTCCCTTTCAGTCTGTTTCCCCTGCTATAAATAGCTGCTATTTCTGGATATTCTTGCACGATGATATATTTGTTTATTAAGCAGTTTTTTTTGAGATATATTCACATACCATTTGATCTCTCCAAAGTATATATTCAGTGGTGCTTTATTTTAGCTGTTAAAAGGACCTTTATTGTAAAATTGTAAAATAAAGAGAAAAATAGATTAAAAGAAATTACAAATTTTAAAAGAGAGTATAAAATGGATAAAAGTAAATAAATAAATAAACCCTTTAAAAAAAAAGGTGTAAGATATGGACTATAGTTAGTAGTAATACTTTGACGATGCTCTTTCATAATTTGTTAACAAATGTTTCACAACAATGCAAAGTATTTGGTGGGGTGATGTATGGGACTCCATATGATGTTAATGCGTGTTTGTTTTGTAAGTTCACAATGTTTACTGAACACTTTATGTATGTTCGTGTATGAATGATACACTACAATAAATTGTTTTTATTTTTTATTTTATTTTTTTTTTTTTAAAGGGTACAAATCTTTTTTTTTTTTAAAGATTTTTTATTTATTTATTCATTTATCCCCCCCTTGCTGCTTGTGCTCGCTGGGTCAGCTAACCACGCCACGTGGGCGGGCTTGCCTTCACCAGGAGGCCCCGGGAACCGAACCCGGGGCCTCCCATATGGTAAACGGGAGCCCTACTGATTGAGCCACAGCCGCTTCCCATAAATTGTTTTTAAAATGGAAAAAAAGAGAGAATATAAGGCCAGGTTAGGTTTAATATAATCAATTATAAGAAATAGTATAACAACAAACGTTTATAAATGTAAATAATATTTCTAATATAGAAATTAATTATAACATAATTCTAATTTTTATTACAGCTGTAACTGTTGGACATAACCTCTAAGAATGAAATAAATTATTGATTTAGTTATTTATATTTCCATTTAGGCTATAATTCTTTCTGGATAATCAGATTCCTTTTTGGGTATTCTTCACATCTTTCTGGAATGAATTACAGCAGATAACAATATGCCAACTCATGATTTTTTGAGGCAGAAAAACTCAAACTCTTTTACACCAGTAGTCTTGCGAAATCATTATTGATCCAGATGGATTATTTTAATTAATGAGTATGCATAAGAAAGGGTTAAAGAAAAATGAAGTATCCAAAAATGTATCTCTTCTTCAGTCCTCCTCAATGAAAGGAAGTGTTTATTTTGTATGAAGAAACTTACAGAAAACTGATCACAAGAACAATTTGCCAGTTGCACTGAGTAATTATTATTCATATACTATAATATTGTTATTTTACATTTATCTGGTCTGCTCCAGCTCTTTCTTTGGTTACTATTTGCATGGAATACCTTTTTCCAACCTTTCACTTTTAATCTGGTTGTGTCCTTACATCTGAGGAGGGTCTTTTTGGCTCATATTTTTTTATCCGTTCTGTCAGTCTGTGTCTTTTGATTGAGGAGTTCAATCCATTAACATTCAGTGTTATTACTGTAAAGGCATTACTTACTTCATCCATTATGTCCTTGGGTTCTCTGTTGTCATACCATTCTATTGTCTGTTTTCTTATCTTTTAGTTTACCCTTCTTAATAATCTTCATTTCTAAACTCTTCTCCAGATCTCTCATCCTTGTTTTTTCCTTTCAGGCTGCAGCACCCCCTTGAGTACCTCTTGTAAATCTGGTCTTTTGGTAACATTATCAGTTTTTGTTTGTCTGTGAAGACTTTGAACTCACCTTCATTTTTGAAGGACAGCTTTGCCCAGTTACAAAATTGTTGGCTGGCAGTTTTTCTCTTTCAGTACCTCATAATACATCATACTACTTTCTTCTCTCCTCTGTGGGCGCTTAATCTATCGAGTTACCCTAGTATGTGATGCTTTGCTTTTCTCTTGCTGCTTTCAGAATCCTCTCTTTCTCTCTCACGTTTGTCATTCTGAATAGTATGTATCTCAGGTAGATCTCTTCAGATTTTTTCTGTTTGGGGTGCATTGTCCTTCCTGGATATTGATATTTATGTCCTTCATAAGGATTGGGAAGTTTTCAGTCAGTATTTTCTCAAACATTCTTCCTGCCCCTTTTCCATTCTCTTCTTCTTCTGGGACACCCATAATGCGAATGTTTGTGTATTTCATGTTGTCATTCAATTCCCTGAGACTCTGTTCCATTTTATCCATTTTCTTTCTGTTCTCCTGTCTTTTCCAGTTCAGATGTCCTGCCTTCAAAGTCACTAATTCTGTCTTCAAGCAATTCAAATCTGCTCCTATGTGTCTCTATTTTTTTTTCCCCACTCTGTTTTTCTTTATTTATCCTCCGCTCCCCCAAATGGTTCTCTCGTCTGTCTGCTCATTTGCTCTCCTTCTCCAGGTGGCTCCAGGAACCGAACCCAGGACCTCTCACGTGAGAGGCGAGTGCCCAACGGCCTGAGCCATATCCACTCCCTGTGGGCTGTGGCACCTGCTGGCTTTTGGCATCCGCTCGTTGTGGTAGGGGCAGCAGTGTGTAGCTCATTGTGGTGGGGGCGGTGTCTGCTCATCTTTTTTTGTGGTGGAAAGGAGGCACCGGGACCTTCCGTATGGTAGGCGGACATCCAATTCCCTCTGATATATTTTTAATCTCATCAATCATGTCTTTCATTCCCGTAAGGTCTATTACTTTTCTTTGTGGGCTTTCAGTTTATTCTTTATGCTCTCCCAGTGTCTTAATATCTTTCTTTAGTCATATTTTCTATAAATTCTTTCAAGTGATATAGGAGCGTTGCGTGTAAAACAATCACTGATTGTCTTAAATCCTATATTTCCTCAGGATATTTGGTTTGTTCTTTTGGCTGGGCTATCTCTTCCTATTGCCTGGTATAGCTGGTAATTTTTTGCTGATGTCTAGGCATACGAATATGTTGATGAATTTACTCTGGTGGCCAATTTCTCTCTCTTGCCAATTGTTTATTTTTTTTCCACAGCTTTTATTTTATATTTGGTTCAACTTATTCTCAGTCTTTAAAATTGCCCAGCTTAATTTTTCAAAATCAGACCAGGGACTCACTAGTGTGGGGCAGATTTTCTCCCAGGGGTTGGTACAGCAAGCGTGAGGTTTTTTCCATGCAATTTCCAGACTGGCCAACAGATGGCACTACTTAGTGCCTCGTTCCACTAAGGTGTTTCAGTCTCAGCTTTCCTGTGTTCCTGTGTGGACTCTCCAGAGTGGAGATTCAAAGCAGGCTCTGCTAGCCAAATTCACTGAAGAAAAGCACCCTGACCTCCCTTCCCTTTTCCCTTGAAACAGCTGACAGGAAGATGTCTGTTCCCCTCTCAGTTGGCTGCAGTGAGCCAGGGGTTTTACCCCAGCTTAATATCTTGGAGGTGGGGGAGGGGAGCCGTTCCTGGCTGCCACAGAATCTTGGTAACTCGTGTTTGTAGTTTCAGCTTCTTCATCTCTCTGTCCCTCACCCTCCTGGGTGTTGTGTAGCACTGTCCTTGTCTGCTGGCTCCAAAAGCAGGTCCCTCAGACAGTTTTTGGCTCTTCATTGTTTTTGTGAGAGCATTTAGCTTTGCCTGTTAGTCTGTCACCATCTTCCCACATTCCTTAATGTTTGTTTTGTAATAACAGATTCATGTTAAACACGTTACAATAGTTGCCTTTTTGTGTGCGGGTAGATGAAAATGGAGAGTGAAGATAAAATTAATAAAACAATTTTTTTTTTTTTTTTTTTTTTTTTTTTTTTTTTTATTTTACCGGGAGGTCCCGGGGATCGAACCCGGGTCCCTCCATATGGTAGACGGACGCTCAACCAGTTGAGCCACCTCCGCCCCCCTAATAAAACAATTTAATAGAATTGTTAGATAATAAAGCTTAGGTAATCTCCAAAGAACTAGAATCAAAAGACCAAAAATATGGAATGTGAACAAGAAAAATAGAGAATCATCAATCCAGGAGGTCTAACTCTTAAAAAATAGGAGTTCTAGAAAGAGAAATTGAGAAAAATAATTCAAACAAATATTTCAAGAAAATTTCTCAAAAATAAGGAATTTGAATTTGCAAAATGAAAGAGCCCACTAAGCATTCATGACAAAATGATGAAAAGCCCCACATGGTAACATATCATGGTGAAATTAAGGACAGCCAGGGATAAAGCTTCCAGAGAAAGTGGGGAAGAGTTATATACCAGTGCTATCTTCAAATTTCTGAGGAAAATATTTTCAACCTTAGAATTCATTGCCAAAGCACAATGTCAATGAAATATGAAGCTAAAATAAAGTATGACACCCTTGAAATATATTAAGAAATATATTTTGGGGAGCAGATGTAGCTCAAGTGGTTGAGCACCTGCTTCCCATGTACGAGGTCCCAGGTTCAATCACCACTACCTCCGAAAAACAAAGAAACAAAAAAACCAAACTCTCATTGGGGGAGCGGATGTAGCTCAGTGGTTGAGCACTTGCTTCCCATGTACAAGGTCCTAAATTCAATCCCTAGTGCCTCCTAAAGAAAAAACTATATATATATTTGAAGGACAGAAAAATGAACACATACACATAGTCAAAATATCTCACAAATTTAGTAAAGAGACGACACAATTGACCAAGCTTGATTTTGAAGAGATAGAACCCTGTATATACTCATATACCCCTCCACAAATAGAGCATATACACTATTTTCAAGCATACTGTGATGGTTTGATGCTTTATGGACCTCAGAAAATGTGTGTTCTTGGAGTTAATCCATTTCTGTGGGTGTGGACCTATTGAGAGTGGGACATTTTGATTAGGTTATTTCAGTTAAGACATGGCCCAGGGTGGATCTTAATCCGCTTACTGTAGTCCTTTATAAACGTGATGAATACAGAGAGAGAGACAAATAGAAAGCCAGGGAAGCAAGAAGCTGAAGGAAGGAAACCCAAAAAAGAAGGGAGAGACTAGCAGAAGCCGCCATGTCACAGAGGACTCCAGAATCACTGGTAGCTGATCTTTGGGAAGAAAGCATCGCCTGATGATGTCTTGATTTGGACATTTTTCTCAGCCTCAGAACTGTAAGCTTTTAAACTTAATAAATCCCCATTGTAAAAGCCAACCCATTTCTGGTATGTGCTTTTGACAGACCAGGAGACTAAAACACATACCTAAAAGTTACAAATTTGCATTAAGTCATAATGGAAATTTCATCAGATTATGTGGGATCAGTGTCATTTAGAGCATATTCTTTGATCTCAGTTTAATTAAATTAAAAATCCACAACATAATGAACTTAGAATATATACATTTCAAAAGTAATTTTAGGGAAGCGGCTGTGGCTCGATCAGTAGGGCTCCCGTTTACCATATGGGAGGCCCCGGGTTCGGTTCCCGGGGCCTCCTGGTGAAGGCAAGTCCGCCCACACGGCATGGTTAGCTGACCCAGCGAGCACGAGCAGCAAGGGGGGGATAAATGAATAAATAAATAAAATCTTTTTTTTAAAAAAAAAAAAGTAATTTTAAATAATTCATGAGATAAAATCAGTAAAAATTACAAAATATTTAGAACTCTGACAGAAATACATCTGAGCTTGTAGGTTACAGTTAATGTAGTGAACAGACATTTCTTGGCTTAAAAATACTGTTTTTTTGTTTTGTTTTGTTTTGTTTTGTTTTAAGATAGAAAATAAAGAATTAAGCTTCAACTCTTGGAACTAGTAAAAGAACAGTAGAATAAAACCAAAGGTTAAAAAGGAATAAAAATGATAAAGCAGAAATGAATGAAATAAAAGACAAATAATGAAAGCAGTAAAGGTCAACAGACAAACTTCTAACAGAAGTGGTCAAGGTAAAAAGGTACAAAGTCAATATAAGACAACAAGAATATAACCACAAAAAACAAAGAAAAAAAAGAATATAACCATAGATAAAATAAAAATTTTAATCCTAAAATCATTCCATGAATACATTGTGCCAATAAATTTGGATATTAGATGACATTGAACAATTTTCTAGAAAAATGTAATTTGCCTAAATTAATCTGAGAAATGGAAAAATGAATAAATTAATCACTTAATCACCAGTAAATGTGAAATAGAAAACAAAAAACAAGCTCCCTTATGCCCTCCCCCAACCCAAAAGGCACCAAATAATAGTTTTAGAGTTCCTCTGAAGAGAAATAGAGCTCTCCATTTTACAGGATTCATTCAACATATATTTCTAGAGTACCTATACTTACATACATTAGTGAAAAAACAAAATTATTTGATACCCAGAGAAGCCAAGAAGGACAGTATAAAATATGTATATATAAAACAGGGATGCTAAAATCTTAAGTAAAATATTATTAAATTTAACCCGCCGATAATTAATGAAAGAATACATACAACTCAATCAAGTAGTGTTGATCCCAGATATACAAAGTTGATTTAACACCAAGAAAACCTATTAATGTAACCTATCACTTTTAACAAATTAAAGGAGAAAAAAGTATCCAGCGTATTCATTGAGCAGATTTTTTTTTTTTAAATAACTATCTTTTTTTTTTTTTTTTTTTTTTTTAAGTATTTATTTATTTATCCCCCTTTTGCTGCTTGTGCTCACTGTGTCCGTTTGCGTTTGTGTTTTTCTGTGTCTGCTTGTCTCCCTTTGTTGTGTCATCTGCTGCATCAGCTCACCGCGCCACACGGGCCGGCTTGCCTTCACCAGGAGGCCCCGGGAATGGAACACAGGGCCTCCCATATGGTAAATGGGAGCCCAACCAATTGGGCCACAGCCGCTTCCCGATTGAGCAGATATTTATTGAGCATCCACTACGTGCCAGGAATTAGACGCTGATGGTACAGCTGTGTACAAACCAGATTCCCTATTTTCATAGAGCATATGTTCTCATCTAAGCAGATGATAAATAAGTTAGGTGATATTATAAAAGCTAGATAGTTATGGGGGATAGAGTGATAATCATTATTAATAGTATCACACCTTAAATATAAACCCTCAGTCCCCACTTTCCATCTCTGTAGTATTTCAGTCTCTTTGGCATTTCCATGTCTCCCTAAGGATAGTTTGAAGACCCCTGCTATGAAATAATGAGATAATTAGGTTAAATATTTTTGTACAGAAAATATGGTAACATCACTGAAATTAAGTTCCTGGCTGGCCTGGTCTCTGTCATATAGTAATTAAGACTGTCAATTTGATTTTTTTTTTTTTTTTTTTTTTTTTTTAACCGGGAGGTACCGGGGATCGAACCCTGGTCTCTCCATATGGTAGACGGACGCCGAACCTCTTGAGCCACATCCGTTTCCCGTAGACTGTCAATTTGAAAATTAAAAATTTGAAATTCTTGTTTAAGGGTGATAATTTAAAATGTATGGAAGTTGTGGTTCTTAGTAAAAAATTGAAATTTAAAAAAAAAAAAAAAAAAAAAAAAATTGAAATTTAAAGACTGCCCATATACATACTTTTTTTTTTTTTTACATAGAACAATTTCACTTTTATGTATCATAAAAGGACTAAAAAAAAAAAAAAAAAAGCTGTTTCTTGGTTTATTAATTAGATATTGTAGTGTAATAGCTCAGTCTAGTTCTAAAGTTGTGAGCATTCCTGTAGGAGTTTGAATGCAGTGCTAAATTATGAAGCAAAAGTCATATAAATTAAATCAAATAGAAAGACCTATCCTTAATCTTAGATAAGCAATTTCACAAATATACCCCTAACATAAGTCATTATTAGGGTGAACAGTACAGAGTCTGAATATATAACTTTACAAAGATTTCTAGTTATATAATCCCAAAAAAACATGTTTATTAGAGCTCACATAAACACTTAGTTCAGAAAAATTTCTGAACTCTTCTTTTGGCTTTTTGGATGTCTATTGGTTCCCTTTGTTTAATCCCTACAAAAGAATTAAATTCCTATGCCTTTTTTTTTTTTTTTTTTTTTTTTTTTTTTTAACCAGGTGGTCCTGGGGATCGAACCTAGGTCCCTCCATATAGGAGACGGAGGCCCAACCACTTGAGCCACATCCGCCCCCAATTCTTATGCCTTGACTTTATTAAAATACTACTTTAACTGGGAGCTCCTTGTAAAAATGTATCTTACAGAAATTTTTATGGTCATTTACTTTAAATAACATCAAAAGCAAAATTGTATAAGGTATTTTAGGTTTGTTATGTTAGACTTCCAGTTTACCCCCTTATGAAATAAAAGTATATTTTTCCTAAGATGCCTCTGAGACAACAGTCAAGATAGGGGCTGATTCCCAAAAGATGTGTCCATAAAGAATGTGCAAAAAGGTCTTTGACTTTGCCTAGCCCAAGGGTTTCAGATTTGCAATCAGTAAACTAATCAGTCAATAGACATGTTCTATTTGTTCTACACAGTGTTTCTAAAAAAATAAATAAAATTGTTTTCCAATATTTTAAATTTGAGATTTCATATAATCTTGATTTCCAGTCTCCTTTAAAATTTCAGATCATCCGATGATGCTGACTTAAATTCCCAATGGTAACAATTGGCCAGGGTTTAGGCCAAGGGCTGCATGAACTACATACTCTCCAGTTCTCTGAAGATCCCACCATTTCTTAATGTTTCACTTCATTCACTTCCTTTTCCTGTGATCCTTACTAATATTCCAAGCTGTTTGTTTGTTTGTTTGTTTGTTTTTTAAAAAAATGCTTCTAGTTGATTGTGGTCTGGGAAACTAGAATAAATTAAAGGGTTTTTTTTGTTGTTGTTTTTTTTAACTTTTGAACTTGGGCTAGCATTGCCATCTCTATTCCCCTGGACTGTTCTATGTCTTTAGGAGTATATGTATATATTCATATATTTCTGTCTGTCTATTTAGATAGATATAACTATATGTATATCAATACTTTATTGACTTATTCAAGTATTTGATTCGGATTCTTCTGGAATCTGGTAGTTTCTATAAGTAAAATGTTTGGGAGTTCAGTGAAGTTTTTTAAACGTTCTGATTTTGTTAAGCAATGATATAACTTAGAATTAACAACTTCTCAAATCTAAAGCATTAAAAACATTTGTTTAATCTCTTCCATATGTGTCATTAGAATGTGTACTTGGGGTAGTCATTTATAATGTCATCAATACTGCTTTCTACATACTTCTGGAGCTCCTCCTTCTTACACTTTCTGACCGTCTGTCACTGAATGGGAGAACAGTTTGGACCAAAGAGTTAATTGCCAATATGAGGCCTTTCAGGGCTCCCTTTTTCTGCTGCTGCAACTGAAGGTGTTTTAGAGAATGTCTGTGTACCGTAAGTCATCCTCTCACAGACAGGGATGACTACTACATGGAGCAGAACTCTTCACTAGCCAGTAATAGAGCTGTAGAGTGAGCAAGAAATAAGTCTTTGTTGTTTTAAGCTACAGATATTTTTGAAGTTATTCATTACTACAGCTTAACCTAACTACTTGATACTACACTGTACCATTAAAGTTAGTAGAGAATAACATGATAATTAAAACAATTAATTAAAGGCAGTCGTTTTAAATAAAATTGTTTTTGTCTTTTGGGTTAATTATTTCCAAGTTGTGAGTATCATCAAAGGCTTAAATTTAAAATTTGCGGCTCTTATTTGAGAATGTATATAAAAGATAATGCCAGAGTTCACAAAATATTTTGCAGAATCAGCACAGTGTTATGTACATAAAGATAGTTCAAAGATGATCAAGGCTTATCAGTGAGAATCCTGCTTGTTATAAATGGTTTTGATTATGTTTTCTTTTGTTTTTGTTTTTGGTGGTTATTTTTTCTAAAGAGTGGTAGAGAACTGAAAGTTTTTAAGAAAACATGGCTTGTTTGATTATAGATACGTGTGGCATAACACATAATTTTGTGATGAAAGTTTAGAGCTGGAAGAACCCTTAGATATCATGTAATAAAGCATGTGTTATGAAAGATGAAATAGAAAACATACTTGAATTACCCACTTGTAATTATTTTTAGATTTTAAAATACCGTTTTTTAAATCAATTTTATTGATACATATTCATAAAGCCTGCAATCCATCCAAAGTGTACAATCATTGTTATTTGGTATAATCACAGAGTTGTGTGTTCATCACTTCAGTCAATATTAGAGCATTTTCTTTACTCCAATAATAATAATAAACAAAAAACAGACCAAAAAACCCTCTACCCTTTAATAATCACCTCTCAATCTCTGGATCCTTCCCCTGCCAAACATAGCAGCTATTCTAATTCTGTCACTCTGTTGTATTTGTATTTATGTTTTATATAGACGGTGTCAAACAATATGTATTACCTTTTGTCCAGTTTCTTACACTTAGTACATTTCCTTTTTTTAAAATCTTAATGGAAGATTATTAATATATTACTTTACACTACTATCCATAGTTTGCTTTAGTTTTATTTTTGCCTATTAACATCTTGTAACATTAACATACATTTATTCTGCTTCAAAGAAAAACAGTCTTATATATGCATTATTACCCATGCTCATATTTCACATGAGGTTTCACTATGCTATACAGTCCCATGTTACATTTTTAGCTTTCCTTCTAGTAATATACCTGACCTTAGACTTCCCTTTCAACCAGTCATACCGATGTATTAGCACTGCTAGTTACAAACATTATGATGTGCTTTCACCATTTCTATTCATTTCCCAAGATTTACAAACAACCTTTTTACCAGTTCTGCACAGATTAAACCTCGACTTTCCATTCCCTAAGCTCATTCTATTTTCTGGTGACCTATATTCTAGTTATTAACTCCATGAATTTACACAATATATTCAGTTCATAATAGCATGGTTACATAGTGTTTGTCCTTTTGTGTCTGGCTTGTTTCACTCAACATGTCCTCCAGGTTCATTCATGTTATATGCTGCATGACTTTGTACAGCTGAATAATATTCCATCGTATGTATACACCACAATGTATACATGTATATAATGTTTGAATTACCCACTTATAATCATTTTGTAATCATTTCATTTCTTTTGGTATGTACAAAGAGATGAGATTGCCAGGTCATTTTGTAATTCTATATTTAACTTTCTGGAGGATAAGTCTTGATTCTTTTATTTGATTTTTACTTCCCAGTTCTTCACATCACTCCATTCTGTGTAATTCTTCCTGAATTTCAGATTATTCCTTCTCTGGACCAGTGGCATTCAACTTTACTTTGTATACTAGGAAGTGGAATTTTTTCAAAATTTGGGTTCCTTTAGATTCAAGTAACTTAAACCTGACTCAAACTGCTTTTGTAACAGGAAATGTTAAGGTAGGACACAGTCATGGCCTGCTTCTGATTTCCTAAAGTTATCCTAGGATGACTGCTTGCCATAAATCATGCAATATTTTGCCTTTGTTTATATCTAACATGAGAGAAGAGAGAAAGCCCTCTGTTTTCCCAAAAGCCAAAAAAGCTAGCTCCTATTATCTTTCACTGGTCCAAAGTTACTTGGATTTTTCATCTTATTCATCCTTAAGGGATATGGAATTACTTGTGAATGGCCAGACTGTTGATATGGGGTGTAACGGGTATTATGACGTCAATCACAGCATCCACTCCATAGGAAGTAAAGCCTTGAGTGTACATATTTTTATATCTACAAGCACACAGCTAATTTTGAGAACTGCTCTACTTCCTGATTCAAGCCTTAAAAATGGTGGTTGTGGTGGTGCCTTTTTTTCCTTCTTATTTTCCAATGGAACACATTTACTCTGTATTACAGTTTGCTTTAACTTATTTTGATTTCTACTGCAAAGGCTAAAGTTTTAATCAGCCTTGGTTAAGGCTCCAAGGAAAAACAGTTCATAATTAAGGATAAGGATTGAAAAACATTCATAATTATCATTTAAATTTTATTAGCCAGCCATGTGAAATAGTTTCTGATTCTCTTGCTATTGTTGGAGATCCTTTGGCTATGTGTTGTTTGACAAATGAGTTAATCACTGATAGTATAATGGCAAAAAGGAGTATTTTTAACTATTTAGAACAAAGTAATCCCATTTATCCCAAACACTAAGAATAAAAGCAATAAAGAATTCTCAGCCTCATTACTTAGCCTTAAAACCCACGTAGTTTATTTTTGGGAATATCTCTTAAGCTCCCATTTAATGCTTGTTTATTTTAAAAACCATGTCTAACAAGATTATTTCTTTGGTTTATCAGAGAGCAGGGATTCCATATTCTCATAGATATTCAGCCAGAAGTGACAGCTAACAACATGACAATAAGAAAGAGGGAATAAAAATTTTTTTTTTAATATATACTTATATATATATATGTATATATCAGGAATTACTCAAGAAATTTAGCAATTAGGACAACTTTTTCTAGAAAATAGCTCTGTATTCATAAATGGGTCTTAAGGTCTCATTACAAAACAGTAGGCTATTTCGGGATTATAATGATTATCTATTGTAACCAAGAAAGTTACATTAGTTTAAGGGTAGTCTTTAAAAAGGTAAAGTAAGGTAAAATTTGCTTTTGAAATATTTCAATCAAAATGATAAAATACAATTTTAGTGCTTGGAAAAACTGTTTTTTTTTTTTCTTTGTGAATTATCCAGGGCCTATTATTTTTAAATCTTGCCAAGTTTTCCTTACCCCTTCTTCCACCCCCAATCAGTGCAAAATAGTTTAGTTTTAACCCAGATATCATCATAAAAGGAAATCTTTATGAGTAATCAAGTATTATACTATTGGTTGGCCTTGCCACAAGTTGTTCCTCAAATCCCTGATTTTTTAAATAGATATTTTATTTTTACATTTTAATATTTGTCAACTCTAGATGATCCTGAAATCAGTGGGTATATTTTATAGCAGTAGTGTTCCCCACTTGAGTCATCTGCAATCAAGGAAGGAAATATATTTTCTGTGAAGAGTACCCATGTTGCTGATAAATTTTGTTAGTGCCATTAATTGAGAGTTTATTGTGTAAATGTTGGTGAGAGTCCCTTTAATTTTGTAGATATTAGTACTTTTTTCTAGACTAGTAGCTGTTTTAAGAAATACAGTTAAATTTTTAATAAAACTGAAAGTACATGTAATCCATTCAGGTTTTTTGCATAACATCATTCTATTGGTATACCACATGAAAACTGAAATAATTCTGTGTTTTTTTTCCTATGTTAAATTCTTCAGTTCTAATATGAAGGGGTTTTTGTTTCATTTATATTGACCCAAGGGAGTAGAAAAAAAAAATGGTATTTAGGCGCCATCTGCTGTTCTATAATATATTTCATCTACTTCAGTAAAACTTGCAGGGAGTGGATTCAAATGAGGTGGGTGTTTTTTTTGTTTTGTTTTGTTTTGTTTTTTGCTTTGTTTTGTTTTGTTTCTGTTTGCTGATATGAAGCACACATACACACAAAATCTGCCTATATTACCAGCTGCCAAGCCTTGTAATTTTGGTGGTAAGAAATAGGCTTATGTAAAAAAAAATATTTCTCAACTCTTTATCTGCCACTTTCTCATATTCATTCAAGGCCTCTGATTTGAGCACCTCCTTGTCTCGTTTTCTATGTCTGACCTTGACAAGAGCTCCTAAGACAGGTTCCTTTGTACATATTTTAAAAAATCTCCCTCCTCTGCCACAGCCTAACCCATGCTTTACTAGGCAGTAGCTTCCTTTACTTTGTTTCAATAAAGATTCCTTTGTTGTTTTTATTTGTTTGTTTGTTTTTTAAGATTTATTTATTTATTTACCACCCCCACCCCCCATTGTTTTAAGCTTGCTGTCAGCTGTGTGTTGTTCTTTGTCTGCTTGTCTTCTCTTTAGACAGCACCAGGAACCGATCCTGGGACCTTCCAGAATGGGAGAGAGGTGCTCAATCTCTTGCACCACCTCAGCTCCCTGGTCTGCTGCCTCTCTTATCGTCTCTCCTCTGTGTCTCTTTTTGTTGCGTCATCTTGCTGCGCCAGCTCTCCACGCGGGCCAGCTCACCTTTCACCAGGAGGCCCTGAGAATCAAACCCTGGACCTCCTAGAATTTTTTGAATCCTGCTCCAGATTTGTTTTAATGCCTTTCTGGTGATGGGTCACATGACTTATCACTTTGTATTCAGTATCTCATTTAGACCCTATATGGTAGATGGGAGCCCAATCACTTGAGCCACATCTGTTTCCCAAGATTCCTTTATTTTTGTGTCTTCCAGAAATCTATTGAAATCTCTGCATTGAAGGCTTCTAACCTGGTCTCTTTGTGTAGGTGTTTATATCTTTTTATTTCCTTAATAATCATTTTAAAGAGTCTTAGAGATAAAAATGGATCTACCTAGGCTGCCATTTTCCCCTAAGTTTTTATTTTTAAAAGTTTAAAATTGAAACATACTAAGAAAGTAATTTGAACGTTAGATCCTAAAAGTGATAGTATGGTGATTTCACTATACTAGAAAGGGATTTCCTGATTTTCATGTTGTATTTTACAGATAATGATAGTATCTATACATGTATCCTAGCAGTGAATTATGGCAAAAACATTAGCAGCGGAGAGTGGGTCATGTTTTTTGTTTATAAGTTGCATTGAGAAAGGAGTCTGAGATGAGAATGTTGGGAAAGACTTCATAGACGATGTGAAACTTGACTGAATACTGAATGATAACCTTATATAAGTAGAGAGACGAAAGATAGATGGTTCTAAGCAAGAAGACCAAAGTGAACAAAGGCATGGTGATATAAATATATATAACATGTCCTGGAAATAAGATAGACTAAAACAGTTGGACCAATAATCAGCAGGTCTTCCTTTATAGGAACTATGGAGATAATACATGTATCTGGCATGGAGTAAGAACTTCATAAATATTAGCACGTTTTTATTGTTGGCTGGTGATATTGGCTGTATTGTTGATTATGTTCTTGTTAAAGAAGTAATATAAAACAGAATAAGATTGTGAGTTTCTTGGGAAGCGGCTGTGGCTCAATCAGTAGGGCTCCCGTTTACCATATGGGAGGCCCCGGGTTCGGTTCCCGGGGCCTCCTGGTGAGGGCAGGCCCGCCCGCACGGCGTGGTTGGCTGACCCGGCGAGCACAAGCAGCAAGGGGGGGGATAAATGAATAAATAAATAAAATCTTTAAAAAAAAAAAAAAAGATTGTGAGTTCCTGAATCAAATCTTAGCCCTACCTCTTACGTAGGTATGTAACTTCTAGAATGTCAATCTCTCTAAACCTGTTTCCACATCTATAAAATGGGAATAACAGTATCAACCTCATAGGGTAGTGTTAACGATTAAATGAGATACTGAAGTCCTTGATACAGTGCCTGGTTCATAACAAGTACTTTAGTAAATGTCAGTTCTTATTCCTTCCTAACTTGATAATTCATTATTTGAATTTGAATGACTTAATGCTAATCTCAAAAATCATATTTGTACTTAAATGATGAATGTTTGTCATGATTGAAGAAATTTAAAAATATGTGGTCGAGAAAATATGGAAACAACCTTAACAGTAGTGGACTGGTTACCGTTAAATAAATCATGGCACATTCATATTATGCAGCCATTGGAAACTGTTTCAGAAAATTTCATGACATGTATCATGAACATATCTCATTAATGATACATGAAAATGAAAAAGCAAGTTATACCACAGTGCATACAGTGTTTCAATTAAATTATTTACTTTGTACAGAGAAAAATAACAAGAATATTCTAAAACATTAGTGGTGATAAACTGAGTGATGGGACTTACTGTGACTTTTTTTCTTTTGTGTGTTTTCTTTTATTGTCCAAATTTTTCCAAGTGAACATATTATTATAATTAGAAAAAAAAATGTGGCACATACTTAGAACTGTGGCAGGATTGTTGAAATCGTTTTATAGCTTCCCGAAATGACTAATGATACTTTATAAAGAGGAACTATTCATTTTTATCTGTGGTCAGCCCTTGGCATTTGTGAATTTAACACTGCATTTTCCTACTGTTCAGGAGCTATTCTAAACTTATCCATGATAGTAGTAATATGTAAAGGAATGATCATTTCAGCCTCACAGTTTTTGGAAGATTGAATTAAATAATATAAATAAGGTCCCGGGAGGCGGCTGTGGCTCAATCAGTAGGGCTCCCGTTTACCATATGGGAGGCCCCGGGTTCGGTTCCCGAGGCCTCCTGGTGAAGGCAAGCCCGCCCGCACGGCGTGGTTAGCTGACCCGGCAAGCACAAGCAGCAAGGGGGGGATAAATGAATAAATAAATAAAATCTTTTTAAAAAATAAATAAATAAATAAATAAGGTCCCTAAGCTGGAATTTGAAATATATTTTGAGTACACCTAGCAAATTTTGGCATCAAATCTCAATTATGATAATAGCTAATATTTGAATGTGTTATTCTCAATCTTATATAATCATCACAACAATTTTAAGACAGTAGATAGATACCATGATCATCTCTATTTTATAGATCAACTGTAACCCAGAATGGTTAAGGTACTTGTCCAAGATTTCCCAACTAGCAATCCTTGATTCTATCCAAGAGCCAAACACTGTTTCCAGACCTGTATCCTTAGTCACTGTGCTCTGCTGTCTTCAAAACTATTGATATTACAATATAAAAAGATCTGAGAAATCCATTATGAAAATAGTCCACTGTATATGTTCTGATTTTTTTGTATAAAATACTAACTTGCTAACACTCTGAAAAAAATATGACTTGAAAAGATATCATTTGATTTTTTAAAAATTTCTGTAAACATTTCCAAAAGGTATATGTTCCATTTCATGGTGTTCTTTTATAAGTAAATATCCTCCTAGTAATAAGTATATCCAATAATATTTAGCATGACTAATTTGTAGTTAGATAGTACAGTGGTTAAAAGTATGAGATTCTGGAGCCAGACTTTCTGGGTTCAAATTCTGCCTCTGCTACTTAATGTGGTTGTGACCTTGGACATATTGCTTAGCTTCTCTGTGCCTCATTTCTTCATCTGTAGAGTAGGAATAATAATATTTTCTTCATAGAGCTGATGTGAACAGTGGTTGCCTGCACATACAAATTTTTAGTGTTAGGTACACTGTTAGGAGGAGGAGGAGGAGTAGAACTATTTTTCCAGTTACTATCATTATTATCATCGTCATTTGATAAACTTTTTGAGGCATCCAAATTACTTTGTGGTGGGGAAAAAAATTATACTTGGAATCCTTGGACCTTAAATTTATTTTGATACCACTTACTAGTTTTCTAACCTCCAGCATTTAACCTTAATGCACCTCAGGTGCTCATCAATAAAACAAGCTAATATCTTACCTTTCAGATAATCTCTTGATCTATACTAGAAATAATGTTGCATTTCCGAAATTATGGCCTAACTATAGGACCATGAAAGGAAGATAACTAAAAATACTCAGCCTCTCTCTCTCTGGTGAGGTCCATTTTCCTTCTTTCATTAAATAGTTCTTTCTTGTGTGACTTCACAAAGAAAAGGTTACGCATTTCATGCTTGTAAGAATGTAATAGCCTTATTCTTATTCTGATCTTCATATTTTTCTAGGGAAAGTCTTGGTGTTTCCTTCCCCATAAAACTAAACTAAGAAAAGGCAATTCTAGAAATTTCTAAACTTCATGTGAAAATAAAATTAGGAACAGACTAAATTGTTTTCTTTTAAACCGTGAGCATATGATGGCTTGTGTCTTCTATTTTATATTTCTGTCACAATCTAGAGTGTGCCTCTAGTACGGCACTTATATTTTTTTCAATTATTTGTTTACATGTCTCATTCCCTACTAGATCAAGTCCATCAGTCAGACCTTTATATTTACAGTAACTAGCAGGTAGATGAATATTAACATTTTAGTTGATGACTTATTATGAATCATGGGTTAACTTAGAATTAGGTTTGAACTTAATTGTTAATTTGGTGATCTTAAATTAATGATGTACCTGATACTCTGATCAAATCTGCTTCTACTTGAAGTGTAAAGCTACTTTTATTTTTTATTTATTTTTTTTTTTATTTTACCGGGAGGTCCCGGGGATCGAACTCAGGTCCCTCCATATGGGAGACGGATGCCCAACCAGTTGAGCCATATCCGCGCCCTACTTTTATTTTTCATCAAGCTAAAGTTAGGAGTTCTTGTCAGTTCTGGGGACCACAAACATTATTTTTTAATACATGGTTTTGCTTTTGTCATCAGCAGATAATCCACTCTACATTATATGGCTATTTCTCAAAAGTTGCATGGCACATCTACCATGGAACATCAATATTGTACCACATATAAATAATTATACTAATCTATACTTCCTGACTCTTTACTCCTACTATGGTATATTTTCAGAGTGACAGTAGTCTTTTAATACTTTATCTCCGGGGGATGGATGTGGCTCAAAGGTTGGGCGTCCGTCTCCCATATGGAGAGACCCAGGTTCGATCCCCGGGACCTCCCGGTAAAAAAAAAAAAAAAAAAAAAAAATCTTTATCTCCTACCCAAATCACTCACTGGAACTTGAAATCAGTATATTATGGGTATATCCATGTACCCAGTTTTTGAATGTCCCTACAGATACCTCAAACTCAAAGTCCAAACCTGAACTCATTTTTTTCCTCCCCATCCTTCCCTGAGCCTTCAGTGGTCCCTACCTTAGTACATGGCACTACTAACAATTGGGTTGCCCAAACCAGTATTGTTCCTGGCTCTAATCTCTTTCCCTCCCTACCCATATCTAGTCAGTCACCAAGATTTATGAATTTACCTTGTGAATGTATGTCAAACTTATTCAATTCTTTTTGCCATAGTTCAAGTGATCTTCATCTCTCTTTTTTCTTTTTTTTTTTTTTTTTTTTTCTTTTTTTTTGAGGGACCAGGACCGGGAATTGAACCCCGGACTGCATATGTGGGAAGCTAGTGCTCAACCCCTAAGCCACATCGGCTCCCCTGGGTTGGTTTTTTTTTTGTTTGTTTGCTTGTTGTTTGTTTTTGTTTTTAGGAGACACCGGGGACCAAACCCGGGACCTCCCATGTGGGAAGCAGGCGCTCAACCACTTGAGCCACATCTACTCCCCAGTCTTCTTCTCTTGATTGCATTACTGCCATAGCCTCCTAACTGGTCTTCCCCTCGTCGTCTTCTACCATGAGTGCTGTCCATTTCCAATTGTTTTTACATTGCTTGGGTGATCTTTCTAAAACACAAAGCAGAACACATCACTGTCCTATTTTAAACCCATCAGTGACTATCCTTTGCCTTCAAGATAAAATCCAAATTAAAGTATTTTATAGCACCCTTCATAATCTGGCCTTTGCTTCACAGATCCTGGCACCATCAAAGATTGAATTGAATGTTCTTGTGTTTCCATGGTATTTTTTGCTTATCCCTATTTCAGCATATGACACAAAGTATTTATTATTATTTCCCTTATATAGTTGTCAGTGTCTCCCTTAAGCTGTTAGAAGACAAGTACAGTGTTCTGTTTGGTGGTTCTGTGTTTCACCGGTACCTAACACAGTGCCTGGCACATAATTTGTTGACCACACCTAAGCCAGGCAGTTTAGAATAGATATGTCTAAATTTCTTCTGTTGAAGTGAAGCTTTCTGTATGAGTTTTTAGTAGTCTTTATAATATCAAAGATGTAGCTTCTGAAGATTGTTATTGTTTGAAGTAGTCAAAGTATATATTGTATATATTTTTTCTTTGACCAGTCTTAGGTAATCCCTATAGTTCATGTTGTGGTAAAATTTCAGCAGAAGTGTGTGTATGTAATAACTGAACACATTAATGGGACTATTATATAAAAATATCCTGAATAATTTTTTAAAGTTGTAACTACATAAAATAAAATTAGTCATAAACAAATATCTGAATACAGCAGTTCGTTTTTTGTTGTGTTTTTTTTTTTTTTTTTTTTTTTTTAATTAAAAAGAACAGCTTTTTATAAGGATTTTACTTATAAATTTTGCCTTGATTCCAGTTTACTCATAAGTTTTTTTTAATAGTTGGAGGAAAGCTGTGGTAGTTCCCCAACTGTGTTAGAAACAGTTGTCAAGTCTGGTCTTTACACTGTGAGACAGGGAACTGTTTCTAAACACACAGTTGTTAGTAGCGCAGATTTGCCTAAGTTTCCAGTCTGATCTGTGGCTATGGGTAAGTAGTATGAAATATATATAGTATTTGTAGGGAAAAAACGTCTGTAATTTAAATTCCATAAACTACCCTATAACTTTAGGTTAGCCTATATAACCTGAGGTGTATAGACTTTAAACCCCAGCTGATGAATAGTACAGTTTTTAGCAAATCTTTAAGATAGTTATAGGTATATTTAAAAGTTAAGGTATACACTACCTTACCTCAAAAGGGATAGGCCTAAGTCTCTAAGCCTCTTTCTTTTGTTGAACTGAGTCCTAACATAAATTTTCAGTCTATTTAATACCACAAATTTCAAAGATAATTTTTTAAAGAAACATCCTTACTCTCCAGAAGCCTTTATTTATCCCTATGGTTCCTATTAATAGTGAAGATGCTATTATATAGAATTATAGAAAAATAAATCTAGAAATTATAAAATAAATACATATGTATATTTATATAACACTTTTAAATTGCATGATACTAGCTTTTTTATACTTTCAGAGGACTAATAAGAGTTTATTAATATAGTCTAAAACTTCAGGGGCGGATGTGGCTCAACTGGTTGGGCGTCCGTCTCCCATATGGAGGGACCTGGGTTCGATCCCCGGGACCTCCCGGTAAAAAAAAAAAAAAAAAAAAATACACATAAAACTTCACTAGCTGCTAGCTACATATGGCTGCTGACCACTTAAAACATAGCTAATTTAAATTGAAATGTGCTATAAGTATAAAAATACACCCTGGAATTTGAAGATTTCATATGAAAAAAAGAGAAAAAAAATCACAATGATTTTATATTGATAACATGTCAAATGATAATATTTTACATATATTGAGTTAAATATATTAAAATTAATTTCACTGTCTCTTTGCTAACATGGCTACTAGAAAACTTGGATCGCATTATATTTCTATTGGACAGCTCTAGTCTAGAACACTTTTTTCTAATGAAAAATTAAGTTTTCTTTAAGTTATAGTTGAAATCAGATGTTTTGGGTATAACAAAGACCCGCCTTTCTTCCATTTTCAGTAACACATAATTTCTTTCTAATGCCTCATCAGAAGTAACTATACTGTCCATATATCTACAATAGTCTTTTCAGAACAATCTATGCTTTTTCTGTCAAGCACCTCACAGTTCTTCCAGCCCCTACCCATTATCCATTTCCAAAGCTCTTTCCACATGTTAGGTATTTGTCATAGAAGCATCCCACTTTCTGGTACCAAAAACTGTTTTTGTTTACTAGCTACTAAAATAAATACTATACCATAGGTTGACTTAACATCAAGAATTTATTGGGGGAAACGGATGTGGCTCAAGAGGTTCGGCGTCCGTCTACCATATGGAGAGACCGGGGTTCGATCCCCGGTACCTCCCGGTAAAAAAAAAAAAAAAGAATTTATTGGGTCACCGTTTCAGAGGCTATAAGATCTTCCTCCCAGTTTGGTATCTTCTGGTTGGCCAGTAATCTTTGGGGTTCCTTGGCTCTTCTGTCACATGGCAATGAATGAACATGGCAGCATCTTTTCCTTTGCCTTCTGGGTTCTGTTACTTTCCAGCTTCTAGATGCTCCCATGGCTCTTGTCTCCATGTCCAGTTTCTTTTGAAGTCTTTTAAGGACTTCAGTCATATTGGATTGAGTCCCAGCCTCATTCAGTTTGGGCACACCTAAACTAATAACAGCTTTGAATTAGAAGTCCAGTACACTATCCATTGAGCTACAGAGCCTATTTAATAACAGTTTAAAAGGTCCTATTTATAAATGATTCACTCTGACAGAGACTTAACATGCTTTTTGTGGGGAACATGATTCAATCTCCAACAGATATCTAAACAGAAGATCAAGAAGAAAATGGAAGACTAAAATGATACTATAGGGAAGCGGCTGTGGCTCAATCAGTAGGGCTCCCGTTTACCATATGGGAGGCCCCGGGTTCGGTTCCCGGGGCCTCCTGGTGAAGGCAAGCCCGCCCGCACGGCGTGGTTAGCTGACCCAGCGAGCACAAGCAGCAAGGGGGGGATAAATGAATAAATAAATAAATAAATCTTTAAAAAAAAAAAAAAAATACTATAAACCAATTAGGCCTAACACTTCACCCTATAGCAGCATACTATACATTCTTCTCTAGTGCACATGGATCATTCTCTAGGATAAGACCATATGCTAGGTCACAAAACAAGTCTCCATAAATTTGAAAATATTGAAATCATATGATGTAACTTCTCCAACCACAATGGAATGAAGGTAGAAATCGATAGCAGAGAGAGAATGGGTAAATTCACAAGTGCATGGGCATTAAACTACATATTCTTAAACAACCAATAGGTCAAAAACGAAATCACAAATATCAGAACTTATGGGATGCTGCAATGGCAGTGCAATTTATGGCCCTAAATGCTTACATTAAAAAAGAAGAAAAATCTCAAATCAGAGACCTAACCTCACAAGTGTTGGGACTAGAAAAAGAAGAGTGAAATAAGCCCAAAGCCAAGCAGAAGGAAGGAAATAAAGATTAGAGTGGATAGAAATAAAAGAGAAACTAAAAAAAGCAATAGAGAGAATCAATGAAACCCAAAGTGGGTTCTTTGAAGAGATCAATAAAATCAACAAAGCTTCAGTTAAACTGACAAAAGATAAAGAGAGAGAAAGCTCATAACTAAAATCAGAAATGAAGCCGGGGTGGTGGTGGGGGGACATCACTACCGATCCCACAGAAATAATAAATATTATAAGAGGATACCATGAACAACTCTAACAAATTTGATAAACCTAGATAAAATGGAAAAATTTCTAGAACATGAAAACTACCTACACTGACTCTAGAAGAAATAGATAATCTCAACAGAACAGTAACAAGTAAAGAGATTGAATCAGTAATCAAAGACCTCCTAAAGAAGAGAAGCCCAGGACCAGATGGCTTCACTGGGTAATTTTCCCAAACATTCCAATCCTGTTCAAACTCATCCAAAAAACTGAAGAGGAGGGAACATTTCCTAACTGATTGTATGAGGCCAGCATCACCCAAATTCCAAAGCCAGATAGAAATACAAGAAAAGAAAATTACTGGGAAGCGGCTGTGGCTCAATCAGTAGGGCTCCCGTTTACCATATGGGAGGCCCTGGGTTTGGTTCCCGGGGCCTCCTGGTGAAGGCAAGCCTGCCCGCACGGCGTGGTTAGCTGACCCAGCGAGCACAAGCAGCAAGGGGGGGATAAATGAATAAATAAATAAAATCTTTAAAAAAAAAAAAAAAAGAAAAGAAAAGAAAATTACCAGTGTCTTTTATGAATATAGATGTAGAAATCCTCAACAAAGGGAAGCGGCTGTGGCTCAATCAGTAGGGCTCCCATTTACCATATGGGAGGCCCCGGGTTCGGTGGTTAGCTGACCCAGCAAGCACAAGCAGCAAGGGGGGGGGTAAATGAATAAATAAATAAAATCTTAAAAAAAAAAAAAAAAAAAAAATCCTCAACAAAATACTAGCAAACCGAATCCAACAGCACATTAAAAGAACTAATCAGGGTTCGGATATGGCTCAACTGGTTGGGCATCCGTCTCCCATATGGAGGGACCTGGGTTCGATCCCTGGGACCTCCCGGTAAAAAAATATAATAATAATAAATAAATAAATAAATAAATAAAATAAAAGAACTAATCACCATGATCTAGTGAGATTTATGCCAGATATGCATAATTGGTTCAATGTAAGAAAATTAATGTAACATACCACATTAATAGAACAAAGGGGAAAATTGTGATCTCAATTGATGAAGAAAAAGCCTTTGAGAAAATGTAGCACCCCTTCTTGATTTAAAAAAAAATCCTTAAACCAGGAATAAAAGAAGACTTCTTCAACATGATAAAGAACACATATGAAAAACCCACAACTAATATAATACTCAATGGTAAGAGGCTGAAAGCTTTCCAAGATTTGGAACAAGGCAAGAATGCCCACTGTCACCGCTCTTTTTATTTTACCAGGAGGTCCCGGGGATCGAACTCAGGTCCCTCCATATGGGAGACGGACGCCCAACCAGTTGAGCCACATCCGCCCCCTGTCACCGCTCTTAATTCAAAATTGTACTGGAAGTTCTAGCCAGAGCAGTTAGGCAAGAAAAAGAAATAAGGCATTCACATTGGAAAGGAAAACTTTAATTGATCCTATATATAAAAAGTCCTGAAAAATCTAGAACGCAACAAGAGCTAATAAATGAATTCAGCAAAATGACAGGATACAAGACCAACATGCAAAAATCAGTAGTATTTCCAAGCACAAGTAATGAACAATCCGAAGGGAAAATCAAGAAAAATTCCATTTTTAGTAGTAACCTCTTAAAAGAATCAAATACCTACGAATAAATTTAATCAAGGATGTAAAGTACTTCGTATATAGAAAACTACAAAGCATTGCTGAAAGAAATTAAAGAAGACCTAAATTAAAAAGACATTCCATGTTCATAGATTGTTAAGATGTCATTTCTGCCCAAAATTCAACCCAATGTCAATGAAAATTCCAGCAGCCTTCTTTGCAGAAATGGGTAAGCCAATCAAATTTATATGGAAGAGTAAGAACAAAATTGGAAGACTCACACTTCCCACTTTTAGAACTTATTACAAAGCTACACTGATCAAAACAATGTGGTCCTAGCACAATGGCAGACATATAGGCCAATGGAATCAAGGTGAGAGTTCAGAAGTAAACCACCATACCTGTGGCCAATTGATTTTTAACAATGGAGCCATGTCCACTCAATGGGGAAAGAAACGTCTCTTCAACACATGGTGCTGGGAAAACTGGATATAAATGTGCAAAAGAATGAATGTGGATGCCTGCCTTACACCATATACAAAAATTACCTCAAAATGGATCAAAGACCTAAGAAAGAGCCAAAACTATAAAATTCCTAGAAAAAAATAGGGAAGCATTTTCAGGATCTTGTATTCTAAAAGCACAAGCAACAAAAGAAAAAATAGATAAATGGGACTTCATCAAAATTAAAAACTTCTGTGAATCAAAGGACTTTATTATGAAAGTGAAATGACAACCTTCAGAATGGGAGAATGTATTTGGAAACCACATGGATATTTGGTTTAATATCCAGAATAAGACAAATGACCCACTTAAAAAATGGCCAAAAGATTTGAAAATACATTTCTCCAAAGAAGCATTAAATATAGAATTACCATATGACCTGGCAATCTCATTTCTTAAGTATATACCCAAAAGAATTGAAAGTAGGGACTCAAATAGATATTTGTTCATGGGTGTTCATAGTAGCATTATTCACAGTTGCCAGTGATGGAAGTAACCCAAGTGTCCATCAACTGATGAATAGATAAAATGTGGTATGTACTTACAATGGAATATTATTCAGCTGTAAAAAAAGGATTGAAGTTCCAATACATGCAATAACATGGATAAACCTTGAAGATATGTTAAATGAAACAAGCCAAACACAAGGACATATGGTCTCATTTATATGAAGTAATGAGTATGCAGAGTCATAGAGTCAGAAACTAGAATACAGGTTGTCAGGGGTGGGAGTAGGGAATGGGCAGTTAATGCTTACTTGGTACAGAGTTTCTGTTTTAGGGTTATGGAAGAATTTTGGTAATAGATGATAGTGATGGTAGCACAACATTTTGAATGTAATTGACACCACTGAATTGTATATTTGGAAATGGTTAAAATGGGAAATTTTAGGTTGAATAGATGTTAACAGAATAAAAAAACTTTAGGAAAAAAACTTAGTGTTATACAACACAGTGAACCCTAATATAAACTATGGACCACAGTTAATAGTATAATAATATTGTTTCATCAATTGTAACAAAATACCCCAATAATTCAAAGTGTTAACAATAGGGAAAACTATGTGTGATGGCAAGTATATGGGAACTCTGTACTTTCTGCTTAATTTTTCTGTAAATGTGTAATTTCTCTAATTAAAAAAGAAAACATAAAAGCAGAGAATAGCTGAAAAACACAATCAACATTCTTGTTATTTTAGACATGTTTAAACCATACTCTTAAAAATAGAGTGTAGGGAAGTGGATATAGCTCAAGCGATTGAGCTCCTGTCTACCACATGGGAGGTCCTGGGTTCAGTTCCCAGTACCTCCTGGAGAAGACAAGCAAGATAGTGAGCTGGCGTGACGGGCCGGCACAGCGAGCTGATGCAATAAGATGACACAACCAGAAGACACAAAAAGAAAAGACAATAAGAGGCACAACAAAGCAGGGAGCGGAGGTAGCTCAAGCAACTGAGCGCCTCTCTCCCACATGAGAGATCCCAGGTTTGGTTTCCAGTGCCTTCTAAAGAGAAGAGGAGCAGACACAGAGAGCAGACAGCGAGTGCAAACAACGGGGACAGGGGGAAAGGAATAAATCTTAAAAAAAAAAAAGAGAGAGAGAGTATAGATATTCTTTTCAAACACATCTGGAACATTTATAGAAATAAACTGCATATTAGACCACAAAGAGAAGGCTCCACAAATACCCAGGATGATATCACACCAGCTACACTTTTCTAGTATATGGGAAACCTTTACTTGGCTTTCCAAGTTTCATTTGAAAATGATGTTTATAGCATACATTTGAATAAAATAATAATAAAACATCTATTGGACAACTAAAATGAGCCAGGCCCATTGTCAAGATATTACCCTTATAATACCAGCAGGTCAAGAAATAAATCTGCCAGGGCGTGGATGTAGCTCAAGTGGTTGAGCTCCCAACCCCCACATGGGAGGTCCTGGGTTTAGTTCCCCTACCTCCTGAAAAAGCAAATGAACAACAAGGAAAACAAACAAAGAAAAAACAACTCAGGGAAGCTGATGGGGCTCAGTGGTTGAGTGCCAGCTTCCCACATACGAGGTCCCAGGTTCAATCCCCGGTACCTGAAAAAAAAAGAAAAAGAAAAACTTTGCCACCCAGTGAAGAAGGCTTTTATGTGCCCCATTTCAAGCATAACCCCCTTTCCAATAAAAGTGTTTTTGATGATCATTCTTTGCATTTCCTTTATAATTTTAATGCCAAAGTAGACATTCTTAAATAGTATAATTATTTTTCCCCATTGTTTTTTTTCTATGTAAATTGTTGAAGAAACTGGTAGTTTGACTTGTAGAGTTTTCTACAGGTTTGATTTGATTCAGATTTGAAGTTCTTGGCAAGACTTTATAGATGGTGGTGATATCAGATGATATATAATGTCTAATTGTTGTCCTTTTTGTGCTATTAGGAAACCATACTACACCTTTACAATCAGAAAATTTTCATCAAAACATTGTTATCTAATCTTTATATACCATTCAGTTTTCATAATAGTACTAATAACATCTTTCTAGCAAATGAATCCAGTTCAGAATTATATTAATTAGTTGCTATATCTCTAGTCTCCTGTAATCTGGAATACTTCCTCAGTTTTACTGTGAGTTCCAAGACTTTCACAGTTTTGAAGATTACAGGCCAGTTATTCTGTAGAAAAAATTAGGACAAATTAAGCTTTGTCTGATGTGTCTGCATAATCCGATTCAGTTTATGTATCTTTGTGAGGAATATCACAGAAGCGATGCTGTGATTTTATTGTTGCATGCTGTCAGGTGGCACACAGTTTAATTTGTCCCATTAATAATGATGTTTACTTTGATCACATGATGAGGCAGTAGCTGACTGGCATTTTTACTATAGAGTTACTCCTTTTCCCTTTGTACTTATTTTCTGGTGAGGTTCTTTGAATACCCTGTTCATCATCACACTTTGAATTTATTCATTTATTTCCTTATGTCAGTATGGATTTATGGTTTCCTATTTTATTGATTGGGTTATAATCTTTTATTATCATTATTAATTTTGATGCTCCAACACAGTTCTACACAGTTTACTCAGTTTACTCACAGTTACTCATACTCACTCTTACGTCCACACAGTTATATCTATGTTTATTTCTATATTCATTTATATATTGAAAACCATGGAGAAGCGGCTGTGGCTCAATCAGTAGGGCTCCCGTTTACCATGTGGGGGGCCCCGGGTTCAGTTCCCGGGGCCTCCTGGTGGGGGCGGGCCCGCCCGCACGGCGTGGTTGGCTGACCCAGCGAGCACAGGCAGCAGTGGGGGGATAAATGAATAAATAAATAAAATCTTTAAAAAAAAAAAAAAAAAAAAGAAAACCATGAGTTCACACTGATACCTCCAATTCCATTCCAACACCACTGGGTTAATCTAGCTTTTCTCTCTCTTTGTATTTATAACTCCCTTCTTTGACATTGAGAAACCTGGTTTCCATTATACTATTTATTTATTTGATCAATCCCTCTGTTGTAACTAATCTTCCATCGCTGCCATTCCCTCTCCTATGTGAATGCCCTTCTCTCCCTGCTCTGGCTCTGATTCCCCATTCCAGGTCTTCCCCCCAACCCCATTGGACTTCCTTCTTAACCATTCTCATGCTCCAGTACCCTTATGCCAGGCCACCCTTTGTGGACACCCTTTTCACCCTGATAGGTATTTTGATACTCTAATACTCTATACTGAGCTGCCCTTCTCCATGAGCACCCAACTCACCCCACTTCCCTCCTCATCCCATTTGTACTCTGACTACACAGTACGCATTTGTGCTCTTGACTACACAGTAGACACCCTCAATGCTCACACTCCCCTCGTTAGTTGGATATCCTCCTCACTTTTTTTTTTTCCTTAATGCCTTCCAAGTTTCATGTCATACCTTGATAGAGATCCACTGTAACATCATAAAAAATAATTTGGGGAGTGGATGTAGCTCAAGCAGTTGAGCACCTGCCTCCCAGGTTTGGTTCCCCATGCCTCCTAAAGAAAAAGCAAACAGACAATGAGCAGACAACAAGCAAAAACAATGAGCAAACAAACAAGGGAGCCATTTCATTAAAAGTATATATATTAATTTTTTTTCCCCTTGGTTTCTTCTAATGATTTTATAGTTTCTTTTTTAATATATTTTAAATATATGCTCTATTTGGAATTTATTTTGAAGTAAAAAGTAAAATAGAAATTCAGTTCTTCTTTCAAATGGTTATCCACTTGGCTAGAATTTTTTTTTTAATTTTATCTTCTCTAAAAATAACATAAAGTAATTTGAAGTTTTAAAAAAGTTTACTACATCCACAGAGCTTTTTGAAAAATGGCTGTCATTTTTCTTATTTGTTTATAACAGATGATGATGTACCTGCAGATATGGTTGCAGAAGAATCAGGTCCTGGTGCACAAAATAGTCCATATCAACTTCGTCGAAAAAGTCTTTTGCCGAAAAGAACAGCGTGTCCTACAAAGAGCAGTATGGAGGTAAATTAAATATAATTGCTCTTCTTTTTGTAATGGAAGAATTTTTAGGAAACAAACAAAAAAGGAAGTGCCATCATTTTTTTGGAACAGTGATTATGGTAAAAATATTTACTTAATTAGTTTTCATTTTATTTTTATTTTTGAAGGGTGCCTCAACTTCAACTACAGAAAACTTTGGTCATCGTGCAAAACGTGCAAGAGTATCTGGAAAATCACAAGATCTATCAGGTATTTCCTATAGGAAAACGAAGGATAGGTAATTTTTTAAGTGTTGTTTGATAACAAAAAATTAAATTAAGAACATATAGTTGATTACATTTGGGATTGAGAAGGTAATTATTACAGTATGCATTAGAACTCTAATCTTTCTTTTGTTGTATAAAGATATTTTTTATATATTTTAATGAGTTTCTTTTTTTTAATAGCTAAAAAAAACCTTGTAAACCAAGATAAAGGGAGATAAATATGTATCATCTATGAAAGCAAAATGCTTATAAAATGATTGCCTTCAAATAATAGAAGCTATTTAATAGATACAGTGAAAGCCATGCTTTTTAAATAATAAGTAAGTCATTGCTAGTTTGATAGATTGTTTATATTCTGTTTGTTAATCTCTATAGCAGCACCTGCTGAACAGTATCTTCAGGAGAAACTGCCAGATGAAGTGGTTCTAAAAATCTTCTCTTACTTGCTGGAACAGGATCTTTGTAGAGCAGCTTGTGTGTGTAAACGCTTCAGTGAACTTGCTAATGATCCAATTTTGTGGTAAGTGAAAACCTATTTCTTATTATCATGGGATATTGTTTGCTGCCCAAAATGCTAAAGATATAGTAGAGAAGTTGAAGTGTGAGTTGGTAGTTATAATTAAACAGTTGAAACAAAATTAAAATACTTGTAAATGTGTAATACTTTCTTTGCTGTTTATCAGTTAATAACAACAATGATTATGGGAAATGTTTTTCATTTAATTTCTTTTTAGAAAGAGAGCAAAATCTAATTTAAAATAATGAATTAAATCTAATAGTTTAACGAGAGTACAGGTTTTGTTCATCACTTTCTGAAAACAATTTGGCGGTTGTTTTCAGGAATCTTAAAATATGCATGCCCTTTGACCCAGTAACTCCAGAAAGTTTTGAAATAAACTAATATCCTGCAATAAGGGAGTAGATTAAGTAACCTATGTCATGTCTACATGGGAGGATTGTCATATAGCCACTAACACTGATTTTTTTTTTTTTTTTTTTTTTACCGGGAGGTACTGGGGATCGAACCCCGGTCTCTCCATATGGTAGACGGACGCCAAACCTCTTGCGCCACATCCGTTTCCCTAACACTGATTTTTTACAAGAGTTTTTAGTAACATGGGGAACAGTTATATTATGAAAAGTAAAAAGAGGATGCAAAACTTATGTGCCTGGGAAGCGGCTGTGGCTCAATCAGTAGGGCTCCTGTTTACCATATGGGAGGCCCCGGGTTCGGTTCCCGGGGCCTCCTGGTGAAGGCAAGCCCGCCCGCATGGCGTGGTTAGCTGACCCAGCGAGCACAAGCAGCACGGGGGGGATAAATGAATAAATAAAATCTTTAAAAAAAAAAAACAACTTATGTGCCTATGTAAACACAACTATAGTTAATGAATCCATCTATAAAAGAAAGACCAGAAAAAAATATAGTAAACTGTTAATGGTGAAATGGGGGAGCAGGTACGGCTCAACCGCTTGAGCACCTGCTTCCCACATGAGAAGGTCCTAGGTTCAGTTCCCGGTGCCTCCTGGGGGGAAAAAAAAAAACTCAGGAGAGCCAAATGTAGCTCAGTGGTTGAGTGCCGGCTTCCCACATATGAGGTTCTGGGTTCAATCCCCGGCCCTAGTACCTCAAAAAAAAGTGAATTGTACAAGAAATGATAATACTGTTACACCAATTATAAGATTTGATGGGGGGGTCGGATGTAGCTCAACTGGTTGGGCGTCCGTCTCCCATATGGAGGGACCCAGGTTCGATTCCCGGACCTCCCGGTAAAAAAAAAAAAAAAAAAAAAAAAGATTTGATGGTTGTTCTTGGTAGGATGTAAATGGACTGAAAATAGAGAAAGAATTAAATTCAAAATATTATGTTCGGGGAAGCGGCTGTGGCTCAATCAGTAGGGCTCCCGTTTACCATATGGGAGGCCCCGGGTTCGGTTCCCGGGGCCTCCTGGTGAAGGCAAGCCTGCCCGCAAGGCGTGGTTAGCTTGCCCAGCGAACACAAGCAGCAAGGGGGGCGATAAATGAATAAATAAATAAATAAAATCTTAAAAAAAAAAAAATATTATGTTCAAAATCTTCATTTTAAGTAATAACTGTTGAGACTTTTACATAAAGTGTGGCATTTTTCCTCTGAGTAAAAACAGTCAAATTTTGAAGAAATTGATAGTTTTTATTATTTTGGATGAACTCTTTTTCATATGCAGCTACATTATTTTAGCCAAAATCTGTTTTTACATTTAAAATTCTGTTTTTATATTCAGTTTTGTCTAATCTTATTCTTAATGACTTTAAAAATTTTTTAGTTTGGAAGTCTTCAAATAATTGTTACAGCTGTTTTAAACTTTATTAAATCCAAAGGGCATTTTATGAAGAAATATTTCATTCCTTTCCCTCTTCAGGAAACGATTATACATGGAAGTATTTGAATATACCCGCCCTATGATGCATCCTGAGCCTGGTAAATTCTACCAGATTAATCCAGAAGAATATGAACATCCAAATCCTTGGAAAGAGAGTTTTCAGCAGTTGGTATGAAGTATAAATGAAAAACATTGGTTTATATTACACATTTGCAAATAAAACCTTCTTTTTTAAAATGTAAACTTAAACTTAAGAATAGGTTTTAAAAATAAGCCAGTGAGCATTTATCAGCCAAAAAAATATTCAGCAATTCTTTTCACTACTGACATGTTGATTCACAATGTATCCAGTGACAGTAAATACACATAGCCTGAGGAGTAGTTATGATTTCTTTGGGTCTGTTTGAACTTTTATTTGTAAGTTTTTAGTAGCAGTTTGAGATTCTCATGTTTAGCTTAATTTTCATATGGTCCTTTATCAGTGGTTCTCAACTGGGACCATTTAGCTCCCCGGGGGACATTTGGCAGTGTCTGGAGACATTCTTGGTTGTCAAAATTCTAGGGGCAAAAGGGGTGACAGGTTCTACTGGTATCTAGTGGGTAAAGGCCAGGGATGTTGCTGAACATCCTGCAGTGTACAGGATAGCCCCCTACAACAAAGAATTATCTGACCTAAAATAGTAGTAGTGTCAAGGTTGAGAAACTCTGTCCTTTCCTACTGAGTCATAATCTGTTCCAGATTTTATACTGCACTATGGAACAAAGCTGAAATAATTGAGGACTTTTTATTTTCTTTTAATGTTTAGTAAATTAAGACTTTACATTAGTATTCAATGTTTGTTTTTATTCTGTCATTTTAGTATAAAGGTGCACATGTAAAGCCAGGATTTGCTGAACATTTCTACAGTAACCCTGCGAGATATAAAGGAAGAGAAAATATGTTGGTATGTTTGATTTGTATTATTATATGTTTGATTTGTATTATAAGACTTAAAATGGTAATCTCTCAGTTGTATACTGACACTTTTTTTTCCCCCTAGTATTATGATACCATTGAAGATGCTCTTGGTGGAGTACAAGAAGCTCATTTTGATGGACTTATCTTTGTTCATTCTGGAATATATACTGATGAATGGATATATATTGAATCACCAATCACCATGATTGGTGCAGGTATTTTGAATTGCATTATCACAAGAATTTTATTCATATTATTTGATTTACATGATGAATTTTAAAATACAAGTGACTTAAAATCCAGATAAAACTACTGCAGTCAAGAACCTTGATAATACTTTAATGATAGGACAGAATAGTAATGAAAATATCTTGCATATTTTATATGAAGGAAATGAAAACATAAGAGTTGGGAAATTATAGCTGTATATATTTTTTTATGCCAGTACTTTCTCCCACTGCCCTTCAGTCAGCTATTAAAGTACTTGTTAGTTTTGTCTTATATTTGAAAATAAAGATATTTTATTGCTTTGCTTTTAATGGAATTGAAATGTGATTTTTTATTATTTGGTTTTGTACTATTTCAGAGGTATTTTTATGGTCAAGTTTCTGAGAATAAATTTAATAAAATATTTATTAAACACTTCAGTCATTTGAAGAATTTTTCTACCTGATTTTTTAATCAGGTAGCAAAAATTAGCTAGTTTGAAAATTGAAAATGAATTAGTAATTATTAGTTCCTAGTGAAATTTGAATCTACTGTTCCTTAACTGCCCACCCCCACCTCCCATCATTACCATAAAGAAAAAGAAAGTTGGGGGAGGGGAATAGAAAATCATTACCTAGTGATTTTCATTAGCTTCCAAATCTAGGCCACTGTTGTAAATAAATTTAAATAAAGATGTCTCTCTCTGGGAAGTGGCTGTGGCTCAATCAGTGGGGCTCCCGTTTACCATATGGGAGGCCCCGGGTTCAGTTCCCGGGGCCACCTGGTGAAGGCAGGCCCGCCCGCGTGGCGTGGTTGGCTGACCCAGCGAGCACAAGCAGCAAGGGGGGGGATGAATGAATAAATAAATAAAATCTTTAAAAAAAAAAAAAAAAGATGTCTTTCTCTCCCCATCATTCTCTCCTTGTTCCCCAAACTGAGCCTTTTTTCCCCCCAGTGCTGCTATTGGTAGTGATTCTGTTTCCACAGGAAATTGTTTTTAATATGCCAATGCAGTTGATTAAATACTTATTTATAATTGAATCTTTTTTTTTTTTTTTTTAAAGATTTTATTTATTTATTCATTC
>JAKSZT010054030.1:39684225-39848353 GCA_026826555.1 Tolypeutes matacus
TTTTTTTTTTTTTAAAGATTTTATTTATTTATTCATTCATCCCCCCCCTTGCTGCTTGTGCTCGCTGGGTCAGCCAACCACGCCACGCGGGCGGGCCTGCCTTCACCAGGTGGCCCCGGGAACTGAACCCGGGGCCTCCCATATGGTAAACGGGAGCCCCACTGATTGAGCCACAGCCGCTTCCCTATAATTGAATCTTATATAGGAGATTTGTGTATAATGTAGTCAAATAACATCTCCTTAAATATGACTGCCCTTAGTAAAGACTGATAAAATACAACTGCCAGGGAGGCGGCTGTGGCTCAATCGGTAGGGCTCCCGTTTGCCATGTGGGAGGCCCCGCGTTCGGTTCCTGGGGCCTCCTGGTGAGGGTGGGCCCGCCTGCACGGCGTGGTTAGCTGACCCAGAGAGCACAAGCAGCAAGGGGGGGATAAATGAATAGATAAATAAAATCTTTAAAAAAATAAAAAAAAATACAACTGCCAAATTGATTATTAGTTCTATCTAATCAATACATGTTTTTTTTTTTGTTTTTTTTTTTAAGATTTTTTTTTTTTTTAAATCCCCCATCCCAAAATAAAAGTACCCAAATTAAAAATAAAGAAGATTCACAGAGTATTTTTACTGATTAAAAAGTAACTTTTTATTCCCATTTCGTTGTCTGATAAGTAATATGTTCTAAAATATCTTCTCCATAGCACCTGGAAAAGTAGCAGACAAAGTTATTATTGAAAACACTAGAGATTCAACCTTTGTTTTTATGGAAGGTTCTGAGGATGCTTATGTTGGATATATGACAATAAGGGTAAGAAATTTTAGGATTTAAAATATACATGTTGAAATCATTAAGGCAGTGGATGTTTATCTCAAACAAAATTTCTATTTTTCAGTTTAACCCTGATGACAAATCTGCTCAACACCACAATGCACACCACTGCTTAGAGATAACAGTAAACTGTAGCCCTATTATCGATCATTGTATTATCCGAAGTACATGTACAGGTTAGTGTTTGTTTCCTTTATCTTTTATCATAAACTGAGTCACTATGTTCTTGCCCATTAGGTTTTTAAATGAAGCAATTATTTTTTCTTACAGTTGGCTCTGCGGTATGTGTTAGTGGTCAAGGAGCATGTCCCACTATCAAGCACTGTAACATCAGCGACTGTGAAAATGTTGGACTTTATATAACAGATCATGCACAGGTATTTTTTTATTTTAATTTTTTTTTCTTTTGTAATTTTTAAAAGCTCTACTAATGTTTATTTCTTATTATTTGTTGTAGGGAATATATGAGGATAATGAAATTTCCAATAATGCTTTAGCTGGGATTTGGGTTAAAAATCATGGGAACCCAATTATTAGACGGAATCATATTCATCATGGACGTGATGTTGGTGTGTTCACATTTGATCATGGCATGGTAAGTTCTTAATAGAAAAACTGGTTTCTTTATCAGTTAAATTTTATATAGTTTCAGCTTTATTTTCTTATTATCAGATTTTCTGAATTGAAGAGTATAGCTGTAAGAGCAATTTCAGCATTATATTTTAAAATCAGTGTGCAGTATTCATTCTATAAATCCATGTATTAACATTAAATTTATGTAGAAAGGAGAGTTGGAGTCTTTAGGGAATTGTTGAGATCATTGAGAGGAGTATCGTCTAACCCAGTAGTTCTTATTCCCATAAGTGGGCATAAAAAAAAAAAATCACGCTTTTTAAAAATGAAAATTCTGGGAAGCGGCTGTGGCTCAATCAGTAGGGCTCCCGTTTACCATATGGGAGGCCCTGGGTTCGGTTTCCGGAGCCTCCTGGTGAAGGCAAGCCCGCCTGCACGGCGTGGTTAGCTGACCCAGCCAGCACAAGCAGCAAGGGGGGGATAAATGAATAAATAAATAAAATCTTAAAATCAAAAAAAAAAAAAAATGAAAATTCCTATATTCCACCCCAGACATAGTCAGGATTTCTGAAAATGGAGTTCAAGATAAATATATTTTTTAATGTGTACACTTCATGTATATGCCCAGGCTCATTCATTCCAGCTGGTGTTTGAAATGTGTGACACAGTTTGAATAGGGGCTGATCTAAAGAGCCTCCCTTTGTTTGGACTGCCTTGAGTAAAGGGTGTGTGGAGCTTAGTAGTAGAGAGGAGATATTTCACCTAGAGAGAGGCACTTAACAATTTGAAAACTGTTAAGCAGTTATGCTAGTCATTCTTATGGGTGACACTATGTTTTAAATATTATGTAATTTTACACAATTTTCTACAGACCCTACTTGCATTTTCTCGGGTCACTATTTCAAAATAATGTTGTCTTTTTCTATTCAGATATTCTTTTCATTTAATGTCTAATTTTCCTTGAAGTGATTTACAAATCCTAGTACAGCCTTGGTAAATTGTTGCAGTATCAAAGAAATGTGAGAGGAGCTGGTGATATGGTGGTAAAAGTCACAATTATGGTGAGGTCTTGTTGCCATTATATAATTATATATATTTAAGTAGAGTATGGACATTGGATTCACCTGCAGAGATTGTCTATCAGTGGTAAAGACAGTTTTTTGTTTTTGCTGTTTGTGCCTGAATCCCTAATGCAGAATTCTTTTTTTTTTTTTTAACTGAACTAGTCCATGAGGAGTACCCTTTTATCAAATGTTGATAAGACCTATAGTTTTAAACCAGTGGCAGATAATAGCTAGTTCCTGAGGTAACTGTAACCTGAGAAAAGCAATTCACTTACAACTCAGGCTTTAGCCTGAGCCTCTAGGTAAGAAAGCTAGTGAAAATGACCATTTAGTCTTCTGCAACTGGAACAAAGAAATTGGCATATTGTCATAGATTATAGCTTCCTTTTCCAATGATTTGGAGGGAGTGGGTAGGAGTTATGGGAATCTAGGCAAAGGTATGGAGGATGTTGTAACATAAGAGTCTTGAGAATCTGCCCTCCTTCAGAGGCCTGAACCAGTCAGTTTTCCAGTTCTCATAATGTAGATGCCCTCAGCAGGGATACCTGGTTTGTGAAGCAGGTTAAGAAGTTAACTAAAAGGCATGCTAAATTGGTAAAGGGAAATGTGCCTACAGTTTCTGCAAGCTGTTGTCATTCATAAAAGACCAGGTAATCATACACTTTTTTTTTTTTTTTTTTTTTTTTTTTTAATTTACTAGCTATAGTTCCTGAATGGAACTATACTATGCTGATATTTCATTGCCTTTGTTGCCTGTAGGCTATGCCCTCTGAATTACAATAATTCACACATTATGCAAGCCCCTATTTGAGGTACCAAGACACAAGTACAATTTCATTATGGCAGTGGTCACTTACGGGTTTTATAAGTGGCCAATTTTGCTTCATCTGTATCTCCTCACCCACTTCTTACTTCCTTCTTTATTCTCTGGATTATTTGGAAGCAAATCCCAGGCATCATCATTTCAATCACTGTTCAGTTTCCCAATTCTTTTTTTTAATAGTCAATCCATTGCAAAGTATTGTTTTTGTAAAATAAAATGTCAAAGCAGTACCAAATTGCTATACAACTTTTTCAACCTTTATTATTCATTTCCTTATGTAACTCATCATGGATGAGAAACAAACTGGTCATAGACTAGCACTTAGGACCACAGTTTGAGAGCACTCACTGCTTTAGATGACAGTCTCTGTTCTCTATGTTGAAATCCAGAAGACCTCCCACTTGTCCCTTCACTTCACCTCACCTTGAATAGTCTCCCCTAGATAAGGAAACTTTAAGTTTGACTTGTCTCTTGTGTCTGAGTTATTTCTTTGAGAATATTACTATGGCAATATCCTGCCTCTCCTAGGACCCATTCATGTCACTAAATCTTAGCATTTTAATTAGAAGATCTTTGGCTGTGCTTATTAAGCAAATTATGCATGTTAAGTTATGTGGAGGAGAGTAAGCTGTTCCTTGCTAAAGTTCTAAGGTAGCATTTGTTAGATCTCAGCATCTTCCCGATGTGTCCAGATTTTACATTACTTATAGTTTGAAGTTGTGGAAATTTATTTCATTAAAGATAGTATATTTTTCCTCCCTATTTTTCATTCTTTGTTGTTATTTGGAGAATTTCTAGAGGAAATTCAAAAAATTAAAACTTTTTTTTTTTTTTAATTAAAAATTTTACTTAAAAAAATACTCTCCTATCTTTTATTTTTATACCAGTGATTAGATTTTAACTATTGGTAGAATGATAATTTTCAAAGATTTGCAATAATGTGTATGGCAGAGATTTTTTAAATACTTGTTACTGATATGTTAAGCTCATATTTTAAATAGAGGAAGATCTTAGAATCTTTTGGCAGGCAGATAAATCATTTTATAATATGGAGTTGTCCAGTAAAATGTCTGTGCTTTTGGGTTTGTGTACATAAATGTTGGAGCTTCCATCTTAAACGGTAAAGCAGAATTCTGTCTAAATTCTGTTCAGCAAACTCGAAGATAAGACAATTGAAATTAGGCTGAGGAGAAAAAAAGAATTATAAAAAGGAAAATAGCCTATGAGATCTCTGGGACACCATCAGGTAAACCAATATATGCTTTATGGGAGTCCCAGAAGGAGAAGAAAAAAAGGACCAGAAGGAATATTCAAAGAAATAATGACAAAAACCTTCCCAAACCTAGCAAAAGATGTGAATAAGCACATCCAAGAAGCCCAGAGAACACCAAACAGGATAAACTTGAAGTAAAATATACCTCAGCACATCTTAATCGAATTGTTGAATGCAGAGGACAAGTAGAGTGTACTGAAAGCTGCAAGAGAAAAGCAATGTGTTACATACAAGGCAGTGCCAATTAGATTGACGATTTTTCATCAGAAACCATGGAGGCAAGAAGGCAGTGGGTTGAAATACTTAAAAAGTGCTGAAAGAAAACAACTGCCAAAAAGAATTTTATACCTGACAAGACTTTCAAAAATGAGGGAGAGATTAAAACATTCCCAGATAAACAGAAGGTGAGGGAGTTCATCACCACTAGACCTGCCCTACAAGCAATGCTAAAGGGAGTTCTTCAGACTGCAAGGCACTAAACAGTGGTTCAAAGCGGCATAAAGAATAAAGTCATCAGGTAAAGGTAACCATTTACGCATTTACAAATGCCAGTACTATTATATTTTTTGGCATGTAACTCTGCGTCTTCCTTACAAGTGCTAAAATGCAAATACATAGAAAATAATATGTCTGTGGTTTTGGACAAACAATGTACAAAGATATAACTTGTAACAAGTATAAAAGTAGGCATAAATGAAAGAATTGAGGAACAGAAAACATATAAGACTTAAACTCCTGCATTGTCAGCAGTGCTGTATAAAGTTTCCAAAAAGTATCATAAGGAGGCTGAAATATCTTCTTAGAGGTCAAGTTGGAGGATACAGCTAAAAATAAGCTAATGATCTGTTTAATGGAACCCCAAAATTAAGTAGGCTTAACCACTCAGTCACAGAGAATGTTTCCTGCAGGGGAAGCAGAAGGCATGCTCCCTAAGGGCAGCTCACCTCCATGAAGAAAATAGTGAAGCAGAACATAATCAGATCATTGTTTACCAAATTTGCCAATCAGATAGATCATCCAGCTCCTGGGGGAGAGAGACCAGAAGTTAGAATAATTGAGCTCCCCTCCTTATTGAGGGAAACATCAGAAATCCAAATATTTCCAGCCTAACAATGACATCTTTTAGTTCAGCCTCTTTTTTTTTGTTTGTTTTTATTTTTGCTTTGCTGGTGATAATTTTGCCATAATTGTCTTTATATACACTCAGTGTGCATTCACTTTTATTTGGTACAAAATCAAAGAAAGAAAAACTTTTTTTATATTTGAAGATGCTGTTCACTTTGATATAATCCCCTAAATTAAAGAAAGTATAAGGGGAAGCAGATGTGGCTCAAGTGATTGAGCTCCTGCCTACCACATGGGGAGGTCCCTGGTTCGGTTCCCAGTGCCTCCTAAAGAAGACAGCAAGCTGACGTGATGGGCAGGCACGGCAAGCTGACGCAACAAGAGACACAAAAAGAAAAACATAATGAGACATAACAAAGCAGGAAGCGGAGGTTCCCAATGCCTCCTAAAGAGGATGAGCAAGACAGCGAGCCAACGTGATGGGCAGTCGCGACAAGATGATGCAACAAGAGACACAAAAAGAAAAACACAATGAGAGACACAAAGCAGGGAACAGAGGTGGCTCAAGCGATTAGACACCTCCCTCTCTTATCAGAGGCCCCAGGTTCGGTTCCTGGTGCCTCCTAAAGAAACAAGATGAACAGACACAGCAAGTGCAAAACCACAAGGGGGTGGGGAGAAATAAATAAAATAAATCTTAAAAAAAAAAAATAAAAGATACCATAATCCAGATGTAGATATGCAATTTATAGATAATTTGCACTTTATTTGTGGAAAATGAAACCTTAAAACTGCTTCTGAATGTTATTCTTCGAAGTCCATTTTCTTAAAGAATGAGCTGTTTGGTGTACTAGAATATAACTCAATTATATCCCTATTTTTTTTTTTTTTTTTAAGATTTGTTTATTTATTTACTTTTTTATCCATTTTTACCTGCTCCCTCCCCCCCATTTTTGCTGTTTTTGTGTCCATTCGTTGGGCAATTCTCTGTGACTGTTTCCTGTCTTCACCGGGATTCAATCCTGAGAACCTCTGATGTAGGAGAGAGGCATTCTGCCACCTGCGCCACCTCAGTTCCTGGTTTTTTGGCGCTTCCTGTCTTGCCTCTCCCCTGCATCTCTCTCCTGTTATGTCATCATCTTGCTGCATGGCTTGGCGGGGCCAGAGGACTCGCCTGCTCGTGGGGCCAGATAGCTCACCCGCTCGTGGGACTTGACGGAGCACCCACGCACCTTCTGTATTTTTCTTTATTTTTTACCAGGAGGTCTCGGGGATCGAACCCAGGTCCCTCCATATGGGAAACGGACACCCAACCATTTGAGCTACATCCGCCCCCTATATCCCTATTTTTAACCTCTTCTAAATTTGTCAAAAATGTTTAATCCTATTTGGGTACTTATTAAGTGTAAAATATTGTATAGATGCATCAGAGATTTTTTAAATGCATTTTTTTGGAAAGAAACCTTTACTTAAAGGATTAATTTCTGTATTTTTCAGGGTTACTTTGAAAGTTGCAACATTCACAGAAATAGGATAGCAGGCTTTGAAGTGAAAGCCTATGCTAATCCCACAGTGGTTCGTTGTGAAATTCACCATGGGCAGACTGGAGGAATATATGTTCATGAAAAAGGCAGAGGACAATTCATAGAGAATAAAATCTATGCAAATAACTTTGCAGGTGTATGGATTACCTCAAATAGTGACCCAACAATAAGGTATCTACACTTAATTATGGATGGAAATTACTTTTTCACTCCAGGGTTTGTGTTACAAGAGTCAAGATATTTAGATTTAATTCTTAAAAGTTTTTCCTAGGCATCTGAATACTGTAAAATAGATTTTACTAGTAAAAGTCTTTTGTGCTTCTGAATAAGTATAATTATTACTTTTTTGGTGTTCTGTTTGTTTTTTATTTAGTGATCTGTACATAATATTATTTTATGAACAACTGCAAATGCTGTGATTTTTTTTCTTGAACATTCATGAATCTGCATTATAGATAAGTAAATAGACCTGTGACCTTCCCTTGAGACTGAATTACCGTGCCTTCTCTTTTTTTTCTGAGAGGCAGTAGATAGAACAACTCGGGAAACTATTTCAAAGATTCTTGGAGAGAGACCAAGAATATCAAAGAAGTAAAAACTTTAAGATGTCATTTTTCTTTAATAGTTCCTTCTGCCCCCTCCACAGTAAGGAAACAAATAGATATCCAGTGTTAAAAACATTGGCCAAAACTGTACGGCAAAGCAATTATAATTTAATCAAAGACCATAATTTTTAATTGTCAAATTTTATTTTCACTGCCTTTATAAAAGTAGATTATGGAACTTCCATATTAATATTCAATATCAGTTTAAAAAAAATTTTAGTATATTAGCTTTTTTTTAAGGTGTGTTTTTAGTAATGCTATTTTATCTCAAAATGGCTTTTTCCAAAGCCTTAGGTTTTAGAAAGAACTAAAATAGGAACATAGAAAAATCATCTAGTCTGGGTCTTTTATTTTATGTATTAAGAAACTCAAGCCCATAGACATTAAATAATTTACCCAAGGTCACACGATAAACAACCTTACAAGTAAGCTTTGCTGAATTAGATGCTTTTTTTTTTTCACATATTGTAGGGGAAATTCTATATTTAATGGAAATCAAGGAGGAGTTTACATCTTTGGTGATGGACGAGGCCTTATCGAAGGAAATGATATTTATGGTAAGCCTGTGGTTTTGTTCGGTAAAATTTTAGAGACTGGTCCATCTACCTGACATTAGCAAAACGGACCATTGTGAAACCATTCCAAGTAGGAGAATCAATCCAATTTCTTAAAATTCTCAGTAAAGATTATTCTGTGATACTCATTCACTTAGCAGACATTTGCTGAAACCTACTACATACCAAGCCCTTTGCAAGATACCAGAGATAAAAATATAATTAAGATCCTAGTCTCAAGGACTATTTAGTTTCCTTAGGTTCACTCCATTGTTTAACAATTAATAAATTATTTCTGTAGCAGTTTAATACATTTTTGTACTGTCTAGAGAAGGAAGATACCTATTCCTCATTAAAGCTTTTGCAGCATTAATTCAGCAAACAATTATATTGTATATTTATATGCTAGACATGAATATGGTCCTGGGCGTTCTCTTCTGCTAACACCTGGATAATAATGTTTACTCAGTTTCAGATACTATTCTAAGCACCTTATCTGAATTAAGTCATATAATCTTCACATCAACCCTGTGAGGTGTAGCTACTATTAAATATCCCTGCTAATAAGGAAACACAAAGAGTTAAGTTATTCAAGGTCACATAGAAAGGAAGGAAGTAGATTTTCTAGGATTCATAGCTTGGTAGCCTGGCTGGAGTCTCATCTCTTACCCACTATGCTATACTGCCTACAACCCTCCTACATCTATATATACTTCTAGTTCCCTTAGTTTTTTTTTTATTATAATGCTCATGAGCTATAAACGTTGTTCTGAATATGACTCATTTTATAGATTACTAAGAACTTTTAATACTTAATCTGAAAATCTGTGTCCTCCAAATTTTGACTTTGTAACATTTATTTTTTAAATAGGCAATGCATTAGCAGGAATTCAGATTAGGACAAATAGTTGTCCAATTGTTCGGCATAACAAAATTCATGATGGCCAGCATGGTGGGATTTATGTGGTAAGTTAATACAGTTCTGTAAACTCGTGCATCAAACCCAGAAATTGAGAAGGGGTTGGGGAAGTATGGCTAGCTTTTAGAGTACGAATTTGTAATTGTCATTAATTATTAGACAATAAGTAAGACATTTTTTCTTCCTTAGAATGACTTCTGCTTTTAAAGTACGTATCGTGTGCTGTAAGATTTAATCAGCACCTAACAGACTAAATTTAGACAATAGGAAATAAATCTTTTTATTAAAAATATTTCAAGATAAAAAGTTGGCAATATGAGTTGAACTCATAAAAACAGATTGGCAATCTGTTGTTATGCTGGAACTAATAATATTAGACTTGACTATCTTTACCATCTGAAAAAGTTTCGTTTGGGTGTAAAAATAATTGGGCATCTTGTTATAAAATTTTAAAACTCTGTATTAACTCCTGTCACCATGGTATCTGAAACTATTACATCTGACTCAAAAAAAAAAAAAAGATATTTCTGAAAGGATCTTATATTATACCAGGAATGATTTCAGTTTTAGAAATGGCCATGTTTTAAATAATTTTCCGATAAAAGTAAAAAATTTAGTAACCTGAGACCTTACTATTTGTGACTTCACTGGTAGTAAATTTGAGTAACTCTTAACTTACTGAATGGGAAATCTTCAGGCTATTACATATCTTAAAATGAAATAAGAGGTCCTTTTGTTAAAATTGATTTCTACTATTCTTACTGTAAATAGATTTGGAAATGTATGACCACATAAAGAGCATTATAAAAACTTTGAGTGTCATTGCTCCAAAATGTGTTCATCAATTGCACTGAATGTACCACACTAATGAAAGAAGTTGTTAATTGTGGGGAAAAGTGGGAGGTCTGGGGAGTGGGGCATATGGGAAGCCCTTATATTTTTTAATGTAACAATTTATGTAATCCAAGTATCTTTTAAAAATAAATATATTAAAAAAAAAAAACAAACTTTGGAAGCTTATAAACTCAGGTAGTGGCCACATAAGTAGAATATTGTTGCACCTCCTTACCTAGATTAAAAAAAAAAAAAATTGAGATTTTTTTTTTCATAACTCTCTTTAAAGGGATGGGGAGAAACACATTATAAACTACTTGCTTACAGATGAAATACATTTTAACCACTATAACTTTTGTTTAGCATGAGAAAGGTCAAGGTGTAATAGAAGAGAATGAAGTTTATAGTAATACTCTGGCTGGAGTCTGGGTGACAACTGGCAGCACTCCAGTATTGAGAAGAAACAGGATACACAGTGGCAAGCAGGTAGGATTATCTTGGACTTTTGGATGGGAAATACGTTGTTTTGTAAACACTTTTGTTACTTGAATTTTTTTTTTTTTTTTTTTTTTTAGGTTGGTGTTTATTTTTATGACAATGGACATGGAGTGCTAGAGGACAATGATATCTATAATCATATGTATTCAGGGGTTCAAATAAGGTAAACATTTTTACATTTGACTTATTTCAGGAGGGAGTGGGAGTTTGAAGGGTATATATATATAAGAAATTTCCTTGTTTGATGCTCAATCTTTACTCCATTTTTGTATGTTATGTTGTTTTTTTGTATGTTTTGACATTCTTAATCGCACTCCTGACTTAAATTGTCAGAATATATCTTTCCCTGGACTAGCCGAGAAGAAAAGCCACTGGCACAAATGCTATAAAAGCTCATTTACATGGTTCTGTCATCCACTCTGAGTCATATCAGCTGCCAGTGAGCTCCTATGTACTTGGAGAGGGGATGGATCGTGACACTGGGTTAGTCAGAGGGATCTATGGTTTCCCAAAAGGTGGCGGTATACAAATACTTGTCACTATTATTGTTGGAATATTGGAGGTACTCAGTAGATGTGAGTTTGTTTTTATAATATTCTGTAAAACAAATAGATTTTTATGCCCCTTTCCTATATTTAACAGTTTTTAGAACTCTAAATAGCCCTAGTGATCATATAATCAACCCTTTGCTTTACATTTGAGGGAAGTATATAATAATAATATAAGTCATTTAATCTAACTCTCCAGCCCCCTCATTTTAGTTTACATTTTAGGAGACTATAGTAATATATATAATCTGTTGAAGACTGTATTCTATGGAAAACATAGAGATAAGCAAAATTAAGCTAGCTTCTTTACTGACAGAATTCTTAAGACCATCTCGAGGGACTCTGTTGTATATAGTTCTTACTACAATTATATTTCCACTGTTATATAACATGGAAAAAAGTAGACACAATTAAAATGTCATTTTTTATTTTACCCCAGGACTGGAAGCAACCCCAAAATTAGACGCAACAAAATCTGGGGAGGACAGAATGGTGGAATTCTAGTTTATAATTCTGGTATGTTTATTCTGACATCTTTCTCTCAGTGTTAAAAGACTTTAGAAATGTACATTCTACATACCATAACCTAAATTTTTTGCCTTTATAGGTCTAGGCTGTATAGAAGATAATGAAATATTTGACAATGCAATGGCTGGAGTCTGGATTAAGACAGATAGTAATCCTACACTAAGAAGAAATAAAATCCACGATGGGAGAGATGGTGGCATCTGTATATTTAATGGGGGTCGAGGTATTGTTAATTTTGCGTTAGTGAAAAACTCAGTTTTTAACTATTCTTCTTCCATATCTTTAATGATCAGTGGCATTGCCAAATCATATAATTTATAAATGAGTGGATCTCAGTATTTTAAGTCTTGAGATGATTTGGAGATAGTGCTTAGGGTTAAAGGAGACAAATTAGTTTACAGAACTTTTTTTCTTTTCCTTTTGTAACCACCTTGAATGTGCCAGTAGGGCTTTTTTAAGGAAGCAGAATTTGTTTATATCCCTACTTTCTAGATCTCTTATTATTCAGAGTAGTAATATGATTATAATAAACTTCAAAGTCAGGTTATAGAATTAGGTGTGAGAAATTAATTGGTCTGTAAATATATAAAAATGGTTATTGCTTTTCTAACTGTTTACAACTGTGCTTGCTGAGAAATGGACTGAATGAAGCCAGGGTATGCCTGGTTTGGTGTTCATAAAGGTTAGCTCACTTTGCTTTGAGGGAAAAATTCCACAGTCCCTGCCCCTTGCAAACTGGAGAATGTCAAAGGCAAATTTATCATCATTCCTGAAATGACATAACCCAGCTGATAAGAGTAGTCTTTTGGAGATATAGTGAGAACATACAGTACAGAATGGTCAGTTTTATGCAAGTTGTTGACTCTTTAGCTGTGTCTTAAAAAAAACAGATATTTACAGGTAAATGGAGGGAGGCCATTTCAGGTATAGAAAAGCATGATTAGTTCACCTTTTTATTCTGTTAATATTGATTGACCATCTCTATACCAAGTACTGTGATACAGAAGCTAAAGATATATAAAGTTGAATAATTCACAGTACTATATCCAGAAAGTTTACAGTCTAAAATGGAGTATGATATTGTAAATGAAAGTCTAATAAGGCAAGAGGTACTGAAAAATTTGAGGCTGTAGAGAGAGCAGGGCCCAAATCATAAGAGGCTTTATACATTCATTAAGGAATTTGGACTCCATCTTAGCAATACCACTTTAGGAAGTTGCAGTAGAAGTAGTGCAAGATTAGAGGCAGAGTTTGGAATAGTCAAGGCAAGAAATGAAAGCCTGAACTAAAGTGATAGTGTCATAAAGATAGAAAAGGGGGGATGTGTTATTATGTTAAAGGGTAGAATCAACATGGCTGGGTCATCAACTAAATATAGGGGTTGAGAGAAAAGTTAAAATTGATATTTATGATTCTGGTTCAGGTGACTGTGGTACCTTTCATTGAGATTAGGAATGTAAAAACAAGTGGTTTGTGAAAACCGGTAGTGTATCAGTTTTAAGAATACTGAGTGCAAGATATTCCCTGGGATAGCCAAGTTGGTATAACTAGAAAGTATTAATTATACTAAGCTAAAGAAACAGATTTAAGAATTAAGCAGCAGCAAATACATGTATCTGTCACCCAAAGAGTATATAAGGAAAAAAGCCAAGAACAGAACCCTGGAATATTAATATCTAAAGAGTGGCCAGAAGAGGGAGGAGCTTGAGAAGTCATGGAGAAAATTCAGAGATAAGAGCTGGGGAAAAGGAATTTAAGGGTCAATAACTGAAGTATCACAGAAAGCTCAAATGTCTACAGAAATAAAACCATGGTTCACATCTTCAAGGATCAGAAAAACACCAGTACACAATGTGGTACACTGTCAATAAGTAAGGGATTTAATAGGAGTCATATTAGCTAATTCTTATGTAGTGTTGTGTACGTTTTACATGTATTAACTCATTTAATTCTCAAAATAACACTATGTGGTAGGTGTTGTCATGCCCATTTTACAGATGAGGAACCTGAGGCAAAGACGGTAAGTTACCTGCCCAACTCAGAGCTAGTACAGTGGTGGAGTCAGTATTTAAAGGACTGAATCTGATTATTCAGCTTACTCATTGTATCGTTAATACCAGAAGAGAGATGTAATTAAATTTGATGGAGGGAAACTGAAACCTCCCAGAGGAAATGACAATAGAAGGAAAGAGTGCAGGATATTCCAGGAAGAGAAAATAGTATAAACCACAGGGATAAATCTTTAGGGAAAAAAAACACTAAAGCTTATTCAGAGAGGTCTAGGAAATATAGTGAGATCAGTAGGTGGGAGAATATTTTGAACGGCTGTAAATCGTGGGTTGATATTAAATGTAACTTTTTACAAAGGGAAGGAACATGATCACAACATTTTCACTTCTCAAAAAAATGAAAGAAGTCTAGAGTAAGGAATTAAAAGTCAAATAATAAATAAGGGTCTGAGCTAAAATAGAGGGTAAAGGTGCTAGAAATAGTCCAAAGGAATTCATTTTCATTCAGATGTATTCGTGGTGAATCATTTGTGTGCTAGGTTGAGGATACAGTGGTGAGGAAGCTACACATGGTACATGCTACCATGGAACTTTCAGTTTATTGGTTAGAATGGCTCCCTGCCATTTTTGGCTACATGCTACCATAAATACCTTTGAGGGGCTAATAATTTGGACAAAAATTGGTCCTGTGAATTTTAAGATGCAGTTAATAAGCAACTAAAAGAAAAACTAAGTACCACCCCCAAAAGGCTAGTCAAGTTTGTTTAAGGATATATGCATTATCCTTAATCTAAAAAAATATTTTATTATAGGTCTCCTTGAAGAAAATGATATTTTCAGGAATGCTCAAGCAGGGGTTCTCATCAGCACTAATAGTCATCCAGTCTTAAGGAAAAACAGAATATTTGATGGATTTGCTGCAGGTTTGTATTTTCTTTTATCTGTGGCTTGTTTTCTATAAATTGCAGTGTTTGCTTTTTGGTATATTAATTCTCTTTTGCTTAAGTGGATACCAAGGGAAGCGGCTGTGGCTCAAATCAGTAGGGCTCCCATTTACCATATGGGAGGCCCCGGGTTCGGTTCCCGGGGCCTCCTGGTGAAGGCAAGCCCGCCCGCACGGCGTGGTTAGCTGACCCAGCGAGCACAAGCAGCAAGGGGGGGATAAATGAATAAATAAATAAAATCTTTAAAAAAAAAAAGTGGATACCAAAGTGGCTGAATGCTTGTCTAGCACCTAATCAAACTTCTGGATTCTTCTATCCAAAACCAACATTGGTTGGGAAAGAGTAAATGCAAGCTCATACTACCATTAGGAATACTAATAAATTTTAGCCCTCTGGCCTCACAAACGGATAGAAAAACAAAAAACCTCGTAAATGTAATCCAGGTGCCATGCATATATATATAAACCTTGCCAGTAATAAAGAAAGCATTTACTTTCAACATGGGTGCTATCCCCTTCTAATTAGTTTACAAAGGAATTGAAAATGTCACTAATAAAATAAAAACTTCTTTACTATGACTCCTTCCTTTGGCAAGGATAGGGGATTATTACAATGAAGTGTATTTCACTGTCTGATTTAAATAAACATTTGCATTTTATTCTTTAGATGTTAAGGGGATAGTGTTAACACTTTATATTTAAAAGTTTACTATATTTGCTATATTTCAGGTTTCTTTGTATAATACATCTACTGTTTGTAAATTTCACTTCAGGTATTGAAATTACAAATCATGCAACTGCAACACTAGAAGGCAATCAGATTTTTAACAACCGGTTTGGAGGCTTATTTTTAGCATCCGGTGTTAATGTGACAATGAAAGGTATGTTGGAGTCTGTACTGCCTATAAATACACAAAATATGCCATGAAAAGATAATCCAAAACCACTGTTTTGTAATTCAATAATTTGATTCCTCTTGTTACTCTACAAGGTAGCAATAACTTGAGAACTATCTTGCACAAGGAAAATCCATTTCTATTCTTGGCTGATCTCTTAAAATTATTTCATTGGTTAGCCTCATTAAAGCTCTTAAAAAGTGACTATTGGAATAAGATTTTTTAACCATAATCTTTGTCCTCTAGAATTTTACTTTTTCTTTTCTTTTTTTTTTTTTTAATTACAGATAACAAAATAATGAACAATCAAGATGCCATAGAAAAGGCTGTTAGTAGAGGCCAATGTTTATATAAAATATCAAGTTATACCAGCTATCCAATGCACGATTTCTACAGGTATATTTCTGAATTACTTGTGAATCCTGAAAAGGGAAAGATGGTGAAGTACCCAGTATTTTTATAGATTTCCTTAAATTTGTGGGCTTTTTGCTGGTGGAAAGAGAATATAACTGAAAATTCTGTTATTGTCCACATTGGGTTCTGTGTTCAACCTACTTGAGCCTGTGCTTAAAATATTTGAAATACTTTTAGTGTAATACTGCAATAACAGTGGTATCACTAGCAATGTGGAATACAGTATTTGTAACATACATTGTTTCCCTAGGAGTCTCAAAGCAAAGCCAGTGTTCAATGTCCCAGTCACCATGGGTGAGAATTTAGACTCCCCTTTCTGCCAAATTTTTAAACTGAAAGTTTGAGCCTCTTTTTACAACTTACTTTTCCTTGGAAGACAGGAAATTTACTTATTCCTTGATGTCCCTTTTCAGAATTTGTGTTGAAGCCACATAAATTTTGTTTGTGGTCAAATTGCAATTATTTTGAATTAATGACATATTTAAGAAAAATAATGTTAAGTTTTTGTTTTTTAGATGTCACACTTGTAACACCACAGATCGAAATGCCATATGTGTGAACTGCATTAAGAAGTGCCATCAGGGACACGATGTAGAATTTATTAGACATGATAGGTATGTAGTACACTTGATTGCTGTTACCCAATTATTTCCCCACCCCCCTCACTTTCCTAATTTTTGGGTTTTCATTTTGCTTTAGGTTTTTCTGTGACTGTGGTGCTGGAACACTGTCTAATCCTTGTACATTAGCTGGTGAGCCTACACATGATACAGATACACTATATGACTCTGCTCCACCTATAGAATCTAATACATTGCAGCACAACTGAATTCCTTCCCTAAAGAAAAAAATCCTGCCATTCTAACATCATAACTTAAAACTTTTTTTTGGAAGAAGATTTAAAATATTTGCCCATGCTACAGGAAGAGACTGTATTAAAAATGGATACACGAGGTCAGTTGACACTATGAAGCTCAAGCTACCAAAAAGAAAGTGGCAATATATTGACTCAGGATCTCAAAGCTGGGTGTTTTAGCATTACTGTGTAAAGACTTTGAAGGGATAGAAGTGAAGAAAATAAGCTGCAATTTTGTACAGATACCAACTTCTGAAAAGCTGGTGTTTTTACAACTAGCATTGAATGCAGTCCAATTTGCAGTAGTATCTCAAATAGACAAGCAGCTTTGTTGCTGCCTTTATGGACATGGGTACCAATTGCTTTTGTAATATGGTAAAAATGTGACCTAGCACTTCTGCGTTTCTTTTGATTTTTTTAACATGTATTCAGATTGAGAAATATGATTTTAATGCTTTAATCTCATGTAGTTTGTTTTTAATTTCAAGCAAAATCTTATTGTACTTGAATGTGCCCTGTTTTGTTAGCACACCTAGACTTGCTGTAACTGTACTCATGTCCCAGTATGTACGTTCTTTCTATGAAAGAGAAAACACTAATCTTAAATTATATCCAGCAATGTTTCTGGTATCCTTTAAGAAAAGTTAAGACTATTATTTCCTTCCCTTCCCTGTGCAGCATTCAAAACCACCCCTAGAAAACGTGAGTGTTTTAATGAGACTTCCTAGGAAGAGATGCACTGTAAAACAAAAGTATTCTTGTAACTCAGTTTTGTGAAAGGTAAAAACTACTATGTTTTAAAGTACACTTTAGAAAGTCTCTTCAAAACAGTCCTGTATTTGAAACTCTGTTCATAGTTTTTTTTTGAACAGTTTAGATAAAACTGCTGGAAATAAAACAATTTCCTGCATTAAGCTGAGACAAGTATATATACAGCCCTATACAGTTTCATAGCTTTTTCCCCCATTTATGTGTATTGGTGACAGTGGGTATAAAACAGCCTGAAAGTGTATGCATGTACCATAACATCTAGACTTAATATATTGTGGAGTATTCAATAACCATTATGTAGAAGGTAGGTAAGAATTAAAAGGGTTTAATTTCCTAGAAAGAAATGGAAAAATGGTCATTTTTAAAAAATAAAGTTTATTAGATCATAATGTTGTCTGAATTTCCCACCTTTGTCAAAAGTCAACTCAGTTTCCAATGTAGTCTATAATTCCTTAATCAAAGTCAACAACTTAAGAACAGCATCAGCATCTACAGTCGACTTTTCACTAACCAGGCAAACTTCCCTTAAAATAAAACAAAAAAATTTTTTTAGTTTACATTTTCACAGTGCATTAATCCCTTCCCTTTTACTATTTTTCCAGAGAACTTTTAATAAGGTCAGCTGTATAATGAAATTATATAGTTACCGAAATAATCGCAGTGACTGAGTCATCTTCTCAAATTCTCTTGCTTTTCTGTGGCCCTTTTGAATAACCTCCTCTGGAATGCTAGCAAGCCTTGCAGCATTAAAGCCATAGCTTTTTGGGCAAGCTCCTTTAATGAACTTATAGAGGAAGGTAATAGTCTCCTGGCTGGGGTCTTCACATTCATTTTCTACCATGCATGCCTAAAAGAAAAAACAAACATTAATTATATTTATGTGCTAGCAATGGAAATACAAAAATTGATTCCCTTAAACTGGACAACTTCTGAATAAATTTGCACCTACCATGTGTCCTAGGCGCACAGCAATATTTTGAGAATAATCTTCTACTAATGAATGGTAGTGAGTAGAAAACAGTGTACGACACCTTATATTCTCAGCAAGCTCTTTAACAACCGCATTTGCTATTGCTGTCCCATCAAATGTTGCAGTACCTCTTCCTATAAAATTAAAACATGCAGCCAAGTTATGGTATACCATGTGCCAAAAAGGGTGTGCCTTACCAAGGAATGCAAAAACATAGAAGAGTACACCCTTAGCCAACTAGCAGAGGAGTGGGAATGCATTTCTTTGAAAGTTTTGAGAAAAGTAATTCTTTGTAGTCATATTTCTAATGCCTTACCTAATTCATCAACAAGCACCAAAGAATGTGCCGTTGCATGTGTAAGTATGCTGGCAGTTTCACTCAACTCTACAAAAAATGTACTTTCACCTAAAAAAAAAAACATGAATAGATTGTCAGTTTAAGAATATAACCATATGCTTCATCTTTCGTGTTCTAAAGGTTCAATCCCATTAAGAGAGCAAGGCATATGCTACAAGATAGTAACAAGCAGAGTGCTAGGGACAGTAAGGACCTGCTCATAAAGTGGTCAGGTGGTCTGACAGTTCTATACCAAGGTATAGTCAGGCCCTGGAAATTAATTATGCTATGCTTTTAATTAAAGCAGCTTTGCATAACACCGGGAAAAAATCAAACCACAAATTTGAATGGCTTCAATTATAATAAATGGATTGTCAGAATAAAAGCCGTAGATGGAAAACAACTCACCTGACATTATTCTATCTGAGGCACCAAGTCTAGTGAACACTCGATCAATCGGTGTGAGCCTACATATTTCAGCAGGTACGTAACAACCCATTTGGGCCATTACAGCTAATAAGCCAGCCTGTGAATGAAGAAGGAAAAGGCCTTTATGACTAGTATTAAAATAACCTATATACGTGTAAAGATGAAGAATTATAAACATGTCTGTCTTAAGAAGCAGGTAGGGTTCTGTTCTTATATCCATTTACTAGAATGAAGAAAAGTCAAGCTTAAAACTGGCCCTAAAAACCTCAGAGCCTGCACACTAACTAAAACTAGAGATTCTCATCTCTACACAGTAAAACCACCTAGAAACTATTGAAAACACAATGGGGAGCAGATGTAGCTCAAGCTGGCCCGAGTTTGGTTCCTAACCTAAAAACAAAACCAACAAACAAAAACAACTTGGGCCAATGGCTTCCCTTATACAAGGTCCCGGGTCCAATCCCCAGTCATGGTACCTCAAAAAAAAAAATTGAGCCAGTTCCAAGCCAAATGATTCAATTCAGCAAATGAAACCCCTATATACTTTGTCACATTCTCAGGTGATTTTGATTTAATTTAAAGGTTGAAAACCAGTACACCATACTATAAAAGACCCATGAGAAATACTTTGGACTTTGTGTTTCTGTCACTCCCCCTGCCCCCAACATAAAACCTATTAGCTCTGCAATGGCCAATCCCTGGTATAGAGGAAAGAGTCTCTTCACTAAAAGCAATTTCTATAGTCACTAGAAGTCATGAATTTTATTTGCCATGGGTCTGCCTGTGTCCTTTCACAAGATTTCCTAATAAGTCTAAAGTTGCTTTATAAGGACAAGCCTGCCTATAACTATTATCCCTGACTTCTGAAGATCACTTCCCAAATCCTGATACATCAAAGGAACACCAGATTTTCATTGAAAAGAAACTTTTTTTTTAGAGATTACATAAATGTCACATAAATCATATGGCTTTTGTATTTTTGTTCAAATTCTATCAAGTCAGAGCTTGTTAAATAATCATGATCTGAAATCACCTCTCTTTATTAATCTTTCCTAACACTAAGTGTATTTGATAAGGTAAGTTAAATTCAGTTTTAAAACACACAAGGGGGGAAGCGGCTGTGGCTCAATCAGTAGGGCTCCCGTTTACCATATGGGAGGCCCCGGGTTCGGTTCCGGGGTCTCCTGGTGAAGGCAAGCCTGCCCGCACGGCGTGGTTAGCTGACCCAGCGAGCACAAGCAGCAAGGGGGGGGGATAAATGAATAAAATAAAATCTTTAAAAAAAAACACACACACACACAAGGGGTTTCCTAGCAAGTCAGTAACTCAATTTTATGTAACTCATGTGCTTTTTGGGAAAGTATGAAAAGGATGGCCTAAGCATGAAACACATTTATCCTTAAAGTGTTAAAAATCATCCTAAGGATCAGTTTACCTGTCTCATGAGTGTAGATTTGCCCCCCATATTTGGCCCAGTAACAAGTACACAATAGGCTTTGCCATTTTCCTCCTCTTCCGCCTCACAGCCTATTAGAATGTCATTAGGAATAAAGTCATCTCCAAAAAAAGTCTTTGTAATGCAGGGATGGCGAGATCCTTTAAGCTCCAAGAAGGGGGAAGTATCTTCTTCTGGCAACAGAATTACTGGGCGGCACATTGGACCATCACCCCCTTTACTATAGTTAGCCAGGCACAATAAGACATCTGTTAAAAGAGAAGGTAAATGGTGAGGCTTCCACATTTTGGGGACTTCTTGATAGGTAATTTATTACAGTAATAAAAAGACCTAACTGCTATAAAAAGTCTTCACATAAAAAGCGAAGGTGGTGTACTTTACTTGATTTTCTCACACTTGGCACTCCAGTTAGTGATATCTTTATCACTACCTGCACAAGTATAGATAAAATGTTTTGTTACTAAAAATTAAGCAGTCATCGATCTGTTTTACATCTCTTTATTCACTTGTAATTGAAATGAGAAATCGTAAAAAAAAATAAGCCCAAGGATCTCTCCCCCTCAAAGGACTTAGCAGGAGTGGAAATGGGAAACTAAAAGGTGTAAAGCAGAGATGCTATACTGACCCCTCTTACTTGATGTAATCCTGGGGTTAACACTTAGGAGAGTCTTGCACATCGTTCTGAGAACAGGCACGCTAATATTAAAACAATCGTGAGAAGTTAAATTGCCCAATTTTGAACATGTAGGTTAAGGAAGGATATCAGATTACCTACCAAATTCTTTCAAGTTTTATTAATCTGAGGAGCAAAGGCAGCACAAACTGAAGGATGCTATTCTATTCTGGATGGTTGCGGTCAGATCAAAATAATTTCATGTTTCTTATTTGGGTAGGCTATGGTTGCTACATTTAAAAAAACTAAAAACAGAATATAAACCAAAACTGTAGAACAGTCAACATAAATTGACCATGACAATTTAAAGGGAAAAAAAGGAAATTATTTATAAAACTGAGGTTACCAAATTACAGGTGCATAAACCAGGACTTTTAAATATCCATTAACGAAAATGTGACATTTTAGGCTAGAGAAAAGGAAAATTAAAATCTTTTAAAATGTGCATGCATATAGATTCACTGAAAATACAAAAAGGAAAAGATGCAAAGGCTATATAAAATTAAGTACAATCAAAAGCAATGGGTCAAGAAATAGCCTTAAATTAATAGAACAAGAAATGTAAGCTTAAAAATAAATATTTATTAAATACTAAAACTTTCAAGTGAACAACTTAAATCGCTGTGGGCAACCTAATCATCTTATCTAATGCAGCAAGTATATATACTTCTCAAAACGTATAACGTGTGACTTGTTTAGAGATACGGGTCAATGGGGACTGTCTAATGGATTTCAATCTTAAGGCCTCAACACTGACAATGCATTACTAACCCAAGCCTGAGAAATCAGCTTGCTCAAAGTCTTACCCAAAACTGCGATACACTCCACAGCAGACTGCCAATTCCTGTAATTTTTATCAAAGTTATAGAACAATCGCCGCATGCAGCCCTTAAGTGACACATCTCTCCTTTCTTCAGCATTTATAAGATTAGCCAACTTCTTCTCAATAGTTTTGGTCCAGTATCGTTTACAGCCTTTCTTGGTAGATTTCAACTCATATTCTTCTGGCAAATTATGTGTGGTGAAACTCTCTGGAATCTCCAGCTGGTAACGGTTCCGACCAATCCCCCAGTAGACTATGGTCCTGCAGCCAATTCGACTGCGCTGCTTCTCTAAGTACTCGAGGAGGCTCTGTTCATTTTCTCTTATGTCAGCAAGAGCTTGGTCATAATCAGAGTCAAATCCTGCTTTGGGAGTAATCAGTCCAGTTTTTCGAGCCTTTTCATGGTCAAAGGCTGTATCCCATCGGTTCAATTCAATAGTCAAATCAGGAAAACGGCCTTCAGGATTTTTTGTCTGGAGAGTAATGACCTGCTTAAGGATTTTAGACTTAAAGTCATCAACAACTTCTTCCATAATCTCTATAATTTTACACATTACTTTGAAGCCCTCTAGAGCAGAAAGAAAATCAATAATCTTTTTTTTGCTGTATGTAGTTTCTTCATACATTACAGCCCTGCTGTCTGGATGGTTCTGGCTCTTCAAGGGAGACCCCACATTATGAATTTTGCTCAGCAGCCTCTCAAGATCTGGAAGCTTCTTTAGAAGGTCAACAACCTCAGAGATTTTGTCTGGAACAACCATGAGATCCTCTATGGCATCTAGGCGATCATTGATAGGGTAAGGGCTACAGAGTGGGGCACAAAGCCATTGCTTTAGAAGCCGCTTACCAAAGGGAGTATGGCAAGTGTCAATCCTCTCCAGAAGGGTCCCTTCAGTAGAACCATTTGTTCCATTCAGGAAAATCTCCAAGTTGTTCAATGTCACTGCATCTAGCACCATTCGTTGATTGGCTTTAGCAAAGATAGCACCAGGTCTTATAGTACTGACCATGTCAGAATCCAAGGGAATATATTCTTCAAAATTTGCCATTGACAAAAGCTCCTGATCAATAAGGCATTTTTTGAGGTAGAAAACACAACCACCTAGAGCAGAGAGAGCCAATTCACTGTTCTCTCCTGGTGTCAACCCAATGGAATCAGACTCCGAGGTCATACCTTTAAGCACCTGGGGTAACATCATCCCATTGTCCTCATTTAGGTTTTCTGTAAAATATCCTTCTTCAAGCAGAGTTCTCAAAGTTTTGGGTGCATCCCAAAACTGGGAGCCTGGTATCAGACCTTCCTGAAGGGAAGAGGACAATGAACCCTTCAGGATTATCTTAGTTTCTGTTGAGAGGTTTCCTTTCTCAAACAAGACTTGGACCGGAGGGTGGTGTGCCACCAGAGTCCTAAACCTGGAGCAGTGGCGATCATCTGAAAACTGACCTATGTAAAACTTTCCCAGTGAGGCATCAACAAAGCATACACCATACACACGCGTATGGCCAGAAGAATCTTCCTCTTTTTCTTTGAGGCTAAGAAGAAACTTACTGTAATTCTCAGAGGGATCACCTTCTAGCACACTGTAGGTTTGTGTACCCTTAGTAATGACCCTACAGATCTCCCTCCTCACCACTCTATCATGCTTAGATACATGTGCCATCCTTCGGCATCGTGCCTCCATCATTTCCGGGGTTTCAGTCTGTTCCACTCGTGCTACTTTGTAGCCCTTCTGCACTAGGGAGTCTGAATATCGGCCAAATGCAATTTCAGGGAAACCAGAATGGGCCCAGTTGCCTTTCATGAATACCAGCCCTAGTTCATTGACTCCAATGAGAGCATCCATGTGGTATAGCTCATAAAACTTTCCTACTTTATAAAAGATGACAAGATCAAAGTTCTGAGACTTAATCTGCCACCACTTTCTCATCCCAGGTGTACAGGAATTAAGGAAATCTTCAGGCACATAGAGAGTAGATGCATCAAAATCAGGGTGATCAGGCCGCCTCCTACGCTCATCTCTTCTCTTTTCCTCCTTAAGCCATTCTAAAGTTTCATGATACCAGATGGTGGGACGACTACTGTCATCACCTCCTCCACTATTGTGGGCTTGGGATTCAGAATTTTGAGGAGCAGAGAAAGCACTCAAAGTAATCTTGGTTTCTGACGAAATGCCAGTTGCTCGTTTTGAGGCTAAGGGCATTTCCTTCCTTGAACTTTTCCTTTTAAGGGAATCATTTCCAGTCACCATTCTCTTCCGCTTTGGAGGAACTTTGACAGGGCTCTCCAGGCCTTCGCTCTCACTATCCCCCACTCCACTACTTATTTCATCGCTGCTTCCTTCCTCCTTAGCATCTGGCTTGAATTCCACATCAGAGCCACCAATGTCACTCTCAGAGTCTGATATGACCCTTCGTTTTTTTATTTGGCGGCTACTACGCCTAGATCCTTGCATCTTCGGCAGTACTTCCTCTTCACTCTCAATTTCATTATCTTCTTCACTCTTATCTGATGCATAGGTTGCACCTACCTGCCAGGCAAGGAAAAGTATTAAAAAAATCAAAACAAAATGTGGTACATTACAGTATTGCTGTGGTATTATCTATCAGTGTGCTGCAACTTCATATACCAAGAGAAGAACCCACCTCCAGAAATAAGAAGCTGTTCTTTTTTCTCAAGGAATATCTACTAGGTAATTTCAGTTCTACCCAACATTAAAACAGATGTCACACTACAGGATTAAGTGATGAAACCAAGTGTGGCCCCACCCACATCATAAGTACCAGCAGAGTAGGTGATGTCCTCATTAACAGAGCTGTGGAAGTAACTTTAAATCTCCCTCTCTCGGGAAGCGGCTGTGGCTCAATCAGTAGGGCTCCCGTTTACCATATGGGAGGCCCCGGGTTCGGTTCCCGGGGCCTCCTGGTGAAGGCAAGCCCGCCCGCATGGCGTGGTTAGCTGACCCGGCGAGCACAAGCAGCAAGGGGGGGATAAATGAATAAATAAATAAAATCTTTTAAAAAAATAAATAAATAAATAAATCTCCCTCTCTGTTCTCTTTCTTCCAAGGTCACCTCTTCTACAAATTGATATGTTATGAAATAAAGTTTACCATTTTATAATTAAGTGTAAGAAAGCAGTAAGTAATCAACACTGATTCTGGTCCTTGCTCTTCCACAAACCAGCTGTGTATCATTCTAGGCAAGTCATTCAATGTTCATGATCTTCTCATATGTAAAGTGTTATTTAGTATTAGGCTAAATGACCTCTAGTTATCATTCAATCTAAACCTCTGATTAATGTTAGAGACTCTGCTCTCAACCTTAAAAACTAAGATTAAAAACTTTTTTTTTTTTTTTTTTAGTCAACTATATTAACTTGCATATTTCCCATCTCATCTATAAGGCAATAGAGTAAAACATATCAAAATGAACTTACAGGTGGATCCCCCCTTTCAGGACATAGCTCCTTAATTTACTAAATTAGAGAATAATGATCATGTTTGTTTTAAGCTAGCCAATTAAATGTTCATTTCGCTAGCAGGTATTAATGCACTCAATTAGTGACCATTAACATTTGAAACCTACATTTGAACACTTACCACCTGTTTTTATCAGTGGAAAATACAACAACAAAAAAATATTAGAATTAAAAGCATAAACATGGATAATTAAATTTTCAGAACCTGGGAGGCGGCTGTGGCTCAATCAGTGGGGCTCCCGTTTACCATATGGGAGGCCCGGGTTCGGTTCCCAGGGCCTCCTGGTGGGGGCGGGCCCGCCCGCACGGCGTGGTTGGCTGACCCAGCGAGCGCAGACAGCAAGGGGGGATAAATGAATAAATAAATTAAAAAAAAAAAAAAAAAAAAATTTTTTCAGAACCTGACTACATCCTAATATAGAAGCCTCTAACAGACCACCTGACCAATTTATGTCCAGGTCTTTACTGTCCCTAGCTTCTTTCCAAAATGTGTACAAGTTTGTGATTACCTCTTGCAGCATGTGCCTTACTTGCCACCAGGCCTGAGAACCTAAGTAAAATGAGATGCTAACTGTTGAGATTCTAATTAATCTAACTTAACTAAAATCCACGAAGTACAGAAGCGTGTGTGTGTGTGTGTGTGTGTACTAAAATGTATTGTATATATGTATCTCAAGAAAATATTTTTTAATATGTATGCCCTTTTTCCCCCATCACCCTCCCAACACAAATAACAAATGAATGCTTGCAATGTCTCACCTCCATCTCCTCCTCCTCTGGCTCTGAGGGCTCATCACACACTGCTAATTCAAGCCTCTTAATCTTGTCTTTATTCAAGGCTTCATCTGCACGTTGCATTGCCCTAAGTATTTCAGGCTTTGCACTATAAAAATGACCTCCCTTCTGGGCTTCCTTCGATTTGGAACCTAGAAAAAAATATATATATTTATAAATAAGAACTGTTGGCTCAACCTACAACACTTGCCCTAATGAACAAGAAGATTTAAGACAACAAATTTTTTAATATCCCATTATTTTCTATTGATATAAATAGATCAGTAAAACCCAGAAGGCAGGAATTTTCAGGGAAAAACTACCAGTGAAATTGAAATTACCTAACTTTACCTCCTTGAAGTTGCCTCTCTTCTAATTACCCTGTTCCTAAACAGATAAGGCACACCCCTCTTCTAATGAGGCAGCTGAGATGTGAAAGAGGTTGAGAGCCTTTTTTAAGTTACTTCAAGAAGGCAAAGACTACACTGTTAGCCAGATGAAGCTATATTTAAAATAAGTTTGGGGAAGCGGCTGTGGCTCAATCAGTAGGGCTCCCGTTTACCATGTGGGAGGCCCCGGGTTCGGTTCCGGGGGCCTCCTGGTGAAGGCAAGCCTGCCCGCATGGCGTGGTTAGCTGACCCAGCGAGCACAAGCAGCAAGGGGGGGATAAATGAATAAATAAGTAAAATCAAAATCTTTAAAAAATAAAATAAGTTTGTCCCAAAGGCAGTTAGATAGGCTGGGGAGGGGGGATCTGCTGCAAGGAGCCATAAACATTGAAGGGCCCTACCCTAACATTTTGTGTGGGTAACCCATGTCAGACTTTGGATATGTTAAAATACTCCCCCCCAAACAGCTGCATCAAAATGTCTTGCTCTGCTTTAAAGTAAAGCTTCTTCCTTTTAAATAGAGTTCTAATAATATTAAGTGACATTTCTAGGGAGGCGGCTGTGGCTCGATCAATGGGGCTCCCTTTTACCATATGGGAGGCTGCGGGTTCGGTTCCCGGGGCCTCCTGGTGAAGGCAAGCCCGCCCGCATGGCGTGGTTGGCTAACCCAGCGAGCACAAGCAGCAAGGGGGGGATAAATGAATAAATAAATAAAATCTTAAAAAAAAAAAAAAAAGTGACATTTCTATTCACTGGGCAAAAAAGTTAGATCACAAATCTTATGGTGTACAATTGTTTAGTTTTTTCCAAGCAAGAGGCAAAACTAAAAATGTCTCTGTTCTGTTCTTCTGCCAAAATATAACCATAATTGGAAAAGAAACCTGAATGTCTGAATTTAACAGAGCCAAAACACTGACATTGTTTCCTACTTCCCTTATACTAAAACTAACAGAACAACCATAAACTTTCATGGAATTAGCAATGTTCATGGGCTGCCTCAAATAAATCAAAGCTACAATTTCCCACCTCCCTACAAACTGCAACAAGCAAAATCAGAGGGTGACAATGAACTTTTACACAAGTGCCTGTTGCAGCAGCACTCACCACCTTAAAGAGTACCATCACAGTTCCCAAGAACTCTAAATGTAATTACTACTCTACAAATCTAAAAGACAAAAAAAAAAAAAAAAAATCTCAAAATTAGTCCTAGAAAGGACCTCATTTATTACCTAGTCTACCTCTCTCTTTATCTATTAGTCTTAGAACTAAAACAAGTACTACGGTTGACCAAGATTATACCATAGTGGGGAAGCCAGAATCAGATTTCCTGTTTCTTTTTCCATCTTGCATGTCAGATTTCCATTTAGACTTAACTTTCTGCAGTTTTTCCCCACTGCAGGATTAGCACTATGGCCAAAAGGCATGCTTCAGAGATTTCTGGGAAACTGACCCTTGCTCTGACTCCACAACACTGAGTTCAGCAACATACTAGCCTGGAGAATCTATGGATAATGAATGAGGACCTGTTCATGCTCAAGTGTACAGTATACAGTATCCTGCAGTCATACTGTGCATGTTCCGTATAATTAAAGAGACTGATTAGGTCCACCTAACCCAAGTAAGGCTACATATACAGGCCCTGCTGATGTCTGTGATAAGACCGGGCCTGGGAGGAAAAAGTTATGAAGTCTGATGTGAAACTCCTCAACTCAAGTGTGCTCACAGGTGAGAATGCTGGAGGCCAGGTAGGGTGTACCTTCATCTATCCTAAAGAATGTTGTTGATCTATATGCTATTGTATCCTGACCACATTGTCTTTCTTTTGGATCCTTTAACATGAGGACACTTGTTTAATTTACCTTGGTATTTTGGTTATTAACTCCAATAAGATCACTTTCATTTAAGAACATAATATTGCTATTAAGTCACTGGAGGGACAAATTAAAATTCCATTCCACACAAACTAGCTGACAACCAGCTGCATCTTATCCTTTTCCATGCCAGAAGGCTTTCATAACTATCACTGCTGCAATTTATTGGAGTAAAATACACTTATTTTTACTGTAATTAAGCTAGACTCATGCAGTCAGAGCAGAGTGAGTCTCTTACCTGTATATGGTTTTAATAGCCTTTTGCTAACCCAGCCCCTTGTTGGGCTGTCATCGAAAAACTGTACATGAACACGGACTGATTTCCCTTTTTCACGAATGTATGTTCCATCAAAGGGGTGATTATAAACCAGGCAAGGCCACCAAGGGTAACCCTCCATCTTGGCCCAAACCAAATCACCTGGTGAGAAGTCACAAAAACTGTTGCCAAAAGAAAACACATAATTTGGTTACTATTTGGTCAAGTTGCCTTAAAGACAATTACCTACAAACAAGCAATTCCAAGAAAGGTATCATTTGGACTCCTTTGATTTTTAAAACAAATGTCATTTTTTAAAGTCAAGTCATTTTTTAAAACATAGCAAGCAAACATCACATGCACATTTAAGTATTAAACACAATACTGCAATCATAACACAAATATAATAAATTCTGGTATTATGGTAAGAAATTATTTCTCAGAATCGTTCTCAGTTTAAAAACTGTGCCAGAATTCTGGTAGAATGTTGATTGCAGGAAAAAGCCATGCTCTCCAATTTATAGTGAGTTGCACCTATATTACAATATGGTATATTATCAGGAACAGGATCTGACCAACCATATTAATAAAATACAAAACATACTGATTATATTTTTTTATTATATTAAATATATCCCATTAGACTTTTCTTGGAAGTGGTTTCCAGTTAAGATCCTATACATTCAAAACACTCAAAAGCTACCTAGCACTTTCACTCCCCCCAAAAAACTAGTTTTATGGGAAGAACAAAAAACAAAAACTCAAGTCAACAGGCAAGTGCCTAATATGCCAAAACTGCAAATATACATGCCTATAGAATTGAAAGCAGAGATTCAATCTTCACAAAAACTGATTTAACCCTGCTGCTTTTCTGAGAAGGGGTGGAGAAAAAAAGAAAGGAGAAAAAGAGGTAATGATAAAAAGAACTGGGGGTGGAGGGGGAGAAGGAAGAAAGGAATAGATAAGGGGGTGGGAGTAGAGAGAGAGAGAGAGAGAGAGAGAGAAAAAGGCCACACACAGTTGACAATCCCTGTCCAAGCACTATATACCAAAATTTTCTAAGCTGGCTTAAGGGTTTTTCTCACTGAAGAGCCATAAAAGTAAAATATTTTAAGTATATTATAGAAAAATATTTTTTACATTTTAGAACAGTGATCATTAGGCAACTGAAGCCACCTGATTCAGACCCAATAAAGTCTTTCTTCAAAAATGTGAATATGGAAACCACTTGGCTACAAAAAAGAAACAAGAACAGGACATGATTTCGGAGTGTACTTGCTTCAAGGGCCTTTATAAATACATTCAGCTTAAAATAATCCATAGTAACCTGCACAAATTTATGAATATTGCCTCAGGCTCATCACATAGGTCATTTTTAAACAAGAAGCTGTACCTGAGAATTCAAAACTGTGCTGTGCTTCCTCCTTGCTAATATATCAATAAATTAATGGGGGGGGGGAATCATTATTACTGTATAGAATACTGTATCTACAAGCCTCACTTTTGTAAAGCAGGCTTTCCCTTCCTTAACTGGGGTCAGGTAGCCACTTAACCTCAAATCGTATCACAGCCATGTCTGAAAACCACAAGCTTCCCCGCCCCCCCCCCAACCAGTATTTCTGTAGATAAAGGAGGGAACTAACCTTTGTCTATATAAAGGAGCTATCAGTTGAGTCTGAACTCTGACAGTAACTTTTGGAAGACTGGCCAAACAGCAAAAAAATGTTATGTCAATGAACATGTTTCTCCACATAAAACTTCTGGCTGTATAATCTTGGGACATCATGATTCAAACTGCATACTGGCTAAGGCAAATTTTACTGAAGCAGAGAAGAGTAGGGATACTCACCAGTCAAGCTTGGCTACCCTTCTTAAAAGGTAAGTCAATTCCTTAAGATGGGAGAACTCAGGTGAAGTTTTGGTCTATACCTAGCAAAGCCTTAACCAAAAGGCTGGCTAGTTTGTGGCAGTTCTCCCCCTGTGTATTGAAATTATTAAATATCTCCAGATGAGCTCTGAGGCTGACTGGTGTGGACTGGGGTCTACAAAGTGTCCCTGGTTTGTTAAACTGAAGCTGTCTAGGGCTCAGAGTATTACTCTTTGCTTGTGTGAACTGAGTTATGGAGGATAAGGATGAAAGACGTGTATTCAACCTAACATCAACTATTTAATTACATACATGTCTATAAAAGGTATAAATTCTCAAGAATGCACATCTTAAAAAAAAAAAAAAAACCGTACATCTTGGTGGGACACTTGAAGTTCAATGAAGCAGGATGTCCCAAACCCAGTGAAATTCTATTTTGCATGGTTTAAGGCACTTGCAGGAATCTTAAGAATTGACTTAGGAAGAACAAGATTAAAGGGCTTACACTTCCTGACATTAAGACATATTACACAGCTACAGTGGTCAGAGCAGCATTATACTGGCAATAAAGACAGAGATATCAATCAATAGAACTGAATTGAGAGTTCAGAAACAGACCCTCAAATCTATGGTCAATTGATTTTTGACAAAGCTACCAAATTCATAAATGAGATAGAACAGTCTCAACAAATGGTGCTGGGAGAAATGGATATCCATATCCAAAAGGATGAAAGAGGACCCCCATCTCACACCATATAAACTCAAAATGGATCAAATACTTAAATGTAAGAATACCATAAAACTCCTAGAAGAAAATGTAAAGGAGCACCCTGAAGATCTCATGGCAGGCAGTGGTTTCTTAGACTTTACACCCAAAGCACAAGCAACAAAAGAAAAAAAGATTAAATGAGACCTACTCAAAATTAAATACTTTTGTGCTTCAAAGGACTTTGCCAAGAAAGTAAAAAGGCAGCCCACTCAATGGGATAAAATATTTGTAAACCACATATCCAATAAGGGTTTAATATTCAGAATATATAAAGAAATCCTACAACACAATAAAAAGACAAATGACCCAATTAAGAAATGGGCAAGGGAAACGGATGTGGCTCAAGAGGCTCGGCGTCCGTCTACCATATGGAGAGACCAGGGTTCGATCCCCGGTACCTCCCAGTAAAAAAAAAAAAAAAAAAAAAAAAAAGAAATGGGCAAAAGACTTGAATAGACACTTTTCCAAAGAGGAAATACAAATGACTAAAAAGCATATGACGGGGAGTGGGTGTAGCTCAGTGACTGAGTGCCTGCTTCACATGTACAAGGTGTCCCAGGTTCAATCCCCAGGTAACTTCCTTTAAAAAAAAAAAAAACACGCATGAAAAGAATCTCAATATCAGTAGCTACTAGGGAAATGCAAATCAAAACCAGGAGATATCATTTCACACCTACTAGAACAGCCATTATTAAAAAAAAAAAAAAACTACAAGTGTTGGAGAGAATGTGAAGAAATAGGATCACTTATTCACTGCTGGTGAGAATGTAGGGAATGTAGAATGATGCAGCCACTGTAGAAGACACCAGAGGTTCCTCGTGAAGCTAAGTATAGAAATACCATATGATCCAGCAATCCTGCTACTAGGTGTGTACCCAGAAGAACTGAAAGCAGGGATGTGAACAGACATTTGCACACCAATGTTCATAGGTGTTATTCACAATTGCCAAAAGAAGGAAACAACCCAAGTGTCCATGAATGAATGGATGGATGGATAAGCAAAATGTGCTATATACATACAATGGAATATTATTTAGCTGTAAGAAGAAATCAAGTCTTGATATATGGAACAACGTGGATGAATCTTGAGGACATTATGTTAAGTAAAACGTCAGACACTAAAGGACAAATATTGTATGGTCTCACTAATATGAACTAATTATAATGAATAAACTCAGACTTAAAATCCAGAGTACAGGTTACTTACCAGGAGATAGAATGAGGGTAGAGAATGGGAAGCTAACAATGTGTGCAAAATCTTAATTTTGATTGTAAATGTTTGAAGATGGACAGAGGTGATGGTTGCACATTATTGTGAGTGTTGATTAACAGCACTGATTTATGGATGTGTTTGTAGTTGAAAGGGGAAATTTACTGTTGTATATGTCAAAGAAAAGCTAGAGGATAAACTTGGGACTGTATAACAGTGAATCCTAGCTGTAGATGATGGCTGTGGTTGATAATACAAATGTGGGAATGTTCTAGAACAAGTGTGTCTCTCTTGCAGGTTGCTGATGGTTGTATACAGGAAAAAATACATCTAAAGCAAATTAAAAAAAAAAAAAAAAAAAGTTGTCTTAGGGACTCCCAAAGAAACTAAATGACTCGTTCAAAATTCTTAAGCAAAAGAGATGGCCAAACCTGCTTCCTAAAAGTTCTCTCATCTGTCCTCAGGGTAACTCAGGTTTCTCACTGAGACCAAAAACACATGTGGGAAAACTTTTAGGTTTTATACCTACAACTAATATGTAATAAAAATATATATTTAAATATATTAAAAAGTATATGTTAATATAAGTTAAAAATATATGTTAATCATTCTAGTCTTATCCCAAAGAAAAGAACTTGTGACCTCTAAGAGAGCTGTTACCTTAGAACTTTGTCATTCATTTGTACAAATGTAGAATATAGTTTTAAGTGTTCAAAGATCTCAAGGTCTCAAAAATGATTAGAAAAGATTCCTTTCCAAACAACTAAAACAGTTACCATAAAATGTCTTTCAATTTATTTGAAAACCTTACAACCATTGTCAGTTTCTAAACCCCTCATCTATAAAGCTAAAATGCTATTTCAAAATGAGCTGTTTCAATAACTGTTTTGTTTTTGCCCTAAATATAACCTTATACTTAGAGAAATCTTACATATAACCTAACTTACCTGCTGTTAAGAACTGGCAGTACACTACAAAATGCTAAGATTTAAAAAATTCAGTGTTGTGCAGTTTCTCCAGGGCAAAGCTTTAAAAACAATGACACTTTAAAAATCCTGGCCCAGGAAACAGTGGTTTTCAAGCCAAAGAGGAGAATTAAGCAAGTGATAAAACGTATGTAATAAATTAAAAATGTTTAACATTTCTTAATTTAAAATTCTTCACTGAATGCTAATTAAAGTTTTTAAAATATATTGATTTTGTGTGTAAACTTTAATTCTTTAAAGATAATTCTTAAATTTTATCTCTAGTAATTGTACAATTTCCAAAGAATGCCAAAATAAAAGAAACATTTTAATCTGTGCAAATACTTGGATTTTTTTCTACCAACACTAAATACTGTATTAAAACTGGCTCTACTTACTCTCAACCTTCTCATACTAATTTAATTGTATTTTAACATTTATTTGGCTGTATTTTCTGACAATCTGACAACTGTTTTTAAAGCTTTAAATAATGTATCTTAAATGTCTAGTTTGACATGCTTAGGGATTTGAGAGACAGTGAAAAAAATATAAGACAGGAAACCTGCCAGTTAAGAAAAATAAATGCAAAAGCTTTCTTGTAGCTAAACAAAATATGGAATGACTTCAAAGGCTAAATTTACATTGAAGAGATATTTAAGTTTTGTTTTACAATCACATTATCTTTAGTTTCTCTTGATCCATAACCTTGGTGTCACTGGTTGTGCTCAACAGTTATAGTTAACATTTTTGGATAGCTGTTTCTTTTTGTTTTGTTTTGTTTTTTTAAGGATTGGTAGATTCCAAAGCATTGCTAGAATTCGCTTCTGTAAACACAAAAAAATCAACTGGGTTGTATCTAACAAAAGGTTTTACATAAACATTGAATCCTTAAAATGCAAAAAACTCTCAAACCAAATTTAGAAATCAAACTACCAGTGTTTGCACCTACATTTCAAAGTGGACCATGAAAGTAGACTTTTTCTACCCTTAAATAGCTCAAATATGGGACTGAGAAGAAAAGCTGTCAGAGGAATAATTAATTCCGAGGGCTCTCATCATACCTACCCATCTACCAATACATCTGCCCACACTCCCTGCCTTCTTTCCTTCAACTATGGGGAACTGCTTGGCCATTACTTGTGCACTAGTTCTAGGGTGACCAGAAAAAAATATCCCAACTGGCCTCTATTAAAAAAGAAATAAAGAAAAGCTAATTCCATACCTTGGCACAGAGAGAATTGAAGATGGGTCACCTTGTCATCAGAATGAATGTTTTCCAAAGTTCTGAGGTGGTATTAAAAACATAAGAGCCTTAAAAGAGGCTACCTCCCTCTGGAAAAATTATGTCAATTTGAACATTTTTTTAAAATATGTTGTTTTAATTAAATTGATTAAAACAAGTTAGGTCTGTAAAAACTAAGTCCGTGTGACGGTTAAGTATAGCATTCAAACAAAGGCAGGCAGGCTTACGATAATGACCAGGTTAGCGATAGTCTAATCACTGAGCATGCGCAGATTAATTACATGCTTAGCTCACTGTTTAAGGTTTAGGCTACTGCGCATGTCAGGCGGGCCAACTCTAAAACTATCGAGGTCTAGCAATATGGCTTAGGAAACGGGGCGGTCAGTTCTGAGCTGACTCGTGTTAATCAACAAGGGGGCTACGTGCAGGGGCACCTGGCTTCAGGGGGCTATGCGCAAGGGCACCACACTTCAGGGTTGCAAAACAAGGTAAGAGGATACAAGTGGGGCCAGCAATGAGTTGTCTCGGTACTGTGCAGTTACAGGATAAAGATTTCATAGTTACAAAACACAGCATCAGCACCAAAGAAATAAGGCATCTGGGTTATAGTTCATTGATTTACAACAGTTACAGATTTTTGCTTCTGGCTACTAAAAAGGATAACATACATCAAGGTTATAAATCAGTGAGCTATCCCAGTTATTGGTATTTTCTTTTGGCTACATTGCAATATATCTATCAGAAGGTTACGAACTGCCTAAACTAGCATTTAGTGGACTAAAACACATCTGTTAATTTTCCGGTTACATAACAGCTGAAGGCCTTAAAGGCAGAACTGATGATTTCAGCAGTAAGAAAGGATAATCTGTACCTCTACTTCAGCCAGCCAGCCAGCTTCTGGAGAGTTCATAGAAAACCTTTATCGGAGTTACCACCTTGTGGCCTGCTCTACAGAATTCGGATTTGCCCATGCCCACAGTGCATTAAGTCAATTCCTATACTAAAGCTTACAATATCTCTACATATATACATATACATATATATCCTGTTGGTTGTTTTCCCGGAGAACCCTGACCAATAAGGGTCCCTGATGCATTCTCCCCACAATTTACAGCTCCTTCCTCTTCCTGAACTGCCTTCCCATCCCCACATTTGTGGGGCCAAGTCTTATTTGTCCTTCTGATATCAGCTTAGAGAACTGAAAGCCTACCCTGACCCAACACCCCCACATAGCTCATACACTCTGTTCCACTTTAGAATTGCTTTTTTACTTGTCCTGTTCACTGTTGTATCCTGGGTCCACCAATGCCTAATACTGTGCTTGGCAGAGTAGGTACACAAAACAATTGTGGAATAGTACAACTCTGTATTCCGGAGTTTCTTTAGAAGTCCAATATCAAAGGCCCATCTTTCTTGAATACCTTGGAATCTGTCCCCATAGTGGAAGGTCAAGTGTAAACAATTTCATGCTTATACAAGTCTCTTTTATTCAGACCTCAAAAAATAAATGTTATTTCATATATAAAGTACAGCCCTCTAATAAACTCATCAGTTTAGCATGGATGCAGGAATTATCGGTTTCAGTTCAAGTACACCCATCAACACATCATGCATTTCTCAACATGAAAAACAAAGTCCGTTATCCTGATGCTGATCCCCACAACCAGGTTTTAGTAATGCGCTCTATTATATATTTAAGCTGATGGAAAGGGTGGCTTAAACGAGGGTAACAATAATTAAAAATTTGAAAAAACTGGCACCTCCTGTAAGCACATCTTAAGAAGTCGGGACATTTGAAAACGACTACTCAGAAGCACTAACTAGCTCTCTAATTTTTAAAGAGTTCTTTGTTTTTTTTGTAAACCTCTATTTCCTCATCGGTTCAAATGGCTTCCATCATGTTTTGTGACAAATCCAATTCCTGGTATACTGTAAAGAACGAGTTTTTCAAAATGACGCTCGCAGCCCGGATAAAAAGATCAGCCAAGAAAAAGTAAAAGAAAAAAATAAAAAATAAAAAAAAAACAAAAAAAGACCAGCCAAGCCCTCTGCCCCAATAAAAGACCAGAAAACGAAGACGTCTCCTCTGGGCAGGCTTCCACGCATTCACTTCCATACACACATCCCTGCCCAGGGCCGGATCAGGGCCTTTAGAGGCTCACCTTTTCACACAGAAAAATTTATGTTGCCCTACCCCCTCTCATAGAATTGTTAATAAAAACTAAAGAATTCCATAAAAACCTTTGAACTCGATAGAAAACCTCCACATGTGCCCAAAAATAACTTCTAAATTTTTCTTTTGTTTTGGTGCATGTGCTTTCTACGAGGTGACCCAGCCCTGTCCCAATCACTTCTGCCCACTCCCCCTCACCCCTCATCCTCGCATCCTCACTAGGCCCAATAACGCCCCACGCTCCGCCCTATGACACTCCCCCTCTCAGCTCCTGGTCCAGCCCCCAATTCCACCCCCACCCACCCAGGCGATGGGCCCACAGTCCTCCTTTACGGGTTCACGCAGTCTGAGGCTCAGATCCACCCATCAACTGCGTGCTTCAAGCGTCCTCTGGACCCCCAACTCACCACCCCAGCCCAATACAAGGAGCCGCCTCCTCGCACCCCACACGCTGCAAGCCGCGCCCCCATAGCCTCCAGCTTGCAGGCATTCCGGCTTCCCGCCATCCCTCCCCCACCCCAAGCAAGCACGATCCCCTCCCCCGTCTGCAGGCACAACCCTTCCACCGCCCCAGGCAAGCACCAACACCTCCCCGCACTTCCCCACTAGGTAGGCAAAGCTCCTTCCCCCTCCCGTCCCACTAACGGGACTCCCATCCCCCCTTTCTCCTCCCTACCCCGAACAGCAAGCATCTCCCCTTCCTGCACCCACGTCCGCCACCTCCCCCCACCTCTTCCTCCAAAACGCCTTAACCCTGTGCATCTCCTCTCTCTTCCAACCCCTCTTCCTGCACAGCCTTATTTCCTCCTCCAACCCTGTCTGCAATCTACACCCTCGCCCCAAATGTCCCAACTCAGCCTGCACACTTTCAAGACATCTCCGCAGCCCCATCTCTTAGGCCAGGGGCTGGCCGGGTGCCCCCGCCCCCCACCGCGAGCCTCCCTTCCCCGGGCTCCCTGCGCCCCGCCGCCATCACCCTCGCCTTCGACCCCGTACCCAGCTACCTGGAGGAGACCGCAGGCGCCGCCGACCTCCGAAGCCCTCCGTTGAGGTTCTTTGCTTCAGGCGGCGACGCGGAGCCCGCCAAGGGCCCAGGCCCGGCGTCACTCCAGGCCGCATCGCCGCTGGAAGGAGAGGCCCCGCTGATGGCGGCGCTGCCTTTGCTCGAGGCCCTCGCCGGGGCCTTGCTGGCATTACTCAGCGCAGGAGACTTGGGGAAGAAGCTGTACAGGGTGCTCTGTCGCGACATAGCGACGGTCGGCGAGGCCCAGCCACTCTGTCGGGTCGAGCGACTAATGGGGCCGCATCGAACGCGAGGCTCCTGCTGGCGGGAAACCCAGAGGGGAGGTGCGCTCCGCGGGAGCAACACACGCCCGGGCGGCCAATCCGCAGGCGCCTCGGCGCGCGCGGGCGACGCGCGCTCCCGGCCCCGCCCCCTCGAAGCGCACGGGCGACGTGGGGACGCGAGGAGGCGGCGCGCGGCCGAGCTGCCAGCTTACCTAGGCCGCCCCCGGCGAGAATGGCTCTTGGCCTTGGCGCGCTCGCGTGGGGGCGGATCGCCGGGACTGGAAAACTCCCGCCCGAAGTTGGGGGCGGTTGTGGGGCCACCCGTCCCGGAAAGCTCTCTCTGTCTGAAACGGAAGCGGGCGGTCGCAGGGCTGCGCGGCGGTGGGCGCACTGTGCCCTGCGTGCGCGCCCCGCGTGAGCATGAGCGGCTGGGGCGCTCTCTACAGGGTGCGAACCGAAGGGCGGCGGACAAGGGCCCTCCCTCACCCAGCAACGGATTCCTGCCATTAGAGCATTTCTGCCGCGGAACCAAAAAAAAAGGGAACTAGTGTTTAGTCCAACAGCAGACCAAGTCTCCTATTCACGTAGTATTCATTAAACGTTGCACGTAGTAAGCACTTGATAAATACTTGCTAAATGAATGCTAGGTGCCAAGCCTTTACATGTTTTTGATAACCCTGCCAGGTACACCGAGCTTTCCTCTATGCCAAGCACTGATCCAATCTTTGTACACATATTAACTACTTTAATACTCTCCATGGAACCAAGAGTTAAATGATTATAGTTAACTGAATTATTATATAGATGTACCTTTACTTTCTAGTATATTGTAGAATAGCTGAAAGAAATACCTGAAACTCGCTGAACTGTAACCCAGATGCCTTGATCTTTGATAATGATTGTATAACTATATAATCTTTACCTTGTGACTAAAAGCCTCATGATAATTCGTGACTGGCCCCACTTGTACCCCCTTATCTTGTTTTACAACTTTTGAAGTCTTGTGATCACAAAGACAGTCCCCTAATGTTTCTTAATGAAGGAACTTGAATCAACCTAGAACTAACCGACCCCAATTCCTAAGTTGTCTTACTAGACAAAGCTAGTTCGAACCAAAATTGGCCTGTTTGACATGTACAGAAGCTTAAATCTTAACCTGTAGGTGACCTATACCTCATTAGAATGCTCAAAATCACTCTCATGGTCATGCTAGGCCACCATTTTCTTACATACATTCTGTAACTGGTCACGTACTCAATATGCACAGGTGCAATAACTAGACCTCAACCTGCCTGTCTTTATATACAACAAAACTCTCAGAATTAACTGCAGTTGGGGGAGACAGATTTAAGGCCCATAGGCCTTCTGATCTCCTTGCTCTGTGTATTGCAATAAAGCTCTTTCTCCCTTTGAAACCTGATGGCTCAGGATTTGGTCATTTGTGCACAGCAGGCAGAGAACCCCCAGGATGGGTATCATCTATAACCTACGAGGTAGGTACTTAAGATTCACAACCCATTATCTGAATCCTTTGGACCAGGGGTGTCACAAAACATAAGATTTTTCAGATTTTTGAAAGGTAAGAGGGTGTGAGGATAAAAAGTTCCTATTCTCTAAAGTCAAGAAAGGAAATTAGAAGACTGGCAATTCTTTGGCCTTAATCCCAATTTGTAAATAAGCAATTATGGAAACCAGCCCCAATCAGCAACAGCTTTCACTTTGGTAAAAGCCTATATAAGATGAGCTCTTTGCTCTGTTCAGAAGAGTGTACTAACACATAGTTCTCCTTTGCTTAGAAAGTAATAAAATCAGCTTTGTGTCAGATATACCTGAGAGGTGGTCTCTTCCCTCCACAGGTGCAAGTGACACCCCCAGAGAGTGTGGGGCAGGATCCTGAAATCAAACATTAATATTCTGCAGCAAAACATAGGTATATTCATACTAAATGGTATAAATATGAACTATAAATAACCTCAGTTCAATTCAGATCAAAATTTGCTAACAAAGGAGTTTGCCACAAAACTTTTGATTTTCAGAGCTTTATGGATTTTGGGATTGCAAGTCAAAGAACATTGACCTGCATTATACCTCCATTTTATTGATAAGGAAACCAAGGCACTGATGGATTAATTAACTTTCCCAGGACCACACAGCTAGAAAGTGGTGGAGATTGAAATCCAGGGAAGCTAGAGTCCTGTGTTGTTAATGGAAATACTATAGTGCCTCCAATTTAACATCATTTTATCCAACTTAATCCTCAAAACAACCTTTACAGGCATACCTCGTTTAATTGCACTTCATTTTATTGTACTTTGCAGAAAGTGTATTTTACAAATTGAAGATTTGTGGTAACCCTGCATCAAGCAAGTCTACCGGCACCATTTTCCCACCAGCATGTGCTCACTTTACATCTGTGTCACATTTTGGTAATTCTTGAAATGTTCAAACTTTGTCATTATCATTATATCTGTTATGGTGATCTGTGGCTTTGATGTTACTATTGTAATTGTTTTGGGGCACCACAAGGCACATCCATATAAGATGGCAAACTTAATCAATAAATGTTTTATATGTTCTGACTGCTCCTCCACCTCTCTCCCTCTCCCCTGGCCTCCCTAGTACTTGAGACACAAAAATATTGAAATTAGGCCAATTAATAACCCTGCAATAGCCACTAAGTGTTCAAGTGAAAGGAAGAGTCACAGGTCTCTCACTTTAAATCAAAAGCTAGAAATGATTAAGCTTTATGAATTGACTAAGTTCTCAATAAAAGACATTCTCCTCTGGGAGCCCAGATATGAACAGGCCTTGGTAACCTGAAGAAGGCTCAGTAGCCTCCTTTCCTAGGCATACCTAACTACAAAAAAAGTCATTTCATCTTTATGTGCATGAGCAATCTGGACAAGCCCTTGCAGTTTTAACACAACTTCATGGGAACCATCAAAAACCCAATCACTTCCTATTTTTCTTGACCCCTGTAGCAGTTTGATATTGTTTATGAATTCCAAAATTAGATATTGGATTATGTTTGTAAACTGGTCTATACCTGGGCATGATTAAATTATAATTAGGGGGAAGCGGCTGTGGCTCAATCTGTAGGGCTCCCGTTTACCATATGGGAGGCCCCCGGTTCAGTTCCTGGGGCCTCCTGGTGAAGGCAAGCCTGCCCGCATGGCGTGGTTAGCTGACCCAGAGAGCACAAGCAGCAAGGGGGGGATAAATGAATGAATAAATAAATAAAATCTTTTAAAAATAAATAAATAAATAAATAAATAATTATGATTAGGGCTTTGATTGGGCCACGTCAGAAGGATATTGAGCCCCCACCTCCTTGGTGGGCAGGGGCTCACAGAGAAAACTACACAGCAGAGAAGAGAGTGGGAGTTTTGATCCTGGAGCCCCGGAAATAAACACGCAGGAGAAGCAGATACGTAAGGAAAGAGAGAGCGTTCCCTTAGACACAGCAGAGGCCCCGGCCGTTCGCCTGAGAGTTTACAGCTGACCTTGTGGAGAGAGGAGAGCAGCTGAGCCCAGAGAGACTCGAGCCCAGGGAGAGAGACGAGACTTATCCCAGCCTACAGCTGATATTGGAAGAAGCTGGGACCATGGAACCTTAAGAGGGAGAGGAAGGCTGAACTTCGGCAGTCATCTTGCCCCAACACGTGGCTATAACTTATGCTTTAAGTTACAAGGGAAGTAACTTATGCTTTTTGGCCTGGTAACTGTAAGCTTCTACCCCAAATAAATACCCTTTATAAAAGCCAACAGATTTCTGGTATTTTGCATCAGCACCCCTTTGGCTGACTTAATAAACCACATGAAATCTGAACTGAAGTCACGTAATTTTGTTGTGTGATAATGTCACTGTAATATTCCTCCTATGTTCAATAAACTAGCTCCGCCACACACACACAAAATTATTACTAACTATAGCCCCTATCTTACATTTGGTGTTTTTTTCCCCCAACCCACCCAATTATTAGTTTTATATATTTGTTATATAGTTCACGAGAGAATGTTCTCATATTTGTTCTGTTAACCACAGTCCATCTTCCACCACCGAATTCCCTGTGTTATATAGTCCCATCCTTTGTACAATCATTCAAAGTGTATACTCAGTGGCTCTCATTTTCATCACAGAGTTGTGCTGTCATCACCTCAATTTTAGAACGTTTTCATTACTCCAAAAGGAAAAATCCCATATCCCCTTATACAGCCCCTATTGTTGTCCTTTAGTATTGAAATATCTTCTTGCCATTGCTGCAAAATATTACAATATTACTGTTAACTCTCATCCATAAGTTACATTAGTTGTAATTTTCCCATGTATCACCATATTCTTAGCACTTTGTACAAGGGTATCATTCTTATATTTTGCTATTAATCACAATCTTTCTCCACCATGGAAATAACTGTTATACATTCCCTAGATTATTCTCTAGTTTTCTTTCAATTGACATCTATGTCCACAGACTACCCCTTTCAGCCACAATCACATTTATAAATCAGAAGTGTTAGTTACACTCATTATAACGTGTTACTCTCAACTCTATTCATTTCCACACTTTTACAACTAACCTTATTAACAATGCTATATATATTAAGCATAAGCTCCCATTCTTAACCCACATTCTGTGTCCTAGTAACCTATACTCTAGACAGTTTACCTCTGTGAGTTTACTCATTGTATTTGGTTCATATTAGTTAGACCATTTGTCCTTTTGTGTCTGACTTATTTCATTCAGCATAGTGTCCTCTAGGTTCATCCATGTTGTCATATGCATCCCAATTTTATTTCTTCTTGCAGCTGAATAATATTCCATTGTTTATATACCACATTTTGTTTGTCCATTCATTGGCTGATGGACACTTGGGCTGGTTCCATATTATAGCAATTGTGAATGGTGCTGCTATGAACATTGGTGTACAAATGTCAGTTTGTGTCATTGCTTTCAGTTCTTCTGAATATGTTCCTAGTAACGGGATTGCTGGATCATATATGGCAGTTCTATACTCAGCTTCTTGAGGTACCACCAAACTGTCTTCCACAGAGGCTGCACCATTCTACATTCCCACCAACAGGAAGGAGTGTTCCTGTTTCTCCACATCCTTTCCAGCACTTGGAGTTTTCTTTGTGTTTTGTTTGTTTGTTTGTTTGTTTTTTGTCTTTGAATAATGACCATTCTATAAGGTGTGAAATGGTGTCTCATTGTGGTTTTGATCTGCACTTCCCTAACAGGCAGTAATGTTGGACATCTTTTCATGTGCTTTTGGCCATTTGTATTTCCTCTTTGGAGAAATGTCTATCCTTTTGCCCATTTTTAAAAATTGGGTTGCTTGTCTTTTTATTGTTGAGTTGTATGACCTCTTTATATAACATGTATATCAAACCATTGTTGGATATGTGGTTTCCAAATAGTTTCTCCCATTGAGTAGGCTGCCTTTTTACTTTTTTTTATCCTTCAAATTTTTATGTGTATGTGTTTTATTTAGTTATCCCTTCCCCAGCCCGGAGACCATGGGGCAGGTCTCTAAAGCAGTACAGATGCAAGATATTTCACATGCCCCCTCTCTCGATAATACAGATAGAAGACCAGTCCAGAGAAACAAAGTACCATGATAGTTGTGAAAAGACTAGACTGTTAAACAAAGCATTTTGTTCAGATTTGAGGAAATAAAAATAAGGAAAAATGGGAGAAAAAATGCTTGATTTTGTGTTTTCAACCTGAGGCATCCCAACTTTTATTTCAAGTAATCAAGGCACACACTTTATGGAAGCCATTAGAAAAGAATTCTGTAAGGCATTGCCCTTTATTCAAAAATTACACTGCCCTTACTTCACACAATCTTCTGGAAACATTGAAAGGACCAATGGCATCCTTAAATTAAAATTAGCAAAACTTTCAGAAATCCTTAAGCTGCCTTGGCCAAAGGTACTCCCAACTAGCTCTATGACCATATGGTCTATTCCCTCAGGGACATATCAGTTATCCCCCTATAGATTGGTAACAGGAAGATCCATATGTTTAGAGATTTCACTTCCAGTACCAGCATCTACCCTACCGCAATACAGATATGAAAAAAATAAATGCAAGGGACTCATGTATTATAAACAGTCCTATCACCTACAGTTTAAGGCTGCCTCCCCACATCTTCCTAAATGGCCTCTTCATGATCTTCAACCCGGAGATTTTTTTTTTTTGTATTGGAAGAGGCATCAGAGAAAACCTGCTCTTGAACCTCATTGGAATCAATTATTAGATCTTGTTAACAAAAATATAGCAGTGAAACTGCAGGGAGTCAATCCTTGGGTTCATGTTTCACAACTAAAGAAGCAATTGGTTTTTCCAAATAGAGAATCTCAAACTGAGGATTCTTAGAAAACTTCTAGAAGCAGCTGATCTTCAGAAGCAGACAATTGACCCAAGACTTTACAACAAGCTGATGACCACAGATGGTATACAGCTTCTGCCCAAGACATCAGACCAAGACCCCTATCTAACTCCTTTTTTGTTTTTTATCTGCTTGTTTATAATCATTATTCTCATTTTCTGTAGGCTTCTTGTTGTCATTCACTAATAATGGCCCTTTTTCTCTTTTCTTCCCTCCTTATTATAATTGTTAGGTATAGCTGTTTGGAAGTTTGATGTAATTATGAAGTCCAAAAATAGATATTGGATCATGCTTGTTAACTTGTCTGCTAATCTGGGCATGATTAAGTTATGATTAGGGCATTAACTAGGTTGCATCAGTTGGGCGTTGAGCCCTACCCGTTGGTGGGTGGGGGAATCAATGATAAAAGACACGGAAAGGACAGTGTTGGAGCAGTTTTTGAGATGGAGTTCTCATATTGGAGTTTTGATGTTGGAGCCCAGGGATGCGAGCAGACGGAGGAGCTTGGTCATGAGGAAGGAGAGAAGGCCCTGGGATAGAGACAAGCCATTCGCCTGAGAATTCACAGCTGGCCTTGTGGAGAGAAGCAAAGCCTAGAGAGCCTCAAAGTCTACAGCTGACCTTGTGGAGGAAACAGAGGAGCTAAGCCCAGAGAGAAACACAGCCCCGGGAAGAGAGGAACCCAAGAAGCCCGAACCCTGGCAAACAGTCAGCAGCTGTCTTGCTCCAACACGTGGCAATGGACTTTGGTGAGGGAAGAAACTTATGCTTTATGGCCTGGTAACTATGGACTTCTACCCCAAATAAATACCCTTTATAAAGACCAAGCAATTTCTGGTATTTTGCATCAGCACCCCTTTGGCTGACTAATACAGAATTTGGTACTGAGGAGTGGAGAAGTGCTTTTGCAATTACCAAAATGTTGGCATGGTTTTATAAATGGGTAAGAGGTATTTTTTGGAGGAATTGTGAAATGCTTGATGGAAAAAGCCTAGATCGCTTTGAAGAGACTGTTGATGGTAATATGGACACTAAAGAGATTTTTTATGATGCCTTGGAATTAAATGATGAAACTATTATTGGAAACTGGAGGAAAGACAATCCATGTTTTAAAGTTGCAGAGAACTTAGCAAGATTAACTCCTGGTGTTATATGGAAGACAGAATTTGAAAATGGCGAACCTGAGAATTTAGCTGAAGAACTTTCCAAGGTAAACTCAGAGAATGTGGCTTGGCATCTCCTTGCAGCTTATAGCAAAATACTAGATAAAGAAATATGCTAATGACTGAACTCTTGGGCACAAAGAAAACAGAAACTGATCCCAGAAATTCCAAGCCTCTGGAAATTGAGCTCCCAAGCAATATTGCCCCATTTGAAGACTTAACTAAACTTGGAACTTGTAAATCAGGATTGAAGATGCAGTTATCTAGGAAAGACTTGTGGAAAGTCTTACTGTCTGATCGCTTGGACCCCTGCTTTCTGCATGTTAAACCAACAAAGTTTTTGAGAGAGCTGTATGAACAAAACCACTGTCAGCTTGGAGAAAAGAGGACATGGAAAGGAAAGATTGAAGGAGAAACAGCTTTAAGAAGAAAACCATGAAAGCTGAGATCTGGAATTAAAACATTGCCTTGGGCCAAGAGAGGAGTCCCACCCCTGTGTACAGAGAGGGTGAGTTTGCCCCAGCAGTTGAAGAGGGTGGATGTTCCCACCCAATGTTCAGGAAGAGTTTTGCTGCCCCAGGGTACAGGGAGGGTGGAGCACATTCCTCAAAGATTAGGGCTGTTAAGGTCAGCACCCCATAGGTCTGAGAGGGGTGCTGCTGTCCCCCATGGATTAGAGAGGGCCAGGTGGTCAACCCATTGCTCTGAGATGGGTTAGAGGGAATGTTGTCTTCACCTCACTGTACTAAGGGGTCTAAGACTCTAACTCAAAGATTGAGTAAGGTGTGGCAATCACCCCAACACTCTTGGAGGGTGAGGTCCAGAGCTTGGTCAACACCCAGAGCTTGATGAGGGTGGAACCAAGAAAATGGCCTTTGGGCAAGCCTGTGGAAAATGTGGGTCCCCATGTGGCCCCAAGGAGAAGAAACCATCCTCTTAAGAATGACTCTCAGACTTTGAAATCGAATGGATGATGCCCTGCAGGTTTACCGACCTGTAGAGGACCCATGACTCATGTTTAACCTCCCCGTTTCTCCTTATGGTAATGTAAATGTTTATTCTTTGTCTTTCCATTTGTGTATTGGAAGCAGTTAAATTGTTTTGTAAGTTTCAGAGATCTATAGCAGACACGACTTTGCCTCAAGATGAACTGTATTTCTTAAAATATTATGATATGATTTTGTACTTGCAGTGTTACTGATTTAAGGTTTTTTGAATATTGTAATGTATTTTTGGAACTCAGAGGGTGGAGTGTAGCACCCCTTTGGCTGACAAATACATTAGGTCAGAACATACTTTTTCTAATGCTAGTCTTAGATAATCCCAAACAGTAGCCACTGCTCTCAATCTTCTGACTGCTTGATATGCCATCCATCACCAGACCCCCATGATGAAAAAAAATCTGGGGGAAACGGATGTGGCTCAAGAGGTTCGGCGTCCATCTACCATATGGAGAGACCGGGGTTCGATCCCCGGTACCTCCCGGTTAAAAAAAAAAAAAAAAAAAAATCTGGGAAATTCTGGTTTCATCAAATAGATAATACAGCCATTAGAGTTTCCACTTGTACCTATATGGACTGTTGACCTTAAACAAACCAACCCATGACTCTTCTAGTGTCCCTATCTCCTATAAAAAGAACAAATCATTACAATCTACTGATGAGACCCTAAATAATTCTAAATTGGAATTACACTAACTTCATAGAATGAGGGGCCAAATACTTGCCACCTGGAAAAGACTAATAGAGATCTAAATATGTAACCCAGAAAATATAAGGCCTTGATTCTGACCTTGTGTTGTGAACAACTCCTTTTTCCTGGATCTCCTTGTGCCCCTCCTGGATATTGCTTCCTTTGCGGCCAAGACACCAGGTTGTGTTTGCCTCAAACATCTCATGCACATTAGGGTTATTATTCTGAGTTGTCTGAACACAGAGACCCTAATTCTATAAGTTATCAAAGCTAAACATTCTGATTCAGACATGAAGTGCAAAATGAGGACACTCTTGATTATTTAGGCACACTACCTAAGGGGATAACCGACGTGTTTTATGCGAACAATCAGAGCAGTGTTTCCATCAATGGAAGTCATATAAATTTTTTTTTTTTAAAGATTTTATTTATTTATTCATTTATCCCCCCCTTGCTGCTTGTGCTCCCTGGGTCAGCTAACCACGCCATGCGGGAGGGCTTGCCTTCACCAGGAGGCCCCGGGAACCGAACCCGGGGCCTCCCATATGGTAAACGGGAGCCCTACTGATTGAGCCACAGCCATTTCCCTATCCAGAGTCTTAAATGCTTCTACAAAGCCACTCTATCATTAGATGACTGCCATAAGGATACACAACAAAAAGGTCAAGAAGATTTTGCAATACAGTTGACTATGAATATGACTGAACAATTTCAGAAAAGTAAAGATCTGGATCTCTAGCTTTCTCTGAATTAGTCAACTTCTTACAAGCAAGTGAATGACCAGAAGGGGGTACTGAGAGACTGAATATACAAGCAGACAATGGCTAGGCATATATAAAATAGAACTGTGGCCCACAACCTGCAGCAATTAGCCCAGGAATCAGTCCAAAAAGCCAAACCATGACCCCTGAATCAATCAACTCAAATAGCAAAGATTCTTAATAAATAGACTTTGTTTTTTCTTATTTGGGTGGTCTCCATTTATTTCCACAATCTTCTGTGTGCCAGGTTCAGTTCTAGAAGCTTGGAATACATCAGGAAATGAAATAAAATTCCTGCCCTCTGGGGCTTACATTCTAGCTGTGAAAGACCAACAATAAACATAGTAAATGAGTAAATTATTTAGAACTATGGGATTAAAAAAAAAAAAAAAAGGAGTGGAGGGTTAGGAGACAGGAGCTAAAGCGGAAAAACAGGCTATAGTATAAAATAGAGTGAATGGAGAAGTTGTCTTTGAGAAGGTGAAATTTGAGCAGCCTTTCAGGAGATGAGAAAGTTAGCAGATTAGATGTCTGAGGAAAGAGCTTTCCAGACAGAGGGAGCAGCTTCTAAGTGAAGAACTTGGAAGTGAAGTCATGCGGTTTGGGAGCTGCAAGGAGGCTGGAATAAATGGCTGGTGAAAATGAGCTGGGGGATGTGGTAGGACATGAGGTTGTGGAAGAAAGCGGGATGGCAGATGATCTGGGCCCTTACGGGACTTTTGGCTTTCACTTTGAGTGAGCTTGGGAGCCATTTCAGGGTTTGAGCAGATAGTGACCTGATTGGACACTGCTCTGCTGAAAATAGACTGTAGCACAATAAACAACAGCCTAATTGGTCTGTATTGTTCTCTACTAAGAAAGAGTGTGAAAATAGGGAGGGTGTAGACTGCATAAACTAGGATAAAAGAGCCAGAAGAGCAGGAATTAAGTTGTATATATATACCACCCTAATGAAGGATGTTGTTAATGTGGGAAAACGTGGGAGGGGCAGGGAGCGGGGGCATATGGGAACCCCCTATATATATATATATTTTTTTTTTTTCCCCTATATTTTTAATGTAACATTTATGTAATCTAAGTACCTTTAAAAAATAAAAATTAAAAAGCATATATAAGTATATAAAGTTGTATATATATCCAAGAATCTGGACACATTTACTCTGGGTTGATTTATGGTTAGGGAGGTTCAAAAATCCCTCAAAAGCCAACTGTATGCTCTGCATCTGTCCTCCTCAAGCTCAGGTAACACGACTTCAATGGTTCTTACCATGTCCCAGACACTGACATCAGCACTGGGGATACAGTTGTGAACCAGCCAGACACACTGTTCAAAGGAGACAGAGATAGTAAGAAATAAAGCAGTTACAGTAGGCCAGTAGGCCAGTCCCAGTGGGTTTGCAGACAATGCTAGGTAGAGATTATAGACTAGTACCATAAGGGAGCAGATGTAGCTCAGTGGCTGAGTACCTGCTTCCCATGTACAAGGTCCTAGGTTCAATTCCCAGTACCTCCTAAAAAAAAAAAAAAAATTGAAAATAGACTAGTACCATGATTCCCAAACTGAGTACCAAAGCACCCCAGAGTGCCACAGCAAATTTATAGGGCACCACAGGGAAGTTTAAAATTTCAAGGGGGGGGGGACGGATGTGGCTCAAATGGTTGGGTGTCCGTCTCCCATATGGAAGGACCTGGGTTCGATCCCTGGGACCTCCCAGTAAAAAAAATAAAAAAATAAAAATAAAAACAAATAAAATTTCAAGGGACACTCAGCATATTTGTCAGGCGTTGCACAAAACCACCAGTTTGAGGTATTTCATAGTTTCAACATTAGCTCATACTTGTGGAATAAATGAAAACCACCTAAATGGGGCCAAGCAAAGGCTTTTTATTCAGAGCGTATGATAAGCAAGGGAATCAGCCACCATCACTTGCAATAAAGGCAAACAGAGGAGTGGAAATGCTTTACAGTGAAAAAAAGGGAGGACTTCAGGTATGCCCTGATTAGCAGCTGTTAGTATAGAGAAGCTGGAGGTGGTTAACTAAAAGTGAGGCATCCTATGTGTAGCAGTTTGATATTGTTTATGAATTCCAGAAATAGATATTGGACTGTGTTTGTAAACTGGTCTGTTCCTCTGGGCATATTAGATTGTATTAAGTTCAGAGGTTTCACTTTTACTTGATTAAATAATGATTAGGGCTTTGACTGGGCCACGTCAGTAGGACGTTGAGTCCCCGCCCCCTTGGTGGGCAAGGACTCCCACAAAAACGACATGGCAGAGGAAAGAGTTTGGAGTTTTGATGCTGGAGCCCCAGGAAGTTAACACTCAGGAGAAGAACACAGAGGAATAAAGATGGCTCCACAGACACAGCAGAGGCCCCAGGAAGAGAGAGAGTGCCTCATAGTCTACAGCTGACCTTGTGGAGCAACCAGAGCAGCTGAGCCTGGAGAGAGATGAGCCCAGGGAGAAGGATGAGACTTATCCCAGACTACAGCTGATATTGGAAGAAGCTGGAACCATAGAGCCTTAAGAGGAACAAGGCTGAATCCTTGCAGATGTCAGCAGCCATCTTGCTCCAACACGTGGCAACAGACTTTGGTGAGGGAAGTAACTTACGCTTTATGGCCGTGTGACTGTAAGCTTCTACCCTAAGTAAATACCCTCTTATAAAAGCCAACAGGTTTCTGGTATTTTGCATCAGTACCCCTTTGGCTGACTAATACACTATGTGATTGATTAGGGCAGCATATTTGGCCTTCTCCAATTGGTTCTAAGTTGGAAGTAGGGGCAAAAATTAGTAACACTATCAGTTATTGATCAAGTCCTGGCTATTTGGAGTTGATTGTTATAGGGAGTGTGGTTTGGCTTCCTGGACTAGTTGCTACATATAGTGGTTTGACTTCCAGGGTTGGTTGGTCTAGGTTTGGATCATATTTCTATCTTTATATATGGTCTGGCCATTGTCCATTTGTATAATCAATCTTTCATGCTACATTCCTTTTGATGACATCATGTCTTTGCAAAGCAGCTTTTGTGATTCTTAAAATAAAAAGCAAGTACCATGCACAAAATTAATGTGGAACAGGAATGAGGATGGTGGTGTATTTTAGTTTCCTACACTGCTTAAAGCAGATATTATGAAATGTATTGGCTTAAAGTGTGGGGATTTATTAGCATACAGTTTGAGGCTAAGAAAATGTCCAAATCAAGGCATCATCAAGGTGATGCTTTTTTCCTGAAGACTGGCTGCCGGTGATCCTGGGCTCCTCTGCTATATGACAAGGCACATGGTGGTATATGCTGGCCTCTCCCTTTTCTTCTGGGTTTTTTTGTTTGTTGGTTTGTTTGTTTTTAGGAGGTACCAGGAATCAAACCCAGGTCCTCCTACATGAGAAACAGCTCAAGCACTTGAGCTACATCCACTCCCCCTTCTGAGTTTTGTTGCTTTCAGCTTCTTGCTTCCGCATTCTATTTCTCTCTATATATAAAGGACTCCAATAAGAGGATTAAGACCCATTGTGAATGAGGTGGGTCATACCTTAACTGAAGTAGCTTTATCAAAAGAGCCTACTTACAACGGGTCCACACCCACAGGAATGGATTAATTTTATGAACATGCTTTTCTGGGGGTACATACAGCTTCAAACCATGTCCAAATCTAATTCCAATGGTTGAGAAAGTGTGCAGTGCCCAAAAGGCATACACATTGACCAAGACTTTTTCTTTCTCTTGATCAAGCTGCCAGCCTTACTCCTCCTGGGCCCCTTCCCACTCTCTTGCCTGTTCTATCTTTTTTTTTTTTTTTTTTTAAGATTTTATTTATTTATTCATTTATCCCCCCCCTGCTGCCTGTGCTCGCTGGGTCAGCCAACCACGCCTTGCGGGCAGGCCTGCCTTCACCAGGAGGCCCGGGGAACCGAACCCGAGGCCTCCCATATGGCAAACGGGAGCCCTACTGATTGAGCCACAGCCGCCTCCCCCCTGTTCTATCTTGAAACTTATCTTGCAGCTGAGGCCCTGCAGAGAAAAGCAACTCAGAATGGGGGAGGGGGGGTTGGAGGGGGACAGGATAAAGGGCAACTTCAGACCCTAACTATTCTGAATATCAATCTCACCCCTAACCTCCACCTCCCCTCTCCTTCCTGCCCTGGCCCTCACACTGCCCAGGCAAGTGTGTGAGTGGCTCCTTATCTCCCTCCTCCTCTCTCCTAGACTTTACAGACTCCAGACTTACAAACTTGCCTAATTACCTGCAAAGGAAAACATTCACCTAATCCCAACCTTAATAAATCCCTCATTGACCCCCTCATTATCTTCCAGGGCTTTTCTTCCTACCAACTCCCACTCCTAGCCCTTAAAAAGCTTGCTTCCTTTGTTTCAAAGGAGTTGGATTTTGCCCTTTCCCCACTGCTATAGTTGCTCCTAAATAAAGCCATCCTTGCCTGTTTAGCATTGTCCAATGCAGTTTTTTTCTTCGACAGCATCCTATTAGTATGTATAAATAGTTTGAGAATGAAATAAAAATATTTTTTCTTTTGATGTATATATGAATTTTTTCAAATGGCTACTAAGTTGTTAGGACTCAAATTCTTACTAATTTGTATCGATATAACACTTAATACATGGAAGTTAAGTATTTCTTGTCACCTAGGAGGTGCAGTGGAGAAAGTACTGAGATACTAAGTGCCCAGAGGTTTGGGGACCTCTGGCTTTCTGTATTCAAACTGTAGTACTAGAGAAACCCAGCAGAGCTTAAATATTAAGGCATTGTACTGAAACTTATAAAGTTAGAAAAATTCAGTGTAACTCCTCATCACCTAACAGGAGGCATGCAGGGCTTTGCTGGCATCAGTTGTTATCTGTACCTTCACATCCCTACCACCCCCCATCCTTACACCCCAAGCTTATCCAACCCCAGGTACCATGCATATTTTAAGATTAAGAAAGCAAAAACTAATTTTTCTGGACCCTCCTTAGGAATGTCACCCTGATAATTAACTTTCTTTGTTTTAACCAATATAAAAGTTGTAAAACTGCGAATATTCTCGCTGACCTGATTTTGTGATAATCAGGGTAGGCTAAACATTCGCTATATTAGAAACCATGCATGTGTCCCCAGACCTAGTTTTTCTCCCTAGGTCTGGTTTTTAGAAGGCTGGTGATAAACCAAGGCTGATTTATTATATGACAATCCTGTATGGGTAATAACTGTAACTCTAGGTATCTTTGGTCAACCTTAAGAGATACAGCAGGGGGCAGATGTGGCTCAAATGGTTGGGTGTCCATTTCCCATGTGAAGGGACCTGGGTTTGATCCCTGGGACCTCCGGTAAAATAAAGAAAAATATAGGAGGTGCGCGGGTGGGCCATCAGGCCCCATGAGCGGGTGAGCCATTTGGCCCTGCCGAACCAAGCAGCAAGATGATGACATAACAGGAGAGAGCCAAGGAGAGACATGCCAAAAAAAACAGGAACTGAGGTGGCGCAGGTGGCAGAATGCCTCTCTCCCACATCAGAGGTCCCCAGGATCGAATCCAGGTGAAGACAGGAGGAGAAGGATGAGAGGAAAGGACAGGAAACAGATGCAGAGAATTGCCCAACGAATGGACAGAAAAACAGCAAAAATGGGGGGAGGGGAGGAGGGTTAAAATGGATAAAGTAAATATATTAAAAAAAAAAAAAATGTAAAGATGTTAAAAAAAAGTTGTAAAAAAAACCCTTAGGAGGTGGTTTGAGGCTGTATACCAACAGTCTCCCACCAGTGAATAAAGCCTCTTTTCCTTCCTGGCCTAGTTCGGTGTGTCTGTATACTCTGCTGCACCAAGCAAACGAACAAACCACCTGGCCCCTCTTCAAAACATCATGTTTTGGAGCGGAGGTGGCTCAAGCAATTAGGTGCCTCCCTCGACATGGGAGGTCCTGGTGTCTCCTAAAACGAAGATGAGCAGATACAGAGAGCACACAGCAAACAGACACAGAAAGCAGACAGCAAACAAAAACAATGAGGCAGGAGGGGAGAAATAAATAAAATAAATCTTAAAAAAAAAACTTCATGTGTTCAAAATCCCAGCTGAGCATGAGCTTGTTGGGTAAGTTATTTCTCCTCTCTGTGCCTTGGCTTCTTCATCTGTAAAATGATGATGCAGCTACCTCATGGGGTTGTCATGAGGATTAAGTTAGACGGCATTGGAAATCCCTCAGCCCACTGCCTGGGATACCAGGAGCACTCAATACATGGGCCAGAGCTACACACAGAAAGGTCCCAGGGTTTCCCGGAAGATTGCTGTGCCCTATGTCCCTCCTGTCCACTTGTCCAAGGAACAGGCAGACACAACAACCTTTCTCTCTCTCTCTCTTTTTTTTTAAAGATTTATTTATTTACTTTTTATCCATTTTTACACACCCCTTCCCGTTTTTGCTGTTTTTGTGTCCATTCACTGGGCAATTCTCTGTGTCTGTTTCCTGCCCTCTCTTCTCATCCTTCTCTTTTCTTCACCAGGATTCGATCCTGGGAACCTCCGATATAGGACAGAGGTGTCCTACCACCTGTGCCACCTTAGTTCCTGGTTTTTTCAGCGCATCTCAACTTGGCTCTCCCTTGTGTCACTCTCCTGTTACGTAATCATCTTGCTGCGTGGCTCGTCGGGGCCTGGGGGGCTCACCCGCTCGCGGGGACTGGCGGCCCACATGCCTTCTGTATTTTTCTTTATTTTTACCGGGAGGTCCCGGGGATCGAACCCAGGTCCCTTCATATGGGAAACAGATGCCCAACCATTTGAGCCACATCCGCCCCCCACAATCTTTCTCTTTGTCTTGGGCCATGGGAGATGAAGTCAAGGCTGAAGGAGGGGAGTGTTTTATGACTGTCCTATCCTAGATCAGTCAGGTTTTTTTTGGCTAGTTGTAAGGAGGGAAACCACACAGCAGAGGAACCAGTTGTTCCTTTCCAACAAAGGAAAACAGTTGTTCTGTGCTTTGGGGATTGGTAGAGTTTGGAAGTTTACCCAAAGTGGTGTTTTGGTAGGTTCAAAGTAAAGCTATCCAAAAAGTCAAATCTAGATGGCAAAGGGGACCTAAGGCCTCTTTCCTTGGAAACTACAAAGATCCATGTAGAATGGTGTGTCCCCAAATCCCTTATCTGTACAAGTGACACCTGGGTTGTAAACTGAAGCTGCTTCTCCCCCAGGAAAGGATGGGATGTTTCAAAGAGCAAAGTTGCTAGTCTGTGATTTTTAGGGAGCAAGATTTCTCAGTGAGTAAGAAGGCAGTGGTCCTTATGGCACTTTACAGCTGCAGCTTGTCCTTGGGAGGAATATTGTTTTCCTATGAACTTTGAACTTTGTACCTGGCTTTATCTTTGCCGTCCACAAAGTAGATGAAGGATGAATGTCTGGGCACATTTTAAATTTCTTATTTCTTCTCATTTTTACTTTCTCAATCCCCAGAAATAAGGAGGGGAGGAAGCTTTGTGGCAGCCGGGAGGAGATGCTGGAATGGCTGCCTGGGGGAGGGCGAGGCCAGCACCTGGGGAGAGGAAACACCCGCCTCAGGGCTGCGCGCCCCCATCCCTGCCTCCTTTCCCGACTTGTGGCTTGGAAACTTCTGTTATCTCAGACCACAGAGGGCAGAAGGAGGGTCCTGTACTGGCCTTTCTCTGCCTCTCCGGAGCCATCCTGGGTGGAATTATTGGCTACTTTTCTAATTCCAAAAAGCGCCCCCCTCTATGCTGGATGTGGCCCCAGCCCGCCTTCCCTGTCCCGCCCTCTGCCTCCACACTTCTGGAATCAACCCCATTCTGAGACCACCCAGACCTAGTTCCAACCCTGGCACCCTGAGTAAATTGCTCACACCTGAGCCTCGGTCTCTGTGGTAGTTTGAAGCTGTATGTATACCTAGAAAAGCATTTCCTTGGGAAGCGGCTGTGGCTCAATCAGTAGGGCTCCCGTTTACCATATGGGAGGCCCCGGGTTCGGTTCCCGGGGCCTCCTGGTGAAGGCAAGCCCGCCCGCACGGCGTAGTTAGCTGACCCAGCGAGCACAAGCAGCAAGGGCGGGGGATAAATGAATAAATAAATAAAATCTTTAAAAAAAAAAAAAAAAAAAGCATTTCCTTAAAAAAAAAACCAACAAATAAAATAAAAAAAATAACAGAAAAGTCTGTTCTTGTGGGTGTGGACTCACTGTAAGTAGGCTCTTTTGAGGAAGCTCCTTCAGTTAAGGGGTAGCCCACCTCAGTCAGGATGGGTCTTCATCCTCTTACTGGAGTCCTTTATAAATGGGGTGAATACAGAGAGAGAGAGAGAAAAAAAAAGCCACTGAAAAAGCTGAAAGCAATGAAACCCAGAAGAGAAGGGAGAGTCCAGCAGACACTGCCATGTGCCTTGCCACGTGGCAGAGGACCCCAGGATTGCCAGCAGCCAGTCTTTGGAAAGAAAGCATGGCCTTGATGATGCCTTGATTTGGACATTTTCACGGCCTAAAACTGTAAGCTCGGAAGCCAATAAATTCCCATTGTTAAAAGCCAACCTAAAGGGGGTCGGATGTGGCTCAACTGGTGGGCATTCGTCTCCCATATGGAGGGACCCGGGTTCGATCCCCGGGACCTCCCGGTAAAAAAAAAAACAACAACAACAAAAAAAAACCTATTAAAAAAAAAAAAGACAACCTATTTCATGGTATCTGCTTTAAGCAGTCTAGCAAACTAAAACAGTCTCCTAATGTGATAAATGGGGATTAAATAGTATCTACCTCATAGGGTTATTGGGAGAACGGAATGAGATGAAGTGAAAAACGCTACCAGGCATATAATGTGTGCCCTATAAATATAAGTCCCTTCTCCCCTCAAGCTGTTTCTGTCCCCGGCAATGCCCTTGCCCACTTCCCTTCACTGATCCCAATATGAGAAGTGCAGCCAGCTCAGCTGAAGCCCCAGCTCCTGCCCAGCCCTTCTTCTGAATGCACATTCCTCTGACCAGGGTGGGGCTTCAATTACAGATAATGATCTCCTCAGGCTACAGATCCTGAGCTGTAGTTTGAAAGCTTGGGCCCCAACAGCTGTGGCAGGCATTTGGTCCTTATGATGTAGCTCAGAGACTCTTTTAACCATTTCACAGTGAGCCAAAGAATGATGGAGCTGAACAAACCCTTATCAACTGAGCCAACCTCTCATTGCCAACAAGGAGAAGCTGAGAGGTTAAGCATTGAAGCGAGGAGTTAAAGAGCTTGAATGCTGGAGCTCAAATTTACCACTTAACAGCTGTGTGACCTGGACAGGTTACTTAACCTCTCTGTGCTTAAAGGGGGCACTTCTATAAATGGGACAAATAATGATACCCATCTCAGAGAGTTGTGAGAATTAAATGAGTCAACACCCATAAAGTACTTAGAACCATCCAGCACAGTGTAAGTACTATATAAGATCATTTTTTTTTTAATTTATTTTTTTTTATTCCTTTATCTCTATTGATTCAACTAGTCTGTCTTATTTTCTTTTTCAAATTATAGGTTCTTTTTTTAAAGATTTTATCCATCCATTCATTCATCCCCCCCTTGCTGCCCGCGCTCGCCGGGTCAGCCAACCATGCCGTGTGGGCGGGTGGGCCTGCCTCCACCAGGAGGCCCCGGAACCGAACCCGGGGCCTCCCATATGGTAAACGGGAGCTCTACTGATTGAGCCACAGCCGCTTCCCATGCTGTTTTGATCTATTGTCCTTTCCTTTGAACCTGAAGAACTCTTCAGCATCTCTTACAGGGCTGGTCTAGTGGTAACAAACTCCCTCAGCTTTTGTTTATCTGGGAATGTCTTCTTCTTTTTTTCCTTTCTTCTTCATTTTTGAAAGGCAATTTTGTTGGATGCAGAATACATTTTTTTTCTTTTTGCACTTCAAATATATCCACCCACTGCCTTCTTGCCTTCAAGGCTTCAATGAGAAATCAGCATTTACTCTTATTGAAGCTCCCTTGTACTGGACCTGTTGCTTCTCCCTTGCAGCTTTCTCTCTATCTCTTTATCTTCCTCTTTTATCTTTGGCATGTGACACTTTGTAATATGCTGTGGTGTAGGTCTATTTGGGTTTTTCCTGTTTGGAGTTCCTTAAGCATCTTAGATGTGTATATTCATGTCTTTCTTTAAATTTGGGGAGATTTCAGCCATTATTTCTTTGAATATTCTCTCTGCCCCTTTCTGCCTTTCTTCTCTTTCTGGAACTCCCACAGTATGACCTTATTTTAATTTGCCTAATTTCATCTGTAATGGCCCCATTTCCAAATAAGCTCATTTCTGAGGTACTGGAGATTAGGACTTCAGTACCTTTCTGGGGGGATGTAATTCAACTCATAAGAAGGCCTGGCTTCTCAACAGCCCCAAGAGAGCCAGGCTTCATGTGGCTCATGTTTGCTACCCACAGCCCTTGGCATATCCTGGCATAGAGTAGGGACACAGTGAAGGGTAGGGGAAGGAATGAGTCCCTGAGCCTGATAAGTTTATTCATGTGGACCTTGCATAGCACTACCCCATCTACTACAGATTTACACAAAGTGTAACTCATCTGGCTGGTCTCCCCTCGGGAAAGGGACTCACCAATGCTGGTTTTAATTATAATGATGAGCTCCCCTTGGGCTCTGCCCTTGTTTTTGACTGGACCCCACACACTTCAAAAGTGGGCCGAGGTCAAGTGGGGTGTCAGGGGGTGGGGAGAGAAGGATTTTGGCTGCCCCTCCTTTGGTCTTTGAAGATCTGGGGTTCTGAGGATCTGCTTTTTCCACATCAGCCGCGGGGTGGGGGTGGGGTAGGTGGGCAGGGTGTCTGACTTCGCAGGGAGAGCGAATCAGAACCTCCAGTCCGCCCGGATGGTTTGAAAAAGCCCCTGGGCAGCTCTGAGCCTGGCTGGCCTTCCCTGCCCCTCCTTCCCCATAGTCCCTGAACGGTCCTGTGCACTCGATAGAGGTCAGAACCAGTAACGATGTCCGCCCAGAAGCAGGGAGGGCCGTGGCTGCTGGACGGCGCACGGCCACCAGGGGTCACTCCTGGCCAGGAGCTCAAACCGGTTCCCTCAGCGGTCCAGGACCTGGGCCCGCCGCTGTGCTTTACACCTCACTTCCTCCTTCAGGGACTGTCCCTGGGCTCCCGGGCCTGGGCCCCATCCTCCAGTTCAGCCCCCATTAGTGCCTACACCCCTCGCCCTGGTCTCACAGGCAGCACTGTGTGGGGTCACCGAGGAGTTTTAAAGTGAGGTTGCCTGATAAACACAGGATGCCCAGTTAAATTTGAATTTCAGATCAACGAGTAATTTTTTAAGTATACGTATGTCCCAGGCCAGTTTTGCTAAATCTGGCGACTCTATTTTGGAATTACTGGGGAATTATAATTAAAAGCAAAATGTCCTGCCAGCCCAGAAATTCTCTCCACAAAGGGAGAAGAGAAACCGTTTTATTACTGAATAAATCCTAAAGCAGAATATGATCCACATCACAGGCAATCCACTAAAGAGATTGCAGAGACAAAGAAATCTCACCCTTTTTTATGTAGCCAGGCGGATGCAACGCACTCCATACATGCTCTCAAGAGCAACAAGCACTAGTTTCTTGTACTTTTTATGAAATCTTTTTTCTTGTATCTTTGTAATTTGGAGCCAAGCTCCACCGACGTTCTGCTTCTCTCTTCCCAGGAAACTGGCTCTACCCCTTGACAATTACATTTCAAAGAAATGGCTCCCAGGTCTTTGAGGAAACATTCCTGAATTGTGAAATTTACAAGAGCAGTTAAAAACATTTACATACATTTCTGAGAGAGAAAGAACTTGGAATAACAAGCTTTTTTTTTTTTAAGTAAATGTTGAAAGAAAAGGAAGGGGGAAAGCCTTTCCTCTTATTCTCAACTGGAAGAATGAAAAGCCTTTTATTTTTCATTTGTATTTTGGCCTTACAGAGTCAGGCTCTTGCATTCAGATTCCAACTTCTCCATTTACTGAGTGAAGGGGGCGATTCTCTTCACCTTCCTGAGCCTCAGTTTGCTTGTGTATAAAATGGGAACAATACCTTTTCATGAGGTAACATGTGCTCTATTGTGTTCATGTAAGGGCTCCTTAAACCTTTGGATGTTTTCTCTTTGTTCCTTGGAAGCTACGGTTCTGGACTTCAGAGATGTAACATCTAGTGGAAAGCTGACCTTTAACTGAAGACTATGGGAGACAAGTCCAATCCCCAAAGGACTGGCAGCTGCAGCGGCTTGCCTGGGTGTGGTAGGGGGCACCATCTCCACCCACCCAGCTTGCAGTCTACATTTAAGTGACTTTGTTCTTACACTTCTCATCAACGTAACAGAAAACCCTGAGCAAGGACGATAAGGATGCAAATAACTTTATTGTTCATTCCAAGAGCCTTTTGAAAGACTTGTTTATATTTAAATACCCTCCAGAGCTTGTCTCCTCAGTGCCCAACTGGTGGGATGGGTGGAATGGGGTGGTGATCCTGGCATCCAGTGGGTGTGTTGGCGGAGTCAGTGTCTAAATTCTTGGTCAGGAGAAATAATTCAAGGACATGCCACAAATTAAGCAGACAAGCAGAGAATTTATTGGGGTTAAAGCCAAGACACAAAAGCACACCCTTAGATAGGAGGGCAGGTATTCTCAAGGGAGAGATATGTGAGTTCTGCCTTGGGGTCTCCTGTTTTTATGGGGTACAGCGATCCAGGGTCTGCGCTGATTGGCATATTTGAGACAAAGCAGGAAAACTCTATTGGGTGGTTTGATTCTCTTAGGGGTGAGGGGCTGCTGTCCGGTGGTGATTGGCTTCTGGCTGCTCTCCACGAGCTCTGCAGGGCGTGTTGGCCGGCAGTGACTGGCCTCTGGTCACTGTCCACTAGACGTGAGGTAACCTGAAAGTGGGTGCCCCTTCTCTCTTTCCCACCATGTAATGTTGCAGCGGGCTGCCTTCTGAGAACTCTGGGAACGCAGCCATCGGGGGGTGTGCTGTGAGCTGCCCCTTCCTACCTTGCCTGTGTGACTCAGCAGCCTGATGCTAGTCAGCAGGCCATTGCCTCCGTTTCTCTTTTTTTTTTTTTTTTAATTAATTTTTTATTTTTTACCGGGAGGTCCCGGGGATCGAACCCGGGTCCCTCCATATGGGAGACGGATGCCCAACCAGTTGAGCTACATCCGACCCCCTATTGCCTCCGTTTCTGTTTGTGTGGCTCGTTAGGTTTTCTGCCCCCTTCCTCCTTAGGTCCCTATTCTATCCTGCCTCAGGTGGAGGCCTGGGATGCTATTTGACATCCCACTATGCACAGGAAAGCTGCCCCCCCCACCCCCACCCCTGCAACAAAGAATGATCCTGCCCAAAATGTCAATGGTGCCAAGGTTGAGAAATTCTTACCTAAATGAGCACACTGGTTCAACTCTTCAACAGAAACATAAATGATAGTTTACTACTCCCCAAGACTCTTCTAAACACTTGCCTCAAAACCCTCACTTTGCTGTGCCCACCCAAGCTAAACTATTATAATCTTATCCTCACCCAATTCTAATGAAGTCCCCTCATTGAAAGACCCACCTTGAACCAGACTTTGCCTTCTGCCTCCAAGACTCTGCTGAGGGGAGGCGCGTGCACTCCCTCAGCACACTGAGAACAGATGAACTTGTCTAAAGATGGCTTTACTGATTCTGTTGTTAGGTCTGTGGCTCACAGACCTTGCATTCCTGTGTGGGAAGGTGGGGAGGCTGGGGAGGATGGGACGTGAGCCCCCTGGTTTCCTGGGACCCCGGCGTGGGCCCACTCCCCTAGGACAGCCTTCCTTCTGTCCGGGACCTGTGCAGACCAACCAAACCAGACTAAAGAACAGAGGCTTGGGCTCTCTCTCTCACTTTCCAATTAACCACTTGGACCTTGGCAGATGTCTTCCTTTCTCAGCCCCAGCCTCCAGAACTCCTGCACTGATGACATACAAGTTGCAGGAGCACTCTGAGAATTACAGAGGCACAAGATAAGTCCAGTAAAGCTCCAACTCCTTGGCCTGGCTCATTGGAAAATAACTGGAAAATAGAGAAAAGAATGAAGTCAAAAAAAAAAAGCACCCCATTCCGAACACTTGTAAACATGTTGGTGTGTTGTTTCCTTCCAGCCTTTTTATCAATGTATAAGAATTATGATCATATATCCTATGTACAATTTCATATCTTAATTTTTCCACTTAGGAGGTCATTTTTCTTATGTTATTAACATCTTGGAAAAATCAGTTTGTTGGCTCCGAAATATTGCATTTAGTAAAAAAGCTTGATGCTTACTTATGAATCCCCTTACCACTGGACAATTGTTTCCAGTTTTTCACTATTATAAATAATACTGTGATGAACATTTTTGCACATAAGACCAACTTTCTCCTTCCTCCAGCTATTGGTGTATGGTCAAGTCCATCAGCAAACAGTGCTGGTGAGTAAATTCACTTTTGTATCCTTTTCATCCCAGCACTTGGTCCAGAGCTTGGCACAAGCGTGTATTCAGAGCTGGGTGACTGAGTGATGCTGACATAGCTCCCCTGTAGCCCTCCATCCTCCTGGCCCTCTGTGACCTCTGTCTGCTATTGGCTGCCACCAGCCAAAGGTTCTGAAGGAGAGGGCAGTGATGGGTACCTCGAAGCTGGTTCTGGAGTATCCATTGCATTTCTCTAAGGAGGAGGAAAATAGAAGAGTACAATATACTGAAAGGCTGCATAGAGTCCAAATTGGGAGACATCCTGTTCTGATCCCACTGAGATCACCTCCCCAGCCTGTATCGGGAGTGTTGGGCAAGATCACTGGTGCTTGACTCTGGCAGACACTGGACAGTGGAGTCACCTGGGGAGCTTTAACAAAAGAAAGCTCAGGCCCCACCCCTGGAGAGCCCAGCATGGGACTCTTCACAGCTCAGCAACCAGAGTTGAGAACCCCTGAATTACAGGTGTCTCGATGCCCTTCCAGCCCTTCTGGCCTGTGAGCTTGCTTCAGTTGGGTCTGGTTAGTGAAGTAGAAACTCTTATCATATTGCTTTGGAAAAATAGATTATATTCATAATTATTTTTAGGGGTATACAGTTCACTTCTGCGGTTTCAAGGGGAATTTTTTTTTTTTTTAATATATACATTTCTCAATTAAATGTAATGGATACATATAAAAAAATTTTTTTTTATCAAACAATATGTTACACAATATATTTGGTTCATAGTAATGCATTCATATAGTATTTGTCCTTTTGTGTCTGGCTTGCTTCACTCAACATAATGTCCTCCAGGTTCATCCATGTTGCCATATGCTTTATGATTTCATTTCTTCTTACAGCTGAATAATATTCCATCGTGTGAATAGACCACAGTTTGTTTATCCATTCATCTCTTGATGGACACCTGGGTTGTTTCCACCTTTTGGCAATGGTGAATAATGTGGCTATGAACATCGGTGTGCAGATGTCTGTTCGTGTCGCTGCTCTCAGTTCTTCTGGGAAATTTTTTAAAAAGCCTTTCTTCACCTTCTGAAAATATCCTGGCTCCCCTTGTAACCAAGGGTTAAGAATTAACAAATAATTATGACTATTGAGTCATTATATAGGTGCCTTTTTACTTCCTAGTATATTATAAGAGTAAATACCTGAAATGACTGAAACTTGCTGAACTAGAATCCAGATGCCTTGATCTCTTATAATAATTTAAAACTATATAATATTTACCTAGTGATTATAAAAACCTTGTGACTGATCCCTGTTTGTACATAACCCCCTATCCTGTTGTTTTTTATAAGATTTATTTTATTTATTTACCCCCTCTCCCCTCGTGGTTTGTGGTTGCTGTCTGTTCTTTTGTCCATTTGCTCTGTGCTCCCTGTGTCTGCTTTTTAAGAGGCACCGGGAACCGAACCTGGGACTTCCCATGTGGGAGGCGAGAGCTCAATCACTTGAGCCACATAAGCTTCCCCCTATCCTGTTTTAAGATCACTAGACAGCTCCTTAATGTTTATTAATGAAGGAATCTGAGCCAGCCTGATCCCAATTACCCATTAGCATAAACCTACTAAACCTGGATACTATAAAACTATCAGAATGACTGCAGTTTGGGAGGCAGATTTTAGGCCAATAGGCCTCTGACCTTCTTGCTATACGTGACTGGCAATCAACTCTTTCTGTCTTTGAAACCCTCACATGTAATGAAGCACAGTGGGCAATGAACCCGGCTTTTGTTCAGTCTCACCCTCATCCAGTCCAATTACTAACCCTTCAGGGTCTGCAGTATAGTTTACGCTTTGACTATTTCTATTTTACAGGTGGAGAAACTGTCCTTAGACAGGTCCTAAAGACAGGCAAGAGTCCAGCTGCTGTGGGGCCTATAGGAGATGCTGTGTTTTTTTTTTTTTTTTTTTTTAAGATTTTATTTATTTATTCATTTATCCCCCCCTTGCTGCCCGTGCTCGCTGGGTCAGCCAACCACGCCGTGCGGGCGGGCCTGCCTTCACCAGGAGGCCCCGGGAACCGAACCCGGGGCCTCCCATATGGTAAACGGGAGCCCTACTGATTGAGCCACAGCCGCTTCCCATGCTATGTGTTTTTAACATTCTGTTCAGGAAACATCCTTGGGGTATGAGGAATTTCCGACATGGGTGGAAAACCTGCAAATTTAATAGGAATGGGTTTGGCAGTCTTGTGTATCTGGAAAGTTGATGCTGAGCTCATCAGGATTGGAAGCAGGGGGAGCAAACCAAGGAGAGAGACTGTGCTGACGGCTGTGGCAGCTATCTACCTACTTCTGCTGCAACATCAGTCCCACTGCTTATCATTCCATCACAAATCTACATCTCTTTGATTTTTTAAGGTTTTCCCTATGTCTTCAATTGCTGAACTAGCAAACGGAATCCTGCCCTCCCCCTGGCACTCCTAGAGCCTTAGAAATTCAGGAGTTTGGAGTCGGCTGGTGGAGACCAAAAAGGGGGCTGCAGCAGTTAGAAGGAGTGGAGGGAAGCAGGCTGCAGAAGGAGGCCATGCCCGCCAGCCAGGCCGCCGCCACCTCTGGAGACAGAGGCAATTAAGGTAAACCGCAAATGAGTTTTTCTAAGAGCTCGTTCCTCCTCAAATTCGGTAGTGAAATATTGTCTGGTTGTACTTGAATCACTTTCAGGGGCTTGTAAGACACCCTTGAAGAGATTAAAGTGATTTCCCCAGTGACTTAACGATAGTGCAATAAGAAATGGAAAAGAAGCATTGTCATGGAGGGGAGAATCATTATTTCCTCCTGCTTGTAGGCAGATCCGGGGCACTTCAGAGATGTAGCGGCAAGGAAAAGAGTCTCCAGGAGAATGGAAAATTACCGTGGGCTTCTAGGCATCTTCCTGATAAAATCAGAGAAAGGGGCAGCGCTCCCTGCGGTGGGATCCTGACTTGCTCCCATCTCCAGCTCACTGTGAAATGCAAACTCACTTTCTGCTTCTCTCTGAAGCAACCCTGGGAACAGAAGACTGAAATGAAGCACATGGACTATCGAGCCTCTTTTCTTGCACTTAGAACATGAGCCCAAATTTCAAACTTTCAACTATAGTAGAATAAATAGCCTCACATTTGCACAAAGCTACCACCCCAAAAAAGAATGAGACATTTGCTTCTTGCTTCATAAAGGAAAGGAAATGGGTTAAATGTGAAATACTTCCCTGTGGAAGTAAAACACTGCTTATGTATTATGAAGTTCATTTTTATGTCTTCTAAATGGCGGGGAATATTTGTTGGAAGCTAAACCCAGAAACGTCTCAACAGCTTTATTTGTTCCCTCTATTTTGGGCTCCATTACTGAAACAATGTCTATTGGCAGACATTGCCCTTCCGATAATTTTTTTTTTTTTTTTTTTTTTTAAGATTTTATTTATTTACTTCATCCATTTTAACCCCTCCCTTCCCCATTTGCTGTTTTGTGTCCATTCGCTGGGCAATTCTCCGTGTCTGTTTCCTGCCATCTCTTCTCATCCTCCTCCTCCAGTCTTCACCAGGATTCGATCCTGGAGACCTCTGATGTAGGAGAGAGGTATTCTGCTGCCTGTGCCACCTTAGCTCCTGGCTTCTGGAGCTTTTGGAGCATCTCGTCTTGTCTCTCCTCTGTATGTCATCATCCTGCTGCATGGCTCCCGGGGCCTGACAGCTCAGCGGCACACAGAGCCTGGCAGCCCATGCACCTTCTATATATATATATATATATATATTTTTATTTTACCGGGAGGTCCCGGGGATCGAACCCAGGTCCCTCCATATGGCAGACGGACGCCCAACCATTTGAGCCACATCCGCCCCCCCGATAATTTTTTGAGCAATTGAATTTTTCTTTTCCTTAATATAACAGAACAGCTCTTCCTTCTCTCCGGATAATCTGAAGCATGGGGGATGGGAGATTCATGTTTCTAATTGGATTTTGTATTAATCCAAAATGTATAACTCAGATTCACAGATTACTCTTTACCCACATTTTTTTAAAGATTTATTTAATCTATTTATTCCCGCCCCCCATTGTTTGCAGTCACTGTCTGTTCTCGGTGTCCATTTGCTGTGTGCGCTCTGTGTCTGCTCCTTCTCTGTAGAAGGCACCAGGAACTGAGCCTGCACCTCCCATGTGGAAGAGAGGTGCTCAGTCACCTGAACCACCTCAGCAACCTGGTTTTTTGTGTCTCTCATTGTCTTTCCTCTTTGTGTCTCTTTTGTTGTGTCATTTTATTGTGTCAGCTCGCCACACCTACCCACTGCACCAGCTCACCTTCTCCAGGAGGCACTGGGGACCTCCCATGTGGTAGGAGGGAGTCCAGTTGCTTGAGCCACATCCACTTCCCTCTTCACCCACATTTTAAGCCTAACCAGGTTTCTACAAAGATTTTCCAGTGGCCCTGATATCATTCCTGTAATTCCACTGTGAGTCATCCTTTTTGGTAGTTGTATCTCAAGACTTACAGAACCTTTGAGGACTTATTAAGGATGTGAATGATTTTGAGGAGTGTTCAAAGAAGCTGGATTCGATGCTGTCAGGAAGTGGGGGTAATCCTATGATTAGGAATATTAATTCTTTTCCAGAAGACAGGAATGGAGCAAGGTGCATGTTATAATTGGTAAAGAACCAACAGTCCCTTATATTAGACAGAAAAGGGGGATATTTGGTCACTTTTGTGATTTGGATGATGTTGGAGAAAAAGGGGTCACTCACTGGGATGCGGAGACTGATAATTGCAGGCAGGAAGTTTATTAGGAAGCTCTCCCAAAGGACGGGGTCTGAAGAATAGACTTCAGTCCACCTGTGGAAGGTGGTAGATATGACTTTATACAGTACATCAATAGGTGGGGAAATGTTAGTCTGTGGGGAGGGGGAGAGACTGAGTACAGCCCCGGGGGGGGGGGGGGCACTAAGGGGCTGTAAAAATGAGTTCTTCCTGTGTATGGCTTGGGGGTAGTGGGCTAGGAGGTGGGGTATTCTTGGAATGCCGGAGGGGTTGGTGGGGCCTGGGCCAGGAAGGGGTGAAGGTCCTTATCTGCTCCACTCCCACTGTGATATGGATCTTTTGTTCCTTCTTGGGGAAGATGAGCTGCTTCTGTGCACATGTAGGCATGGTCTTTTCACCTATTAATCATTGCAAACCGCATAAGGGGGAACCTCTAACAGACAATGTTCTTGTTTTGTCTGTGTTCACGTGGTTCTGGGGTAAGTGGTCCAGTTTCTGTCGAGCTCTGTCTTGGCCCACGAAGTAGCTTTGCATGAGGCGGGTGTTCTGTTCAGCAGAATAGGCCAGCTGCCCGCTGGCAGGCGCTACTTTTCTCTTTCTCTTTGTTATTGCTGTTAATAATGGAATATTGCTAATGTTCAGGTTCATTTCTCAGATTAGAGAACCAAAGGGACAGGTCCTGAAACAAGTGAGCACTGCCCAGCGCCCAAGGAGGAAGTCCAGGCATTTAATCCGTAGAAAGTTCAGGAGCCATCAGGGCAGGGTGTGAAGGACAAGGTGCCTCCAAGGGCCCTGTGCCTGGCCTCCCTGCACTGCTACTGGTGTGCAGGAGTATAAACTTGAACTATCAAGGAAAGGTTAAAGGGTACCCAGTGCATTCTTTTAAAGAAGGTAGGGAGGAAGCAAACCATTTTAGACATATCATTTAAAAATCGCTAAACTATTCAGGAAAAAAAGTATTCAGACTTTGAGTCCACATAGACCCCATCCTCTAGTGTGTATGTGTGTGTGTGGGGAGGGGGCGTTAGAATACCCCCCCCAGGGCATCCCTGGGAGATCAGGGACACTGAGACTTTATCTGGGATGACTCCTAGTCCTGTGGGGGACATAGTTTCCATTGTTGAGGAGTCCCCAATGGACCTGGACAGATCTAATCCCTGCCCTTGGGGACATCCCAAGTTGGAAGAGCAAGAAGGGAGAGGCACAGACCTTGCAAACTGTACAGTTCTGGGGTCGTGCCTGTGGCTGGCTGGTCAGCCTTGGAGCATGGTACAGTAGCCAGAGCTCAGTCCTGGCCTTTCTCTACCAGCCCAGCTGCATGGCTCACAAAACAGATTTTCTGCAAAATGTCATTTTTGAATGGGAACAGATAAGGTGAGACGGCAAAAATATCTGTATGGTGATCTGCCAGGAGGGCCACGGCAAGGTGACAAACTGGCTGTTAAATGGCTCAAAGGCCTGAGAGGTGTCCCTCAAGGAGAAGTCAGTAGCTCAGCTCTTGTGGACTTAGCAGTGCTGTGGAGAGAAGGGGAAAGAGCAAGACAGGTACAAGTAATAGAAAGAGTAGAAGCCCTTAGTAACCGAGGGCTTACGGGGTGCCAGATGCCCTTCTGTTTTCCATGTGTGAACACAATCCCTACAAAAATCCTCTGGAATGGGTATTATTGTTATCTTCTGAAGCATAGGGCTATCAAGTAATTTTCCCAAGTTCTAGTCAGAATTGGAGTGAGGATCTGAGCCAAGTTTGGTTCCAAAGTCTTGCATTAACCACCGCCCTCCCCTACAACTGTCCCTCGAGAACTCGTGAGCATTGGTGTGGAGCTGATCAGGCAGCCCCTGCAAGGCCTGTGAGTCTCAGAGATAAGCGGGCTCCACAAAATGATTCTAAAATTGTTATGGAAAGGCCAAAGAACTAGAAGAGCCAAAACAATTTTGAAAAAGAACAATGTTGGAGAATTCACAAGACCTGATTTCCAGATTTACCATAAAGTTCCAGTAGTCAAGATGATGGTATTGGAGAAAGAAGAGACAAAGACCCATGGAACAGAACAGAATCCATCAGTAGATCCACACATATGTGGTCCGTTGATTTTCTTTTTTCTTATTTTATTTTGTTTTATTCTTTTTTGTTTTGTTTTAGGTTTATTTTCTTATGGACCATTAATTTTTAACAAAGATGCAAAGATAGTTTAATGGAGAAAGTATAGTCTTTTCAACAAGTAGTGGTGTGACAATTAGTTATCTATATGCAAAACAAGGAAACTCAATCCAAACTTCCCACCCTATTAAAAAAATGAACTAAAAATGACTGTAAATATAAATGTAAAACCTAAAACTGTGACACTTCTAGGAGACAACATTTGTGACCTTGAGTTGGGCCAAAATTTCTTAGATAAGACATTAAATGCATGATCCATAAAAGAAAAAATTAGTAACTTGGACTTAACCAAAACTAAGAAATTCTGCTCTTCAAAAGACGGTGTTTGGTTCAACTTATTCTCAGTCTTTAAAATTGCCCAGCTTAAGTTTTCAATATTGGGCCAGGTTCTTACTAGTGGGGTGCAGATTTTCTCCCAGGGGTTGGATACAGAGAACAGTTTTTGCCCATGCAATTTCCAGGCTGACCAGCAGATGGTGCTAGTTAGTGCACCTTTCCCCATGAGTGTTTCAGCCATGGCTTTCCTGTGTTCCTGTGTTGACGCTCCAGAGTGGAGATTCAAAGCGGGCTCTGCTGGCCGAATTCATTGAAGAAAAGCACCCCGACCTCCCCTCCCTTTTCCCTGGAAACAGCTGACAGGAAGGAAGATGTCTGTTCCCCTCTCAGTTGGCTGCAGTGAGCCAGGGGTTTTACCTCAGCTAAATATCTTGGGGTGGGGGCGGGGAGGGGAGCCCTTCCAGGCTGCCACGGGGGCTTGGTAACTCAGGTTTGTCGTTTCAGCTTCTTCGTCTCTCTGTCCTTCACCCTCCTGAGAGTTGTGTAGCACTGTCTTGGTCTGCTGACCCTCAAAGCAGGTCCCTCAGACAGCTTTTGGCTCTTTCTCCGTTGTTTTTGTGAGAGCATTCAGCTCTACCTGTTAGTCCATCACCATCTTCCCACAGTCCCCCAAAAAGAGAGTGTTAAAAGAATGAAAAGGCAATCCACAAAATGGGAGAACATTTTTTCAAAACACATACACGATAAAGGATTTGAATCCAGAATATATAAAACTCAAAGATAAAAGTCACTCCAATTTTTGAAAATAGGGAATATATTTGAACAGATGCTTCACCAAACAAGGTACTGTATATGAATGGCAGATAAGCACATGAAAATATGCTTAATATCATGAATCATTAGGGAAATGCAAATTAAAACCACAGTGATGTGAATATTCTCACTGTCCTCATTTTGTGATAATCAGGGTAGGCTAAACATTCACTATATTAGAAACCATTGGGAATGCAGGATGGTACAACCACTATGGAGGACTGTTTGGCAGTTCCTAAAGAAGTTGAATATAGACTTGCCATGTGACCCTGCAATACCACTACTGGGTATATACCCAGAAGAACTGAGAGCAGTGTCACGAACAGACATCTGCACACCGATGTTCATAGCCACATTATTCACCATTGCCAAAAGTTGGAAACAATCCAGGTGTCCATCAACAGAAGAATGGATAAACAAACTGTGGTCTATTCACACGATGGAATATTATGCAGCTGTAAGAAGAAATGAAGTCATAAAGCATATGGCAACATGAATGAACCTGGAGGACATTATGTTGAGTGAAGCATGCCAGATACAAAAGGACAAATACTGTATGAATGCATTACTATGAACCAAATATATTGTGTATATATTGTTTGATTAAAAAAAAAAAAATTTACATGTATCCATTACATTTATTGAGAAATGTATATATTTATTCATCTGTGTTTACTTTTTATTTTTTAATTGCTTATATTTTCAATTATTAAATGTACAAAATAAAGTAAAAAAAAAAAAAAAGAAACCATGCATGTATCCCCAGACCTAGTTTTTCTCCCTAGGTCTGGTTTTTAGAATGCTGGTGATAAACTAAGCCTGATTTATTATATGACCAACCTGTATGGGAAAAGACTGTAACTTTGGGCATCTGTGGTCAACCTTAAGAGACATAGCAGGGGGTTGGATGTGGCTCGGGTGGTTGGGTGTCCGTCTCCCATATGGAGGGACCTGGGTTTGACTCCCAGACCTTCTGGTAAAAATAAAAAAAAGAAAAACATAGAAGGCGCATGGGTGCACGGGTGTGCTGCCAGGCCCCGCAAGCCGCGCAGCAAGATGATGACATAACAGGAGAGTAACTCAAGGGAGAGCCAAGATGAGACGCACAAAAAAACCAGGAACTAAGGTGGCACAGGAGGTAGTAGGACACCTCTCTCCCATATCAGAATTTCCAAGTATCGAATCCCAGTGTAGACAGGAGGAGAAGGATGAGAAGAGAGGGCAGGAAACAGACACAGAGAGTTGCCCAGTAAATGGACACAGAAACAGCAAAAACGGGGCTGGGAGTTGGGGGGTGGGGGTAAAAATGGATGAAAGTAAATAAATAAATAAATAAATCCTTAAAAAAATGTAAGGGAGAAAGATTCGGACTATAGTTAGTAGTAATACTTTGACGATGCTCTTTCATGATTTGTTAACAAATGTTTCACAGCAATGCAGGATGTTTGCGGAGGGGTGATGTGTGGGAGCCCTGTAAGATGTTATGCATGTTTGTTTAGTAAGATCACGATGTTTACTGAACACTTATAGTTTATGTATGTTCATGTGTGAATGATATATTTCAATAAATTAAAAAACAAACAAACAAAAAACCACAGCGAGATGTCGCTACATATCAGAATGACTAAAATAAAAAACCTCAAAGACTAAAGTGCTGACAAGAATGCAAAGCAACTGTAATGCTCATACATTGCTAGAAGGAATGCAAAATGATACAACCACTTTGGAAAACAGTTTGGCAGTTTCTTATAAAGTTAAACATATGGGAAATGGATGTGGCTCAGGTGACTGAGCTCCTGCCTACCACATGGGAGGTCTGTAGCTGGGTTCCCAGTGCCTCCTAAAGAAGACAGCGAGCTGGCATGATGGGCAGGCATGACAAGCTGACTCAACAAGATGACGCAACAAGAAACACAAGAAGAAAAACATAATGACAGACACAACAAAGCAGGGAGCAGAGGTCCCGGTGCCTCCTAAAGATAATGAGCAAGACAGCAAACCGATGCAACGAGATGACACAACAAGAGACACAAGAAGCAAAAACATAATGAGAGGTACAACAAAGCAGGGAACAGAGGTGGCTCAAGCAATTAGGTGCCTCCCTCTCACATCAGAGGTCCCAGGTTCAGTTTCTGATGCCTCCTAAAGACACAACACACAGCAAGTGCAAACAATGAGGGGGTGTGGAGAAATAAGTAAATAAAATAAATCTTAAAAAAAAAAAAGTTAAACATACATTTACCATACAACCCAGAAAGCCCACTTCTAGATATTTGCCCAAGAGAAATGAAAGTCTATGTTTATGGCGGGTGTGTTCATAATTGACAAAATATATATATAAAATAAAAATATAAAAAAATATATATAAATAAACAACTCAAATAACCCTCAACTAGAAATGAGAGAAATAAAATATGGAACATGCATACAATGAGATGTTATTCAGCAATAAAAAAGAATGAACTATTAGTATACACAACAACATGATGTAATTCAATTGCATTATGCTAAGTGAAAGAAGCCAGGTCAAGGGTCCCTGCTATGTTATTCCATTTCCATGTCATTTAGGGAAAGGTAAAACCACAGGGACAGAAAACAGGTCATAGGTTGCCAGGGGCTGGATTGGGAGGAAGGTTGATTAAAAAGGGGCACAAGGAAATGTTTTGTGGCTGATGGAATCGTCCTATATCTTGACTGTGGTGGTACTTACACGATTGTAGTCAAAACTCACTAAAAAGCATGAATTTTGCTATATGTAAATTATGTCTAATTTTTTAAATGAAAGAAAAGAAAATAGAGGTTTCAACAGCTGTGGAGTACTGACCAGAGTTGGAAAATTCTACAAGAAATCTTTTCAGAGTATAGCCAGTGTCCTTAGAAGCACCATCAACTATGCATTTCCAGGCCAGCGAAACCCTTTAACTCAAGATCCCTCGCTGCCTGTTGATCAGTGGCTTGAGATCTGAGGGTGGGTGGACTTCCCCGAGGCTCTGGTCTGCATGGGGTCAGTGCCAAGGGCAACAGAAGGCAAGCAGGAATCCAAGTCATGGAGAAGTCTGGCCAGCTGACCCTGCCTCCTGCCTCCAAAGGAGTTGCAGTGGCCTGTGGAAATAAAACCTGTCTCCTAGCATTTCTCTAACACATTCTTCAGTTTCTTTTGTGTGACTTTGTCTCTTTCCAAGTGGCCAGGGGAGTTGTGAATCATGAGGACTTTGTGCCTCACTGCCAACTCCCTCCCCAGGGAAAGACACAACAGCCAGGGTGATGTAGCCAACCAAATTATTCCTTTCCACAGGCCACAGCAACTTATTCACCAACTGCACATGACCCAAAGGCCAAAGAGCAGCTTCTTGGAAACTGGGAGAGAATTTCTTTCTTCTCTAAGGTTGCTAAACTGGGGGTATTTAGGACCAGGGCTACTGGGGGTCATCTTGTCAAGGGAGATGGCGAGGAATAGAGGCAAACAGATGGGGAGAAAGCCAGGGCCCCAATAACCTGCTCTGAGCCCCTGGATCCAGCCATAAGCAAAGCGAGGACCACCCCTAAACTTCCCAGGTACTGAACAATTAAGTTCTCTTTTCTCTTTCATTAGTTTGAGTTGATATTTTTTCCATGTTACCTGAGAGGATCTTTACTGAGACGCTGACACAGACGGTTTAATGGACAGCACTTATCTAGAAAAACCCAGGGGTTTGTGTTTCCCTGCACACAATATGCCGTCCCACCCTGCCAGGCCTTTGCTCACGCCTCTGGCCAGAAGACCCTTCCTTCTTCCTTTTCACATGGGTGACACTTCAAGACTCAGCTCAAGGGTCATTTCCTGTTTTGAAGGAGAAGAGTTGAGCGTCTGAAATCTGGCAATGGCAGAAGGGCTGGAGAAGAGGTGACTGATTCCAGAAGTCTTAAGAGGGTAGGATCAGCAGGACCAAGTGAACTCTTGGGTTCGGAGCATTGAATTGCATCTCCTTCTCCAGTGGTTTTAAAAGAAAATTGGTTTGGTGGGTGGTAGAGATTAGAGGAGGTGCTGTGCCCAGGCAGAGGGACTGGAGGGTTAGGGGAGGGTCCTGGGGCCAGCTGTCGGGTTCCAAGGCCCCACTTCTCTGCAAGGTAGGCTCTTTCAAGGTCGAGGGAGAGGTTGAAGAGATACACTGGCTCTTATTTCTTATTAACTTGAAGGCTCATGGCAGCTTGGAAAACTACTGAGTCAGAAAGTAAATATTGACACCAATTTCTACAGTACCAATTGCAGGAGTGGGAAGCCTCCCAAAGAGACAGAGAGGCATTTAAAAGCCTTTGGTAATTAAGAAAACACCTGAATAATTTAGTAAAGTCAAAATATGGTTGCGAATCAGAAACTGCCACTCATGGGGCCTCCTTGGTTAGGGTGAAGAGGAAGCAGACTATTCTTAGCTTCAAGACAGGGTATGGCCTGGATTTCAGGGTGCCAACAGGGCCCCCTCCCCAAACCCATGCATTAAAAACAAAACAAAACAAAAAATTATTCTAAGAGATTATCTTCTATCTGAGATGGGTTGACAAGATTCCCTCCGGCCCTGGATTCCTATCTGGAGTCCCATGACCCATTCATCTATGAATCACATATTTATCAAACACAGATCTTGCCTTGAAGGAGTTCTGTGTTTTGTGGGGCAATTATAATACAGGAAATAACATTCACCGAAGCACTATGCATCAGGCACTCTGCTGGGTGCATTTTATGTGGATTTAATCTTTCCAAAACCCTACAAGGTAGGAACTATCATGATTCTCAATTTATAGATAAGGAAACTAAGGCACAGAGAGCTTAAGTAACTTGCTCAATTATCCAGAACCCACTCATTTAAATACTTAAACCCAAGAGTAGGCAAACTTTCTCTGGATGGGCCAGTAATAAGTATTTTTGGCTTTTTGGAGCCCTATAGTCTCTTTAGCAACCACTCACCTCTGCTGCTGTAGTGAGAAAGCAGCAACTGACAATACAAATAGGCATGGGTGTGTTCTAATAAATCTTTATTTACAGAAACAGGCTGAGGGTCAGATTTGACCCATGGGCCTTAGCTCACTGAGCCCTAATTTGAGCTTTGCTGTTCCTCTGATAAAGATGTTACCATAAACGCCAAGCTCCTAGAAAAAAGGATTGACACTTTGCTTTTGTAAAGGAGGATCTTCTTTCTAAAGCACTCTCCCATCTGTTATTTAATTTGGTCCTGCCAGACTATGAGCCCATTGAGGTCACAAACTGTGAGAAGGCCAAAACAGGTTTGAGGTGGGAGTGGGGGTTGTCCCCTGCCCCTGTAACCTTTTCTTCTGAGTTTGTTTTGTCACAGGTCATATGGCCAGAGAATGCACAGAAAACACTGACTCTTGTCCTTTAGATGATCTTTGAGACACTAGGAACAAAGGTCACCTCCCTCAGAACCAAGATTACAAGGACAGGGAGACATCAGAAGCAGATTAAATGTGAGTGGTCTTTCAATGAGGAAGACCTGGTCTGAAATCCACCCTATCACATATGGACAACTCTGTAATTAACCAATTGGACTATGCCGAGTCAAAGCTCCCCACTTCTGTCCTCATCTCTCACCTCCTATTCCCATATAATGGCACTCAGATCAGGGAGACAGATTTGAGCCTTTTCTCCTGTCTCCATGCTGGCTGATCTTGCATTAAAGCTCTTTCTTTTCTCAAAAGCCCAATGTCGTAGTCTTGGCCACTGTGAGTGATGGGCAGGGAGCCACTGCTTGGTAACAACTGGGTCCTTATTCATTTTTCTGTTCCCTGCAAGGTTTACCTAGCACAGGGCAAGGCATACAATAGATTCTCAATAGATGTTTGTTAAATTGAGTTGAATTAAATCCTTATAATGATTTGGTAATACCGGGAGTTTAAGTTTGTTATTCCCATTGTGCAGAAGATAGAGGTACAGAGGAGTTGAGTGAGTTGTCTGTGTTTATCTAGTGTCTTTTGCAGAGCAAGAATTTTGACCCTTTGAGACTTTCTGCTGGGCTGATTCAAGAGCCCTACAGAAGCAAGATGATGCTTGATGACCAAATGATAAAACCCACTGAGCTGCGAATATTCTCGCTGTCCTGATTTTGTGATAATCAGGGTAGGCTAAACATTCACTATATTAGAAACCATGCATGTGTCCCCAGACCTAGTTTTTCTCCCTAGGTCTGGTTTTTAGAATGCTGGTGATAAACTAAGCCTGATTTATTATGTGACCAGCCTATATGGGAAAAGACTGTAACTCTGGTATCTTTGGTCAACCTTAAGAGACATAGCAGCGGGGTGGATGTGGCTCAGGTGGTTGGGTGTCTGTCTCCAATATGGAGGGACCTAGGTTCTATCCCCAGAACCTCCCAGTAAAAATTAAAAAAAGTAAAATATAGAAGGTGTGTGGGCCACCAGGCCCCATGTGTGGGTGCACCGCCAGGCCCCATGTGCGGGTGAGCTGTCAGGCCCCGCGAGACATGCAGTAAGATGATGACATAACAGGAGAGTAACACAAGGGAGAGCCAAGACGGGACACACTGAAAAACCAGGAACTAAGGTGGTGCAGGCAGTAGGATGCCTCTCTCCCACACTGGAGATTCTGAGGGTCGAATCCCAGTGAAGACAGGAGGAGAAGGATGAGAAGAGAGGGCAGGAAACAGACACAGAGAGTTGCCCAGTGAACGGACACAGAAACAGCAAAAACGGGGGGGGGGGGGGTTAAGAATGGATAAAAGCAAATAAATAAATAATATTAAAAAATATATATATATATATATAGTGGAGGAAGATACGGACTATAGTTAGCAGTAATACTTTGACGATGCTTTTTCATGATTTGTTAACCAATGTTTCACAACAATGCAGGGTGTTTGTGGGGGTGATGATGTTATGCATGTTTATTTTGTGAATTCATGATGTTCACTGAACACTTATAGTTTATGTATGTTCATGTATGAATGATATACTTCAATAAATTGTTTGAAAGCAAACAAACAAATAAAAACCACACTGACCATGTGTGAGGCTAAAGGAAGACTTCTGCACGAAACAGCCCTTCCACCCTTGTAGTTTCCTGCCTCTTTTCTCCTATGGGCTTGGAAACCTGCTAACCAAGCTTGGTTAAAACTCTGCAAAGAAGGGACATTGCTGGGAAGAGGCTGTGGCTCAAACACTGGGGCTCCCGTTTACCATATGGGAGGCCCCGGGTTCGGTTCCCGGGGCCTCCTGGTGGGGGCAGGCCCACCCGCATGGCGTGGTTGGCTGACCCAACAAGTACAAGCAGCAAGGGGGGGATAAAAAAAAAAAAAAAAAAAAAAAAAAGAAGAGACATTGGGCTCTGAGTGAGGATCAAAGAAATGCATGTGCTTCAGTGACATCTATGGTGACACTTCAGAGTCTTAAAAAATAAAGTTCTGGGAAGTGGATGTGGCTCATGCGACTGGGCTCCCGCCTACCACATGGGAGGTCACTGGTTTGGATCCCAGTGCCTCCTAAAAAAAGACAGCGAGCTAGCACAGCAAGCTGACACAAGAGACACAAGAAGAAAAGAACATAATGGGAGACACAACAAAGCAGGGAGCAGAGGTTCCCGGTGCTGCCTGAAAAAGAATACAGCAAGCGGACACTATGGGCAGGCACAGCGAGCTGACAGAGCGAGATGACACAACAAGAGATGTAGGGAGGAAAAACAGAATGTGACACAAAGCAGGGAGCAGAGGTGGCTCAAGCAATTAGACACCTCCCTCCCAAATCAGAGGTCGGGGTTTGGCTCCTGGTGCCTCCTAAACGAAACAAGGAAAATGAACATACTCAGCAAGTGAAAAACAATAAGGGGTGGGGAGAAATAAATAAATAAAAATGGATTAAAATAATAATAATAATAATAATAAAGTTCTGGGGAGCAGATGTGGCTTAAGCAGCTGAGCGCCTGCTTCCCACATGGGAGGTCCCGGGTTCATTCCCTGGTGCCTCCTTAAAAACAGAAACAAAACAATAAGCAAACAAACAAAAATGCCACTTCAGGGGAGCTGTTGTGGCTCAATGGTTGAGTGCCGGCTTCACACATAAGAGGTCCCAGGGGGGGCAGATGTGGCTCAAATGGTTGGGCGTCCGTCTGCCATATGGAGGGACCTGGGTTCGATCCCCGGGATCTCCTGGTAAAATAAATACATACATACATACATACATACATACATACATACATACATGAGAGGTCCCAGGTTCAATCTCTGGCCCCAGTACCTAAAAAAAAAAGTTCTGATTCTTAGCTATGTTCCGGGTAGGCGAGGTTGGAAGGTAGCTAAGTAACGGATAGGTGAGGTACTTTTTAAAAGAGAAGTTGTGGAGCCCCATTTCCAGAGGACTGCCCTGTCCGGTCCAGTCATTTGGCCATGCCTTCTACCAACTCCAGAAGGGTGCTGGAGAAGTGAGCAGCCTCCGGCACGGTGACTACGCAGGGATCCTGGTGTTGCCGGATTCCCTCTAGGTTCTTGGCTATGTTGCATAAAAGAATTTAAGAACATGCCAGTTTAGTAAGGCCAGTAGTTTCTTAAGGAATGAGAGAAGAGAATAGAAATGGGAGAAAATAACAGATTATGGGTCCCAGCTATACTTGCGGGCTGGCCCAGGCAGAAAAGGGATAAAAAAGGGCCGACTTAACTTCTGTGCTTGCTTTTTAGACCATTAATTATTCCTCCCCTTGCTAATGTTTGGGGAGGGGTCCCAGCTGTTTGCTGTTTTGATTGATTACCCTGCTGGTCAATTCCAGGGGAGTGGGGCGCCCAATGATAAGGCCCCTTGAGAACATCCGGGGCTTTTCCTTGATCCTGGACGATCAGGGAAAATTCTCGCGGGTACTTCCAGTAGCTTTCTGGTGGGAGTCTTTCTCTCAGAGGATTTCCGGGTGGAATTCCATGGCCATATGTTTTTCTGCCAGTCATCTTCCCATTCCTTAAACTAGCCTGCCTCACTGGGAGGTTCAGTGCCCAAGATTCCCTCACTAGAGCTTCATTCTTTAGGTTGAGGTTCCCCCAGCACTCACAAGCAAAGGCACCCCCACCCTCATTCTCAAAATTCTAAACATAAAATGATACAAAATCATAAAGATAAAAAAGGGTACACATTAAAAAGTGAGTCTTCCTCTCATCCTTATGCTATGAACACTTCCCAAGAGTGACTGGTTTCCAGCTTCTACATATGTATATGTTTTTTATGTTTACACAAACGATAAAACACCATCCACACTGTTCTTTTTCTTGTTTTCCTTCAAAATATTTTATCTGAAAAAAACATTTTAAAGCATTAAATTATATATAAACAGAATATATAATAGGAGGTCCAGGGTTCATTTCCCAGGGCCTCCTGGTGAAGGCGAGCTGGCCCGCGCGGCGAGCTGGCCTGTGCAGGAGAGCTAGCGCAGCAAGATGACACAACAAAAAGAGACACAGAGGGGGCCGATGTGGCTCAAGTGATTGGGCGTCCGTCTGCTATTTGGAGGGGCCTGGGTTTGCTCCCTGGGACCTCCTGGTAAAGTGAAAATAGAAGGCGTGCAGGCAAGCCAGGCCCCGCTGAGCCACGCGGCAAGATGATGGTGCAGCAAGGGAGAGACACAGGAGAGAGCCAAGACGAGACGTGCCGGAAACCAGGAACTGTGATGGCACAGGTGGCAGAGTAACTCTCTCCCACATCGGAGGTCCCTAGGATCAAATGCCAGTGAAGATTGGAGGAGAAGGATGAGAAGAGAAGGCAGGAAACAGACACAGAGAATCACCCAGCAAATGGACACAGACAGCAAGCGGGTGGGGTGGGGTGGGGTGTGTGTGTCAATAAATAAATAAATAAACCTTTAAAAATGAAAAATAAAAAAGAGACACAGAGGAGAGACAATAAGAGATACAGCAGACGAGGGAGTTGAGGTGGCGCCAGAGACTGAGCGCCTCTCTCCTACTCTGGAAGGTCCCAGGATGGGTTCTAGTTGCCGCCTAAGGAGAAGACAAGCAGACACAGAAGAACACACAGCGAATGGACCAAGAGATCAGACAGCGAGTGCAAAAACAAGGGCGGCGGGGGTTGTAAATAAGTAAATCTTAAAAAAAAAAAAAAGAATATGTAGTTGATGGTATTGCTCTGATTTGAATGGAGTTTAAAATGTATTGGGAGGGGAAGCGGCTGTGGCTCAATCGATAGGGCTCCTGTTTACCATATGGGGGGCCCCGGGTTCGTTTCCCGGGGCCTCCTGGTGAAGGCAAGCCAGCCCGCGCGGCTCGGTGAGCTGACGCAGCAGGACGACCCAACAAAGGGAGACAAGCAGACAGAAAAACACACAGCAAATGGACACAAGCGAGCACAAGCAGCAAGGGGGGATAAATAAAATAAATAAATAAAATCTTAAAAAAAAAAATGTATTGGGAGTTTTTCTAAACCTGTAGGAAACAGCTTTGTTAATTAACTAAAAGTCCTGGTTTTCTTTTGTCTTCTTTGTTTTTAAAATCAGAATTGTTTCAAATTAAGATCAGAAAGAATAATCTCTTGATCAGAAAAAAAAAGAAAAGAAAGAATAATCTCCTTCAGGTAGTAATCACAATTATCTAAATATATTAAGCTAGAAAGAAGTAGAGAAGGTTGATGGATGTTGTTAATGGCAATGTACTTTACCATTCTTCAATTTAAGGTGTGGTTTTTTTTTTTCAGTATGTTTTCAGAATAAAACATACCAATATTGCACCTCCTTTTTTTTTTTTAATGTACTGGATACATATATATATATATATATATATTTTTTTAAAGATTTTATTTATATTTATTCATTTATCCCCCCCTTGCTGCTTGTGCTCGCTGGGTCAGCTAACCACGCCGCACGGGCGGGCTTGCCTTCACCAGGAGGCCCCAGGAACCGAACCCGGGGCCTCCCATATGGTAAACGGGAGCCCTACTGATTGAGCCACAGCCGCTTCCCATATATATATTTTTTTTGAATCACAATAAGTTACACAATATATTTGGTTCATAATAACGCAATCAACAGTATTTGTCCTTTTGCGTAGCTTTCATTTTCACTTTAAGCAATAAATAGTATTTGAAATCACTTCATATCAGTGCCTAAAGAATTTTCTTTTTCTTGTTAAAGATGCAACAGTACTTCACTGTATTAAAGAACCATCATTTATTTGAGCAGCCCACCTAGTGCTGGATATGTGGGTTGCTATTACAAGTGGTATTTAACATGAGTACCCTTGTACAGAAGTTGCCGCACACATGTGGAAACACAGCAGTAAGAATAAATCGGAGAAGTGAAATTGCTGGCTAAAGGCATGAGAACTCTTAATTTGGACATATATTTACACTCTCCATTTAAAATGCAGTGTGAAGTTTGCTGCTGAGGTGGGCAGATAGAAAAGTGCCTGAATAGAGCCCAGTGAGAATTTATATTCTACTAGGTGGAGACAACCTACACAAACTTCCCTTTATAAGACAGTTTGGATTTACAATACAATAGACTTTCAATACATTTGTGGAACCCACTGAATTGAAAAGTACCAAAGAAATCTTAAACGCTTTGTCTATAAGGGAAAGAGGAGCAGCTCGGAAATCTTCAGCTCCACCTCCATCCTCACCACAACCACCAGCCCTCCGCCTGTCTCGCCTGTCCCACCCACCCCTCCCAATCTATTGGCCTCCTCCTGGCTCCACTTCCTGCCCCTCCCAGCTGAGCCCATGTGTACCATCTCAAGCACTCATCAACTCATTCAATTCTCTTACCATTTTTTCCTCCATGCTGCAGCTGAATTTCTCTAGGTTCTTGGCTATGTTACATAAAAGAATTTAAGTACTTGCCAGTTTAGTTAGGCCAGTAGTTTATTAAGGAAATAAGAGAAGAGAAGAGAAATGGGAGAAAATAACAGACTACAGGTCCCCAGGTATAGTTGTGGGCTGGTCCAGGCAGAGAGAGAGTTAGCTTGCACGGTTACTTTTTAAACCATTAAATATTCCTCCCCTTGCTAATAGTCAGGGAGGGGTCCCAGCTGTTTGCTGTTTTGATTGATTACCCTGCCCATCAGTTGCCTAGGGAAGGCCCCATCAGAGTATCCAGGACTATTCCTTGACCCCAGACGAAATCTCGTTCCAAATGGAGGATTCTTGCAGGGTTCTTCCAGCAGCCTTCCGGTGGGGTCTTTCCCTCGGGGTTTCTAGGTGGGGTTCCATGGCCGCGTGTTTCAAGACCATGTTTTTCTGCCAGGTTTTAGATTCGTCTTCCCATTCCCTAAACTAGCCTGCCTGAATGCCACCTGCTTTCTCTGAACCCCGAAACTTTGGACCCTCCTGTCTTTCCTCCAGGTTACTGAGCAATGCTGAAGGAATCCCACCCTTGGGGTGGTCACAGATCCAAGGTCACCAGGCTCAGCTGGGCCCTGGCATGGCTTGACATCCTTCCACTAGTTTCTAGTCAGCTCCTCTCCCATTGCCCACCTGCCCTCCTGTCTGCAAGTCCACTGCATTGGCCAAGGCTAAGTGCTCCATCTTCGAAGGCTTTGGGTCTGCCTGCCTCTCATTTCCTTGGGGACCCTGTCTGTTATCTCTTTTCCTCTCTCTTCAAATACTTCCTCTCTGCTGGTTATTTCTTCACTGTTTACAAACACGGCATCTAGTAGATGCTTGATAAATTACTTTATAAAATCAAATTTACTGAGGTATAATTGACAAACAATAAAATGCACAGATGTTAAGTGCATAAGCCCCTGAGGTTTGGCAAATGCTTACACCTGTGTAACACCGCCCCAGTCAAGAGAGAGGACATTTCCACCATCTTTTTTTTTTTTTTAAAGATTTTATTTATTTATTCATTTATCCCCCCCTTGCTGCTTGTGCTCGCTGGGTCAGCTAACCACGCCGTGCGGGCGGGCTTGCCTTCACCAGGAGGCCCCGGGAACCGACCCGAACCCGGGGCCTCCCATATGGTAAACGGGAGCCCTACTGATTGAGCCACAGCCGCTTCCCGATTTCCGCCATCTTTGAAAGTTACTCCAGGACTACCCACCCCTCCCCAGGCAACCACTTATCTGATTTCAATCATGGAGTTTAGTTTTGTCTATTCTAGGATTTCATACAAATGAAACCATACAGTTTGCTCTCTTTTGTGCCTAGCTTCTTTCACTCAACATAGTGTTTATTTTTATTTTTTATTTTTTTGAGGTACCGGGTCAAGGCATTGAACCTGGGACCTTGTATATGGGAAGCCAGTGCTCAACCACTGAGCCACATTGGCTCCCTCAACATAGTGTTTCTGAGACTTATCCTTGTTGCATGTATCAACATTTCAGCCCTTTTTTTTTTTAACTTTATTTTGTACATTTAATAATTGAAAACATAAACAATTAAAAACTAAAAAGTAAACATAGATGAATAAATATATACATTTCTCAATTAAATGTGATAGATACATGTAAATTTTTTTTTTTAATCAAACAATATATTACACAATATATTTGGTTCATAGTAATGAATTCATACAGTATTTGTCCTTTTGTGTCTGGCTTGCTTCACTCAACATAATGTCCTCCAGGTTCATCCATGTTGCCATGTGCTTTATGACTTCATTTCTTCTTACAGCTGCATAATATTCCATCGTGTGAATAGACCACAGTTTGTTTATCCATTCATCCATTTCAGCCCTTTTTAATATTGAGTAGCATTCCTTTGTATGATTATCCTGGATTATCCCACACAGCCCAAACTGCCTTCACAATTGTCCTTATGAGTGAGGCAGAGGGAGATTTCACACACAAAGGAGGAGACAATGCAAAGATGAAATGGAAAGAGATTTCAACACAATGGCCTTAAAGATTGGAGTGATTCCACAAACCAGCCAATGCCAGAAGCCACCAGCAGCTAGAATAGGCCAATAATGGATTCTCCCCTGGGGCCTCTTGAGGGAGCACAGCTCAGTGGTACTGAGTTCAGACTTCTGGACTCCAGGCTTGGTGAGAACACATTCCTGTTTTTCTAAGCCACCAAGTTTGCGGACTTTGTTTCAGCAGCCACAGGAAACTAATACATCACCTCTGTCCAACTTTGTCTTTGGCACCCTGACCCAAAAGTCCTAGTCTTCTAAGTACTGATCTCCAGCTGGAACTCCACCTCCCTGGCCGTGGTTGTGAGCGCGCCCCCAGGTGGTGCCCAGCACGGCTTCCCTTCCCTTAAGGCTCATAGACCAGTGCTTATGTTATCCAGTGCCTGAAAAAACCGACCTCTGTATTCTGTGCAGTTTTATGGTTGTTTAGGGCAGGAGGGAAGTCCAATACCAATACTCCATTGTGGCTGGCCTCAATAGATTTTGGATGAAAGGGTAAATTAAAAAAAAAAAAATTTCTCCAAAATAAGTCAGATTAAGAGAGACCAGGATGATGAAGCCTTTGGAAATCATGTCCTATCAAAGAATTAAAAGAAGTGGAGATGTTTGTTCTGGAGAAGATTCAGGCCAGTTACAATGGGTATCTTTGCATATTGAAAGGCTGATGCCAGAAAGAATGAAACTGGGCCAATGAAAGGAAACAAGAGCAGGGCAGGTGTCAGCATAGATACTGGGGAGAATTCTCTGGGCATCCAAGGCCCTGCCTGGAGCTCTAGTGCTGGGGGTCAAGCAGAAGCTGGGCCCTTGTTTATTATGGATTTAGGCATCTACATGGCTGAGGAGGAGTTCTGTAGAGATTTGTGGGAAAAGCATGAGCTTTGAAGTCAGTCCAATTTAAGTTTGTATCCCAGCTTTACGATCTACCAGCAAATTTCTTAACTTCTCTGTGTCTCAGTTTCTTCATCATAAAAATAAAATAAAATAAATTAAAAAAAGATGCTGCTACTATCTCTCAGTGTTGTGAGGATAACGTGGAAAGCCCTAGCATTTCAGGTCTCTGTGGTCCTGACTGTAGCCTGCAACCTGATACGCCTACAAATATCTGTATCTGTGCTCCCTTGAGCCCTTCAACAATCCTTTCCCTTAGGGGGGTCAGCTACATATCCCATCTCCCCCTCCCCTGGTTGCTCCAACCTTCAGCACCTGCCAAACCTGTTCAATATCAGGAAAAAAAAAAAAAAAAAAAGATGGAACTTCCTCGCCTTATGATCCTACCTGGCTCCTCCAATTTCATAGAAAAATGGAAACTGCCTGTCTCCCTGGTCCCTCAACCCCCACTTTTGCTTTGTGCACATTTCTGTGATTGCATTTGCCTCATTGTTTTAATCTTTCAAAGTACTTTTAAATTATTAATGGAAAATACGTTTATGATGAAAACATTCAAGCAGTAGAGTATACAAGTGAGAAGCAGTGTAACCAATAGATAGGAATTAGCAAATGATTATGATTACTCAATCATTACATTGATGGTTTTTAAAATTGCCTTCTAGTATATTGTAGAATAGCCAAAAGTAAATAACTGAAATTACTGAAACTCGCTAAACTAGAACCCAGATGCCTAAATCTTTGGTAATGATTGTAAAACTATATAACTTTTATCTTGTGATTGTAAGGACTGCAGTGTTTATATTTGCTATTGCATGGTTATTTTAGCCTAGTTCCAGCTCTTGTTTATACTTGCTATTGTAATGGGAACAGCTCCACCTTCCCTTATCTGACTCTATAAAAACTCTGAACTGCTTAGACTCAGGGAGACAATAAACTCTCTCTCTCTTTGAAATCCAGTGTCTCAGGAATTAGTCATCTGAGCACTTTAGGCAGAGAATCCCCCACTTTTGATCTTTAGCAGTGGAAGGCTTCCTCTTTCCTCCACAGCCCAGGGCCATCCCAGAGATAACCATTTTCATTCTCTTGGGTATTTTTCCAGATACTTTATGTCGAGGCAAGCACAGATTCTTTTTTGTTTTTATACAAACGGGACCTTGTTTCATACAACTGTGCACCTTGCTTTTTCTACTTTATATTCTTTTTTTTTTAATTTTTTTTATTTTTTATTTTTTTTTAAGATTTTATTTATTTATTCATTTATCCCCCCCTTGCTGCTTGTGCCCGCCGGGTCAGCCAACCACGCAGCGCGGGCGGGCCCGCCCCCACCAGGAGGCCCCGGGAACCGAACCCGGTGCCTCCCATATGGTAAACGGGAGCCCCACTGATTGAGCCACAGCCGCCTCCCATACTTTATATTCTTTATAAATCTTTTCAGATCAGGACAAAGCAATGCCTCATTTTTCCTTTTTTTTTTTGTTTAACAGTTCCTTGGTATTTCTCTGTATGGTTGTACCACAGACTATTAGTCCAGTCCCCTTTTGCTGGACATTTAGTTTGGTGCAGTATTTTATATTTCCCCACTGAGCGAACACAGTAGTTTTTTTTTGTTTTATTTTGTTTTAAAGATTTATGTTATTTTTTTGTTGTTGTTTTGTTTTGTTTTGTTTTAATAGAAAGATCATATCAGGGAAACCTTACAGAATATACCATTTTTGAAATTCCATAAAAGGTGCAAGGCAGCCAAGAGTTGATGGCATTTAAGGACAGTAAACGTTTGCACTCTTAATGCTCATTGATGGGCTTCGTGCCAGTAGTAAAAAATTATGCTTTTTATCTACTACAGATGAAATGGTGAGGGGAAAAACAACATTACATCATATCCTAGCACAGAGCTACTACATATGTGCAAATGAATCACTAAAGAATTATTTGTTGTTTTAAATGAAGTCTTTTGTAGGCAATTAGACTGTAACCTAATTATTGATAGCAATGATTTCCAACTCAAAGATAAACAAAAGGAGCTTATATATCAAGATTAATTCTCTTTGGCCGCAATGGATACCATTTTCTCTGGGGGCAATCTTTAGTTCTCTTTCTTTTTAATACTATGTCAGTGGTTTTCCTGGGAGCAGTCTCTGCTGGTGTGGTTTCTACTTGTGTTATAAAGTTCTCAGATTTAATATCCGGTTTCCTGTAGCAACTAGAGAAGACTTCTTGGTGGATCCTCTGGAGCTGGATAATAGGCTGCATCTTTATTTTTTTATTTTTATTTTTTAAAGATTTTATTTATTTATTCATTTATCTCCCCCTTGCTGCTTGTGCTCGCTGGGTCAGCTAACCACGCCGTGCGGGCGGGCTTGCCTTCACCAGGAAGCCACGGGAACCGAACCCGGGGCCTCCCATATGGTAAACGGGAGCCCTACTGATTGAGCCACAGCCGCTTCCCAAGGCTGCATCTTTAAAACTTGGGAAAATCCATCTGCTTGTTCAATTAACACAGGCAAGGACTTCATGGCTTCAGTGATCTCCTTCGCTATTTTTCCCCTCTGTTTCAAATTTTCTATACGAGAGGCTGGATCAGGGTCACATTTTAGGTCCAATGGATGTACAACAGGTTGGTACTGCTTCAGAATTTCTTGTTTTGCTTTTATGGTTTTGATGACACATTCAAGGATCTTTCTAGGGTACTGCTTACGTTTCATGGCTACATCTACCATGATTTCATCAAACTGATCTTCAAGTACTTTGATGTCAGAGTCCATAAGAGCATTATCTGAAGCTTCCTGCCATGCTTGCCCATTAATGCTGGCATTCTCTTGCACAGCTGATTCAAAAGTCCACTGCGCATCTCGCAGCGCGGGCTCGCGAATCTCCTCTGGCAGCGCGTCCCCGAGCTCTTGCACGAAGCGGCCGCACAGCTCTAGTATTTCCGTCACAGCCCGCTTCGAGGTGCAGCGCACCCTGACGTCCTCTCGGGGTACACCGGGGACCGACGCCCGGTCGTCTCTACCCGCCTCTAGCTCCTCGTTCGGCGGAGGGGCGAGGACCACATATTCAGTAGCCCCCGCCATTTTTCCAATTTGAATTGTGCGATTTATGTTATTTATATCCCCTCCGCCCAGTCTTTTGCGCTCCTTGTCTGCTCTCTGTGTCTGTGTCTTGGACCACCTCCGCTCCCCACAAATTGTATTTTAATTGTCTGTCTAGGTCTGTGTTTTCAAACTTGCTGGGAGGGCAGTGGCTGCATTTTATGCTTTTCTATCTTCAGCCGCTGGCCCTGTCCTGGGCATGTTGTAGAAGTACTGATTTGGGTTCCATTCCATAGGGCTGCTCCTAAAAAGACCTGGCCCAGGACCCTTCCCCAGAGGGGTTACCAGCAAAGAAGGGTCTCCGGAACCTTTAATCCTTCCCTCTCTGCCTTGGCTCTCAGGGCAGAGCCACCTCCTGCCTACCTCTGGGACCCTCCAGGTCCTCATGGGCATGTGGTCTCAGAGGACCCCTCCATTAGGGCCACAGCCACCCTTGTGGCCCTCGCTGGCTTTTTCCCACAGCTCTCCTTTAGGGAAGCAAAGCTCTGCATATTCGCAGGCTGTTGTGTCAGAAATACCGAGCGCTGAGCCCTGCTTCTCCCAGCAGAGCTTCGGAGAATGAGGAGGCCTTCATTTTCTCCCTGAATGCAAGCCCCTGGCACAGCTAAACCCCAGGGAAGCATTTATTGAAGCTTCCCAGGCCTTTCTCAGCATGAATATTTTACACTTCTGCAGTAAACTGGATTATTAAAGCAAAGAAAAGGAGCCGTCCTGGGCACACTGCTAAACGCTGGCAGAGTTCTGGGGGCGGAGGGGGTGGGGGAGGCTGGGCTTCTCTTCTTCCCCAGTCGGTGCAGAAATCGCCACCCTCACCTGAGCAGTGTGGAGAAGCGGCTGTCACCAGGCCAACAGCATTCCTGCTTGCTGGGCCACCTTGGGTACCTCCAGAGCAGCGTCACCTTGTAATTCTGCCTTTCATTTTCGCCCCCGCCTCCACCTCTGTCCTCGTTATCATGCCTCACGCCTCATGACTGAGGTCCTCCTGTCCAGCCCCGTGTTTTAGAGAAGGGGAGCGAGACCCAGGGACACGAGGGGATTCCCAAAGTCACACACGAGGTGCTGGTTAGAACACCCCCTTGGGGATCCTGACTCCCAGTAGGGGGCTTTGGCCACCACTGGCCTCATCCAGAAAGGGCATGTGGTCCTCCCCTGTTGTCGGCTGACTTCCCTCCCCTGAGCCCAGGCTGATGAGAACAGCTATCATTTATATAAAACTCCCACCAAGCGTGTGCCAGGTCCTGTTCGATGTGCTTTTTTACATATGTTCATTTATTTTACCACTCCACAGCTCTAGGGAGTATATTTCCTATTTTACAAATGAGAATATCAAGGTTCAGAGAGGTTAGGAAATGTGCCCAAGTTCACACAGGAAACAACAGATTCACCCACAGACAGGCTGGCTCCAGAGCTGATGTTCTTACCTTCCATATCCCCTTGCTTCTCACAAGAATGAGCCATGATAGGTGCTATTCTAAGAGTTTACATGCAGTATTTCATTTACTCCTCACTACAGCTCTACAAAAAGAAATGTTCTTATTGAGCCCAATTTACAGATAAGGAAACCAGTAGTTAGATAGGCTAGGTAAATTGATGGTGAGCAGTAGAGTTAAGACCAAATCCAAATCTTTTGACCTTACAGAGGTTACTCAGTAAATGGGAACTGAATTAATCCCCCTTTTCTCTCCCCTTGGGCAAAGAAAATAATGATCACATAACAAGAAAACGAAAATCTCTGGACACTGAGAATGGTTGTTGGGTCTTTCCCTCAGCTGGCCACAGTCACCCTCCAGGGACCAGGACAGAGGAGAAAACCACCAGCCGGTTTCCCGCAGCCTTGACAGTGTCTGGACACAGAGAGGCCCTGGCCATGGTTCACAACAGGATCTCAGGTGAGAGGAAACACAGAGGGTAGGTGGGTCGCTGCAGAAGATGATGGAATTATCACACCTGCTAAACTGTGGATGATTATGAGAGTTGCACCCAGCAACCTGTCTGTCTGTCCACTGCTGGCACCTGCAGACCTGTCACAAGCAGGTGGGGTGGGGTGGGGGTGGCTCAGGCCTGAGAGCAGTCACCTGCCAGTATCCTGTGGGGATCCTGCTGCACCCCAGTGGCTTCTGTGGGCACCAAGGGGATGCCGCAGGGAGGAGGGTGCTTTGAAAGTAGGTTCATTGCTGAACCAATATGTATGATAATGGAATCCTAATTTCCTTACTACTTTTATCTAAAATTATACACTTAGATAATGCATTCATACAGTATTTGCATTCATACAGTATTTGTCCTTTTGAGTCCTTTTGTGTCTGGCTTGCTTCACTCAACATAATGTCCTCCAGGTTCATCCATTTTGCCATATGCTTTATGACTTCATTTCTTCTTACAGCTGCATAATATTCCATCGTGTGAATAGACCACAGTTTGTTTATCCATTCATCTGTTGATGGACACCTGGGTTGTTTCCAACTTTTGGCAATGATGAATAATGTGGTTATGAACATTGGTGTGCAGATGTCTGTTCGTGTCACTGCTCTCAGTTCTTCTGGGTATATATCCAGTAGTGGTATTGCAGGGTCACGTGGCAAGTCCATATTCAATTTCTTTAGGAACTGCCAAACAGTCCTCCATAGTGGTCGTACCATCCTGCATTCCCACCAACAGTGAAGAAGTGTTCCTATCTCTCCACATCCTCTCCAGTACTTGTAGTTCTCTGTCTTTTTAATAGTGGCCATTCTGATAGGTGTGAAATGATATCTCATTGTAGTTTTGATTTACATTTCCCTAATGATGAGTGATGTTGAGCATTTCTTCATGTGTTTTTTTGCCATTTATATTTCTTCTTCGGAGAAATGTCTATTCAAGTCTTTGGCCCATTTTTTAATTGGGTCATTTGTCTTTTTATTGTTGAGCTGCAACATCTCTTTATATATCCTGGATATTAAACCCTTATCAGATATGTGATTTCCAAATATTTTTTCCCATTGAGTCGGCTGCCTTTTCACCCTTCTGACAAAGTCCTGTGAGGTGCAAAAGTGTTTAATTTTGAGGAGGTCCCATTTATCTAATTTTTCTTTTGTTGCACGTGCTTTGAGTGTGAAGTCCAAGAAACCACCACCTACTACAAGGTCTTGAAGATGTTTCCCTACATTTTCTTCCAGTAGTTTTATGGTCTTGGCTTTTATATTTAGATCTTTGATCCATTTTGAGTTGATTCTTGTATACAGGGTGAGATAGGGGTCCTCTTTCATTCTTTTGGTTATAGATATCCAGTTCTCCCAACACCATTTGTTGAAGAGACTGTTTTTTCCCATCAGCGTGGGCTTGGTAGGTTTGTCAAAATCCAGTTGACTGTATAGGTGAGGGTTTATTTCTGGATTCTCTATTCTATTCCACTGATTGATATGTCTATCTTTATGCCAGTACCATGCTGTTTTTTGTTTTGTTTTGTTTTGTTTTTAAAGATTTTATTTATTTATTCATTCATCCCCCCCTTGCTGCTTGTGCTCGCTGGGTCAGCTAACCACGCCGTGCGGGCGAGCCTGCCTCCACCAGGAGGCCCTGGGAACTGAACCCAGGGCCTCCCATATGGTAAACGGGAGCCCTACCGATTGAGCCACAGCCGCTTCCCGAGTACCATGCTGTTTTGACCACTGTAGCTTTGTAATATTTCAAGGTCAGGCAGTGAAATTCCTCCCACATTGCTCTTATTTTTTAGAATACTTTTGGCTATTCGGGTGCACTTACCCTTCCAGATGAATTTGGTAATTGCCTTCCCTAATTCAGTAAAGTAAGCTGTTGGGATTTTGATTGGTATTGCATTCAATCTATAAATCAGTTTGGGCAAGATTGACATCTTCACGATATTTATTCTTCCAATCCATGAACACGGAATGTCTTTCCATTTGTTTAGGTCTTTTAAAATTTCTTTTAGCATTGTTTTGTAGTTTTCTGCGTATAGGTCCTGTACTTCCTTGGTTAAATTAACTCCTAGGTATTTGAGTCTTTTTGTTGCTATTGAAAAGGAATTTTCTTCCTGATTTCCTCCTCAGATTGTTCAGTACTAGTGTACAAAAACATTACTGATTTTTGCGTGTTTTTTTTTTTTTTTTTTTTTTTTTTTTAAAGATTTTATTTACTTATTCATTTATACCCCCCTTGCTGCTTGTGCTCTCTGGGTCAGCTAACCATGCCGTGCAGGCAGGCCTGCCCTCACCAGGAAGCCCCAGGAACCGAACCCAGGGCCTCCCATATGGTAAACGGGAGCCCTACTGATTGAGCCACAGCCGCTTCCCATGATTTTTGCGTGTTGATCTTATATCCTGGCACTTTGCTGAACTTATTTATTAGTTCAATTAGCTTTGTTGTGGATACTTCAGGATTTTCTAAATACAGGATCATGTCATCCGCAAACAGTGAGAGGTTTACTTCCTCTTTTCCTATTTGGACGCCTTTAATTTTTTTGTCTTGTCTAATTGCCCTAGCTAGAACTTCTAGTACAATGTTGAATAACAATGGTGATAGTGGGCATCCTTGTCTTGTTCCTGATCTTAGGGGGAAAGCTTTCAACCTTTCCCCATTGAGTATCATGTTGGCTGTGGGTTTTTCATATATGCCTTTTATCATATTGAGGAATTTTCCTTTTATTCCTATCTTTTGAAGTATTTTTATCAAAAAAGGATGTTGGATTTTGTCAAATGCCTTTCCTGCATCTATTGAGATGATCATGTGGTTTTTTTCCTTCAATTTGTTAATGTGGTGTATTACATTGATTGATTTTCTTATGTTGAACCAGCCTTGCATACCAGGAATAAATCCCACTTGGTCGTGATGTATAAGTCTTTTGATATGCTGTTGGATTCTATTTGCAAGTATTTTGTTGAGAATTTTTGCATCTATGTTCATGAGAGAGATTGGTCTGTAATTTTCTTTTCTTGTGGAATCTTTATCTGGCTTTGGTATTAGGGTGATATTGGCTTCATAAAATGTGTTGGGTAATTTTCCCTCCTCTTCAATTTTTTGGAAGAGTTTAAACAGGATTTGGTGTTAATTCTTTTAGAAATGCTTGGTAGAACTCACCTGTGAAGCCATCTGGTCCTGGACTTTTCTTTGCTGGGAGATTTTTGATGAGAGATTCAATCTCCTTAGTTGTGATTGGTTTGTTAAGTTCTTGTATTTCTTGTTGTGTCAGTGTAGGTTGGTTATGAGTTTCTAGAAATTTGTCCATTTCGTCCAGGTTGTCTAGTTTGTTGGCATATAGTTTCTCATAATATCCTCTTATGATTCTCTTTATTTCTCTGAGGTCATTTTTAATTTCCCCGCTTTCATTTCTGATTGTATTTATTTGCATCTTCTCTCTTTTTTTCTTTGTTAGTCTAGTGAGGGTTTGTCAATTTTATTGATCTTCTCAAAGAACCAGGTTTTGGTTTTGTTGATTTTCTCTATTGCTTTTATGTTCTCATTTTCATTTATTTCCGCTCTAATCTTTATTATTTCTTTCCTTCTTTTTGCTTTGGGATTGGTTTGCTGTTCTTTTTCTAGTTTCTCAAGTTGTTCAGTTAAATCTTTGAGTTTAGCTCTTTCTTGTTTCTTAATATAGGCATTTAGGGCTATAAATTTCCCTCTCAAGACTGCCTTTGCTGTATCCCATAAGTTTTGATATGTTGTGTTCTCATTTTCATTTGTCTCAATATATTTACTGATTTCACTTGCAATTTATTCTTTGACCCACTGAATATTTAGGAGTGTGTTGTTCAGTCTCCACACATTTGGAAATTTCCTTTTTTCCTGTCTGTTGTTGATTTCTAGTTTCATTCCATTATGATCTGAGAAGGTGCTTTGTATAATTTCAGTCTTTTTATATTTATTGAGAGCTGTATTGTGACCTAACATGTGGTCTATCCTGGAGAAAGATCCATGGGCACTTGAGAAGAATGTATAACCCGCTGAGTTTGGATGCAATGTTCTGTATATGTCTGTTAGGTCTAACTTGTTTATCATATTGTTCAAGTTCTCTGTTTCCTTGTTGATCTTCTGTCTAGTTGTTCTATCTAATGATGTGAGAGGGGTATTGAAGTCTCCGATGATTATTGTAGAAATGTCTGTTTCTCCCTTCAGTTTTGCCAGAGTTTGTCTCATATATTTTGGAGCACCCTGGTTAGGTGCGTAGATATTTATGACTGTTATATCTTCCTGGAGGATCGTCCCTTTTATTAATATGTAATAGCCTTCTGCATCTCTTATCACTTTTTTGCATTTGAAGTCTGTTTTGTCTGATATTAGTATAGCTACCCCTGCTCTTTTCTGTTTACTATTCGCATGGAGTATCTTTTTCCAACCTTTTACTTTCAGCCAGCTTGTATCCTTGTGTCTGAGGTGAGTTTCTTGTAAGCAGCATATGGATGGCTCATGTTTTTTTATCCATTCTGCCAGCCTGTATCTTTTGATTGGGGAATTTAATCCATTCACATTCAATGATATTACTGAAAATGCACTATTTATTTCCTCCATTTTATTCTTTGGTTTTCATATGTCATCTTATTTTTGTCTTTCTTTTTACTCTTTTGGTTATCCTTTCTGCTTTTCTTTCTTCTATACGCTCCTCCAAGCCTCTCTCTCCTGTCTTTTTCTTTCAGGTTCTAAGGCTTCCTTTAATATTTCCTGCAAAGGTGGATTCTTTTTTGCATACTCTCTTAGTTTCTGTTTGTTTGTGAATACTTTATATTCACTTTCATATTTGAAGGACAGTTTTGCTGGATAAAGAATTCTCGGCTGGCAGTTTTTCTCTTTCAGTTTCCTAATTGTATCATACCTCTGTCTTCTCGCCTCCATGGTTTCTGAAGAGAAATCTGCACAAAGTCTTATTGGACGTCCTTTGTACGTGATCATTTGCCTCTCTCTTGCTACTCTGAGAATTTTCTCTTTATCTTATACATCTGACATTCTGAATAATATGTGTCTTGGCATAGGTCTATTTGGATTTATTCTTATTGGGGTACGGTGTGCTTCTTGGACATGTAAGTTCATTTCTTTCGTGAGAGTTGGGAAATTTTCAGCTATTATTTCCTCAAATATTCTTTCTGCCCCTTTTCCTTTCTGTCCTCCTTCTGGAACTCCCATGACACGTATGTTCTTGCGTTTAGTATTGTCATTCAACTCTCTGAGCCCCTGCTCAATTTTTTCCATTCTTTTCTCTCTCTGTTCCTTTCTCTCTTCAATTTTAGCTGCTCTGTCTTCAGTATCACTTATTCTTTCTTCTATCATTTTGAGTCTGCTGTTGTATGCTTCAAATGTATTTTTTACTTCATCTATTGTGTCTTTCATTCCCATGAACTCCGTTACTTTTTTGTTCATGATTTCAAATTCTTCTTTACGTTCGCACAATGATTTCTTGATGTCATTGATCTCTTTAACTATATTCTCTTTCATGTCATTAATTTTATTTTGGAAATGTGTGCTCATCTCACTGATTTGTTCTCTCAAATTCTGCATCTCTTCTGGGACTTTGCTGTATTACTTTTCTTGGGCCATGTCTTCTATTTTCTTAATATGGCCCATAATTTTTTGCTGGTGCTTAGGCATCTGGTTAGTTTGTATTTTACTTAGATGCTCTATCTCTTTCTCTTTTATGGGTTTTTATTGGCAGGAGGCTGTGAGTTACCACAGGTCTTTGATTTTTGGCTCAACCTTAATTGTTAGGATTGTTCTGCTGGTTGCTCAAAACTGGGCACTGGACCCAGTAATTGGTTGTAGAGTCATTTCCTAGGGCCTTGGGCAGGGAGGCTATAGAGGCCAGGAAAAGCCTCTCTCATTAATTTTCTTATGTGCACATCCTTGGTCTGCCAGGAGATGGCGCTTGTTGGCAACTCTCAATTCAATGCCTGTTCGGAGAGTATTTGTTGTGACACAGGCCAGATCAATGTGATAGAGCTCCTGTCTGGGGGCTAGGAGCCCTGTGATTCAAACTTCCTGAGACAGTTCTCCAGACTTCTCTCATAGCGCCCCCCTTTTCCCAGCTAGGAAATATTTCCACTCCCTTCTGAATCCTCAACAATCAGTCCCTGTTAGTAGAGGAGGAGATTGGGAGGTTTATATATCTTTAGCCCCTTGCAGGCTCCAAGGCAAACAATGATGCAGCCCCACCCAGCCTGGAAGGGCTCTCGGGACAGGGCAGACCAAACCTGGGAGTCAAAAGCAGGGTCAGCCCCAGGCTCTCTCTCCTCTCTCCCGTGGAGTCCTCAACAATTAGTCCAGGCTAGAAGAGAGGGAGGTTGGGAGGGTCGGATTTCTCCAGTCATTTCTAGGCTCCCAGGGCAAACCGCTGTGTGGAAGGGTCTGTGGGGCTCCGCAGCCCAAATTTCAGGTCAGAACCTGAGGCAGCCTAAGGCTGTGTCCCTCTCTCTCCCCTTTCCGGGAGTGGCAGATCCCTGAAGCCCCCTTTGTCTGTGGTCGCAGGCCCAGGGGCCCGAGAATTCTGAAGAGTGTGGGGGAGGGTGCCGGCAGCAGCAGAAGCTGCTACTTGCAACTCACGGTTCTGTTGTCGTGATTTCCCTCTTCTGTCCCTCTCTCCTCTGAGTGGTGTGCAGCCTTCATCTGCTGTCCTAAACCCTAGAAGATCTTTTTCGGGGCTGTTTCAGCTTGTCCTCTAGCTATTTTTCTGGAGAAGAGAGTCCCGTGTCTTACTAGTCCGCCATCTTCCCAGAAGTCTCTCCCCATATTATTATTGTTAAATATATTTATTTTAATCAACTCCATTTCTTCCCCTGCTTATAGTTTTTTTTTTTTTTTAAGGAGGTACCAGGGATTGAACCTGGGATCTCATACATGGGAAGCAGGTGCTCAACCACTGAGCTACAGTTACTCCCCCTAGGTTTTTTATTGTTTTGTTTGTTGGTTTTTTTGATGCAACTGAGACAGGGGATTGAACCCGGGACCTCGTAACTTCATATGTGAGTAGCCAGCACTCAACCACTGAGCCACATTGGCTTCCCTAAGTTGGTTTTATTGTTTGTTTTGCTTTTTATTTATTTTTTCAGGAGGCACCAAAATTGAACCGGGGACCTCCCATGTGGTAGGTGGGCACTCAACTGCTTGAGCCACATCTGCTCCCCCTAGGTTTTTCTTAAAAGCAAACTTTACCTTTAACAATGCCATAACATGGAACAGAATGACCTTTGCAATTAGTGGGAGGAAGTTATGCAAATATAAATAGAATTCATTCATTCAAAATGTATTTATTGAGGACTTACTCTGTGCCAGGCAGTGTTCTAGGTGCTGGGAATCCATGGATGATAAACAAGGTTCCTGTTCTCAGTTGCCTTCTTAAGAAATAAAATCAACAATGGTTTTTAAATTCCAGTAAGATAAAGCCAATGTGGCAGAATGTTAACTATTGTTAAATCTAGATGAAGGGTAAAGCTAAGTGAGCTGTACTTTTCATTACTTATTAATCTACGATTTTTATTAGATTACTAGAATGATTGGTAAAGGGAAGTTGAAGCCATAATACATATATTTGTCAGCAAGATATGTGACAAATATCTCCTACTATCCTTATGGTCAAGGTGAGGAAAACTTTTAGATTATAATACATTTGGAAAATTCATAATTAGATAATTAACTATTGCTGAAAACTGATGGATGCTATGGGCCTGGAGTGTATTAGCTTAGTGGTTTGCCTGACCTTGACCCACTGTGTTCAACAATTTTTCTTATTATTTTAAGTCAGGTTTATTGAGGAATAATGTGCAAGAGGCAAGTCCTGAAGTGGGTCTGATACCAGTGAAGGGACAGAGGAAAGGAGGGATTGGGAGCTTATCTGGGCTGGGCTATGCTTCCCACATGTTTCTGATTAGGGTAGGCCAAGGGGACATTTGGTCTGGAATATGGAGGGTGCAAATAAACCAGCAGTCATATTGTTTTACAGATGGGAGGTTGCTGTATGGGCAGCAGGCAAGGCTGTCGCCTACATGTTGGCTCACCTTGTTGGGGGCAGTAGGTGCTCTGCCTTCCCTTGGATCCTCCCTCAGTTTCTCCAACCCCGGGGCCAGGTGTCTGTGCAGTTCTGTGACAAAAGGTGCAAACTTCTCCTGCAGGACGCCCATGTCATCAAGGGTAGAGGCAGTGAGAAGCACAGTCCTTCCTCACGGGTTCCAGCCTGGGTTCATGAGTTCCAGTGTGACCTCATTCTTTCTCTACTTTATTTTTTTTATTTTTTTTTTTTTTTTTACCGGGAGGTCCCGGGGATCAAACCCGGGTCCCCCCATGTGGGAGACGGACGCCCAGCCAGTTGAGCCACATCTGACCCCTCTTTCTCTACTTTATATTCACCTTCCCTTCCCGAACCCTAGCCTGCAGACTGCAGCCCCGTTCTGAAAAGTCTGGGCCAGGCTGATGGGGGGTGTTTAAGCAAACATTGCCTGGTACAGGAATCCCCTGGCATGCAGGAAGGGTCTCGTTCAAGGCTCCCTGTTGAATTCAGACATTAGCTGGGAGCAGCTGGCAGGAGGGTGGAGGTGGGGCCTGTGGGGGAGGAAGGGAACGTGGCCTGGCATGAACGCCATGATGGGTCCAGAGGTACAGGAGACTGCTCATCAGCTATGCTCCCTATAGCAGGTTGTCTGGAAGGAAATCTGTGTGAAGGTCTGTCATGACCATCATACCTTCCCTTTCTGGAATTTTTATTATATCCCCTTAATGTACTGTGAATCTCAGGGAGGTGAGGAGGAGATGATAATGGATGTAGGGTAGACACCTCCAGTGTGGCTGCCTGGTTCTCCCTGACCCACGTGTTGTGGGAATAACTGCCAGTACGCCTGGATGACTTTCTTCCCTCCTGACCCAATTTGGGCCAAGCCGATTTCCTCACCCAGGAATTTTAAATTTGGAATGAAGACACCCAGCATGGGGATTGTTGTGAGCCATTCACGTTAATGGCCAGAGACCAGGCCCACAGGCTTTTTCAGCAAAGCTGTCTAGCTGACCAGTTCTGTTTTCCTCCTGAGGCTTGCCTGCATCACTTTTCCTTGGATTCTGTGAAATATTCCAGTGTCTTTCTGTTGGGGATGAAATCAGGTCCCCCACAAAGACATGTAGGTCTGAACCCCTTTGTAAACAGGACTTTTGAAGATGTTATTATTAGTTAAGGTTTAGACTCATTTGTGAATAGATCTCCAAAGATCCTATTTAGATGAGGCCAAATTTAATTTGGTCGGGCCTGACTCCACATTACTGGTGCCCTCATAAGCAGAGGAAATTGGGATACAGAGAAAGCCACAGGAGGAGACCGAGGAGAGGGATCACCATGTGATAGAGGCAGAAATGCAAGCCAAGGACACCCAAGGATGCCAGGAAGACACCACAAGGACATTACAGACTCTGGGGGAAGGCACAGCTGTCAAGACCTTGGTTCTGGAATTCTAGCTTCTAACATGTGGTACAATGCATTCCTGTTGTTTAAGCCAACCCATTGTGTGGTATTTGTCATAGTAGCCCTGGCTGACTAAGACACTTTCCTCTTTTTTCTCATTAAGCTAGTCAAATTTACTTTCTTTTGTTTGCACTTAGAAGAAACCTAGCTAATGCAGGACAAAATGTCCCCTCTTTCTAGGGTGGCCAGCCTGGGACCTCGGCTTCCCCGAGCTGTTTTTTTCATTTGTTTTGCTTGTTGTTCGTTTTTTGTTTGCTTGTTTTTTCAGGAGGCATTGGGAACCAAATCCAGGACCTCCCATGTGGGAGGCAGGAGCTCAATCACTTGAGCCATATCTGCTCCCCTGGGTTAAATTTTGAAATTTGCTTTCCAAATGTGGTAGGCAGAATAATGCTCCCCCCCCCCAAAAAAAAAAAAAAGTCCACGTCTTAATCCCTGAAACTGTGACTATGGTATGTGATGTGACAAGGGGGGAATTAAGGCTGCAGATGGAATTGAGGTTGATAATCAGTTGATCTGGAGGTGAGGCAATTAAACTGGATTATTTGAGTTGGCCCAGTGTAATCATAAGTGTCCTTATAAGTGAAAGGAGGTGGCAGGAAAGTCAGGTCAGAGTGACACAATGTGAGAAAGACTCAACTTGCCATCGTTGGCTTTGAAAATGGAGGAAGGGGCCAGGAGCCAAGGAATGTGGGCAGCCTCTAGATGCTGGAAAAGGCAAGGAAATTGACTTCCTTCTAGAGTGGCCCTGCCAACACCTTGATTTCATTCCAGTGTGACCGGTATTGGATTTCCGGAATACAAATTTTTTTTTTTTTTGATTTTTTATTTATTTATTCATTTATCCCCCCCTTGCTGCTTGTGCTCGCTGGGTCAGCTAACCACGCCATGCGGGCGGGTTTGCCTTCACCAGGAGGCCCCGGGAACCGAACCCGGGGCCTCCCATATGGTAAACGGGAGCCCTACTGATTGAGCCACAGCCGCTTCCCTCCGGAATACAAATTTACTAAGACAGTAATAAATTGTCTTGTGGCTGTTTTATGCAGGAATAGGGAACTAATACAATCCATCTCCACCCCTACTCCCCAAATATTCAGGTAAAATTGGTGCATCAGGAAAAGGCATCCCATTTAGCCTCCGGTTCCATGCACTCCTGCAGGGACTTAGCCTCCAATTGGAGAACCCTACTACACTGCCTCCTCTGAGGAAGGTATTGTCACCCCATCTTACAGATGGAGAAAAGGAGGCCTCGATAATGTCTAAGAACACTGCAGCCCTGTCATCTCTCATGTGAGGAAATACATTCCGAGCTGCTGATACCGACCGTGGTGGCTGTAGGGATGGCAAGTGGGGAGCAGCAATGGGGTAACTGGAGGATACAGGACAAATACTGATCTGCAGAGGAACGTAGTAAAATCCATGGAGGGCCCTGCAACCCAACTGCCTGAGCAGGCCAGTACGTGAAAGAAAGACCCATTCCCACTGCAGCCTTTGAAATGGGAGTTCAGCTGTTTGCCTGGGAATTTTGAAACTTTGCTGTCTTCAAGTTAACAAGTGAGCACCCGGGGGCTGAGGTCCCAGAGCACAGCTGCTGTCCACATGCAGGAAGAGGCCTCTGGGCCCATCATCACAACTGATGTTTGGGGGCCACCAGACCTGGGGCAAGGAGCTGCATCCCCTGCTTCTCCCAGGAAGCCTCAGGAGACCTTTAAAGACAGATGCTTTCAGATCTCCTAGGGGAGCAGGGATCTTACACATCACCACTTTACAACTGGAGTAAAGGAGTCCCAATGGGTTGAGCCCCCACCCTACAGTAGATAATGTTTGGAAACAGAAAGGAGAAAAACTTTAGGGTCAGCTAACTTCCTCTATGGCACATTCTCTGATCACTGTAGACCACAGGGATTCAGTTATTCATTTTCGTTTGCATGTCTTCTAGGTGTCAGGGACTGTGCTGGTCATTGAAGATACAGAGATAATCAAGACAGTCACAGTCACTCACCTCCAGAACCAACTGTTGTGGGTGAGTGGGCATCCAACAACAACATCATCATCATCCTCATGATGGCTGTGAGTTACTGGACAGTTACTATGATCCAGGCACTGTGCCAAAGTGCTGAGTACATTATCTCAAAATACCCAGGGAATGTGGGCATAAGTATAACCAAGATATCTTGCTTCATCACTTTGGGACACAAAACAAGGGCATTTCTCTTTAATATTCAAATCATTGTCACAAAGTCATCCCTCACGTCCCCACCCTTTAGTGATGAAGTCCAGAACCCCACAGTTTACTCATTCCCAGGGGTCACTCCTGGTTACACTGGTCTCACATAGGACGTCTGCTTGGTGGCTGTCCCTTCCACACAGGGTCACTGTTGCAAGGGGGTGATTCATCCTGGTCAGAGCCCTCCCTGTCCTCTGTGGCTGAGGTTCTAGAGCACAGCTGGTTCCACAGGCAGTCACTCTTGGGCCTCTCCTCAGAGTCATGCTCACCTCTGTTACCAGATGCCACCATAGACTGGTTCCTGACTTTGCTTGTCTGGACAGTGACAGACACTCATGCAGAGCCACATCTTTCCATCTCACTGAGGAACCTGAAGCAAGAACTTCTGCACACCAACTCCCAGCACCAGCTCTTCCCCCCTACTTGAATCAGTTCCATCAACTCTGTCTTCCTGGTACTTGGATAAACTGTCTTTGCTCTCACAAGGTCAATCTTCCCCTTCCACTTGTGCATGAGATCCAGCTCCTCTCACCTATTCAAGGACACAGCCATCCTTCCCTCCTACGTTATCATATTTTCCCTCTCTAATGGACCATTTTTCCAAACATATAAACATAATGTATGGGAAGCGGCTGTGGCTCAATCAGTGGGGCTCCCGTTTACCATATGGGAGGCCCTGGGTTCGGTTCCCGGGGCCTCCTGGTGAAGGCAAGCCCGCCTGCACGGCGTGGTTAGCTGACCCAGCGAGCACAAGCAGCAAGGGGGGGATAAATTAATAAATAAATAAAATCTTTAAAAAAAAAAAAAAAAAAAAAAACATAATGTAATTTCTCTCATCTTGAAAAAAGAAAAAGCCCTCTGTTGACCCCATACCCCACCTTCAACTGCTAACCCATTTCTCATAATGCCAAAACTCTTTAAAAGTTGTTTGTACTCACAGGTATGACTCCTCTCCCTCCATCCCCTGTGGAACTGGCTCTAGCCAGGCTTGCACGCCCTCTGCTGCACTGAGTAGAGTGTCAAACTTGCTAATACCACCATGTTGCAAATTTAACTGCCAGTTCTCAGGCCTCATCTTACTTCACTTCACCCTTAGGATGTCGCCCTCTCTCTTGGTTCTCCCTCTACCTCACAGACCACACCTCTTCGGTCTCTTTTGCTGATTCCTCCTCATCTTCTGGCCTGCATGCCAGACCCAGCCCACCACTTGGTCCTGTTTCTGTAAACGAAGCTTTATCTGAGCACCCCACGCCCATGTGTTTGTATATTGTTTGTGGCTGCTTTCCAGGCAGAATTGAATAACTGAAGCAGAGACCTTCTGGTCTGCAAAGCTGAATGCATTTACTATCTAGTCCTTTACAGAAGTTTGCCAACCCCTGGTCTAAGCATGGACTGGCCCAGGGCTCAGGCTTGAGGCCTTTGTCTAACCAGGTTCACACCCTCAGGGGCGCCCATTCTGGCCCAGGCCTTCACCACAACAAGGTGCTAATCCCCACAGTCTCATCTCCAGCCCAGAGCTCTCTAAACTCGAGGGTCCACTCAACAGATATCTTACTCCACTTTGATACTAAATAAACATCTCAAACTCAATATGCTCATAACCAAACTCCTGAGGCCCCCTACTCTAACCCCAACCCCCTATTTTCCCGGTCTTTCCTATCTCAGGAAATGGCAACTCCATTCTTTCAGTTATTCAACCAAAAATCTTGGAATTTTTCTCTCATCTCTATATCCAGTAAGTCTGCAGATGCTGCCAGCATTACTTTCACAATATACAGAATAGCAGAAGATACACAAAATATACAGAACATACAGGAGCAGAATCCACTGCTTCTCACCACTTCCCCTCTTACCCTGGTCCAAGCTGCACCTCACCCCATCTGCCCACTGGAGCAGTGCACTGGCCCCCCCCTGCTCTTCTGGTCCTGCCATCTAATCTCAACATAGCAGCTAAATTCATGGTATTAAAATTTATGTCACAGAACAATCAACTCTATGGTATGAAATTGTTAGAATCCTGATTAGAACATATCAAATGTTTTTTAAAAAACATGTGTTTGAGAATCTGGGAAATTTTATATGGACTAGTACTACATGATACCAAGGAATCATTGTTAAATTTGATATAGATGATTCAATGGCATTGTGGTTATATAAGAAAAATGATTTTTTTTTTTTTGAGATGCACATTGAAATATGTAGGAGTAAAATTACATAATGTCTGAAATTTCCCTTAAAACACTTCAGCAAAGAATAAAAGAGATGAAGCAAATGTGACAAAATCTTGCTAAGTGTTGAATCTGGGTGATAGCATACAGGAGTTCATTGTACTATTTTTTTTCTACTTTTGAGTAGTTTGGAATTTTTATCATAAATTTCTTAAAGTGATTATAAACATAAGTTTATGCCACTTTTCTGCTCAAATCCTCCCACAGATAAAAGAAGTGACCTCCTGTTACGTTCCTGCCTTCCTCTCCAGCTACACTGAGACCAGATAAGCCTCTCCTGCCTCAGGACCTCCATACTTGCTGTTCCCTCTGACTGGAATTCTCTTCCCCCAGTAAGCATTTGGTTCACTTTGCTCAAAGTCACCTGGCAGCAAGGCCCTCCCTGACCACCTCATATGAAATAACCACGCTTGCCCGTTATTTTTACCCTGATTCATTTTCTTCAATCACACTCAATGCCACATGACACAAGATCTTACTTCTTTTAAATTGCTTTCCCACTGGAAAATGAGCTCTCAGAGGGCAGGGTTGCTTTTTCCCCAGCTGAATCCCACACCTGGATCAGAGCCTAGCACAGACCATTCCTGAATGAAAGACTGAAGTAGGGAATGGAAACATGCTGCCTGCATGCACGTGCACATAGACCCAGGGTGGTGGGTGGCCCCAGAAGCTTTGTACCCCGGTGCCACATTGTGCCTGAACTGGTCCACTCCACACTGGCCTTGGGCCTGGGTCCCTGGCCCAGTCTACCTGTTCCCTTCTGGGGAGGTCCATGGAACCTCCAGTGTCATCATCTGATGTTGTCAGGGCCTCCCAGGCCACAAAGCTATTCTAAGAACATTGATCCTCAAAAAAGGGAGAGGGTCAGAATCTTGATCTTGGCCTCCCGAGACTCTGAGGTGGGGGACACGAGAGGAGACAGAGTGCTGTTAATCTATCTTAAATGGGACTGTCCTGTGCAAACCAGGCCGTACAATCGCTCTGCCCAGGCTCCCGATGCAGAGCCGCTCACTCCTTCCTCAGCAGCCTTCCAGCTCCTACTGGTAAGAGTGGAGAGAGCACTAGTCAAACAAAACAAAAAAGACAAGAAACAAAACACACTGGCTTACACCTTTCATCCAGAACAAAGAGCCTCACATCTGCAGGAGCAAAGCAGGGAGGGTGCAGGGGAGCAGCTGACAACCTTCAAATGGCAGACTTTTAGCTAAAAGGACAAAACAGTTAAAGAGGCCCTCATCAGATAGAGCTAAAACAAATCAACCTCTGAGGCTAAAATAGAAAATAAATATTTACCAGATCAGAGCAGAGATATGCAGTTTTATAGAGACCAAACAGCTCCCTGGATCTCCCCAATGCCCTAATTGAAAGAACTGGCATATCTAAAGAAGGAACCCACTGATCAGAAGCAGGTGGCAGCAGTGTTCCCTGGCAGCTGTATGGACAGAGAACTGCAAAAGTAGGCACTGGCAGCTTGTCTCCTGCAGCTGTATCCCTGGAGCTGAGGCCCTCAGACTTCCCAGGGGAATTGGTTAAACCTGCAAACATCTCGGCCCACTCCTAGACGTGATTTTGTAGGTGTGGAAATTCACACTTTTAACAGCTTCCACCCCACCCCCAGAAGATAGTGGTCCATGAATGGCTGTGCACTGCACAACTCTAGGCGCTGGTTTTGCATAGTGTACATGGAGAATGGTGCCCGCTGGGACTGTGCAACGTGGCTTCATGTCGAGCTATCCACAGGCCATTCCCGTCAGCCTTTACGATCATCAAACACTCTCTGCCTCCTCAGCCAGCTCAGGGTTCGGGGCTCACCGAGCAACCTCTGGTGATTGCTTGGCTTCCATGAGCAGGTCTTAACTGTCAATCTTTGTGGGCCAATATGAGGTGCTCTGGAGAAACGGATCAGCTCTGGGTACACAAGCAATGATTTTCTGAGCCTAGGAAATGAAGCACCGGACAGGGGTGTGACGCTACACAAGGGACGTGCCACCTCTTGCCCTTGCCCGAATCGCCTTCTTCAGATTGCCAGCAGTCTTAGGAGCAAACCTCACAACCTCACAGCCCTGACGTAAGCTAAGACATTGGTCAGCGAGTGAGTCCTACAAAGTTAAAGTTTACCTGAGCCATAGGACTTAGATAAGGCTCACGGATGGATGCCCCCTTGTTTACCTATTTTTTTTTTTTTTTTTTTAGATTTTATTTATTTATTCATTAATCCCCCCCTTGCTGCCTGTGCTCGCCGGGTCAGCCAACCACGCCGTGCGGACGGGCTTGCCCCCACCAGGAGGCCCCGGGAACCGAACCCGGGGCCTCCCATATGGTAAACGGGAGCCCTACTGATTGAGCCACAGCCGCTTCCCCCTTGTTTACCTATGAGGAGGCCTCACCTATGACACGGACCCTCTGCATTCCCCATCTATGTCTCATAAATGATTAGCTGAACTGCTTGTCCCCACTAGTCATTCTGAACAAAATGCTTATTAACCCCAAACTTTGGTTAAGCTCCTCTCCTTCTTCCTTTAAGGAAATAGGCTCCTGCAGTATAAAATAGCCTCAGCTCTGCTATCTGATCATGCCACTCTCTCATCCCACCTCCCTACACCCAGCTCTTTCCTCTCTATGAGAGAAAAACCCTTTTTGCCTGACTCTCGAGAGTGTTCTCCCGTCACAATAGTCCTCTTCCTCTATTGCAAGAGCCCCTTGTCCCCTTATAAGAATCCTTTCTTTACCAGGTCCAGATTTGTTTTTTATTTGTGAGTCCTCACACTGCGTCCTGCACTGGGTGTGGAGTGGAGGAAGTGGGTGGTCGGCATAGAGGGGGGACGTCTCTTCCTCCCCCCAGGAGCCCCTGCTCCAGTCGGAAGGAAGGCGGCGTCTCCATGTTGGGGAGCTCCTGGCTGCCTCATGGAGGAGCTGGTGGAGGGATGCTAGGGATGCTAAAGGTATAATAGACAATCCAATGACTGCCAACATTTCTTGAATCCTTTATGTCAGAGACACTGAATGCTTTATATGAATTTTTCCAGTTGATTTTCATAACATCGCTTTTTCAGGTAAGGCAACCGAAGCTTTGAGAGGTTAAGTAATGTGCCCAAGGTCACACAGTAAGTCACGGGAGGCAGGGACTTGAGACCCGAGCACGCTTTTGTCCCTCTCACTGAAGGAGAAAAGCGCCCGGTGTGTCTGCTTTGCTCTTCTTCATACAAAAACATCCCTTTGGACAACCTGAAGGTGTGAGGAATATTGCAAAAATTGGTGCTAGGACTTTCCACATCTTTTCAGGCTTAATTAGTCAAAAAGTTAGCTTCTTTAAGAAAACCGAGATTCCTCTTCCCAAACCCACTGCACACGCCCCCCTCCACTTTACCCATTATCAGAATCTCTGGGCATATGAAGAAATTGCTGGGGTTTCTAGGAATGTAACACCCCAGGTCAAGGCTCACCCTGAGACACTGGATGATTGGCAGGGGGGGGGCCCTGGTTCACCCCAAATGAGAGCCTGGAACACCTGCTCAAAGGACTGTAATAGGAGAGTTACTTAGACTCAGCTTCTCTATTGAATCCCTGGGCAAAGGAGCAGTGGGGGGTGGGGGATGGGGGGTGGGAGGGTGGGAAGGGGAGTTGCCAGGCTGTTTACAATATTTAAAAACCCCAAGTGGAAACTTAGAGTTCCCTGAGATGAAACCATCGAGCTCTGGTTTCCTGGCTTTGGGTTGGAATCACATCAACTGTGTGGCAACCCTGTGCATCTCAAGCTCACCAGAAGCTTGAATGGGGCACTAGAGTGACTTCTGGATGATCAACACTTGGAAGCAAATTCACTATTAGAAAAACTCCAATTGATCTTGCAGGTGAGATCTTTCAACGGGTGCTTGGTAGAAGAAACGCTGGGAACAACACTCACCGCATTATACTGCAGGCCCTGGAGCGGGGGAACAGCAGGCCCACTGCCACCTTCCTCCCTACGTCCCTGCCCACCTTCCACGGTCTCTGAGGAACCAGCAAGCAGCCATCCTTTGCCAGTGTCCAAGGCACATTGATTCATCTTAAGTAAAAAAACTGTCTTTTTTTTCCCAGAAATACCACTACAAAGCCCCAGTGAGATCTGACATAGGGCACTGATGTAGCTAACACAAAAATTTTAATGCTTCTTTCTTTTGTACTTCCAGGTGTAGAAAATTGTCAGCAGTTGGGCCCAGGGGGCCTGGGGGCCTCGGGAGAGTGAAGATTTTTCTCTCAACTCCTGCACTGGGGGTTACAGTAGTTTGCAGTCCCTCATCTCAGATAAAAGCTATCAGGGATGGTTCTGGGCGGCAGGGAGGAGGGCAGGGCATGAGGGCCCCTCTGGGCAGTGCTACTATACACCCAGCCCAGCTCAGGTGCCGGAGGGCCTCATGTTTGGGTTCTGGCTCCTCTTGCACACATCAAAGCAGGGAGCTGGTAGTTTGGAGGGGAGGATGATGACGTGCAAGTGAGAGCCCAGTTCCTGGGCAGATGCTAAGGGAGGAGCTGGACTTCCAGCCCTCACCAGCTCATTTAGTCTAGTCTGGGGTTTGGACTTTGAGAACGACAATGGCACATTTAGAGAACCAGATATGGTAGGCTGGCATTGGTGGCTGCCATTCTGAGGGATGGACTCTGTCTGGGTATCTATGTGGCAATGGGGGGGGGACATTTAAAGTCTATAAAGGCTCAGCTTTCCAACGGTGAAGCCAATCTTAAATCCCCAGTGAAGAAGGGAATGGGAATCCAAACTGCAACATGATACATTTAATTTAAACGCTGGCATGAACTTTCTCCAGGGGCCATTAAAAACAGTGTGGGAACCTACCAAGTCCATGCTAACGGGAAAAAACAGTCTTTTCAACGAATGATGTTGGAAGAACTGGATATCTATAACCAAAAGAATGAAAGAGGACCCCTATCTCACCCCCTATGCAAGAATCAACTCAAAATGGATCAAAGATCTAAATATAAAAGCCAGGACCATAAAACTACTAGAAGAAAATGTAGGGAAACATCTTCAAGATCTTGTAGTAGGTGGTGGTTTCTTGGACCTTACACCCAAAGCATGTGCAACAAAAGAAAAAATAGATAAATAGGACCTCCTCAAAATTAAACACTTTTGCACCTCACAGGACTTTGTCAGAAGGGTGAAAAGGCAGCCAACTCAATGGGAAAAAATATTTGGAAATCACATATCTGATAAGGGTTTAATATCCAGGATATATAAAGAGATGTTACAGCTCAACAATAAAAAGACAAATGACCCAATTAAAAAACGGGCCAAAGACTTGAATAGACATTTCTCCGAAGAAGAAATACAAATGGCAAAAAACACATGAAGAAATGCTCAACATCACTCATGATTAGGGAAATGCAAATCAAAACTACAATGAGATATCATTTCACACCTATCAGAATGGCCACTATTAAAAAGACAGAGAACTACAAGTGTTGGAGAGGATGTGGAGAGATAGGAACACTTCTTCACTGTTGGTGGGAACGCAGAATGGTACAGCCACTGTGGAGGACTGTTTGGCAGTTCCTAAAGAAGTTGAATATAGACTTGTCACATGACCCTGCAATTCCACTACTGTATATATACCCAGAAGAACTGAGAGCAGTGACAAGAACAGACATCTGCACACCGATGTTCAAAGCCACATTATTCACCATTGCTAAAAGTTGGAAACAACCAAGGTGTCCATGAACAGACAAATGGATAAACAAACTGTGGTCTATTCACACCATGGAATATTATGCAGCTGTAAGAAGAAATGAAGTCATAAAGCATATGACAACATGGATGACCTGGAGGACATTATGTTGAGCGAAGCAAGCCAGACACAAAAGGATAAATACTGTATGAATGCGTTACTATGAACCAAATATACTGTGTAACATATTGTTTGATTCAAAAAAATTTTTATATGTATCCAGTACATTTAATTGAAAAATGTATATATTTATTCATCTGTTTAAAAAAAAAACAAAAAACAGTGTGGGTCCAAGTCTCAATGAGGTGATCAAAGCCTTTCACTGTCTGGGCCCCACCAAGCCAGGCTGACTTCTTACCCTGCCTCAGTCTAGACCGCTCGCCCTCCTGGCCACTGATCTCTAAATCCTAGCCATCTAGAAGCTAAGTTTATGTCCCTGTGTCTTCCAAGTAACTTTAAATAGCAGACACTGTTGTTTGTCTGTGAAGCAGCCACTCCTCCATATCAGTTCAGATTCGGTTCACTGAGGGCAGTGACAACAAAATATTGATGGCTTCAACCGCCTAGAAGTTTATTTCCCTCTTTCTTACCCAGGAAGTCAGGAGGTGGGCAGTCTAGGGCTGGCAGGTACTCCGTAGAGCCAGAGACTCAGAGTCCTTCCAGCTCTGGCATCTACCAGCTTTGGGGTGTGGCTAAGGTGGCTTTCATGGGGCAGGCAATAGGCTGGAAGAAGGGAACATTGAGAAGGGGCAAAGAGTGTGGGCCTTTCAAATTTTTCTATACATTTATTGTTTATGTATGTGCATGAATGAATATGTCAATATATATATATATTTTAAAGATTTTATTTATTTATCCCCCCCTTGCTGCTTGTGCTCGCTTGTGTCCATTTGCTGTGTGTTTTTCTGTGTCTGCTTGTCTCCCTTTGTTGGGTCGTCCTGCTGCGTCAGCTCACCGAGCCGCGCGGGCTGGCTTGCCTTCACCAGGAGGCCCCGGGCCTCCCATATGGTAAACGGGAGCCCTATCGATTGAGCCACATCCGCTTCCCAATAATTTTTTTTTTTAAAGAAGTAAATTACTTTAAAAAAATCGCTACAACTAAAAAAAAAGAAAAAAAAAAATCGCTACAATTTGTTGAGAGCCTACCATGAGCCAGGCCCCATAGCAAAAATAAAATAAAAGAGTGTGTGCTCTTTAAAGGAGGCTCTGGGAGCGGCCCTCAACTCTTCTGCTCATAGCTCATTGGCCAGAACTAGTCACATGTCTTCCTGCTGCAAGGAAGGCTGGGAAGTACAGTTTCCTGCCTGGATAACAATTTGTCCAGTCAAAATCAGGACTCTGCCACCTAAGAAGAAGGGTAAGACAGATTGGGGCCAACATTTCCGGGAGAGATCAAATTTGTCCAGTACGAATCCCTTTCCCATAGAACTCTATTCTAGAGCCTATTGGCTCATCCACCTGAAATGCATCCCACCCTACCCCCCCCCATTTCCCTTTCTAGTTCTCTTATATCCAGAAATGGACCCTTCATCATCTCTACTGCTGCCGCCATGCTCCAAACCACTGTCAACTTTCTCCTGCAAGAACAGGAAAAGATGTTCAACATTATTAGTAAATTAAAACCTCAATGCAAAACCACTCCTCACTTACTAGAATGGCTAAAATTTAAGATTCATAATACCAAGTGTTGATAAAGATGTGGAATAAGTGGACTCCCATACATGGCTGGTGGAAATGCAAAATGATACAGCCACTTTGGAAAACTATTTTGCATTTTCTTATATAATTAAGCATATACTTACTAACTCTCTATTGCACTAACTTGTCTCCCTGCTTCTATCCTTGTCCCCTATAGTCTATTATTATTATTTAGAAAGACCATGTACAAAATACAGGGTCCCCATATACCAGACCCCATTTTTTAACGTTTGCTTAAGTATGGTAGCTTTGTTATATTTGGTGAGAGAATACTAAAATGTACTATTCACTGAATTATTTATGTGAATGTGGTTAAAAGGGGAAATTTGAGGTTGTATGTAGGTTATTAGGGTTAAAAACACACACACATAGGCCTGTATAATACAATGAACTCTATTCTAAAGAACGAACTACACTTAATACTACAATTATGTACTGCACTAATGCAAGGTATCGACAGGGTGGTATACAGGAACTCTGTATTTTATGCATAATTTTTCTCTAATCCCACAACTTCTCTAATAAAAAATTAAAAAATAAAAAATAAAATGTACTATTAGCTATAGTCCGTAGTTTACATTAGGGTTCACTGTGTTGTACGGTCCTTTTTAAAGAATTTTTGTTCTAGCAACATATAAACCACCTAAAATTTCCCATTAAAACCACATTCAGGTATTTAATTCAGTGGTGTTAGTTACATTCACAGTGTTGTGCTACTGTCACCACTATCCATTACCAAAACTTTTCTATCACCCCAAATAGAAAGTCTTTTCAATTTAAGCATTAACTCCCCTTTCCCTCCCCGACCTTAACTCCTGTTAACCTATACTCTAGTTTCTGACTCTATGAAGTTGCTTATTCTATCAGTGAGATCATGCAATATTTGTCCTTTTGTGTCTGGCTTATTTCATTCAACAGGATATCTTCACTGTTCGATCATGTTGCATATATCAGAACTTCCTTCCTTTTCATGGCTGAATGATATTCTATGGCATTTACAAACCATATTTTATTTATCCGTTCATCAGTTGATGGACCCTGGGACTGCTTCCACCTTTTGGCCATCATGAATAATGCAGCTATGAACATTGGTGTGCAAATATCTGTTCGAGTCCCTGCTTTCAATTTTTTTGGGTGTATACCTAGAAGTGGGATTACCAGGTATCTTAGTGTGCCACAGGGCTGCTGATACAAAGTACCAGAAATGGGTTGGCTTCTATAAAGGGGATTTATTTGAGGTAAAAGCTTACCATTTCAAGGCCATGAAATATCCAAATCAAGGCATCAGCAGAGACGCTTTCTCACCAAAGTCAGCTACTGTTGATTCTGAGGTCCTGCCACATGGTGAATATGCCAAGGTCTCTACCTTCTCCTCCAGAATCTACTGTCTCCCAGCTCAGCTATGGGTAACCAGGGATAGGGCTTGTTTCTTACCTGGCCTCCTCTCTCAGTCTCAGCTGCTCTGCTTTCTTCCTGAGTTCAGCTGTGAGCTATCAGGCATATGACTCTCTCTTCAGCTTGAGCTACTCCATGGGCCCAGGCCTCTCAGGGGGCCTCTTTCCATGCCTGTGTGCTACTGGTTCCAGACTCCTGGACCTCTCTCCGCCCACAGAACTTCTCTGTTTTCCTGAAGTCCTCTCCCTCACATGGCAGGATCAACATGGCAGCTTCCTTTCTCTATGTGTATGTTTCTCTCTATGTCTCTGTTTATATCAGATCCAGAAGAGGATGGGGGACCCAAACTGGCTCATACCTCACTGACATCGTCCAATCAAAAGCCCTAAATCAATCTTATCAAATAATCTAATCAAAGGACCCTCAACCTAATTTAATGCAATCAAAGGGTGCCACACCCACAGGAATAGATTAGTTTAAGAACATAATCTTTTGGGGATTCATAAAAGAACTTCAAACTGCCACACCAGGTCATATGGTAATTCTCTACTTAACTTTTTGAGGAATTACCAAATTGTTTTCTATAGCAGGTGGTTTGTTCTTAATTCAGAGTAATCCCTTTAAAAGGGAAGTCAGATCATACCTCTCCTCTGCTCCTAACCTTTCAATGGCATCCCTTGGAGAACAAAATGGCTAATAAGGCCCCACATGCTTTGTTCCCTCCCTCCTGCCTCTGTGACCCATCATTTCCCCCTTCCCCTCCTCACCTTCTTCCTAGCCACACTGTTAACCTCCTGAGTAACTCAAGTGGATTTGAGAGATGCTTACATGCACTGCTGCCCAGAGTAACTCCTTTTCAAAGGAACTCTTCCCTCCTTACAATCTTTGGTCAAGAAAGAGCCTACTGTGGAAATAAATGGAGACGACTCAAATGGGAACAAGCAAAAGCTATTCATTCAGAGCTTGCTAGAGCAAGTGAATTAGCTACTGTCACTTGTGTTGGGCAGACTCAAAGGCAGGCAGAGGAGTGGTAAAGCTTTACAGTGGAAAAAGGGAAGTCTTCAGATATGCCTTGATTGAAGGCTGTTGGCATGGGGAAGCTGGAAGTAGGGCATCCCGTGTGATTGGTTATGGGAGCATATTTGGCTTTCTCTGGTTGGTCCTAATTGGAAGCAGCGGTAAAAATTAGGGAAGCTGGCAATTATTGATCAAGTCCTAGCTATTTTTGGGTCAGTCATTACAGGGATTGAGAGATTGTGGTTTAGCTTCCTGGACTGGTTGTTGCAGATAGTAGGTCAGAGTTTCCTGATCTGGTTGTGGGTCAGAGTTCTATTTTAATATATGGCCCGGCATTGTCCATTTGTATATTAAATCTTTCACTACTCTCTAGCCTTGCTTTTTCTCATAAACACCAGGAACACTCCCAGTTCAGATCCTGTGTTCTGTTACCTCTTTTTATAATACCTTCCCCCAGGTAGCTACATGGCTGGCTCCATCACCTCTTTGACCTTGAGTCAAATGTTTTCTCAGTGAGGCTTTCCTTGGACTCCCATTTAAAGTCACATCCCCTCTCGTGGTTTTAGAGACTAGAAGGCTTGCCTCTTCCTGGGGTCGGCAGCATTCTGGCTGGCCTGCAATCCTTGGGTTCCTTGGCTCTCCCAGCTCATGGTGATCTCCTCTCCTTTCTCTTCTGGGTTCCACTGACTTCTGGCTTCTAGCTTTCTCTCACTATTTCTGAATTTCTGCTGCTTATAAAGGACTCCAGTAATCCAGATTAAGACCTGACCTTTTTCAGATGGGCCACACCTTAATTGAAATAACATCTTCAAGAGATCCTGTTTACAATGATTTATACCCAGAGGAATGGAATTAAAATTTAGAACACATCTTTTTGTTTGCTTGCTTTTTCTGGTACATTTTCAACCTACCTCACAGAGATTTTAATCTGTTTTATTCATTGTTATTTTCCCAGGGCTTGACACATTGTGAACATTCAGGATGAGTGAGGAGGTCTTCAAGGCTCAAATGAAGTTTTTTCCTCCTCCACGAAGCCTCCCCAGAACCCCAGCCTTCATTAACTCCCTTTTCTGAACCCTGGGAGTTTACATTGGTTTTTCCTGCCTGCCTGCCCTGTGAGCTCCTTAAGGGCAGGGGCCAGGTTTTGGCTCTCCCGGGCATCAAGCCTAGATTGAAGCAGGACGTGGAGACCCTGGAAGTGCTGACTTCAAGTTTTGCGGGAGAGGATGGCAGGCACACCGTGTGAAGCAGGCATCCTTTAAATGGACAGGCTTTGTTCAAAGAATGGCATGCATATGCTGAGAAATCCCTGGATACAGAACAGCGACACCAGTCGGTCATTTCCCGAGGAAGAGCTTCTCAAATAAAGGAGAGATGGAAAAGGCAAAGTCCATTAGAATCAGGGAGTTTCCTGCTCCGCAATGTCCGTTTCTCCTCTAGCTAAAGCAGTTTTTTGTTGTTGTTTTTTTTATCAGACTAGCCTCTCTCCGAGATGGAGCAGAAGCTAATTAAAGGCTACTTTTCTTTCTTTGCTAGGAGCAGTGCTAATCGGAACAGTGAGAACTCGGCCTTCAGCTTTGTATTTATATGAACGTGACCTTGGGCATAACTGTGCAACAATTATCCAGTGACCAAAGTACTTTTCTGGAAGGACAAACCCAAGATTAGTGGTTAATGCTGAATCCCAACCAGCCCTGCCCTGCTGCCCAAGGAAATCAGCTCAATACCATGCTATTTCCAGCCCAAGACATCTTCAGATTGGGCCTGCACTTTGAAAATGGGAGGAAAATTAGAGAATGGGCTCTCTTCTGAGGGCAAGGGGTCAGGTGCTGTTTTCAAAAGTAGTTAACTTGAGGGCACACAGTGGGGTAGAAAATAAGAAATCTCATGTTGGAATTCAGATTCTGCCACTTACCAAGCTACGTGGCTTCTGAAAGCCTGGGTTTCCTCATCCATAAATGGAGATAATATTTTCTGTCTGCTGCCTGGGACAATTGTGTAGATTAAATTAAGACTGTGCATGGGGAAGTGCATAAAAATATATTTAAAAAGAACACACCCAGTAAACAGTTTTGCTCCCATTTATGCCTCCACTGAGCCATAACTCCCCATTCCCTCCTCCCTCTTCCCCCAGGAAACTCTGATCTAATTTCTGTCTTTATGAATTTGCCTATCCTAGACATATCATATAATTGAATCATGTAATAGTCCTTTTGTATTCAGCTTCTTTCATTCAGCCTAATGTTTTTGAGGGTCAGCCATGTTGTAGCAAAAGGGGTACTGATGCAAAATACCAGAGATCTGCTGGCATTTATAAAGGGTATTTTGGGAGGGTAGAAGCTTACAGTTATAAGGCCATAAAGAGTAAGTTACTTCCCTCACCAAAGTCTGTGGCTGCTGGTCTCTGTGAGGGTTCAGCCTTCCCTTCCTCCTTAAGGCTCCATGTTCCCAGCTTCTTTTTTTTTTTTTTGAACTTCAAATATTTTATTAATAATTTATTTTCAGTAAGAAAGACTGGCTAATGGGAGTTTTTCAGTAAAAACTTTTACAAGACCATTGCATCACAAATATACAGACACTATAAAAACTGTGTCAGCTTCTTTTGATTTCAGCTGTAGGCTAGCTCATCTCTCTCCAGGCTTTCTCAGCTGTACAGAGCTCTGGTCTCTTCCGCTGCAAACTATCAGGCAAATGGCTCAGCTCTCTCCCCGTGGCTCCAGCGTCCAAAACTAAACTCTCTCTGTTCTCCTTCTCATCTATTTACTTCCCTGTCCTTGATTGGACATCTGTTTATATAGCCCACAAAGGGGTGGGGGTTGGGGGTGGGGACTCAAATGGAGTCGCCCTGATGACGTGGTCAAATAAAAGCCCTAATCTTTTTTTGTTTTATACAGTTTTATTGAGATATAGTCACGTTCCATACAATCCATCCAAGGTATACAATGGCTTTTAGAATAATCACAGAATTGAAATGTCCTAATCTGAATTTAATAAAGTAAAAGTGAAACTTCTGAATGTAATACAATCTAATACGCACAGAGGTACAGACCATTTTACAAACACAATCCAATATCTATTTTTGGAATTCATAAACTATACCAAACTGCCACACTTGGTATATTAAAATAAACCAAACATATTCTTTTTCAGTTCTGGAGTCCAAAATCAATTTTTCTTTCTTTCTTTTTTTTTTTTTAAGATATTTAGATTACATAAATGTTACATAAAAAATATAGGGGATTCCCATATGCCCTGCTCCCCACATCACCCACAATTACCTCCATTAACAACATCCTTCATTACTGTGGTACATTCATTGCAATTGATGAACACATTTTGGAGCATTGCCACTGAGCATGGATTATAGTTTACATTATAGTTTACACTCTCTCCCACACAATTCTGTAGGTTATGGCAAGCTATTAATGGCCTATATCTGTCATTACAATATCATTCAGGACAATTCCCAAGTCCCAAAAATGCCCCTGTATTATACCTGTTTTCCCTTTCCCTGACCTCAGAACCTCCAGTGGCCACTGTCTCCACATCAATGATATAAGTTCTTCCATTGCTAGAATCCCAATAAGTCTATAGTAGAATACCAGTAAGTCCACTCTAGTCCATAGTTCATCCCCCAATCCTGAGGATTCTGGGATGGTGATGCCCACTCCACCTCTAAATGAAAGGGGGCTTCAGTCCCATACGGCCAGTGGATGAGACTCTCTTGCTTGCAGTTGTAGACTTTCTCGGTTGCTTGGTATAGTGATTGTCCATCATCACCTCCTTGTTAGTTATCCTGGGTGAGTCCAGTGAACTGGAGAGTAGGTGTTGCAACTCTGTTGAGGCTCAGGGCCCAGGTGGCATATTGGCAGTCCAAAGATTCAAGTCTCTTGGACATACACCTACCAACTCCAGCACCAACTATAGGTTCAAATAGAAGGGACCAAAGAGCCATGTGTAGGGAAACCACAACTGAGTCTAATTCTGTCACACTGGGGAGCACAAACCCTAAAGTAGGGCCCACTGGCAAGGCACCACACTCATGAGCTATCTGCCCTGGCTATAGTGCCTGGGTGTCTCCAGAGCCCACAGGAGCCCCACTATTTGGTGTAGTGTCTAATTTGGCAGTCACTGAGATCCTGCTGAGATGTGCATAAGTGTAACCTCTGGAATGACCTCCTGACTCACTTTGAAGTCTCTTAGCCATATAAACTCATTTGTCTTTACCTTTTCCCCCTTTTGGTCAAAGTCTTTTTCCAGTTGCACCAAAAAATCAATCTTATGGGGCTAAAGTCAAGGTATTGCCAGGGCTAGTTCCTTCTGGAGGCTCTGGTAAGGATCTGTTTCCTTGCCACTTCCGGCTTCTGCATGCCACTTCCATTTGTGGCTCATGACCCCCTCCTCACATTATTCCCACCGCTTGCTTCCAACATCACATCTCTTCCTCTAATCATTCATCTACTGTCCCTCTATCTCCCTCTTGTAACTTGCAAGGTTGGGGATCACACCTCTTCTTGAGTTGTCTCCCCAGCTCCCACTGCTCACTCCTGCTCGGCAGAGGATCTACTTTGCTGTGTGATCTTGGATAAGTCATTAAACCTCTTCTGAAAAATGGAGCCTGGACCACATCATCTCTTGGGAACCCTTTCAGAAGCCCTAGGATTTAGGATCTAGGACCTTTACACAGGGTCCAGGCACAGGCTAATGCCAGACAGGGAGAGGGCCCTGCTAAGGCATCAAACACCCTGATTCCAAGAGCAGAAAGAAGCTGCCAGTCTGACATGGGCTGGGTCTGATTTCAGAATTGGAGACCGAGATCAGCCTTAGAAGTCACAGGTATCAGAAAATCCAGGCTCAAGCCTCAGGTCCATTCCGACTTGTTTTGTGACCTTGTGAAAGCTGCTTTTAACATTCCAGAATCTTGTTTTTCCCCCAACTATAAAATGTGAATAAAAAATATTTTTCTTACCTACCTCTCATTTATCATGAAGGTAAAATATGAAATTGAAAAAAAGCATATCATGTGTGTCAAAGACAAAAACTGGAAAAGTAAAGAGGTTGATTTTACTAAGACTCTTGTAATAGGAGGGCGCTCCAGAACTGGAGATCGGGTATCTCCATAGTTTTTGCACTGGGCTTTTATAGGGAGGAATAGACAAATTCCAGGTGTGGTGATTTGCCATTGGCATTGCTTTGCAATTAGGGAAAGTCTGTCCTTTAGATGAATAGGATATGTTTATTTCTGTGTCTAGCTAGTTTTAGAAAGACAATAATATTAGCTAATTATTCATGAGACAAAGATCAAGAAATTGACTAGGGGTGAAGAGGGAAGGTCTATCTGACCTTGTCAGCAGTCTCAGGCAAAAGAGGAAAGGTTTTTTTTTTTTTGGTCTTGCCATTTTTCCCTCTTTTTCAAGACAACCCTGAGGTTGTCCTCGAGCAACAATCTATTTCTGGAAACTAGGCAATGGGGAATGCCCATATCTACACCATTCTCAGTCTGGGTTTAATTGCTGTGTGTAAAGTTGTAGGATCAGATTTTAGCCTAGGAGTTGGAAGTAGAGTTGTTCTCAGGTCTGCTGGGTCATCACATGTTGTTGAATCATTTGTTGAGACAATGGCTATGTAGTAAGCATTTAAATCTCTGGACAGGATGTACCCAATGGCAAGGCATAAAATTACCAGCATAAGAAGGATTAGTAATCCTTGCAATATACCTCAAAGCCAGGAATCTCTGTTTCCAAATTGTGGCCAGAGGCCATTTGGATCAACCTTAAAGCACCAAGTAGCCTTTTCCTTGAGTTTAGTGATTGACTGTCCTAGTATCCAAGTGAGAGAAGAGGAATTGGCTATGGCACAGACACCGGCCTGACTAGCATGGGGGGGGGGGGAAGTTAAGGGATAAATGATGGTCCATAACATCTTGAGCAACTAAGTTTTTTGCTCTTGTTTCTTGGATAGAAGTAGTATCATTTACTGCTTCTACAAGGATTAGGAGAGATTTCGAACCAACTTTTCTAATTGTGTAATTCACCTACGGGTATATTGGCACTAATAATGCACATGAAGAACTGGTGATTCTCCTGGAGTACTCCTGAATACCCTATAGCTGCCTCATTTGAGAGTGGTTAAGTTTCCAGAGGGACATGTGGCCAACAGGTGGGGTGGTGGTTTTGACTATTTGGAAATTCCTGATAAGGATTCCAAAGACCCAGGAAATGTTGTGGGAATGGTAGGTGCATGTTTGTTGACCACATGAAAAGAATATCCTTGGGAGGTGGGGGGTGGGCGGCACAGGCAGTGTTTAGAGTGTTAGAACTATAAATAATGGTTGGGATTAACTATGATGTAGAATTGAACAAAATTGTAAGGCTGGTTGAAAAGTGGTGGAAGAGAAAATGATAGTTATCAGGGATAAAAGTACTCCTGTATTTTTTATTTTTATTTTTTAGTATACCTGATCTTGAGAAAGTAGAGTCATGGAGTTTGGAGCTTTCAGGAGAATAATTAATTGTGCCAGGAGTTAAGGTCCAGGTAATAGATGATGAGAGGTTGGGCTTAATGATGTGAGATAGTTTAAATACCAACATGGTCCATTAAGGGGTAAGTCCCCTTGGGATGTGTTGAAGGAAATGGTGATTAGATGGTTGTCCTGGGAGTCAGATAGGGGATGGCACATTCGACAGAAAGACTGAAAGTAGTAACAGTACTTTGAGAAAACTGAATGAGGAAATTTTGTCCCTCTTTGTATGGCAGGAATGCAAAGGAGAAAGAAAACAGAGAGGACAATGAGGGGCAAAGTCATCTTTGGGTTTTAGAGAATAAAGGGAGGTTGGGACAGAGGAAATAAGGAAGATGGTAGGGATTAAGATGGGAAATCTGTAGGATTTGTTCTGGCATCTTGAGTGGAAGTTAACCATTTTGTGATGTTGTCTGCTTGTTTCTGTGGATCTTGGGAAAGTGATCTACTTCATGTTGTCTTCTTCTGGGGCCTCTCTAAAGAAATTCAACTTAAGGTCTTCTGTTGGGGTGGATTTCCAATTAGAGAAAAGCTTGGATTTTTAAATTTGTAAAACATGAAATCAATATTGTATTTATTCTAGTTTGTAGCTGGTATTGGTGGGTGGAAGGACAGTATAAGGTCCCTTCTACATGGGTTCAAATTATTTTATTTCAGTGGTATCTTTTCCAGAGACTAGGTCTCCTACCTGAAGATCATGTAGGTAGGATGTCTGTGGGAAAGGCAGACATGACCTGTTGGTGATGAGGGTATGTAATAAGATCTTGGCTGTACATAAGGATACTGGATTGGATCAGATTAGAGTTTCCTAAGGTCCAGGAGAAGTGAGGGTCCTCATTTGCCTGCCCACAATAAGGGGATAATTAGTGTTGACAGGAGGGAGAGGCTGAAAGGATCATCAAGCAAGACTTTGGGTCAAGGCAGGATGAGTTCAAGAATTTGGCTAGTTTAAGAGCACCACTGGCCCATTCTACAGAGGATTGAGGGTGGTAAGGACAGTGCAATTTTTATGAGAGTGGAAGTACTCATGGAATATCCTGAATAACCTTATGATTAAGGAAGCTACTCTGTCACTAGAGAGAAACAAAGGGATTCCCCAAGAGAGAGAAATTTGTCCTAGTAACAGTAGTCTGTTTGCAGGAAAAGCTACTAACCATTGTGAAAACATACAGATTTTGGTTAGAACATATTTGTGTCCATTAGACTTTGAAAGCTGGATAAAATCCATTTGCCAATGGAGAAAGGGACCAGAGGGAGCTAGCTCTCATCCTTACCCCATCTTTACCTTTTCACCAGGATTCTGTATCAGGCAGTTGAAGCAAGTTGAAAGTGCCTGCTCAATAAGGAGGCTGATGTGTCCCTACCAATTTATGGAGAAGACCTTTAAGATTTCCTTTCCTCTGAAGTGTGATCATATGGAAGCTGAGAACTAAATTTTGAAAAAGCATCCAAGAAAAGGCCAAGTCACTATTTGGGAATCTCCTAAGTCTATCAGAGTGGGTAAAACACCTGACCTGTTTCCAATAAGCTTTTTTAGTCTCAGGTGTTAGCAGTTGTGCCTTTAGTTCCTTCAACAATTTCTGTCTCTAAAGGGGGTTTAGCAAGGGGAAGTATGCATTTGGTTGAAAAAGTTTTCTTGGGAAGTGGTTATCTTAGAATATTTGCCAGTCAAGGTGTTTTCTTTAGCTTTGGGGTCTAGCTACTAGTGGGAGCTTGGATTTTGAGAATAGCTAATTCCTCAGGTAGCAATAAATCCTCTAATAGTTTAACAATTTAGGTTCCATTTTTGATGTGTTTCCCTGCAGCAGTCACAAATCCTTCTTGTTACCATAGCATACCAAAATCATGTACAACTCCCAAAGCACATTGCTGTGTAAATATTAGCTCTTGTATATTGTTTTAGTGTGCAAGCTTGGGTGAGGGCTACAAGTTCGGCCACTTGGGCTGATTTAACCTCAGGTCTGGTTTGGACTCAATGGGTTGTTGAATATCTATGACAGCATATGTTTCTTGAAACTCCCCTTTTGTGTGCCTGAGGTAAGAACTGCCTACAAATAAGGTAACTTCAGAGTCTTTGAGAGGAGTTTCAGCAAGGTCTGTAAAAAGATTAGACTGTGATGCAGCCTTGAGGATGATGTCAAACAAAGAAGAATAGCAGTCAGATCAAAGTTTTGACAGTCTAGAATAGTGATATGAGAGGGAGAAAGTAGTAGGATCTCGTAGGAGGTGAGTCTAGATGTAGAACACTGTTGGGTGTTCTCAGTGAGAAGCAAGGTCTGAACTGTGTGGGATCGCAAAAGGTCACATGAATGACTCAGAACGAAGGCTGTAGTGCCCTGGACTTTTCAGCAGCAGCAACTGAGACAGCAAGGGGTAAATGCCCAAGTTATCAGGTCTGAGGCGAGGCTAACATACCCAATAGGCCTTTGGCTCCCTTTGATTTTTTGGGTGAAGGCTCCTGAAGCATGTCCTTCCCTTTCATGTATAAAAAGGAAAAGTAATGAATAAGTGAGGAGTTCAAAAATGAGAGAAGAGCACCAAGAGGATTTGAGGACTTGAAATGCAGAAATGGAAGGAGACTCCAGAAGAAGGAGCTCAGGGGCGGTCTCCTTAGGCATGACATGTAAGGAAGACGCAATCCTGGAAAAGTTAGGGATCTGGTTCTAGCAATAGCAACTAACCCTAGAAACCCTTGGAGCTGGGTTTTGGTCTCAGGGAGAGAGACATTGATGATGTTGTTCATTTGTTTAGGGGAGAAAGTCGTTCCTTCAGGGGAGACATCATGCCCTAGGTAATGCATGTGAGGGCTGCATAGTTGCATTTTGTCTTTAAAGATCTTGTGTCCCATGTGGTCAAGAGCTTGAAGTAAATACTGGGTGTCAACAAAGGAACTGTCAAAAATCAAGTGACTCAGAGTCAGAATCTAGAAGATAGGTTTCCAGGGGATGGGGTGGAGATAGAGAATAGGGAGTTAAGGCTTAAAATGTACAGGGTTCCTATTTTGAATGATGGAAATGTTTTGATAATGGATGGTGGTGGTAGCACAACATTGTGACTATGATTAACACCACTGAAATATATATCTGAACGTGGTTAAAAGGGGAAGCATTAGGCTGTATATATGGTAACAGAATAGATTTTTTTTTTTTAATCCATGGAACTACACTACACAGTGAACCCTAAATTTAACCATGAACTATAGTCAATAGTATAGTCATAAAAATGTGCTTCTATCAGTTGTAGTAAATGTACCACACCAAAGTAAGCTGTTAATATTGTGGAGGTATGTGGGAATCCTGTATTTTATGCATGATTGTTCTGTAAACCCACCACTCTCTAAAGAAAAAAAAAATCAAGTGAGCCAAGGAGTCATCTAAATACTGGATAAGGACAGAGTTTCAGGGGAAGGGAAAATCTTTCAAGTTTACTCTTAGGGTTCTAAAGAAATAAGTATGGGGGGACAGATGTGGCTCAAATGGTTGGGCATCTGTCTCCCATATGAAGGGACCTGGGTTCGATCCTGGTTTAAAAAAAAAAAAAAAGAAAGAAGTAAGGTCCTTAGTAAACCGCTGAGGTGTGAATTGTTGATTTTTCCATGTGAAAAATAAAGGATATTGAGTCAGGGTGAAGAGGTATACTGACAGAAGCAGAACTGAAGCCCATTTCTGTGAAGTGACTGGGTTGGGTGGGATAGCAGCCAGAATGGAGTTGGGGTTAAGAACTAGAAGAAAGCAGACTTTGCTATTTTGTGTATTGCTCTCAAGTCTTGGACTAGCCGGTATCCCTTGTCATCAGGCCCTCTTTGTTGGGAGAATGGGAAAATTTCAGTGGCTGGACATGAGAACAAAGAATTCCTTGTCAAGAAGACCTTGAATAGAGGTTGAAGATGTGGTAGAGCTTCTGGTTTGTGTGGCTATGGTGACAATCCTGGGATGGTTCTCTTTCTGTTTTGAGAGGTTCAGCCTCCCAAATTCAGCCTATGTCAGTGGAGTGAGCAGCTAAAGGGTGTCAGGTATCTTAGGGTTAACACAGTTTGTACTCAGTGGTTTAAAGGGGGCTCAGGGATTGGGACAGCAGCAAGAGAAATCAGTTGGTCACTGAGAGCAATTAAAGGGGAAAGGTGCATAGGTTTAGATAAAGGCAGGTTTGTGATAGATTATCAAATCCCTCCACAGGTATGGTTTGTATATTCTAGAGGAAGGTAGTGGGAGATGAGGTGTTAATGGTAGAATGAGATGCCGCTATAGCCTCTCTGCTTCCCAAGCCCTTCACATGAACTCTCACTGGCTCCTCACCCAGGCTTGAGGCAGGTCAGTGCCATTCCTGCCCTCATTCGATAGATGGCAAAACACACCGAGACCTGGGGGGCCAACTAACCTGCCCAGGTTATAACAGGTTTTGCCTACCAGTCAAGTGGCAGCATCAGGCTGTCCCAGCTCCCTGGGAGTTAAATGGTTTTGCAGTTCTAATGTTCCCTGATTCTGAGGGTCAGCTTGAAGTGGTCAGAAGTAGGGATGGGGCCATCTCCCCTGTGTTCTGGCAGCCCTGTGGGGTGTGGGAGCCACGGAAGCCATGGTGTTGCAGGGTATGGTTGAGTTGTTGGCTTGAGTTCAGAGAGCCGTTGGCCTGACAAGGGCCTGAGGTGGCACGTGGAGGAGAGACTGTGGGCCCATTTCCTGGCACTGCCTCAACCCACCTTGGGACCCAGTGTGTGGGGATAGGCTGGTGATGACAGTCTTCCTCCTGCAGAGGGATCCAAAGCTCTGAGAAATTGTCCAGAAAGAGCAGACGCCTTGGCAAACCATGTGCTCCAGAGGGCATGATCTCCTGCCAGGGTTTCTGAGAGAGACCCACAGCTCCCCACGCCTACCCAGAAGCGCAGAGGTTTGTCAGACAGAGCACAGCAGTCAGCAGTCAGCAGTCAGGGGGCCTTGACTGTTGCCTTTTAGTGTCTCTCTCAAAGACTCATTACTAGGGAAGCCCTCGGTACTGGCTTTGGGCTGCAACATAATAGTCTCAGAAAACACCTGGTTATCAACTGAAGAAGAAAAAAAATCGCTGATGCTCAGAGAAATCTATCTGGTCCTTTCCAGCAGGAAAAATACAGTGGTGTGCATGGCCAGCATATGTAGAAAATAAGTAAAATGACCAAAATGGGTTTTCTCACCACAAGAAACGGACTGCTTCAGAGACAAACTCGAGGGTGACAGTTGTCCCGGAGTAGGAGGCTCACCTCCCCATGATCCCCGGGACCCAACACCTCATGTGCTGGATCCCCTGTCTTGGCATTTCTGTAAGCTGGCCTTCCTCAGCAGGGTCCATGAGCAAGGCAGAACGTGTATGTCAAATGCTGGCAGAGGATCCACTCAGTGAGGGCCAGGGGGGGTCAGGAAAGGCTTTCCAAGGAGAACGCACTTGAACTGGGCTTTGAGTGGGATTGAATGGGGTCAGATGGTCACAACCAAAAAAAAAAAAATCTAGCATTCTGTGAGCCCTTACTAGGTGCCAGGCACTGTGCTAAGTACTTTATGTATACTGTCTCACTGAAATCTGACAACCCTCAGAATTAGGAGCAATTCCTTTTTTTCCAATGAGGGAACCGAGGCAGAGAGAAGTTAAGGAACTTGTCCAAGGTCACACAGCTGGTAAGTGTCAGAGCCAGGACTCAAACCCTGATCCCTGATGCCATAGCTCATTCTCTTAACATCTTACTTGGTGACTCATGGGCATTGTAGTACAGCAGATGCTACACTCCTGTGTCCTGTGCTCTTGTGAGGCCCCCAAGAAGGACACAGAAGGCTCTCTGCACTCAAGGCTGCTGAGGCCATCATTTGGCCTCCAGCCAGCCCTGCACCCCCAGAGCCTAAGGCATTTGAGCATCAGGCCTGCCCCCAGTCTCTGAGAAAGGAGCCCCATAATCCTAAAGTGAGCTCTGCTGAATATTGATAGTCTGCAACAATGACGTTCCATGGTCAGATGAACTTGGGAACACTAGATTAAACAAAGCTAATTGGATCTGTTTCCCACAGGACTTCTTAGAGCAGGGGTTCTTAACAAGTGGTCATGAGCGTGAATTGAAATTCAAAAAAACATTATTTTTGTGGGGACATGATGGTGCGGGTGTGATATATTTATTAATCACACTTAGTAAGGGGCCTAAGTAAGGGGACTTGGTAGGGGGTCCGTGGTTTTTACCTGACTGACAGAGGGGCCCATGGAACAAAAAAGTGTACAATTCAGTGGTATTAATTACATTTACAATGTTGTGCTACCCTCGCCACCGAGAGGCTAATTTCATGAATCAACTTGTTTGGTCAAATACCAGCCTGGTTGTTATTGTGGAAGTATTTCCTAGATGGGAGCTGCACCTACAAACACTTGACCTTAAGTAAAGGAGCTGGCCCTCCGTAATATAGGTGGGCCTCATCCACTCAGTTAGAGGTCTTAACAGCAAGAAGTTAGGGTGCCAGGGATCAGAAGGAATTCTGCCTTCAGACTGCACCCTCCACTCCTTCCCTGAGTTTCCAGCCTAAGGAATTCAGAGTCAAGTATTCAACATCATACTTGCTGGAATTTCCAGCCTCCAGCCTGTTCTACCAGTCTGGTCCTGCCAGCCCCCTGCTGGCTCTGTTTCTCTGGAGAACCCTGAATGATACAGATTTTGGTGCTGAGAGTGGTGCTAAGGGAATGGAATCTTAAGGATGAGTTTTCTGAAGTAGTTCTGCGGTTGGGGGAATTGGTTCTTTAAACTGATTAGATTTAAAGGCACTGATGTCTCTATTTGCAGTAATAAAGTGGGCACTGATGGTCCATGACATTATGTGGCTATATACACATTGACACCATTGGATTCTCCTAATCAAATACGTATGAGAGTCAAAGCTCTGGGTGATCAATATTTGCTATTTAGGAACACTTTTTTAAAGCTAAAGAGTATGAGATTGGCTAGGTGTTCCTAAGTACGTTGGAGAAAGTGGGGGAAGGAAAAGACGAGCTCAGGGCTTGAAATTCTCAGCTCGAGTGCCACATAAATTACATGAAAGTTTTTACATGTGCCTTGAAAGAAACTCTTATCTCCTATATCTGCAGAGTTGAGATTTCTGAAAACCAAACCCAGTGTCTCATGTGTGAGCAGCTGAATTACAACACAAATTGAACTGTCAACCTTGCGGAGTATTTGCTGTTAAAGTGAGAGCATTAGTTGGGAAGGAAAGGGGTCCTGCAAATTGGAATGGGGACATAAGGGCAGATCATTGAACCCCTAAATTTTGCTGAGTCTTCTTTGCAGTAGAAGCAGCCCTTCCCCTCCCATCTGAGGAGGTTATCCTTGCTTTGCTGGATAAACCTGTAGCGGCCTCCCCTGAGGAATGAGCCTTTCCACCTCTGCCTGAAGAGGCCAGCCCTGCCCTGCCAGGTGACCCTATAACGGAATCCCCTGAAGTAGGAGAATTACAAGACACAGCTAATTCTCCTCAGGACCCATGCCCACCACTCCTCTAGGGTTCACTGGACCGAAGTTCCAGCAGGCGTGTCCATCAGCCTGTGAACTACCTCCAAAAATACTCAGTAATTCTTTTTCTGCTTAAGTCCCCTGTAACTAAGAACATGGGTGGACCATACATTAACTGAGAAAGCCCTTTGTAAAGTGTAAAGTACCAGAAAAATCTTACTTATCAGTATCCAAGGTCTCTAGACAGAAATTCTTCACAAACCCCTCCCTGTCCTCCCCTGGCCACTCCCGCAGCAACCCCCCCTCGCTTCTCTCCACTTGCTCGGCCAGCCAAGGTCCCTCAGGCTGCCTGCCCCTGGCCCGTGCTGCCCTGGCAGGCCGTTTAATCATAGGCAGGAAGAGAACGCCAAGAGCTGCTCCCTCAGCCTCTCGTCGTTAGGAAATAAATACACAGCGGGAAGGGCAAGGAGGGATTCATTATTTCCTATCACCACCATGGTCACTAATAGAGGAGGAGATTGCTGTTGGGGGCATGGCTTGCAGTTGCCTCTTGAATCCATCTTCCTATCCATCCTCAACTCTGACAACGAGAGAGCATCAGGGATGAACATACTCACTTGTCCCAGAGAGGGCGAGTACCTTGCCCAGGTCCCAAAGAGCTGGCACCAGGACCCAGGTCTGCAATCCCTGGTCCCAGTCCACCCTGACGGACCTGGACACAGATCCTGCCTGGACACAGCTTCAGCTTGTGGCAGGGTTAATGGCAGCGTAAAAATTATATGGTCTTTTGAATCACATTGGAATTACTATGCCGCCTCGGTACTACATCAAGGGGGTTTCACGTTTCCACCTGCAGAATACTCATCACCTTCAAATAACCCAGCCAGGCCCTTGGTGGCTGTGCTGTTCAGTTGAGGACCTGAGAGGCCAGAGGTTTGTGGCAGAGGAAGGCGGAGCCCAGCGAAGCCACTTCTAGCAACTTAGCCTACGGATTTATACCCACACAAGCGCACAGGCTATTCAGTGCAGCCTCATTTAAAGCAGCAGGACATATAGGAAACAGCTGATGAGTCCACCAGGAGGGCACGGGCAATGCATTATGGTACCTGTACAATGGATACTTCCATTGCTTAAAATAATATGAGCAAGCTCGTGGTGGCTGATATGGACAGATCTCTAGGTTACATGGTCAGGTGAAAACAGCAAGTGACAAAATGAGGTATGGTAGCTACCATTTGTGCAGAAAAAAGTGGGAAAGAAAATAGATGATGACACATAAGATATCTCTGGAGAACAAATAAACTGAAACATTGGTGGCCTCTGGGGAGATAAACTGGGTGGCAGAGGGAGAATTTTCACAGAATACCCTTTTGTCCCTTTTGAATCTAGAACCAGGAGAATGTATTACCTATTCAAAATACATAGATGAATGCATATGATGTTTTTAAAAATAAAAGCTAAAAGGAATGGGTTCCAGATGGAGTGAGGAGGATATTCGGGGAAGTGGAGACTCCCCCAGAGCTGTGGATGACTGTCTTGTTTTTGAGTGGGAAAGTAGAGTGTTACTTCCCAGAACTTGGGGAACCCCTTGGGCACCCCACTTCCAGGTGGACCAGAACCACTATTGGGGCACTCAACTCATCTTTGCCCAGCTCTCAGAGGGAGAGGGGGTCCTACAGGGCCCTGCAGGGGGTGGGTGGTGCAGGAGCCCCTCTTGCTGGGAGGAAACGCAGGGGGGTCTCTATGATCACAGCTGCACAGGCAGGGCTGGCTGCTGCCCTGAGGGGAGCAGGGTCATCAGGAAGACAGCTTGTGGGCACACATCTCCAGGGGACCACCGTAGCTGATATTCCACCATGAGGGCTGCACCTCCTTTGTTTAAGGTGCTGCCCTGTCCAAGCTCCACTTTCAAAGCACATACCCCTTGGCCATGGACCCAGTGGTATCCTATTTACTGTCCCTAATAGTCCACCAAACACTTTCTCCCAGACAGGAGGAGCCCAGGAGATGCAATAGGCTCTGTCATGGGTTGAACAGTGGTTCCCCAAAAAATATATGTCAACCTTGAACTTCAGAACATGACCTGATTTGGAGTAAGGGTCTTTGCAGTTGTAATTATGGTAAGAATCTCAAGAAGATTGCCCTGGTTTAGGTGGGCCCTAAACCCATAGACGAGTGTCCTTAAAAGAGACAGAAATGAAGACAGAGGGACACAGGCAGGGAAAGCCATGCGAAGATGGAGGTAGAGATTGGGGTGATACAGCTACAAGCCAAGGAATGCTAAGGATCACCGGAGCCACCAGAGGCTCAGAGTGAGGACTGGACAGGTCATCACACCTTGATTTCAGACTTCTGGCCTCCAGAACAGGAAGAATAAATTTTTGTTGTAAAAAATTGTCTGAGGGACTCTGTTATGGCAGCCCCAGGAAACTGAGGAAAAGGAGGTGGGCTGGGGCACCGAGGGTCATTCCAAGGACTTCGCAAGTTAATCAAGGGCTGGGCCTGCTGCCGTGTGCCTCTGGGAAGGGACATGGAGTCGGCCTGTTCAGCGGAAGACAACAGTCCAGGGAAGGCTGGGCCACCCTCTGGTCCGGGGACTCAGTTTCCTGGGACAGGAGCGGTCCCTGCCCTTGGCGTTTGCACTAATGGGGAAGGTGTGCCTGCCCTGTTGCTAGGAAACAGGGAGCCCAGCGTGTGGGCTCCCCGCCTCGAGCAAAGGCAGATGGTGACAGGATTAAATAGTGCCTTTCATTTCAACATAGGAAATGTTTTCAATTCTCTTCTCTTCATGTCTCTAAAAAAAGGCAGTGGCGGAAACATCCCGCTGGAGATTTATTAACAAAGGCCCAGGCAATTCCCCCAAAAGTGACTTTTTTCTTTTCCCATGTTTCTCCACCCAGGCCCTTTGAGAGTGGGGCCCATCCTACCTCCACAGCCTGCCGGCTGAGCCTCATCACTCCTCACAGGGATGCTGCCCCAGCTCAGCTCAGCTCAGCTCAGACGAGGAGACTCCTGAGGCCTACAGAACTAAAGCCAGCGCTGGTAAGCCACGAAGCTGTCCCTTAAACCCACGTGCAGCAGTTCCTTCCTTCATGGACTATGCTTCCTAAAACACTGCTTTCATCAAAGTCGGGCAGCTCTAGCACTCACCACGGTTCCCTGTTAACAACTCATCAAAACTAAATGCCATCGGGGAACGGGTGTAGGTCAGTGGTTGAACGCCTGCTTCACATATGTGCATGTGTGAGGTCCAGGGTTCAATCCCCACTACCTCCTAAAAACAAAACAAAAAACAACCGAATGCCATCACCTGGCTTCTGAAGTCCGCTTTAATCTGTCACCCAAATATATTGTTTTATGACCTGCAGCTCACTGCGTGCACGCTATGCTCCAGCCACACCGCTCTCCTCTCTGATGAACATGCTCAAGGTGCCCAATCCTGGCTCACGCTGAGCTCCCACCTGGGCTGCCTCCCCTCCACTCACAGACAATTCTGTTGCTTGTCTTTCTTCAGGATCCAGAGCCAGTCAAGCTCTTTCATCAAACCAATCCTAATTATCCCAGAGATTGTGCCCTTCTCCAAATTCACACTTGTATACTGGGCACTACACTTCAGCCCTTGGTAGCCAGCCTCCAGGATGGGCCCCCGTGAGCCTTGCCTCTGGGGTTCATGCCCTCACGTGGTCCTCTCCCAGGATGTAGAACAGAACTGGGTCACCAACAGGATGTGGCGGAAGTGATGTAGTGTGACTTCCAAAGCTAGGTTAGATAAGACAATGTGCCTTTTGGCTTGTGCTTGTGGACCCCCCACTCTAGAGGCATTTAGCTGCCGTGTCATGAGGCCTCTTCAGCAGCTCTATGGAGAAGTTCATGTGGTGATGAGCCGAGGTCCTAGGCAACAGGTGACACCAACTTGGCAGGCATGTGACTGGGCCACCTTGGAAGTAGCTTCTCCAGCCCCAGCCAAGTCTTTAGATGGCGGCAGTCCCAGCCACCTCTTGTCTGCAGCCTCATGTGAGACCCTGAGCCAGAACCACCCAACTCAGCTGCTTCCAAATACCTGACCCACAGCAACAGTGTGAGCTTACAGATGTTTAGAGTATTTTTTTTTTTTTTTAAAGATTTTATTTATTTATTCATTTATCCCCCCCTTGCTGCTTATGCTCGCTGGATCAGCTAACCACGCCGTGCGGGCGGGCTTGCCTTCACCAGGAGGCCCCGGGAACCGAACCGGGGCCTCCCATATGGTAAACGGGAGCCCTACTGATTGAGCCACAGCCGCTTCCCTGTTTAGAGTATTAAGCTGCTACGTTTTGGGATGATTTGTTATTCAGTAACAGATAATATAATTCTTTTGTTCAATAAATCTCCTCAAATCTGTTGCAGTGAAGGGATCTGGCTCCTTCTTCTCACCTGCATTATCTATAACTCCTGGTACAAAACAGGTACTTTGGAAGATGCCCAGGATGAAGATGAACTTGCTTGTTCAGTCATTCATTCAACAAATATTTATTGAGCCCCTATGTGTTAGGCAATGTGTTTAAAAAAGAAACAAAATAGATAAGGTCTCTGCCCAGAGGAGCTTTTGATGTAGTAGGGGACATCAAAACAGCACAGCAAATGGACACAGCGAGCACAAGTAGCAAGGGGGGTGATAAATGAATAAATAAATAAAATCTTTAAAAAAAAAAAAAAAAAAAGATAAGTAGGAATCATTTAGGCAAAGGGAAGGAAGCAAGAAAGAGCATTCCAGGTATGTGTGAGTGTCCCCAGGGCCGACAGACTGGCAGGAAGTAGAGTGAGCCAAGGTGACATTGGCACAGGTCAAAGTTGGCGAGAAAGCCTGGGGCCAGATCATCGGAGTCTTAGGAATCACAGCAGGTAGCATGGAGTTTATTCTAAGAGCACTGGGGAGTCACTGGAGGTGACTTTTTTGGGAGCATGGAGGTACTGGGGATTGAATCTGGGACCTCGTACATGTGAAGCAGGTGCTCAACCACTGAGCCACACTTACTCCCCGAGAGGTGCTTTTAAGTAGGGGAATCAAAGTCCCTGGTAAGGGATAATGTATTGGAGATCATGAAGACTGAGTTTGGAGATGCTCCATGACAGCTCTCGCCAAGCCTGAGCTGTTGCAGTCCGCCAATATTGCTCCTCAGTAACCACGGGCAACCAAAGGGCTGTGATTAAAAATGGGGACATGTTAATGGAGATGCAACAGGACTCAGAGTGCACTACTCAGGTGCTGGAGAAGTATAACAGAGAATGCCAGTGCAGCCCATATCAAGAAGGAGCGTGACAAGGACAACGCACCTGGCACTGCATGGAGGGGAGGACCTTCAGGAGTCATGTGACACATAACCAAGCACTTCATCTACTTCTACCTGGGCCACATGGCCATTCTTCGGTTCAAAGCAGGGACTGTGCCAACAACCAGTAATCCATCCAGTGACAAAGACTGCAGCCTAAGCACCAAATACCAGGGACTGAAACCCTCAGCCTTGCTAAGGGAAAACCTTGGTCTCTGAACCTTTTTTGTGTTGTTTTGTATAGGGCATTCTCTGTACTAGTTTGTTATGGTTATAAAACAACTAGCAAACAACTTACATTTGTATTTATCTTCTAGTCCATACTTCTCCTTGCCCCAGTTTTTTCTTTCAAAATCCATTCCTTTCAAACAAAATAAATCTGTTGGAGATGTGTTGGGAGGGGATGAGTTTGTGGTGACAGTGGCCAGTGGCTCTTGCCATCTTCCTGGGGTGAGATAACAGTGGATTGGCTGGAATGTGTCAGTGGGGATGGAGAGCACTGCACAGAGATGAGATATTTTGGACATAGAATGGACAGGAATTGGAGATGGGTAGAAGAGAGAGGGCGAGTGGCGGCTGTTAAGACTTACTGGTTGATTGGTTGATGATACAAATCCTTCCGCAGACATTCCAGAGACTGCCTTGGTCCAAGGCCTGTTCCTATCTTGGAGTGAGATGGGATGCCCTCCTCTGGCCCATGATCCCACCTTCACTTCCCAGCAGCTTCAGCTGGGCCCAGGCAGCTGTCAGCATCTGCCAGCAGCTGTGCTAGCTCTGTGTGCCTCATAAGGGGGAATTAGAATATCAATTTTTGCCCAGTATTATATGGCCAGGACCTAGTCCAGTGCCTGGCACGCAGTAGGTGCTAAATTTACATTGGTTGAAAGACTGTCAAGTGAATAAATGAACAAACAAGAGCTGCCCTTACACACACACACACACACAAACACAACATGTCTATCCCTTTGGCCCCATTCTGGATATTTAGCCCAGTTCCAGAGAATTCCTGCCAGAGCCTGAACACTGCAGACTGAGCTTCGAGGATTGGCTTGGGGCAGATGGGAGAACTCGGGAGCCAGAAAGGACACAAGCCCCCATCTGTTGGTCTTTTGATTTTGCCCGATGTCCTATCCAGCCCTAAACCTTCTACCTGGGTCCCGGGTCCAGCCTTGGAGTCTTACCAAGCTCCGCTCTTTGGACAAGAAGCAGATCCCCAAGAGCTTCTTAAACCTTATTTTGTATCAGAATCACCTGGGGAGCTTGTTAAACTTACAGATAATCTGATCCAGAAGGAACCGGGACCCAGGATCCTGCCCGTTTCACCACCGAAGGTTGCAGGTGGTTCCTGGCTTCCACTGTGAGAAGCTCTGCTATGGCGTGTTGGGGCCCAGGTGAGGCCAGGATCCTACTGGCCTACGCTAAGGGGCTTCAGAAACATCGCAGCAGGTGCGCTGAGGATGAGGCCTGGCCCAGAGCCAGGGTCTTCATGGTCATTGGAGGACACACCTGGGCCAGGCCATGGCTGACTGCGGGGGATCCCCCACATCACCTTGAACATTCAAACACACCCATAGCCCATGTTAAAATTCGAAAGGATGTTCTAGCTTTATTACTAGAACATCCATATTGTTCTTTTATTATATATAAATACCATTATATAAAAACTAACTACATATTTATTAGATATATATTATATAAATATAAAAGGAGAGTAGAATTGTAGGTGACTATTGACACTTTATGGACACTTAATTAACATTTGCTAATTTCAATGCAGACATTTTTATCTTTTGGAGTCAATACATTCTTTTATTCTGGCTTCAAATATTTTCCATAGGCCCTTAAAAAGCCAGCAAACCCAGGGAACAGTGCCCATAAAGAGGCACTGTGCCACCTGAGGCCACTTTTCCAAAGCCATGGTGGGGGGCAAGGAGGGAGGTGCCTGAGCTAGTGGAGCGAGCTGAGCCTTCACATTGCCACACGAACCCTCGGGAGCCATCCTGCCACTGCTGGGCTGGTGAACACAGCCGTGCTGGGCTCAGCGTGGCAGATGTCCCCCGGCCACCTGGGCACTAAATATAACTCGTACACAAAGCCTTCGCTGCCTGGGAACCTGCAGAGTCGGCTTAATTGGCTGGAATTGCCACCAAGAGAAGCTCTGTTAAAACAAATTGAAAATAGGCTTGCCCCACAATTCTAGGATGCTGAGGTCGGAAATTAGGCAATGGATTTTTCCTGCCAGCAACAGGACCTTGCTGCCATAGTCACTGGTCATTCCTCCGGCTTGGCCACTTCACGCGTGGAGGCCGGGCCTGGTGTGGGTATCCGGTGAAGGCTCGCTTCCCCCGGAGACCCAGAAAGGGCAAGCTCCTCTTTCCCTAGCACCTGGCTGCTCTGGTCCACACCCCCGGCTCAGGGCCGCCCGTGGGCCTGCCTGCCAGAGCAGTGACTCAGCTGCGCTGCTGGGAATAAGGGGTTGTGCCTCTGGGACTGTCTGACAGGGCTACAGTCCTTTACTCCTCACTGTGAATGAGGGATCCAAAGCGGTGGGTAGGCTGAGTGGATGTAAGTGGGGGTGGGGGAGGAGAAACTGCAAAACTAAGCACAGCCCCGGTGGCCTCTGGGCTTTGCCGAAGGTGGGTCTTACACGACTCTATTCATGGGGAGTCTGGTGGGGGCTCCAGGGCTCAGCTGGCCAGGTCGTGTGTATGGGGTGGGGGGAGTCCTTAAATATCCTTGAATAGGGAAGCAGCTGTGGCTCAATCAGTAGGGCTCCCGTTTACCATATGGGAGGCCCCGGGTTCGGATTCTGGGGCCTCCTGGTGAAGGCAAGCCCGCCTGCACGGCGTGGTTGGCTGACCCAGCGAGCACAAGCAGTAAGGGGGGGATAAATGAATAAATAAATAAAATCTTTAAAAATATATATATATATATATCCTTGAATTGATGCAGGGATAAGATTTTTCCTAGAAGAGGGATAGTAATGTTTAGAGTATGCAGCCCACCTTGTTGAAGAATTGTTAACAGATTTAGACTTCGCTGCCCTTTGACCTCCACACGATCTGGGTTACTGTTGGCTTGGGGGGATTTAATCCCATGTATGGACTCAAATCAATGGGAAAGGGCTGCCTGGAATGCTGTGTTGAGACAGATTTGGAGGCCTCCTCTGGTATCAGAAAAAAAGAGAACCTTGACAGATTAGCATGTTTGCCAAGAGCACGGGCTGGGAGTGAAGACGGGGTCTTTGTTAATCCCACTCTACTGCTACCATGGATTAGGCCAAGTCTCTGTTTATGCCCTTTTTGTCAAAGCTGATCGCTTCTTTGAGTACATAAAATTTCTGACTTGACTTATATAGAAAAAAAGTAAGAGCAACGAGAAGAAAATTTGGAAAAGAAGAGCAAGTAGCGGGAATTGGCCCTACCAGTTATTACCATATCTCATTGATACTGTCTTCTGTTTGCTGATAGCGTTACAATTCAACATCTCTGAAACTGTGATGTGTCTGACAACTCTGTCATTCAGGGGACAGCCAGGATGTAGCTGCCACTACCCATCCACACACGTCATCAACTGCTGAGTGAGTGCCAGCGACTTGGAAGAACGTCCTGGAGACAGCAATGGACATTCTTTTAAGAAACGCTGCATCAGAAAACTAACACTCTTGAGGCACAGGGGCCAATATTGTTTGGGAAAACAAGAATATCGATGGTCAGAATCAGACTATGATTCAGAAGAGACAGACTCTGAATATGAAATTTTAGGACTATCTCAGTCAATTTATTTTGCTTATATTTTCTTTATGTGTCCTAATGTGATATATGATAAAATTCCATGTCTAAATAAGTCTAAAATGCTCTTTCAATATGTATAAATTTAAAAATTTAAGGATAAAGCATCATGTCATGGTTTAATTTGGTAGCATGTGTTTTCTTTCATAGTGGTACATGAAATGATTGTGGACATTACAATCAATGGCACCTTATATTAACTGAACAATGGTTATTATAAGGCAGCAATAATTAAAACTAGAGCACAACAGATTCAACACTTCTCTCCAGGGGTGGTCTCCAGAGAGTGGCTGGGGCAGACCTGTGGACCAGAATGGAAATCTCTTACAGAAACTCAGGGAACGATAAGGGCATTTCACATCAGTGGGGAAAAGATGAATAACTCAATAAATGGGGTTGCATCTGGATAAAAAATGGAGTTGGATCAGGATAAACTTCAAACATGTCCAATATATCTAAATAAAAAATAAACAATTAATACATCCACTAGAAGATGTTGAGGGAAAAGATTTTTAACAATCCTTTGTAGGTATAAAACAAAACCTGGAAAGGCATAAAATAAAATAAACTACATAATAATGAAAACCATCTGCATGAAAACTTGTCAAAGGACAAGTGACAAACTAGGGAAAATACTACTCATATAGGGCTAATTTCCATGTTATCTACAGGTCCTAAATCAATAATGATAACAAGTCAATAACAACTTGGGTAAAGATTTTGCACTTACTATTCAAAGAAAAGAAAATACAAGTGGCTTTTAAGTCTCTGAAAAGATGCTCAAATTTCACTCACAACAGAGAAATGCAAATCAAAGCTCTACAATACACCTGTTCTCACTAACTGACTTATTTAAAAAATCCAAACATTTGATAAAACACTGTGTTGGGGGGGGGGCCTCTCCTTCACTCCCAGTGGTCCCACAAATTAGTTAAACTTCTGTGGAGGGCAATTTGGACACCTCCATTAAAACTACTAAAGTGGGGGCGGATGTGGCTCAAATGGTTGGGCGTCCATCTCCCATATGGAGGGACCTAGGTTCGATCCCCAGGACCTCCTGGTAAAAAAAAATAATAATAAAATAAAACTACTAAAGCACAGGCCCTTTGGCAGCATTTCTCCTTTTAGGAATTTATCCTACAGCCTTACCTGCCCGTGTAGGAAATGACATAGTATGAGGTTATTTATTATAGGATTAACCTTTTGTTTTTCAATGAATTTTATTGCGAAACAAGCTCAAACTTACAGAGAAGTTGAAAGTATAATTCAAATAACTTTTGTTTTTCCTGCATCATTTAAGAGTAAATTGCCAACTTCATGCTCCATCACTGGGTAAATATACTTTAATGTGTATTTCTTTCAAATAGGACATTCTCCTATGTAACCACAATACAGCCATCAAAATCAGGAAATTAACACTTATGGAAAGGAAGAAAACTATAATAAACCCCATGGTGCTGGATTGGAATTGGAAGTATTGGTGTGAACTCAGAATTTTCCATATTTTGAGAGAGAAATAAATGCAAATGTGTGGGTGTATTCTCTAGCTCTGTTCCCTGGGAGGGCCTGAGAGCAGTGCATCCCAAGGGCAATCAGCACATCTAGTAACGCTTTTCCATAAAAGGAATGAGGGTACCAGGAGAAACAGCTGATTTCAGGACCCAGGCAAGGCACGTGCAGGATGAACCTGGAACCCTTCCTTAAGACTGTTCTGGAGCTATTGCTGACTTGTTGAGTATGTCGGCACTGTGAATACTGCTGTATTAAAAACAATAACAGCCCTTACCGTCAGTTTAGCCTTTACTGTATATTAGGCATCTGTTGACATTACTTTGATTAATCTGTTCAACAACTTTGAGAAGGAGATTATCTCTGCCTTGGATGTGAGGAACACTGAGGCATACCAATTACTTGACCTAGTGTAGTTGATCCCTCTTGGGGTCCGAGCCTGCCTCACACTGATTTGCCCTCTCTGGCCATACACCCCATTGTCAGGGGAGACCCCTAGCTGCCTTGACTGTACCATGTGATTCTGCCCCCTGGCCTTAGCTGATTTGTTGATCAAGGGCTTTGCTACTTGAACCAAGCTGAGTCAGACAGAATCTTGAGAAACATTGGAGATAAGAGACTTGAAACTAAAGAATGAGAGGCACAAAGATAAGGAAACATTGAGGTTGAGGCAGGTAAGTCCTAGCACTCTAGAAAAAAGATCTGTTGATTCGGACTGTTGAGTTGTGGTTGTCAGTCCTTCCAAAATATTCCTCTATTTTGCTTAAGCTAGTCAGAATCAGTTTCTATTACTAGCAGCCAGAAGAACCTTAATCGATACCTAAAGAATCACATATGGTAAAAGTGGGATTTGAACTTTGGGCTCCCAAGTCCTGCTCTTTTCCACTATACCACACCACCTTTTCTGGAAACCATTTATTCACATACTGACAACCATGCATATCCACAGCTCTCTCTTCTATTGAGGCTTATCATGATACCATTTCAGGCCCAAATCAGTCTGGCCACCGTGCTGGAGAGACCATGTGGAAAGGCCAAATGGAGAGGGGGAGACCCTGAAATACATGGAGAGGCCCAGCCACCCCAATGTCCCAGCTGCGATGTTCTTGCCAAGATGCCAGGCATGGTGAAGCCATCTGGCATGTTTTGGCCCAGCTGCCATCCACCTGTGGCCACCTGAGAGACCCCCAAGGAAGAGGAGGAGGAGAACCATCCAGCCAAGACCCACAGAATGGTGAGAAACGAGTAAGGTTGTGGTCGTTTTAAGTCATTGAATTTTGGGGTGGTTTGTTGTACAGCAATAGATAAAAATAGATGACTTCTGAAAAGATGGCCTTTAAGATGGGAACTTAAAGGAGAGGCACTGAGGGAATGCTGGCTAAGGCAGAACTATTAGGAAAGAGCTGGAGCATTTGAGGAGCTGAAAGAGGCCAGTGTGTTGGGGTGCAGAGTGATGGGGAGAGTGGGACCAGATGAGGTGAGAGAGGGAGACAGGGGCCAGACCAGGCAGGGCCCAGGTGGCCTTAGCAGGGCCCAGGACTTTATTTCTAACTGCAGGGGGGTACATCCTAGGGTTGTTTTTGTTGTTGTTTTAAAGATTTATTTATTTCTCACCCCCCACCCCCCCACCCCCAGTTGTCTGTGCTAGCTGTCTGCTTGTTGTGTGCTCTCTGTGTCTGCTTGCCTTCTTTTAGGAGGCACTGGGAACTGAACCCAGGACCTGCCATGTGGGAGGGAGGCACCCAATCGCTTGAGCCACTTTCTTTCTCTGCTTGTTGTGTCTCTCATTGCGTCTCCTCATTGCGTCAGCTCACTGCGTCAGCTCCTGTGCCAGCCCATCACACCAGCCTGTCACATCAGCTCGCTGTCTTGCTCGTCTTCTTTAGGAGGCACCAGGAACCAAACCTGGGACTTCCCATGTAGGAGGCTGGTGCCCAACTGCTTGAGCCACATCCACTCCCACCACAGGGTTTTAAGCAAAGATATGGCACAAGCAAGTGTTCAGTGTTCAGAAGTGTCCCTGGCTATTATATGGGAGGGTAGATTAGAGACAGTCAACATGAAAACAGGAGACCAGTTAGAGGGCAATTGCAATAGTCTCTGTGAGGATGGAGAGTAGAGGAGTTCAATAAACTATTTTGGAGGTAGAATAAGCAGAACTTGGTGATAGATTGGATGTGGGGTATGAATGAGAGGGAAGTGCCAAAAATGACTCCCAGCTTCCTGACTTGACAACTGGGTGGAGGCTGGTGTCATTTGCTGAGATGGGGAAAAACTGTGGGAGGACAAGATTTGGGCTAGAGGGTGCAGATCAAGAGTTCACTTTTGCACATATTAAGCTGGAAATGTCAGGGAGCTATCAAGTGGAGATGTGAGTAAGCAGTTGAATATATAAGTTTACATTTTAGAAAAGTGATCTGGGCTAGGGATGTACATTTGGGAGTCATCAGCCCAAAGATGATATTTAAAGCCACGAGAAGAGATGAGAGTGCCGAGAGAGGGAATGAAGAGAAAAAGCTCCCAAGAGCACTAACAATAGATACTTGGTAAAGGAGGAAGCTCTGGCAAATAACTGGAGCCAGAAGCTGAACTCAGGTTTTCCCCTTAGAGCTGTGGGAAGCAAATTCAAGGTGTTTCTACCTAACAATTCTTTGGCTATTTGAAGACAGAAGAAGTGCCCCTGAGTTTTCTCCTTTATATTATGCCTTCCAACTTCTGCCTGTCTTTCTTCGCAAGGCCTGATTTTGAGTCTTTCACCATATGGGTGATTTCTCCTCTCAAATTTCCTTTCTTTTACTGAATGCAAACTCCAGTTGTGATTGACCAGCCTGGAGTAGAAAGGGACTAACTGCGAAATGTGTTAGATACTAGACAAGGGGCCACATCAGGACAGCTGGAGACAGACATTGTTGCTAAAAGATTTTCCATTGCTTTTCCCATCTGAAGGAAAGAGCTGAGAATTTCAGAGAGAGCCCCATAAACAATTTGATGAGTTCAGGCACTCTGTTACTGCCTGACAGCCTGCATGGCAGAGAACTAGATTGTTTCCCAGAGCGAAAAAGTGTAAAACTTCCAGCAAGATGAGGGTGTCAAAGGGCTGCTTGCCTGCTTTATGGGTGAGAACGCAAGATGGATTGTTTGGGAGAAGCCAAAACCTATAAACACAGATCAGAAAAGTTCTCCATCTTGTGCTCATTACTCCACAAACCTTCTCATTGCTGAGATGCCAGGCCCAAATAAATGGGCAAGCTCTGCAATTGTTCCGTTCTAAGTCCTGCCTAGGATAGGAGGCCTGAATTCTCCATCAGCCTTGTTCAGAGTCACCATAGGGGTTTTCTACTTTGATTGCTACACATCTGCCCAGAAAGCCTCTGCACACACGCTCCAAACCTCCTGGGTGTAAAGTGTGAAAACGTGTGCTCAATATTACTTTGGCAAGAAACTCCTTCATTCCTCACAAGCTTCTTTTCCTTCCTTCTTCATGGCTAGCATGGAGGGAGTCTTTGCCAAGACAGAGACTTAGCCTGATAGTACAGAGATGCGTCAGGAGAGGCCTCAGTACAGCCGAGAAGAGGGTTGGTTTGTCCTAGAGACACTCCCTTCCGAAGAGGAGGAAAACCGGAGAGAGGGGACCCCAGGTAACCATGGCAGTGCACACCGGGTCCATTTAAAGCAAGCTCTGGCCTTTCCTCTGGATCTGGGCTGGGAGTGAGTATAATCTTTCTAGAGTGGTGGTTCCCCCAACTTACAGCATCAGCATCACCTGGGAACTCATTAGGAATGCAAACTCCTGGAACCTGCTCTTGGCCTACTGGAGCAGAAGTCTGGGGGGTTTTAACAAGCCCTACAGCTAATACTTTTTATTTACTTTTTTTTTTTTTTTTTTCAATTTTACCGGGAGGTCCCGGGGAGCGAACCCGGGTCCCTCCATATGGGAGACGGATGCTCAACCAGTTGAACCACATCCTCCCCCTTTATTTACTTTTTATCTTTTTGGAGGTACAGGGCCAGGGATTTCGGCTCCCTTGAGTTGATTCTTTCGCTTGTTTTGCTGGTTGTTTGCTTTTTTGTTCCCAGGAGGCACTGGGAACCGAACCCAGGACCTCCCATGTGGGAAGCAGGTGCTCAACAGCTTGAGCCACATCTGCTGCCCTACAGCTGATTTGGATGCAAGATCGCGTTTGAGAAACTTTGCTCCAGCAATACGACTTTCTTTCTGGTAATGAACTATACCTACATGCTCTTTTAGGTATTCTGTGTATATAATTTTATATTTTGAAAATAAGGGTGAAATTTCTGTATTTTGGTGATGCAAACTGCAAGGTATTAGGAGGGGCAGAAAGAGGGGGAAATGCCATATTAGAATCCCGGAGGTAGTTATATCTTTGTGCTCACCAAAGTAGGGCAAGGGTTAAAAGAGGTTGTGAAACTCTGATTTAGAGAAAAGAAAGGTTTCTTTGCAGTAAGTCATCAGGGTCTATGTAGCAAGCCTGAGATAGAAAGCTAGGAGACCATCCTTGCCCCAATGTGAGGCTTGCAAAGGACTTTTATTTATTTATTTATTTTTTTGAGGAACTGGGAGCCAGAGATTGAACCCAGGACCTCGTATGTGGGAAGCTGGCGCTCAACCACTGAGCCACACCAGCTCCCTGAGTTGGTCTTTTCATTTGCTTGCTTGTTGCTTTTTTGTTTTTTCTTTAGGAGGCACCAGGGAATGAAGCCGGGACCCACCATGTGGGAAGCAGGCGCTAACCACTTGAGGCACAAATGCTCCCGGAATGGGCTTTTAAGCTAAGTTCTGTTACCCAGCGGATCCTAGGAGCAGTGTGTGTGTGTGTGTGTGAGCGTGTACTCACCTGTGTATGTGCATGGCTGGGGGGAGAGGGAAGGAGAGCAAGAGGGGACTGAGAGACACCTCCTCTCCCAGGTCCCAGCATCCTCTCTCAACCCCCAGGGCAGTGTGGTCTCAAACTGACCAGAGAACCCAGAATGCACAGAGGGTTGCTTTCTAGTTTCCAGGGTCTCCTGAGGGTGTGGTCCTGTGCTACTTCCTCACTAGAAGTGGTTCTCAACTTCAGTGAGTCCCACCCCAGAGATTCTGCTGCCATTGGTTTGGTGTGGGCTGGGAAATCTGCATTATAAACAAACCCCTTCCCACCAGGTAATTCTGAAACACTAGGATATTAATAGACACTTTTGTTTCCTTTCTGGTGGTGGTGGTGGTGGTGGTGGTGGTAGTGCTTGAGGCAGGGGAGGGGTGACACATACTTGTCAGGAAGGAAATGTTCTTGGACATTGGCGCATCTGTGGGGTTTCATCACACAGGGTCAACCAGCCACTAAGTAGCCATGAGGACCGCCTCGCTGGGAAGTGCAGCTGGCAGACACACACAGGTGGCAGTAAATGGCAGGTTGATAGCTGATCCTTGGGGTGCCTGGGGTGCCCAGTCATCCTGGTTATCAGAGGCACGTTACCTGTTTTTCTAGAAGGGGGGGAGCTTCCAAGGCCACGGCCACCTGGATCTCCAATGTTCTCTGGGTTGAGAAAGAAATTTGGGAGAGTCTGCAGTGCAGAGGAAGCCTCTGAACATCCACCTGGAATGTAGGAAGGCATTGCTGCAACGTCGATTCTGCAGCCAGGTCAGTGTAAAGGGCATTTGATCAACTCTGTATTGCCTCCCACCAAATTCACCTATAGTGCTGTCCAAGAGAGAGACTTCTGAGCTGGTGGAAATGGTCTCTATCTTCCTGCCCAGTAAAGTAGCCACTAGCCACATGTGCCATGGAGATCTCGAAATGTGGCTAGTACAACAGACAAACTGATTTTTAGATTTTATTTAATTTTAATTAATTTAAATTTAGATTTAAGTAGCCACATACAGCTAGCTACAACTGTGCTGGATAGCTAACCTTAGCCTGAATCTCACATTATAGCTTCTCAATGCAGGGACGGAGGCAGCTCACCAATGGGCTTACTCCTGCAGGGACAGGTTGAGGTGTTTTTGAGCCGGAAGCAGTGGATGTGAAGCTTCCTGACTCCTTCCAGTCTCCTCCCTGCTTTTCGGCAGTCTCTGTGACGATCCGGGATGACGTCTCTGAGTTATTTCACAGCAGCCACTCCTGTTCCAGGGCTGTCAGTCTTGCCTGGTTCAAAGTCAAAGGGCTCGTCTGCGGCTGGAATACAAGCTCTTCCCTATAGCTCTGGAAGGAGCGTGCCGGGGCAAATGGGGGGAAAGGAATCTCATGCCCCTTGCTTGGAGCATGGGCAAGCCTTAGGATTGCCCCTCACACTGGTCTCCCCATTTTCTACTTAAAAGATAAAAGGGAAGATCACAATGAAATAAAATAAAGCTCTTCTGGATGATGACATTTAAAAGACAAGTACTCAGACACTAAACACCCAGCTGTGGGGAAAAAAAAAAAAGAACCCTCATCCAGACAAAGAGGGCTGCCCCAAACAGACAAGCAGAATCCCCAGAAATAAAATGCCGCACACAGCAGCAAATAGCCTTCAACTACTTCTGGCAAATTCAGCACTTCTCTGCCAAGGTTGACAAAGGCTTTTCTCTCAGCTCCCACCCAGGCTGCCCCTGAAGGCCCTAGGCCCCCACCCCCCACCCCCAGCCCCACTCCTGGCCTCCCTGGGCAAAGAGCAGGGTGTAGGAATAGAGAGAGTGGGGGGAGGGTGGCCACTGGACTGGGAGGAGGCCACGGGACACAAAGCTGAGAGGCAAAAGGCATCGCTGACTGCAGCGCTTGACTCAAGGAAGATCTGGAAAAGTAGGCTGAGGTCAAACAGCGATACTGGCCTTGGGTTCCCTTAAAAGGTGGGTTCCCAGAGGGCAGAGGGGATGGGCTGTTCTCAGCGAAGGGGCCCTGACTGTCCAGGAATCTGGCCTGGACACGCCGCCCAGTACCTGCTTGCCCTTCAGGTTCCCTGAGGAGCTGCCCCCAGTGCCTGGGGTGGGGGTCTGGAGCGTCTCCTCAGAACATTAGGGAAGACCTCCTCTCTGGGCAGAAGTCCCCCTTGAGGGGCCAGGGATCACGGTATGACAAGGGAACAAGAACAAATGGAGGACTTGGGGAGAAGCAGGATGCTAAGGATATAGGAAGAAAACTTCCCATTTTCACAAACCAGCCACCACTGTGCAACAGAGAATGGCCCTGTGGGGCAGCTCCAGAGGTGAGAAATGTTCCAGCTACTGCAGCCCAGAACACTGACTGGGTGGCTGGAGCTCTTTCAGTCAGAGTAGAGCTTCGGATGGTTTAAGGATGAAGAACAGCAGAAGAACTTTGAGCAGAGGTCAGTCCACCACGCAGCTTTGCAGAGGTTAGTGATGAGGGGTGACAAGGGTCTCAAGCCCAAGGATGTAGCTTGACCTGTGGACCTCCAGCGCCTGCCTCCTCCTCCCTCCCTGGGAGAGGCTGAGGCTGGCAGGTCAGCGTCTCGGGGTGTGACTCATGTCTCAGTCTCCTGCCTGGGACGCTGGCAGCCGCCCACCCCCTCCCCCCGCCCTCGCAGGCTGCTTGAGACATGACTGCTTACTCCTTTTATTTATTCCCTGTTCCTCAACCACCTCTCCTCACCCCAACCCATGACTAATGTGCTCCCACCACACCAGGGCATGCTGGGAGGGCATTACCACCACTGCAATTATGTGGATTGTTCTGGCCCAAAAAAAGTCTCTCCACCCACCATCATCAGCTTTTATTCTGAAATTTCCTGGGACAGCCATTCTCTACACAGCGAGAGAGGATCCTTAACCTCTGGTTCCTTCTGGCTGTGAATGCTGGCTCCAGGTCTGGCCAGGAGTTCCTTCATGTCGGTCATGTCACCAAAGTAGTAGTTTTAGAGCTATCGGGGATCTTGGAACTGAATTCATCCAGTGGTACCTACCAGAAGCATCCAGTATCTTTTGAAATACTGACATGTCCAGGCCATGGCCCAGAGATGCCCACCAGGAGGGCTAGCTCTAGGAGTGTGTATTTTTTTTTTAAGAGCGCCCCTGTCCTCCAAGCTGGGAAGCTCTGCTCTGGTCCACCCCCTTCGTCTGGTCCACAGGGAGAGATGACTTGCCTGAGGCTCCAGCTGATGAGGCCATGCCAGGATCGGATGTGCTCGCTGCTCACACCTCCTCTGCAGCACCCAGCAGGGCCTAACTCCTTGGGTGGGCATTCAGGGCTCCCTGAGTCTGCCCAGCGCCTTCTAGGTCTGCTACCCATTTCCCTGCACGCATGCCCTCAGCCTTTTGTTTACACCGTTGATCCAGCCCCAAACGCCCTTCCCCCCTCATGTCCCCTCCACTTGGAAGCAGCTCTGTCTATCCCCACTAATGCCCCAGCCCAGCTCACGGTGAGGCCCCTCCCTGCACCTCTCCAAACACAGCACCAGGGTCACCTTCCTCACAGTGCACCAAGGGCTGGGAATGATTTACACAGACTGGGATTTACCAGACCGTGCGTTTGAATTTTAATTTTGGAAAGTCCATGAGGGCAGGGAGCAAGGGGTCCTGCCCAGAGGGTGCTGAGTAAATTAGAGGATGTGAGTTGCATGTTCTTCCCTCTGGGTGCACACCTGGGGAAGGGCATCCCACCTTCGGATGTTTGTTTTTAGAACTTCCCAACCTGGGCTTCCTTGATGAATTAAACACTGACCTTTCAAAAATCAGAAAAGCCCACCTGCTCTCCATACGGGCCAGCGAGGCCCAGGGACTGGGCAAGAGCTGGGGGCTGGGACAGTCCCTGCACACCAGGCCGACCAAGAGAATGAGGGAAGCACTAGGAGGAGTGACAGCATCACCTGGCAGGAGCAGAAGACATTGACGTTGACTTTTTAAAAGTATTCAAGGAGCCAGTTAGGAGCCCAGCCCCTTCCTTCTGGCTGTTCCATCTGCAAGGACACAGTTGGCTGGGGACAGGTGAAGTTGCCAAGTGTGGACACCGGGGAGGGCGGACGGTGGCCTGTGGCTCCTGTATACTTGAAAGGACACGGCCAGCCCAGCATGGCTGTCCAGCTGGGAAGGGGCAGGCCTGGCCATCTGCCCACCCCAAGGGACCCAGGCATCTTCCTGCCAGTGGCCAAGGAGGGTTCAACCCAGAGACCAGCCCTACTGAGAACTTTGTGCCCGAAAGTGCTTATCCAGGAGAGGAGGTGAGGAGGTGACCAGGGTCTGTTTTAGCTGCTGGTAACTCAGGGGGGTGGAGGCGGCAGCTCCCTACAGGGTCATACAACCCCAAAGCAAAGCAACCATGACAGTGAGCTCAGGACAGCCCAGGTGATCATGAGGACGGCAAGCAGCTTCACGCTCTGGACCACTTCTCTTCTACTCTCCTTGCGGCTACAATCATCATGAGTTAGTTCTCCTTAAAAACGTCCCTTTGCCTGCAGGGTCAGCCCCTTTCCTCCTCCCCAGCATCAGCTCCCTGGCATTTCCCTGCTGTATTAGTCAGGGTTCTCTTGGGATCAGAATCAACAGGAGATATCTGTAAATAGTACAAGATTTTATAAGAGTCTCTCATGTGACCGTGGGGATGCACAAGTCCAGGTTCCGCAAGGCTGCAAACCAGGGGCTCTGATGAAAGTCCAATGAAGGTTCGTGATGAGTTTCTGGGAGATGCTGGCTGTCCAAAGATGAGCTGGGAAATTCTCTCTGAATGCTAAAATCACTTCCCCTTTTAAGGCATTCAACTGATTGGATAAAAGATCACTCATTGCTGAGGGCAATCTCCCTGGTTGATTATAGATGTAATCAGCCATCTATGCAGTAAGCTCACTGATGACTAAAGCCCATAAATGTCCTCGTATTACAATTAGCCCAGTGCTTGCTTGACCAAACAACTGGGCACAATTACCTGGCCGAGTTGACACATTAGCCTAACCATCACACCTGCCTTCCCCCAACATGATCTTATCCCTGCCCCCCACTGAATTTCTTCCAGTCTCCTAAACATGTCCTGCTGGGGCTCAGTGCCTTTGCTCTTACTGTTCTCTTTGCCAGCAATACCCTATCCCTGATGTCTGGAAAACTGCTACACATGCTTCAAGACCCAGCTTAAATGTTACTTCCTTGGTGAAGCCCTTCCGACCTCCATGAGACAGAACTGGTCCCTCCATCTGTGCACTCTGGTATTGCCAGTGTTACGGCCCCTGTTGCATTGCTTGGTATGTAAACAATAAATGTCTTACCCTCTCCCTCCCCTAGGTAATGAGATCCTTGAAGGTAGGGCCTGTTTCTCTAAGCCCACTGTGCAACACAGCACCGTACCTGGAGTTAATAACTATTCGTTGAATGAATGAATGCCAATTCTACTTTCATCCCGCCATCCCCTGCTACATAATCTTCAATCTGCCTAATCTAGAGACTAAATCCCTGATGATTCATTCCACATCCTTTCCCTACACAGCATGGAGTAATTAATTACTCCTGTGTTTGGCAATGTGTAGAAATGCAAAAATGCAGAAGTGGCCCTTACTCAGTCCCAAAGAGTGCGGCAGGTGCCCAGCTGAAACCAGCAGGGAGGCAGCAGGTGCCACAAGGACTTCCACAGGAAGAGAACATTGCTCTGGCAAGGGAGAGTCCAGGGTGGTCTCCTGGGGCACCAGGTCATGTTTGTCAGCCCCACGGAGTGAGGGGAATGTGGGGATGGAAGAAGGCAAAATGACTCAGGGTGTATTTAGGGAAAGGCAAAGTGGGGCTGTTTGGCTGAAGCAAAGGTCACCTGGAGAGGAACAGCTGAAGAGGGCCAGGGTTTGGCCAAGGGCCAGTGGCTCATCGGCAGGTGGGCTCCAGAGGACTCATTCAGGGCTAAGCTACATGGGGTGGTAGGACTTCCAGGTGGGGAGTAGTATTGGTGGATTTAATCTAGGTTCTTGACTTATGCTGCAGAAATGAATTTCAGAACACATCAGGTGAGTGAGGCCAGTAATTTATTAAGGTAGGGAGGGAAGAGAAATGGGAGAAAATAACAGATCACTGGTCCCCGGTAGAGGGTAAGGGGCTGAAGAATGGTAAAGAGGGCTGATTTATAGACTACAATTTCCCATTATAGATTATAAATGCCCAAGTTTTACTTGCGTGTTGATCCACGCAGGGGGGACATGGCGAAAGCAGGGTGCAGAAGCCACAAGGGCCCCAAATGCAGCTGCAGGGCGCGTAAGTCGCTGGGAGCAGGAGCAGGAGGGTAACAGGGATCAGGAATAGGAGCAGAAAAGCATTTGACCTCTGTGCCTGCTTTTTAAACTGTTAATTATTCCACCCCTTTGCTAATGGCACGGGAGGAGTCCCGGTGTTTGCTGTTTTGATTGATTACCCCACCCATCAATATCCTGGGTGGGGCCAATGATAATGTCCTCGCAGAATTATCTGGAGTATCTCCTGGCTTCCAGGAGAAATCTCCCAAGGATCTTCCAGCAGTCATCTTGGGGTATTGATGTCTACATGGTCCTTTCGCCAGGTTCCAGATCTGTCTATTCATTTCCTATATGAAGCCTGCTTCAGTAGGTCCTCCAGCCCACTCCAGCTACCACAAAGGAGGGAGCAGCGTGGGCTGGTTGTGAGATCAGGGAAGGCTTCCTCACCTCTCAGATTTCCTGAATCCCATATCTTTTGGGGGTGTGGTCCCACAGCCTTCCCTGCCTCCTTTCTCCTCGGCAGATTGGGGCCTGTGGATTTCTTAATCACAGAACAGATTTCTTAAGTACCAACTACCAGAGGGATACTGAGCCAGGCCCAGTGAGGAATACAGGAGGATAGAAGGCACAGACCTCTAGTAACTAACCACATACAATAGAAAACACCCTCAGGCCCAGGCCAGGGAGTGGGGGGTGTCGGGAGAATGCAGGGAATAACTGATGTCCCTCAGTAGAGGGTCATGGAAGGGACTGTCCTTCTGCACATGAAGAGAGAGCTTTAATAACTGCTGGAATAGAGGCACGAACAGGGGCTGGGGTCACCCTAATAAGGCTTTCACAATTCCAAAATTTCAGTCTCCGGACCTGTCCTGGTTCTAAGTTCAGCCCTGTAGTCGACTCCCTGCTAGGCATTTTCATTTGGCTTTCCTGTAGGCTGCTTGACCTCAGTACATCAGAGAGCATCTCCCCACTCCCCACCCCATGGCTTCTCCTCCCTCTGTACTCTCCATCTCGGAAAACAGCTTGGTCTCCACCGGCGTGTCCCAGGCCAGACCCTGGAGATTGTTCTGGATCCTCCCCACTCACCACACCCAGGCAGTCATGTCAGAGCTGTTGAGTCTACCTCACCCGGCCCCCTCCCAGCCAGTCCAGTCCTCCATGTCTTAGTCCTGGACCACCTTACCAGCCTCCTAACTGGTCACCCCCTCTTCCATCCGTACCTCTAAAGTCCATCTTCACTACGGTGGCAGACAGATCTTTAAAATCCACAAAACTATATATGTATATATATATATATATAAATAACATTTTTGTAAGCAAATACACATATATGCATATATATTTATATATCATTTTGCAAATGTTTGTATGTATTGTGAGAATTTTGATTTTTACCCATAATAAAAAAAATAAATAAATAAATAAATAAAAAAAAAAAGGAAAAAAATAAAAAATAAAAAAATAAAAAAAATACACAAAACTGATCATGTCACCCCCCTCGGTGGCTCTCCTCACACTCAGAAACCTTTTGGATCTCCCCTGTGCTCAGGCCTCCAGCTTTACCTCCTCCCACCCCCACACTCCCTTCCGGCCAGCTCTGTGGAGCTCCCTGACGTGCCCAGAATGCACCGCGCTGCCCCCTGCAGACTTTGCTCACACTTTCTGCCTCGAGTTGACTCCAGGACCCCTGGACCTCAGAGCAGCCGCTGCGCAATTCACCTTGTCCTCGCAGGACTAGCCTTCCTGACTGCTCCACGCGCTCCTTCCTTCACTGGACGGGTTAGATGCTGGCAGTGTTTACAAATAAAAACAACAAAAAAGAGAGAACAAACAAATTGGCAAAATGCTGATAATTCATCAATACAGGTGAAGGGAATTGGGTGTTTGTCGTACCATCCTTGCAACTTTTCTGTGGGTTCAAAGTTTTTCAAAACAGAAAACTAGGTTTAAAAAAATGAATAGAATATAGGCCTGAATAGAAAGTCATTCAAATATAAGTTTACTTTGACCTGACTTGAAAGACCAGTATTCACTGAAATTCAATCAGCCCTACATTTATCAGTAAATTTTTAAAAAGTTCTACCAGTTGTATATATTTAATTCTTGGAAAAAATTAGGAGAAAAACCCAGATAAATGGATAAAAGAAAAGAAAATTGTCCCAAATTTCATCATCCGGAGATGACAATTGTAATTACTTCAGAATATGTATTCCTGGGAAGCAGATGTGGCTCAAGTGACTGGGCTCCCATCTACCATTTGGGAAGTCCAGGGTTTGATTCCTGGGGCCTCCTGGTAAAAGGCAAGCTGGCCCGTGCAGAGAGCTGGTCCACATGGAGTGCTGGCCCACGCAGGAGTGCAGGCCCACGTGGAGAGCTGGCGCAGCAAGATGACGCAACAAAAAGAGACACAGAGGAGAGACAATGGGAGGCAAAGCAGATCAGGGAGCTGAGGTGGTGCAAGAGATTGAACACCCTCTCTCCACTCTGCAAGGTCGCAGGATCAGTTCCCAGTGCTGCCTAAAGAGAAGACAAGCAGACACAGAGGAGCACACAGAGAGCAGGCAGTGAGGGCAAAACAACGGAAGTGGGGGTGGTAAATAAATAAATCTTAAAAAAAAAAAAAAAAAGAATATGTCTTTTTAGTATTTTTTATATGCAGATATATTTTTAAATACAAAATAGTTTATGGTACACACAGTTTTGTAACCTGCTCTTTTTACTCCACAATATATTAGAAACTTCTTTTCATATTGGTAAGTACATTGGCATTTTAATAGTGGCACTACTTTCCATTGAAGGGTGTCCCATAATTTATGTAGTCCCATGATCTTTCCCCTACACACACCAACACAAACCCCATCTCCCTGGTTCTGGCATCTAACATGACTGTAACCCAAAGAGGGGAGGCGAAGTTAATGCCAGCTCTTTGTGTAGGGAGATGACATGTTGCTATTTGGGCTTCAAAGAAAAGGATGAAAACTGACAGGTTAAAATTAACTGGGAAAAGCACCTCATCTAAAATGCTGTGAGCATTTTAATAGGTAGAATCAGATCTGCTTGGCAGCTCTGCCAGGGGAGGCCGACAAAGCTGCGGGCCACGCCTGGGCCGCTGGCAAGATTGAGAGGAGCTAAAAATAGACCCAGAACTAAGCATTGAGACTTTTCTGAATTCATAGGCATAAAGGCTGCCCCAGAAGGACTTGCATCTCCAACATTTTCCATCACTGAAATGTCACAGTGCCTAAAATCTCTCTGGGTTACGGTTTTCTAAAAGGCCCTTGTCAGAAAGCAGACAGCTATCCTGGGAGGGAGGTCAGAGTGACTTTCCCATCGGGACAGAGAGGAGAGGGCCAGGGCTTTGGAGTCAAATGGACTGGGGCCCATGTTCCAGCTCTGCCCATCACCAGCTGTGTGTCCTTGGGTCAGGTCCTCAACCTCTCTGAGCCACTGTGTCCTCATCTGTAACAAGGAGCTAACAGGCCAACCTCCTGGAGTTGTGAGAGGGCCTGGAACAGGGTACAGGGGTGAACACATGGGCCTTATTATAATGGCTACTGAGGATTTAAATGTGTTTCTCAGATTAGTAGGGTGTGGTCTGGCAGAGCCAGAGCCCACGTTGGAGAGGATTTAGGAGAGCTGCGTTTTCACAGGGTTGGTGGCGAGCACGAGCGTGTACAGCAGAACAAGGGAGACAAGGGGGCACTTGGAGCAGGGGGTTGAGGCTCTGGAAGGGAATCAGGAGGCCTCATTCACTGCCCGACTCCTGGCATTCATATACCCAGCATTCTCTAGTGACACTGAAGGTTTGTGGCCTCTAATAATTTGCTGTTTAGCTGAGACATGAATTTGAACCACTTTAACTCGGTGAGAAAGCATGTTGTGGAGATTTCCCAGGAACAGCCCCTTCATGAGCTTTGCCAGCTCCTGGCCCCAAGCCTGGTCTCTGCCCAGTATTCCCGAGCGGCTTATTACACAGGTAGCCCCCTCACCCGGATTGCCACCAGACCCACCCCAGGTGATGGGTGGGGCAAACGAGGGGAGCAGTGCCCGAGGAGTCTTCCAGGCCTATCGGCACCGTCAACTGCCAGGGGAAGGACACTGTTAAGGCCATTTAAATGGGGACTCCGGGGTGAAGGCGCATTCACCTCTAGACCAGGTTATAGATGGAGCACTCTCCCTGCAGCCCCTGAGCTCAAAGCAGGGCAGCATCAAACATCCTTTCCACAGCTCAGGGAGGAACTCGCAGGGGAGACCCTAGCAGACCTCTGTCCTGAAGCCTGTCTGGGGGGCATGACAGTTGGGGGATCAAAAGAGACCCTGTGAGACCGAAGAGAATGCCCAGAAGGCAGCTTGCCTTCCTACTCAGGCTGCTGTCACAGCACACGTGTTTCTTGTGCCAGGTAGAGGGCATTCAGGGCACTAGGGGCCCGACGCCCTGCTCAGGGCCTCCTGGGTACGTACAGCCCCTGTAAGGCGGAGTGAATAAATGGAACAGAGAGAAACCACTCCTCCCCTACCCTGTTCTCCTGGCCCAGATAAGTGGCCAGAGCGATGGCTGGAAGGGGACCAAGCCCAGTCCCCTGCCCCACCCTGGTCAGCGCCTGCCAGGTACTGCCCCAGGACCTGCCCCAGCACTGCCAGCAGCAGAGGCAGGCAGGGACTTGCTGCTCCAATTGCTCAGGGACATTCAGAAGGGAAAAGTGATGGCAGGACTCTCTGCACAGTTATCAATGCATTTTAAAGTCCTTAACAAAACAAACCTCAGAGCCTGAATAAATTGGCTCCCAGATACTGGGTAAAGAATCAGTTGGTTGGACAGTGTGGGGACGGAGAGGTGATTGGTCAGTGACCAGGGTGAGCAGACAGCCTGTCCCCCTCACCCAGCGCCCGGCAAAAAAAAAAAAAAAATTAACAGAAATTTATTGTCCCAAAGTTCTGGAGTCTAGAAGTCTAAAATGAAGATGTTGGCAGGGCCGTGTTTCCTCTAAAATCCTTGCAAGCGTCCAGACGCTTCCAGCTTCGGGAGTTTGCCAGCACTCTTTGGTGTTCCTTGGTTTGTACCTGCATCCCTTTCATCTGCCTCCCTCTTCACGTGGTGGTCTTCCCTTGTGTGTCTGTCTGTCTCTGTTTCCATATTTACTTCTTATGAGGACACCAGTCATATTGCATTAGGATCCTCCCTACTCCAGCTTGCCTCACCTTAACTAGTCACATCTCTAAAGACCCTGTCTTCAAACAGGTTCACATTCAGGGGACAGCGTTAGGACTTGAACATATTCTTTTTTTTTTTTTTTTTTTATTATGGGTTGAACATATTCTTTTATGGGGACACAATTCAACCCAGAAGAGGGGAGTATATCTATATATTTGTATCTGCCAGGCAGATTCTTAACCAGGTGTCTCTACTGAGGACCCCGGAACCCGCAGCTCCCAGAGCCCCCAGGCAGGGAGGAAGGGGGCTCCTGGGCCAAGAGCTCTCCCTCCTCACCTGGGACTTTGTTCCCCTCCAAAGAAGCAGCCCAAGAGAGGACTGTCAGCAAGTCCTCCCTGCTGTGGCTTGGGCCCCGGGGCAATGTGCCACGCCGTAGATGGAGCAAGACAAGCACCCAAGCCTGGCCCCACTCTCCTACCTGCTCAGGAAGAGGGTATAATGGAGACTTTTGAACATAGTAACACTGATGGAAGTTCCTAAGGCCCACAAAACCTGCTTAGAACAATACCCCGGATATGCACCCGTGCCTGACCAGTCACGCCACCATGGAGATGGCAAAACCCACCCCTAGTAAAGATCAACCCAGACCCTCTTAACGCCGACGCTAACCGCAAAAATTAGCTTCTGTAATATTGCTTGCTTGCTCTGCTGGATATGGACAATTGAAGCTGCCCCTCACCCCACCCTTTCTGGCAGGAGAATTAATGCTTTGTTTTAATCAACTAATCTGATATCTGAGCACAAAGAAAAGTTGCTTTATCATGCTGACCCTGCTAAAATTCCCTATAAAAACCCACCGCGGGAAGCCGGGGGTCGCTTCTCTCCATACTGCCGGAGGAGGCCCCAGCCGGGCGGAAATACAGGCTCCTCTCCTAATCACATTGTCTGGGTGCTGAGTTTCTCTCTGGATGAAGTGTCCCACTTCAAGGGATGGCCTTGAGATCATGGTCTAGAAAGGTGGATCATCTCCAAGGACAAAGGGAAGCCACTGACATGGCCTGTCGGGAGCAGAATTAGAGGAGGCCTGGGGAGCAGACGTAGCCCAGTGGTTGTGCACCTGCTTCCCATGTACGAGACCCTGGGTTCAATCCCCAGTACCTCCTTAAAAAAAAAAAAAAAAAAAAAAAGAATTAGAGGAGGCCTTTTCTTAACCCCTCCCATACGCAAACCATTCTTCAAGGACATCTGAGCTGCTTGGTAGGAAGTGGGCCTCTTCTTCCTGTTGGAGAAGACCTACCCGGGCTTCTCCTCAGTGATATCCCCAACAGAGTGATGATGTGGTAGTGGATGGTTTGAGCACAGCCTGTCACTTCACCCTGGGACTCACAAATAAACTGTGTACTTGGGACGAGCTGTGTTAGCCTGGCTCCTGGGATGGGACAATAAATGTGGGCTGACTCCCTTCTCCAGAGTGCCAAGAGATAAAATTCCTTCCCCTAGCAGATAGTGGCCTGCTGGGGAAGGCCACTTTAGACTTGATCATATTCAAACATTCACTGGAAACTGCATTCCTAGCCTCACTCCTGCTGATTATCTGTTCCTGGCAGGGAAGGGAGGTGGTCCTTTGCCTGAGGCAGATGAGGAATGCCTGTGGCTGCAGATTAAAACTGGCTGGCCCTGGGGGTTTGGTCCACACCCCCCACCCTCCCCACCCTGCTCGTGAAGCGGACCCTGCTCCATCTGGTTCCTGTATAAGTCGTGTCTTTCTTGGTGACAAGAAATCTTCCTCAAAGCAGGCTGGGAAGTGAGTTTTCTCTCTGGATCAATCTCCTTATGCACCTTCCCGCGTGAGGTCAGCCACTCTCTAGTTTCAAGTTTCCCTCCCCAGCCGCTGCTCTGCCCTTTGGACACGTTGAACAGGCAGCTCAACGCAGAGCTAAGGGAGGAGAGCGTGAGAGCTTGGGAAAGGATTTACAGACCAAGAGGAGGGCGTGGCCTCAGACAGGAACAGGGGTGGCTCCTCTGTGTGACAGGAGTGGGGTTGGTGGCACTAAGATGGGGAGGGGAAGTTCTCCTCTAAGGGTTTCTGTGTTCTCCACAGAGGACCAGGCATCCGCGAAGGGCTGGGAGCAGTCGGAACACCATACTGAGGAGATGGGAGGAGGTGAGGGAGAGCAGGAGAGGGAATTTCTTAGGACAGTGTATGAGGCTTGCCTGCAGCCGTTGAGTGCACATTTGAGAGTTGGGGTCAGAAATAAAGTGAGGCAGCACTGCCAGCCCAGATGCAAGATTTTCTCCAGTAATAGTGGGCCTCTTGGCAAGGGGTGGAGGACACAAGGGTTTAGCAGAGGTTTAGCATAACCTCTGCAAGGTTTATAACCTTATAACAAGGCTATGATAAGGATGGCCGATAAGGGAGGGGATGGATAGTGAGAAAAAGGTGGGTCAGCTCTGCTGCATCCTGTGCCCCAGGCCTGCTGGCAAGCCTTCTAGGGATGGCCGGGATGGTCTGTGCCCTCCAGGGGTGAGCACTGTTGAACCCACTCCTTGCCCCTCCCTGGGATGGGCTGTGGGCAGGTGAGAACAGGTGACTGGGTGTCAAGATCAGATAGAAGATTTTTTACAAGTAATTTGTGGCTAACAATAAAAAGCTGAAACTTGGAAATAATTTTCTTTTGGTTGAACCTATTAAAGGTTAAGTATCTGAAGATTTATTTATTCACTTTTTATCCATTTTAAACCCCTTCCCCTCCCCCCTGTTTTTACTGTTTTTGTGTCCATTCATTGGGCAATTCTCTCTGTCTGTTTCCTGCCCTCTCCTCTCATCCTTCTCCTCCTGTCTTTACCAGGTTCGATCCTGGGAAACTCCGATGTGGGAGAGAGATGTTCTGTCACCTGTGCCACCTCAGTTCCTGGTTTTTGAAGGTTAAGTATCTGAGATCACTTGCTCTCACTTACATCTGGCTATCTGGCTAAGCGTTCTTTTTTTTTAAAGATTTATTTATTTATTTTTTATCCATTTTAACACCCCCCCATTTGTTTTGTGTCCATTCTCTGTGTCCATTTCCTGCCCTCTCTTCTCATCCTTCTCTTCCTGTCTTCACCGGGATTCGATCCAGAGAAACTCCAATGTGGGAGAGAGGTGTTCTGCCACCTGTGCCACCTGAGTTTCCGTTTTTTTCGACATGTCGCATCTTGGCTCTCCCCTGTGTCACTCTCCTGTTATGTCATCATTTTGCTGCATGGCTTGGTGGAGCCTGGCGGCCCGCACACCTTCTATATTTTTTCTTTATTTTACCAGGGGGTCCTGGGGATAGAACCCAGGTCCTTCCATATGGGAGATGGACACCCAACCATTTGAGCCACATCCGCCCCCTTGCTAAGCTTTCTTGATTGGAGAGACAGGACTCTAGGAATTGTGCAAAATCTACAGTGTGGCTCTTTATTCATAGCCCATAGTCAGCAACTCCCTGAGTAATCCTGAGGGTTTTCATCGAATGGCAATGTGGTAGGGGTCTTGGTGCCAGGTAAATGGGGACATCTGCTGTTCTGAGCTGTGGAACTTTGGGGCACTTGGAGTTGAGGCCACACAAATTCATATTCAGAGTTTGTCACGGAGACTCTTGGCTGTCCAGCAACATCCCTTTTCCAAAGGAAGAGCCCAGTGACAATATTTCCCAGCTGCGCTTGCAGCTGTGTGGGGCCATGTGCCTAAGTTTTCCTAGTCAGAGGAGGTGATGTGAGCCACTGCCAGGCTGATGTCTCATGATGTGCCTCCTCTACATTCTCTCCTCTTTCCAGAAACTGGAGCACAGACCGGCCTGCAACCTGGCTTCTACCAGAGGCAATGCCTAGGGCATGGTAAGGAAACAAGATGGAAAGAGCCTGCGTCCTTGACTGGCTGAGTGCAGCAGAGCCCCTGCCAACCAGGAATGCTCTCCTTGGGCTGTGCCTTAGGTTGGTTTACTTGAGAATAGACTAGGTTCAGGGGATTCACAGGGGGTTATACTCTCCAGAGCAGCATCTGCAAGTGGCTGCACAGGAAAAGCTGCCTGCAGCAAAGTTGCACTAGAGCCCTTGGCTGATTCAGCTAAGATGGCCCTTCAGAGCTGTCCCAGACTGAGACAAGGGGGTGGAGACTTTGTGCCCCACATCTACCAGTCCTCCTTGGACACAGGCTGCCCCTGGCAAGAGATGTAACTTGGGTGAGGCAGCCCCCTTTGGCCAAGGGCAGTTCCCAGAGAGGGACTCAGCTATGAGCCCTCACAACCCACATTCCAAGCAGCTGGGGAAATGAGTGCCTGAGTGCAGGGGGGTCTGGGAGGTACACCACAGCACCCACCATACAGTGTCACATAGGGAGAAACTTCTACTTGCTTTGAGCCATTAATTTATTGCTGGGCCTCATTATCACAGCAGCTTACCCTCTTCCCCATCTAATAATGCTGTTGGCCACCTTAGGGGGACATATCCTGCCCTCAACTAGCGAGTAAACTTCTGAAGATCCGCACATCACCCACCTTCCATTGGCCTAAGACGCTGCGTCTCAGCAGACAGCCCAAATATCCTCAGAAAAGCGCCCCTAGGAGAAACAGGCTTGACCACTAGGCCATCATCAAGTTCCCTCTGACCACTGAGTCAGCCATGAAGAAGACTGAAGACAACAACACACTTGTGCTCATTGTGGATGTCAAGGCCAACAAGCACCAGATCCAACAAGCTGTGAAGAAGCTCTGTGACATTGATGTGGCCAAGGTCAGCACCCTGACCAGGCCTGATGGAGAGAAGAAGGCATACATTTGTCTGGCACCTGATTATGATGCTCTGGATGTTGCCAACAAAATTGGGATCATCTAAACTGAGTCCAGCTGGCTAATTCTAACTATAAGTTTTTTGACCATAAAAAAAAAAAAGAGAGAGTAAACTTCTGAGACATGCATTAGGCCAGTGGTTATCAAAGTGTGGTCTCCGGACCAACAGCAATAAAATATTTTTATTGCCCATCTCGGTAATACGTGCTCAAGACAGAATCACTGCTGTAGATTGTCATCCTCCTAGACACAGAGAACCAATAACTGCTCAGGGCACATAAGAGCCTAGGGGATGATTTGGAACAAACTTTCCTCGAAGACTTGGGACTGAGCATTAAGACGCTCACAGCCCGATGGCTTGCCTGCTGCCTAGGTACCCACCTTTCCCCTCTGATATAATTGGCTTTGTGTAATGAAGAATTTAATCTTGCCCAAAGGGAGGTCTGCCCTTTGCCCTTGGCTTCAGGGATTGTCATGCCTGATAGAGTGTCTTATTTAGCCTGGAGGTCTTTGGTCAGGATGGCTAGTCCAACAATGTGATTTAGGGTAGCAGATGCCATCCCTGATAGTGTTTAGGATGGAGGTTGACCAAGCCAGAAAGTCTAACCGTGCAATTTATGGTGGAGGCTTTGAGTCATTCAGTGTCAGCTTGCCCTCCAGAAGTGCAGGAGCCTGAAGTCAGCCACATGGGCGGTCAACCATGGAACCCTAATAAAAACTCTGGACACCAAAGCTTGGATAAGCTTCCCTGGTTGGCAATACTCTGTGTGTATCGTCACGTATTGATACAAAAAAAGTAACACTGTCCACAATTCCACAGGGAGATGATGACTGGAAGTTCCATGTTTGGAACTCTCTTGGACTCTGCCTTATGTGCCTCTCCCCTTGGCTGATTGTAATAAACTGTAACAGTGTATATAATAGTTTTCAGTGAGTTCTGTGAGTCCTTCTAGTGAATTATCGAAACTGAGGATGGTTTTTAGCAATTTCCCATCCTCACCCCTCCCCGCTTTGAACTTGCAATTGGTTTCAGAAGTGAGGGTGAGTGTATGGACTTTGCTCCCTCTAACTTCACAGCCCCCTCCTCTCCTCTGCCCTGGAGAAGGAGTATGGGATAGTGGAATCTTTACAGCTTTGGGACCTGGCTTCTAGTCCCAGCTATGTCTGCTACTGGCTAACTAGCCTTAGACAAATTGCTTAACTGGCTTGTGCCTCCGTTTCCTCATCAATAAAAGGGGGTGAGACTCTCCATAGTTATTGTGAAACCAACATGAAAAGACATATCAAAGTCCGCAGCATCTACTCCATAACTGTTAGCTGTCTTCTTTCAATGTCTTCCAGGGCCCACCTGCTCTGTTCCAATAAAAATGTCCAGGGACAGGTCTCAAACTCATTCACTCTGAAAGGTAAATCACCAATACTGGAATATACTATGATCCTCCTAGGGGAATTTGCATTTTAGCTGCAGCCAGAGGGATCAATTAGAGATTTTCTTTTTTTAAGTTCGCCATTGGGGAGGGAGGCTTCCTTCCCAGCCCCTGGAATCACACTGCACATGAGCTATCTCCTGTGTCTGGTCCCTGGTAACCTTTCCCCAAATACCTTTGACCTTCAGGAGTTCCCATTCCTAAAACAGTGCCTCTAGTGGCAATGCCTGATAACAGAGAGCTGAGCAAAACAACTGGGTTTCAGACAGTGATGTTTAGAGCAGCTGTTGAATGAGCACCAGCTGCTGTGGCTCCGCTTTGCAGGGGAGGGGTAGAGTTGGCAACACTTCTTTGGGCCTTCTTTGCATCTGCGAGCTGTAAATCATCCCCAAGATGGCCCAGGTCTCAGACTTGCTTGTGGAGGGCTGAGAGTCCTCAACCCAGGGCCGAGGCCTTCCATTCTGCATCCGGAGTGCAGACACCCCAAGAAGAAGGGCCGAGAGACTTCCATTTACATCAAGGATGACGTGACTGGTTGACAGCAGGCTTTTCCTGAGAGCCAGTAGGTGAAAGCTCTGGGTGGCTGAAGAGGGAAGGTGCCCAGGTCAAACCAGCCACAAATATATATTCACAGATCACATCTTGTCATCCAGTGCAATGCTAGCACTTCATCCCAATTTTTGCTATTCCCCAAGGTCTTCATTAATTCCAAAAGCCAAACCTCTATGTTCTTTGTCAGTGGCCAATTACAGGAGGAAGCAATTCCTGCCACCACATACACAGACAATCCATCCTCAGCACCACTGCTCTGAGAACACTGGGTGTCCACATCTGCCCAGGAGGAAGAGGAGAGAGGGAGGGGTTGGCCATACACCACCCCAGGTCCTCTCCGAAAGGCAGCAATCGGGCAGCACTCAGCTCCCCAGGGGGCAATAAGGGTGGGGCCAGAGGCCAGGAGCACTTAGGGAAAACCCTTTTTCTTGGAAATCTGGGGGATGAGAGAGTTATCTCACTTAATACCCCCAAGAATGCCATTAAAAAATATTCTCACTTTCACAAAAGACTCTGGATTCCAAAAACTGTGTCTACTCACTTCTCTTGGTCAATTACATGTGCACCTGCTTTGGAATCCAGACCTGTGAGAGTCCCAAGCCTGTGCTGCTGCAACCACATGATGAAGTGTAATGAATTCAGTGGCAGAGTCATCTTTCCCTCTCCCATGGTACTGCCCAGGTGTGGTGCTGTCCAGGTGTGGAGCTGGGGTGAATTTTTGTTTGTTTATTTTTTAAAGATTTATTTTATTTATTTATTTCTCTCCACCACCACCCCTTGTTATTTGCACTCACTGTCTGCTCTCTGTGTCTGTTCGTCTTCTTTTTAGGAGGTACCAGGAACTGAACCTGAGAACTCTCATATGAGAGGGAGGCGCCCAATCACTTGAGCCACCTCTGCTCCCTGCTTGTTGTATCTCTCATTGTGTTTCCTCATTGTGTCATCTTGTTGCATCATCTCATTGCATCAGCTCGCCATCTTGCTTATCTTTAGGAGGCACCAGGAACCAAACCCAGGAGTTCCCATGTGGTAGGTGGCACCCAACTGCTTGAGCCACGTCTGCTTCCCAGTGCTGGGGTTTTATATCGGCTTTCTCTTATGGGTTGGGATCGTTTGTCACTTTCCTAGGAGACAGAAGTCTGGGATTGGATGAACAAATTCCCCAGAGAGGACACTATATATATTAATACTCTTCTCCATTAAAGACTCTGAGAAGGACCAGGATGAGAGAGCCTCGATCTTTTAAGAGAAATCGATGGAATGTATCCAAGTGGGTCACAGCCACAGGACTGGGACCTTAGAGAGGCTGGCTCCTAATCATATTTAGACACCGACTGGAAGTTTACATCAGGTCAGATGACCGCCATCACCCAGAGCTGTCCTCCCGGAAGGCGGGGTGTGCCTCTCCTGTCCGCGGCCCAGCACGAGCAGCACAGCCGACCCCTACGAGCGGCTCTTCAGACCCATCCAGTCACAGTTGCAATGAGGAAACTGAGGCAGCTTGGCAGGTTCCTCCCTGTGATGTCATAACTGAAGGAGGGCTGACTCCTTCAGAGAGCATTTTGCAGAGCAAAGAATATCTGTTCTGCCTGAAAGCAGTGTCTCCTTTGCTCTCTGCTTTCCTAGGACCCCTCAGTGAGCCCTCTCCTTCATGTGGAGTGTTTTCAGAGCTACACTGTGATGGTGGAAGGAGGTCTAAGTACCTGTGAAGTTTTGGCAGGAAGAGGAAAACATCCAGGTTTGGCATAGCATAAAAAATCCATGACATTGTCTTAAGATACTAAACATCCTTCCTGGTTCTAGCAGCCAAGGAGTATGCTCTTTAGCTATTCCATGCCCACCTTCCATTCCTCCACCTGCTTATCCTTAGAAAACTGATCATTCCCTTTGCTTTCTCAGAGAAGTTAGTTTAGTTCACAATACCCAAAACACTGCAGTCTTATTGGCCCAACAAAAATCGTTTTTTAAAAATTAGGGGGACTTCC
>JAKSZT010054030.1:39848753-39977490 GCA_026826555.1 Tolypeutes matacus
AGACATTTCTCTGAAGAAGAAATACAAATGGCAAAAAAACACATGAAGAAATGCTCAACATCACTCATGATTAGGGAAATGCAAATCAAAACTGCAATGAGATATCATTTCACACCTATCAGAATGGCCACTATTAAAAAGACAGAGAACTACAAGTGTTGGAGAGGATGTGGAGAGATAGGAACACTTCTTCACTGTTGGTGGGAATGCAGGATGGTACAACCACTATGGAGGACTGTTTGGCAGTTCCTAAAGAAGTTGAATCTAGACTTGCCATGTGACCCTGCAATACCACTCCTGGGTATATACCCAGAAGAACTGAGAGCAGTGACACGAACAGACATCTGCACACCGATGTTCATAGCCACATTATTCACCATTGCCAAAAGTTGGAAACAACCCAGGTGTCCATCAACAGATGAATGGATAAACAAACTGTGGTCTATTCACACAATGGAATATTATGCAGCTGTAAGAAGAAATGAAGTCATAAAGCATATGGCAACATGGATGAACCTGGAGGACATTATGTTGAGTGAAGCAAGCCAGACACAAAAGGACAAATATTGTATGAATGCATTACTATGAACCAAATATATTGTGTAACATATTGTTTGATTCACAAAAAAAACAAAAACAAAAAAACAAACAAACAAAAAAAAAACAACAAAAAATTTTACATGTATCCATTACATTTAATTGAGAAATGTATATATTTATTCATCTGTGTTTACTTTTTAGTTTTTAATTGCTTATGTTTTCAATTATTAAATGTACAAAAAAATGTTAAAAAATAAATAAAGAAAAACAGAACACAGCCCATTGCCAGTGCTATGCTGCTGCTCTTGAAAGTTCCTCAAACTGGAAGGTCACAGGACGCATCCCTTTAGGATGTCAAGATTCTGCTGTGATGGGTTTGGTCACTGGAACTCACCATGCAAATTTGCTAGTGCAGTCATTTTGATTTAAGGGGAAATTGATACCTTGAATTTAGACATACTCTGTACTGACAGAAATGGTAGTTCCTTACCACACAGCCATTTTGAGATGACTCCTGTTAAAACTGACGATGTCTACAGTCCTCCAAATACATAGAAACAGTCTCTCTCTTTTAAAGACCAATAATATGGCAATAAAGGAAGCAGCATATCCAGAAAGATCTGAATCCTTCCTTGTAACTAAATGATTTCCTGCTTGGATAAGTCTGTGATTCGGTTCTGTCTATATACAGAACTCCTGGTTTGTCTATTAAAATTCTTGGTTGTCTCTTGTAAAAAAAAAAAAAAAAAAAAAAATTAAAAAAAAATTTTAGAAGGTACTGAGGATCGAACCCAGGGCCTCATACCTGGGAAGTGGGCACTCAGCCATTTGAGCTACATCTGCTCCCCCAACAAAAATCTTTGAAAATATTTCTGTACCTATTACTAAAAACTTGTTTAAACAATATGTCCAGTGCTAAAGACTTCCTCATTCTGTGTGCATAAAGGTCCATGTGCAAAAAGAAAATGATTGGTTTCCAGTCTATGTTGGATCCAAACAAGTCACAGATAGGTGAGGCATGATTTAGGGAAGGGTCAATGTCCCTCCCTTCAGTGGTCAGAGACCACCAGGATTTGAGAAGTTGGCATGCTAGGGCAGGCCCACTCTGTTACGTTTGGGTCTCCAGCTGGTCTTGGGTTGGCATTTTCTGTCACTTGGTATTCCCTGAAAGAATGAGATGCCAGCTTCAACCTTCTCTGCCTGTGATAATTCACTCTGAATTCTGAACCATCAGTATTTTGTTTTACTATCCTGTAACAGACTCTATTGATGCTCTCCCTAGAGCCTCCCAGACTTCTCCAACTTTCATGATCCTTTGGTTTGAATGCCCCACATCAGTGACTCTCTTAGGAAGAGAGCACTGCCACTACTAGAACTACTTTTCCCAGCTGAAAGCACCTGGGAATTTGCATCCCCTCCAGGGTTGCTCCGAGCCAATGGCCGGTATTAGTTTCCTGGCTGCTAAAACAAACACTGTAACAATGGATTGGCTTAAACAACAAGAGTTTATTGGTTCACAGTTTTAAGGGTAGGAGAAGTTCAAAATCAAGGCATCAGCAAGATCTCCCAAAGACTGGCATTCTGGGGCTGGTGTCCTTGGCTTTTCCTATCATGTTGCCGTGCACATGGTGATGTGCTCTCCTTTCTCTTCTGGCTTCCATTGACTTCTGGCATCTTCCCATGGCTTCTCTCTCTCTGTCTGACTTCCCCTCTGCTTATAAAGGATTCCAGTAATCCAGATTAAAGCCCAACCTGATTCAGTAGGGCCACACCATAACTGGCTTAACTGGAGTATCATCTTCAGATTTTATCTACAATGGGTTCACACTCACCAAAATGCAGACCAAGGCCAAGAACATGTCCAAACTGGGGTACACAACTCAATCCACCACAAAAGGGTGCAACAGTGTGGTAGATTGTAGTTTCTAAGAATGGCCACAGCAAAAATCTCTGGTCCCATTTGTCCTTCCAGAAACTTGCCAGTCCCCCCAAATTTTCCCTCCCTTCAAATTGGATGGGCCATTGTGACTACCTCAAAATAGAAAGCAGTAAAAATGATATGGAATGGCTGATGAGGCTAGGTCATCAAAGACAACATTGCTTCTACCTGCCTCTCCCTCAGGACACTTGCCCTTGGAGCACAGCCACCATTTGTGAGAAAGACCAGACCACAAGAAGAAGTTAAATGTAGATTTATGGGCTGAGAGCCCCAGCTAAGGTCTCAGCCCACAGCCAGGACCAATTGCCAGACTTGTGAGTGGTTGAGCCTTCAGATGTCGCCAGCCTGCAAGCTGCCCCAGGTAACACCAACTGGAGCAGAGATGAGCTATCCTCACCAAGACCTGGTGATAATAATTAATGTTAACATTGTTTTAAGCCACTAAGATGTTTTATTCTGCAACAATCGATACCTGATACAGATTAAGGTACTTGGAAGTGGGATGCTGCTATAATAAACACCAAAAATGGGAGGCGGCTGTGGCTCAATCAGTGGGGCTCCCGTTTACCATATGGGAGGCCCCGGGTTCGGTTCCTGGGGCCACCTGGTGAAGGCAAGCCCGCCCGCACGGCGTGGTTGGCTGACCCGGTGAGCACGGGCAGCAAGGGGGGGATGAATGAATGAATAAATAAAATCTTAAAAAAATAATAAAAATAAATAAAAATAAAAATAAACACCAAAAATATGGGGCCTTGGACTGGGTGGAAGATGGAGGCTTCCTCCTTGAGGAGAGGGTTAAGGAAAACCTAAAGGACCTAGTGAGACTGTCAGTGGAAGCCTGATGGCTCTGGAGGCCACAGGAACATTTCCAGTCCCATGTGCTCTTCCAGAACCCTTGGCATCGGGCAGGCCTTGTGACTATGAGGAAAATGTGGCAGAAGTGACACTGCATAACTTCTAAGAGTAGGTCATAAAAGGTGATGTGGCTTCCACCTGGCCATCTCTCTCGTGACACTCACCCTTGGAATCTTGCCACAGTGTTTTGATGAAGCCGAAATCACATGAAAAAGTTATGTGTAGGTGTTCAAGCTGAGAGCCCCACCTAACATCTCAGCCAACAGCCAGCATCAAATGCCAGAAAAATGGTGGACTAGTCTGCAGGTGATTCAGCACATAGCCTCTAAGCAATCCCAGTGACATGGAAGCAGAGAGAGCTATTCCCACCAAGCCCTGCCGAAATTTCAGATTCATAAGCAAAATTAATGCTATCATTGTCTTAAGCCACTGGGAGGAAGAGGGGAAGACAGACTGACAAGGTTAATCATCAGTCACTCTAAACAAATACTTTTTTAAAAACCCAAATATATACAGATTATTCCTCAACTTAATTTTTAAAAAAAATAGTAAAACCATGAGTTTGATTTACTTCTTCATGTCCATACTTTGTTCTAACTTTCCCTGGGTTAAAAACTCTGACTCATTAAGGGTACAGTAATTTTGCCATTCCAAGGAATTGGAGTTACCGTACAAGCAAATTGGTGTAACGTTTTCGTTAGGCTGAGGTTGCCCATAGACCACATTTTTGGCTGGGGCACAAGATCTGGAGCTACAGACACCTAAGAAGACTTTCTCACAACAATAAGAAATAACTTGAGCCCAATTGTATAGTCAGCCTGCCAAATGGGGTGGTCTCCCATTCCCTGCCTCCCAGTATTACCCCTACCCAAATTATCAAGTCTGATCTGAGTTTGCAAATCTCCTCCTCTCCCATTCCCAGCCCAGATCCCTTCATGTCTACATTGGTTTTACTCTACTGACTGCTTGATGCTATTTTGTATTCTTTCCATGCACTTCCATTCTGATGGGGCCACACCTCTTGAATATATTAAAAATACAATTGGATTCTGGACATCTTTCCTGTCTTTGTCTGGCTCTCATTGAGGTCATTTCAGTGAGAGAAAGCACAAAGATGATCATTGTAGCATCATTTACAACAGCCTAACAATTGGAAACAAATGAAATGCTCAGTGTTAAAGTAAAATGGTTGCCTGCACTGGGTGTTGCTGAGAGTCGCCCCTTTCCAAGAAAGGACAGGGACTTTCCAAAGGACAAAACAATTGATCACAGGGACAGGACCTTCTGAGACTTGATAAAACTGCAGTTTGAGCCACACTTAGACATTTAGTAATAAACCAGTTTTGGTCCAGTAGAGATAGACTCTCAGAAATGGATAGGTATATTGTGCTAGCTAATGCACATCTGTTCCCCGTTGTGTAAGACCCTTCTATGTAATGGGAAACTTAAATGTCAACCCATCACTGTAACTTCCCACTTGGAAATCCTCTAAGTGCCTTCAGAAGCGGCTATGACCAGATGGCTATTGAAACTCTCAATCTGACTTCCCCAGTTTGAAATCTCCCTGCTCGAGCACTTTCTATTTCCACAAACCTTTTGAATGCCTTCATCTGTATGTGGTAAGTTGTTTCTTTAAACACCAGGTAAGAAAAACTGTTGAATCTCAGTTAGGTCACCTTCAGGTTAAGATGGCAGAAGAGAAGTATACCCAGCAGCTTCTGCAGGTCCAATAACACCTATGGAACAAGCTGGGGCCCTGGAGACCTCAAGCCAGCAGGCATCACTGGGATCTACACACCCACACGGCACCTTACACCCAGTGCTGACTGCAAAGGAACAAGGCCCGACAGCTGCCCGGCAGCGGTGGGTGAGGAGAGCCAGTATCTGCGTGCCCCACGTACACAGAGGCACATACGTGGCACACGAGACCCTCAAGTGTGTGCAGAGATAAGGAATTTACCTCAAATCTGTGCCCAGGGAGTGAGATGCAGAAGTCCACCAACCAGAACGAGACTGCAAGCTGTGCCTCCCTCACAGGGGAAGATGGGATAAATCCATTCACCTGAGGGGTGGTGGTGGCTCTGGATGTCTATCTAGGAAAATGCTTAGGGAGGGCAGTCTGGTGGGAAGAGGGAGCTGGCGGACTTGGGTGGAAGCGGTGTTTGCAGATCGAGTACAGTGTTTTTATTTTTTTAGTGGAAATTATGCCTAGCCACCTTCCCAACTACCCCTTGGCACAGCCACTTTTGGAGACAAAATGAGCACAAAGAGCACTTCACTCCACCAAAAAGACCCTCTAATGGTGGGTTACAGGTGCTAGAGGTAAGCCAGGAAATTGGATTTGAAAATAGTCCTCAAATCCCTCCTAACAAAATTATTTTCTCTAGCTTAGTGAGAAAGATAAGTTGACAGCAGTATCTGGGAATTGCTTTCCAGGTAGAAAAGCTGGAAAACAAAATCACGCTTGGGCAGGCAGTGCTTTCTGGAAGGCCAGAGGGTTTGGCAGCTGCTCTTCTGGTTGCTGAGTCAGCTGAGGACATCTATGGGCATTTAATTCTGTTTCTCGCCGGCTCTCTCATCACCAGCCCGTCTTCATCAGAATTAATCAGGCTTTGCAGCTAAGGGTGACGCTTTTCACTTAGAAGTTGAGAAATCAAAAGAGAGAGCAGAAGGAAAATACAAGCTGCCGGGGAATGAGTCTTCCAGCTGCAAGCACAGGGTAAAAAACCAGTCCCGGATGGTCCACTGTCCGAGAGGGGACAAGCCCAAGGTCAGGAGAATGGGCATCTGGGAAGGAGACTTGAATTTGAATGCCAACGCTCTGTCCTGGAGAAGCCAGAGGAGGGTGTGTCCATAATAGGTAAATTCATAGAGACAGAAGGTAGAGTTGTGGCTGCCAGGGGTTGGGGGGCAGGTGGGGAATGGGGACTGACTGATTAGTGGAAATAGGATTTCCTTTTGAGGTGAGGAAAAAGTCCTGAAACTGGATAGTGTTGATGGTTATACATCACGGTGAATGCCACTAATGGCACTGAATTGTCTACTCTAAAATGGCACATTTTATGTTGTGTGTATTTAATCACACACACACACACACACAAGGAAGGGCCTCACTTGTTTGCCTGTGTGACCTTGGACAGCAACCTCTCTGCTCCTCCCTCGCCTTCCTCTGTAACCTGAGATGCTGAGATGCCAGGGCCACTGTGGGCTGCCTGCCAGAGTGGGAGGCAGAGGAGGACAGGGTGCCTGGGCTCAAATCCCGCCCACAGCACTCCCCTGCCGTGGGTTTCCAGCGAGTCATTTAGTCTCTGAGTCTCCATGTTGTCCTCTATAAATAGGGTTGTTGGGAGTTCAGACTCCTGATGTCTGAGTTGAAAATAACTTTGATAAGGAGACATACTTTTATAAACCACCAAACATGTATGTCTGTGTGTATGTGGTGCCTGGCATAGAAAGACTCGTTAAATGGGAGCTCATATTCATTATTATTAATTGATAGTTATTTATAATAGAACTAATGAAGGTGAAAGTAGTTGTAAAATAAAACCCCTGATTAAACCTAAGGAACAGAAGATTGCCAAGTGGGCCAGAATCGTCAACAGCACTTCACAGGAAAATGGGATTTCAACAGACCTTTGAGGAGAGGTGCCATTTGGGCAGGTGAGTGTGGGGAAGGGCAGCACAGGGCACACACGAGCAAAGGCTCAGGGGTGGAAGCCCGCTGGGCGCCAAGATGTTGGGCTCCCTTGAATGCAGAACAGGGAGTTTGGACCTTACACTGAGGGCACCAGGGAGTCATGAAGGGTGCCTGAGCATGAGGAGCAGTTTGACGAAGACAGTGATGTAAGAGGGTCAATCTAGCCCACCCATGAAGGAATGCTTTGGATTTGGGAGTCAGAGGCAAGAAGACCAGCCTGGCATCTATGGCTTCAACACAGCATGAGGTTGGGAAGCGGCTGTGGCTCAATCAGTAGGGCTCCCGTTTACCATGTGGGAGGCCCCGGGTTCGGTTCCTGGGGCCTCCTGGTGAAGGCAGGCCCGCCCGCACGGCGTGGTTAGCTGACCCAGTGAGCACAAGCAGCAAGGGGGGGATAAATGAATAAATAAATAAAATCTTTAGGAAAAAAAAAAAAAAAAAAACACAGCATGAGGTGATGGCGCATGGGTGAGGGAGTGAAGGCAGGAAGGAAGGGGAGCAGACCAATCTTACAAATCCCAGGGGAAGCATCTACAGAGGTTCCTCTGGACTCCAGACACCCTGACATCGCTACTTCTTGGCTTTTGGCATCAACAACACTGGCCTAACTATTTCTCATCTGTGGGTGTGTTCCTGGAAAAACTTGAAATAGTGAGCAAGCAAATGATTCAGTGGACATATGCAGAGCTGAGACCATGAGCCCACTTCAGGAAGGATACGCTCAAGGCTGATGGCAAGGAAGGAGCTGGCTTTTGGCAGGACAGGCTCCACCTTGCCCCTACGGATTTGGGGCCAGGATTAGGGGGGCATGAGGCTCCAAGACACTGGGCTGCTCTTGCAGGTCTGTAGGATGGCACAGAAAGGCTCATCAGTCCCCCAAGTGGCAGCCACAGGGCACTTTCTGGCAGGGAACATGGGCAGCTGCTGATGCCATGCATCGATAACTGTCACCACGTTCACAGCAAGAGGGACCAGAAGAGGGATACAAGGTCCTGGGTCCAATCCCTGGTACCTCCTAAAAATTTTTTAAAAATCCTAGTAGGTTATTTTGTAGAAATTGACAAGCTGATTCTAAAATTCATACAGAATAGGCAAAAGAACTTTGGGAAAAAGGACAAAGTTGAAGGACAAACACTGCTCCAGTGATAAAGTTACAGTAATCACAACACTGTGGTATTAGTGTAAGATAGGCAAATAGATCAGTGGAAAAGAACAGAGAACCCAGAAACAGATCTATGCATGTATGGACAAATGATTTTCAACAAAGGCACAAAGGCAATGCAGTGGAAAAAGAATAGTCTTTTCAATAAATGGTGCTTGAATAAGTGGATAGCCAAATGCAAAAGAATGAACTTCAATCCATACATCTCACTATATCAAAAACTAACTCAAAATGAATTGTAAATTAAAATGTAAAACCTACAATTACAAAAATCTTAGAAGAAAACAAGAGAAAATCTTTGTGGTTTTGGGTTAGGCAAAGATTTCTTAGATATGAAACCAAAAGCATGACCCACAGAAGAAAGAAATTTATAAATTGGACTTCAGAATTAAGAATTCTGCTATTTGGAGGACACTATTAAAAGAATGAAAAGGCAAACCACAGACTTGGGGAAATTATTTGCAAATCATTTGTCTGATAATGGACTTGTATCCAAAATATATAATGAAATTTCAAAACCCAACAATAAGAAAAAAAGCAGCCCAATCTTTTAAAACAGGCAAAAATTTGAACAGAGACTTCTCCAAAGAAAAAATACAAATAGCAAATAAACACATGAAAAGTTGTTCAACATCAGTCATTAGGAAATGCAAATCAGTACTACAATAAGATACCACTTCATAGGGAAGCGGATGGGCTCAATCGATAGGGCTCCCGTTTACCATATGGGAGGCCCCGGGTTCGATTCCTGGGGCCTCCTGGTGAAGGCAAGCCAGCCCGCGCGGCACAGCAAGACGACCCAACAAAGGGAGACAAGCAGACACAGAAAAACACACAGCAAATGGACACAGCGAGCAGAAGCAGCAAGGGGGGGGGGATAAATAAATAAATAAAAATAAAATCTTAAAAAAAAAAAAAAAAAAGATACCACTTCACACTATTAGAATGGCTGAAATTAAAAAGACTGACGATATCAAGTGTTGACAAGGGTATAGAGCAACTGGAACACTTCTGCACTGCTGCTGGGGGTGAAAATGGCGCAGCCACTTTGGAAAACAGTCTGTTCTTTCTTATAAAACTCAACATGCATTTACTGTATGATCCAGCCATTCCACTCTTAGATATTTTACATAAGAGAAATGAAAGCATTATGTCCATAACAGAGATTGTAAACAAATGTTCCTAGCAGCTTTATTTGTAATAGCCCCAAACTAGAAACAACCCAAATATCTGTCAACAGGGGAAGGGATAAAAAAATTGTGGTACATGCGACAATACAGATGAACGTCAAAACAATCATGCTGAGTGAAAGAAGCCACACTTTAAAAAGCACATACCAGTTCAATCTAGAAAACCCAAACTAATCTAAGGCTTGATCAGTGGTTGCCTTGGGGGATAGGGAGGGAGGGCAGGAGGGAGGAATTTTAAAGAGCCATGACACTTTGGGAGATGTTATTCACTATCTTAATTGTGGTGATGTCTCCACAGGTGTATACATGTGTCAAAAGTCATGAAACTGTATGCTTTATATCTGTGCAGTTCCTGTTTGTCAGCCATGCCTCAATAAAGCCATGGGGAAAACAAACAACCCTTCACGTTCTCTGCATTCATTCCAGGTAAAAATCAAAGTCCTCTCCGTGGCCCAGTGATCTGCCTACCACTACCTCTCCAAACGCACTTCCTCCTGGCCTCTTCCTCGTCCGCTCCAGGCGCTCTGGACTGCCCACTGGCCCCTTCACTCCCAGGTACACTTCCTGTGCATGAGTGTAGCTTCCACCTGGAAGTCTTCTTCTGGATCCCCACACAGCTCACTTCCTCACTTCCCACAGGTCTTTGCTCAATTTTCACCTTCTCAGCAATACCTTCTCTAACCCGCTAGTTAAAACTGCATTCCCCACCCCTCTCCACCACTTCCTGCCCCTTTCTCTGCTTGTTTTTCTCCCTAGCACTATCACTCTGACATACCATATATCTGATTTATTACTCTTATTGTCCATCTGCTTTGTTCAGTGTTTTCTCCCCAACTTTCAGAACAGGGCCTGGAACATAGGAAGAGCTAAATAAGGTTTTGTTGAATGATTGCCTAGCAGGTCCCCAATTAATAGTAGTAGTTTGGTCACTGTTAAGAATAAGGTGGTGTATCAGGGGAAAGCATGGCTCTGGCTCAGAGTTTGAATAGAGACTGGTACTCCCTTGTTACTGAACTCATAGTTCACCGTCATGATTAAGACCCTATACCTGGTGCTCAGTGAGGATGGCTCAATCTTCATCTATCCTGGGTGGATGAAGATTGAGCCCAGGGAGGATGCCGGGTCTGCTCAGGTCACCTGGTGGTGGGCGCCCCCTGGAGGAAGGGCCCTTTTCTGGGACAAGCAGATGACGGTGGGTTGCTGCAGGCCCCGCAGCCCACGGCTAGGGCTCTCGCTGCTGCCTCCAGCTGTATTGAACTACATGACATGACGTCCCTCAAATGCCTTGCAATAATACCTTCTATTTATACCAAACACCTCTCCTCCCAGGAGAGCACTATGTTTTCCCAACATTGATTCAGTAAGCCAGCCAGGCTGAATTAAATTAAAATTCCCAGCAGCCGCTCACAACAAGCCCACCCATTTCCCCTGTCTGCCCGCCTCTTCTCCGTGCACTGCTGCGGTGCTCACAGTAAAACAGTAAAACAGGGAAGTCGCGACGGTTATTCTCCTGCACACCTGTCCTACCCGAGGAACCTCCACTCCCACCCTGCTCCAGACCTCAGGGCCCTTCTATAACAGGAGAAATACAATGTACCCTCTCCTTTTCCATAAATATATCTATTTAAAACCATTAAGACTCAAAGGTGAGAATTGCTAATGAGGGGCTAGCAGGCACAGGAGGGAAATATCTAATGGTTAATTTATACCACATAGACAGCTGTCTATTTTGCCTATGCTAAAGGGCAGCATGAGTGGAGGGTTCTCCGCGGGGCAGAGACCCCTGGCTCACCTGGGAAGTGAGAAGGAAGGGGCTGATGGGTTCTGCCAGCCCTTTCCATTAGCACAGATGTGAGCAGCCAGAGATAGCCCTGGCCTGAGGGCCCGAGAGCAGGGAAGGGCCCCAGGAGGAGCCAGCACTGGATTGGAAGGACAGATGGACATTCCAGACAACACCCCCACACACACACACCAAACTCACACCCACAGTCTCAGCCTTTCTGTGCCCCATCCTGATCTGCCCCCTGAGCAGAATACCTGAGGGTCAGGCGGGTAAGAATAACACTGGGGCAGGGGTCTCCTGCACACGTCCCCACTCCGACACTGCCACCACAGTCAGTGATCACTCAAGCGCAGGGTCCTTTCTGTGGACATAACAGCCCCGTGCCACATTCTGTGGGGAGATGGCACCCCCTGTCCGGGCTGGGGGGAGGCAGGTGGCTGGCTTGCTGTGCACCCAAGAGGCCTCCCAGGGCAGGGAAACAAGGTGGCACAGAAAGCCTGAGGGGCTGCAGCCCGGAAGAGCTTGGCTCACAGGCCCCAGCTAGATCTGACTGGGGAGCTGCTTAGGGGTCATTTGGTCCTTCTCCTGCTCCCCCCCGACCCCCCACACACTGCCAGTGTCGGCAGCATCTGGGGCAGGAGGCCAGCGTTGGGGGCAGTGCCGCCTCAGCAACAGACACCGCACGCGCCTCTGCCAAATGCTTCTCCACCTAAGACCTTGCCAGCCGCCCCCCACCCCACCCTTCAGTACCGAGGTCGCTTGGTGCTACCTGTGCCCATCAGGTGTTGTGCTAACTTCCACTCCCTGCAATGGCATTGAGGGAGGGGGCGACGGAGCTCCAGGGAGCACATAAAAGCCATTCTTCAACAAGGCAAAGTACTGACCCTGGGAAACTCAGGGCTCCGTGACCTGGACAGAACATTCCTCAACCACACGCTGCCCACTCCCCACGGAGACAGAGGAGGCCCAAGCACTGGCTCCATCAGGTCATATTTCAAAAGACCAGTTCAAGAGTATTTGATTTCCAATATAGAAACTCAAGGTACTCAGGCATTGTAAATGATCTTGAAACTGCAGTTAGGAAGTTGTCCTGTGTATTTCCTGGGTTTGTAAGATATGGGGTAATAATAATAATAGCAAAATCATTATCATAGTTTTCATCAAAGCATTTTTGGTGTGCCAAGTCTGCTTACGTATGTGTTGTAAAACAGTGGACATTTGATTAAAATAGAATACTGGATAAAAAATGAAAACAAAATAAAACAAACAAACAAACAAACAAACAAACAAAAGAATAGAATACTGGAGTAGGCAGTCTCAGGCGGGTACTTGGGATGTTGGAGGGCAGGCTCCAGATAGCTGTGTGTGTGTGTGTGTGTGTGTGAGAGAGAGAGAGAGAGAGAGAGACAGAGAGACAGAGAGAGAGACCCAAATGCTGCCCAGCCTCCCAGGCCTAGCCTTTAAACAGGGAGCTGGCTCCCCCATGCAGCCCTGGGGAGCTCCAGCATCACTAGGAGCCACTTGTGGGGAGCACATGGCCTTGTCCCTCTGTCAGCAGTCACTCGCCGGCTTGACCTCCGCCTGGGAGTACGCCGGGCTGATAAGAAACGCCTTCCAGGAGCCGGCATGCAGCCCCACAAGCACGGCTGGTCAGGGGGGCCCACTCAAGTCCCGTCCTGCAGGAAGAAATACCGCAGTCACTGAGCTTCTCAAGAAACTTGTTCCCAGGAGTAAGGAGGTTGGAATGGGTGAGGTGGGGAGAATGTGGGCACCAGGCCATTTGGGGCTCAAGTGAGACAAGCACCCAACTTACATGCAGAATCTGCTGGGCCTCCTCGGTGCTCTAAAGTCAAGATGCTTAAGGAAGCTACGGCCCACTTACTTGAAAATGTAATTAGCCATCGCTGGGTGACTCTTTACCTGAGAAACAAGGGCCTTTTCTCTAGAGGACAACGGAGGTGATTTGCAGTCTCTGTGCCATGTGGAAGGAATCCAGCATGGGGGCAAGTGAGGAAGCACGGCCTGGGGGTGTCCTGCAGAAGGGGGCATTCACTGAGGAGGCCACCTCAACCCCACACGCTGCCCGGCCCACAGCATCACTCCGCTCCCCACCACGGCCTGACCCCTTCACCTGGCCCACCTGGCCGGGTCACAAACATGAAAGGAGCCCCTCTTCTCGGGGAAAAAACAACAGCACCACAGAAAACCTTTTCCAATCACAAATGACCCTCCTGTGAAATCCTGCTAAAAGCAGACTTCCCCGTGCTGAGGACTCTACTGTAAATCGCATTTTCCCGTTGGTGGCCTGTCCCACTAACCACACGGCCCTGTGGGCTCCATTTGTGGGCAGACTCTGGAGTCAAGCTGCCTGGGTTCAAATCCCGGTTCTGCCATTCACTGGTTGTGTAACCTTGGGCAAATTAACTTCTCTGTGCCTCAGTTTTCTCATCTATAAAATGGGGACAACATAATACCTATCTTCCAAGGTTGTTATAAGGATTAAATGCCTTCATCTATAAAAAAACACTTAAAATAGTGCTGGCAGTGTAGTATGTGCTATATAACTAACATGATGTGTCTACAATGTGGTTGAAATTCTCTTTGGGTAATATGTATGGGAATTTTCTTACTCATCCACAGGAAAATATTTATAGAGGTTTTCATAGATTTACTGGTTCCCCAACTTCATTTTTCCTACAAGGTCTCAAGTTTCCCCGCTGAGAATTCTCTGATGACAAGTATGTTTGGACATCTTGGGGGAAGCAGTCACTGTAATTGAAATTTATGGCATATCCCACAGGTCTCTCCGGATGGACGCTGGAGCTTAGGAGTGGCGCTGCCGGTAGCCACTTCACTTGCTGAGGCTCGTCTTTGTCGCTTCTTCTAAAGTGGCCACGGTGGTGTCTTCAACGCCTTCACCTCCCAGTGTTTTCCGCTGTTGCCGTGGGCTCCACTCAGGAGAACTAAGAGCGTCACAAATACAACCCACCCCCAGGGAAAAGCCCAGCGTGCTCTCGCACCTTCTGCGCAGACAATGACCAAACCTTCAGAAGAGCCCGGCTCCCTCTGTGCTTCCTCTTTTGAAGGCCCCACCCTGGCAGAGGGCAGAGTGAGAAACAAACAAGCCCTTGTGTGAAGGGTTATTTTATTTTATTTTATTTTTTATTTATTTATTTTTTTAAAGATTTTATTTATTTATTCATTTATCCCCCCCTTGCTGCTCGTGCTCGCTGGGTCAGCCAACCACGCCGTGCGGGCGGGCTTGCCTTCACCAGGAGGCCCCGGGAACCAAACCCGGGGCCTCCCATATGGTAAACGGGAGCCCTACTGATTGAGCCACAGCCGCTTCCCTGAAGGGTTATTTTAGTCACAGTCTAACTACAATCCTGACGATGGCTTTTCTCAGAGGTTTCTGTCTTGCTGGTATTAGTTCAAGTTTGCTCTTCAGCAAGGTGGCCCAATGGGTATATTAGAGACGACACCCTCCGGGTTTAGGTGCCTTCTTCCCCTTCAGAGCGTCTGCACAGCCAGGAGACAGACAAAAGCAAAGAGATCCTCAGATTCAGATCTAACTCTACTAGATGGGCATTTCGTTTTCATTTAGACGTGCTCTGTGACTGGGGAAGGGGGAAAAGGTATGGGATAAAAGGAGATTAAAAAATACGAAAAAAATATTGTATTATTCATTCATCCTTTCATCGTTTCTTAAGCACCATACTAGTTTCCTAGGGCTGCTATAACAAATTATCACAAAAAATGGGAGGCTTACAGGAGGGCTAGGGAGCAGGACATATGGGAATCCCCTACATTTTTTGTGTAACATTTATGTAATCCAAGTTTCTTTTAAAAAATAAAATAAAAAAGTATATTAAAAATAAAACAAAACAAACAAACAAAAATGGGTGGCTTAAAACAGCAGGATTTTGCACAGCAGATGTAGCTCAGAGGTTGAGTGTTTGCTTCGCATGTACGAGGTCCTGGGTTCGATCCCTGGTACCTCCCTTTAAAAAAAAAAAAACACAGGATTTTGTTTTCTCACTGTTGTGGAGGCCAGTAGGCTAAAATCAAGGCGTTGACAAGGCTGCGCCCCCTCCAAAGCCTCTGGGGGACAAGCCTAGAATACTCCCTCGCCTAGCCCGGCTTGCAGTGGCTCTGGCCATGCTTGGCTTGTGGCCTCGGTCCTCACGTGGCCTTCTCCCCTAAGTCTCTGTGTCTCAAATCGCCCTCCGCCTTCTTCTCATAAAGACGTCTGTCGTTGGATTTAGGGTGGGCCGTCTCATCTAGAGATTACTTAATTCCATCCCACACACCGTTTTCCACACCAACAGGCCAGGTACAGCGTGAGTGCCTGCCCTCAGGTTACATCTAGTCGGGGAGAAGGGCCTGTAGTGCAGAACTGCCCTGCCTAGGAGAATTGACGGCATCCTGGAAGCGACGTTCCCGCTGCTATGTTGACAAAAGAAAAGGAGTTTTCTGGTAAAGAATAGAGAAGGAAACTCCAGAAAGAGGGAACAGCACAGAGGGGGAGTCATGCCCGTGTCCGTGTGTGTTTAGGGAGGCTAAGGCATTCCTTGGGGATGTAGCATCAGGTGTACAGGGAGGGTGGCGGGGTTCCGGGGGCGGGGGAGAGCCAAGGCCATTGGGTAGGTTAGGTCAGAAGGAGGAGAGCCGGGGGGGCTTCTCTAAAGAGATGTGGCCTACTCCTCTAGGCTGGGGCTTCAGCAGAGGTGTACAAGAGGGGTGTGCAGGGGTGGGGGCAGGGGTGTGTTTTAGGAAGGATGCTCTGACCATGGAGGGTGGATCTTAGAGAGAGGACTCTCAACTGGAGGAGCCAAGAAGATGCAGCTGTCCAGGTGGGGAAAGGCAGCAGTGGCAGTGGGCTCAGGGGAGAAGACAGGTCCACCTTGCTAAGGCAGAGCGGTCAGGAGTCGGGCGTCTGTTTAGGTGTGGCAGGTGAGAGGGAGGACGTGAGGACTCTGACCAGGCTCCTCCTGACCCATGGTGAGACCTCGGAAGAGTCGGAGACAGCCTGGGAATGCAGTGCCCACTGCTTGACCAGGACAGTGGCTTCCCTTTTCTTTTCACTCAAGGTGGGAATCCTTAAGGGATTTAGGAAGCCCCACAGAGTTGGGCATGTGCCATTCCCTCTACACGGCCGCCCCTGGCACTGCCATGCCCTCTGTCCTGGTGGGGGCCTGCACACCTCAGCCCAGCCTCGCTCAGATCCCCTAGATGCACTGTCACAGAGCCACATAGGTCCCCTCCACTTCTCATTACTCGTGGGACTTTTGACTCCCCAGTGGACCGAAGCTCCGCAAAGGCAGGAACTAAGGCCTTTTGGGCTCCTGGTATCCAGCACCTAACAGTGCACCTGGCACTCAGTGGGTGCCCCCACACTCTTTGTTGGGATTCTTTCCTGTGAAACCTGGGACTCTGTGAGATTTCTGAGTAGTTTCTGTTCAGGTCCCTGGGAAAAGAGCCAGGACATTCTGGCATTTCTCACTGGGGGCCTCCCCACCCCTGCCAGGGCTTTCCTCCTGATAAAATCTGCTTGCAAGGAACTTCAAGGACAGCTACAGCTCCCAGGGTGAATCCTGGCGGTGCTTCGCTGGCTGATTTACCCCCTTGCAGTATATATATATTTTTTGTTCTGAAATAAATGTATCCATGAACATGAAATGTTTGGATAAATTAAAGTAAAATATTTTCCTATCTTGACTGGCATTGGCATATTCCTTTATTTGCATGCTTGTCTCACATGCTTTTTTTTTTTTTTATGCTCGCACATATTTCAGGGGTTGAGTGGGTTCGTGTGCGCTGGCCCAGGGGCTCAGTTAACCCAATCCTGAGAGCCTGAGTTTATCCTGATGAGTGAAATGAACTTTTTGCGGGAAGCTCCCCTGCTGAAAAGCCACATTCCCTTGCTGTAGAGAAAGGGTGCAAGGGCTGTGCTTGAGGGGCCAGGACTCAGGCCTGTAGGCCTGGGTGACTTGCTGCTGGGGTCTGGGAGCAGTGAGGGCAGGAAACAGGTTAGCAGAGACAGTCAGGAGACCCAGCTCAGAACCAGAGAGCCTGGCTTCAGCTTAAACCATAGAGTTTGTCTTTTCAGTATATTTAATGCTTAGGACCACCCCTACTTGATTAAAACACATAGTTGTGAAACCATATCCTGTGATTTTGGGGAGTGGTTTTTACTTCAGACTCAAGGCTCAGGTAGTGGCTGCATCACAATTGTCAATTATTTGGTGGGCCGTGACTTGTGCAGCAAACAGGTGGCGTGGCCCTTGCCACACGACCGTGTGGGAGATGGCGCTGCTGGACCCTGCTAGGCAGCCCAGGGGCGCTGTGGGGTGGCGGCAGCCAGCCCCGCCTTAGCAGGTGACTGCGTCTCATTGCCACCGCATCAGAGAGGGTCTTGGTCTTTGGAATTCATTTGGTTTCTGCTTTTCCAAAGTTGGTCCACGTTTTCTTCTAGATATGTGTTACCCATTTTAAGTCTAAGTGAATTGTTGTAGGATCTCTTAAGAGTGCTGTTAAAACCAGCAATGTTACTATGCTGCCAACATGGATAAAAAAGCTTGGCTGAAACACCGCTTATCGCAGAAGTGGAAAACTGGAGAGTATACTGAAGGGCCGCCCTGCGGCAGCCAAGGGTCAGGTGGTATCAGGGATGTACTAAATCCTCAAAGGATCACATTTGAGTTTGCTGTCTCTGGGAGGTTCCTTCGTCCTGCTGCTACTCCGACTTGATCTTAGGGGCTTCCGGTTTCACTGCACATGACCCAGTGGCTTAAATCAGCACATTGTATATTTTGTAGTTAGGAGACTGTGACTATAATGCACAAGCCTGGCGAAGCATATTGTGATTTAGGCTGATGATTTATCATCCAAACCTAAGATCTTAATTTTGTTTTAGAGAAACAAATTCTTGCATAACGTTTTTAGCACATTTGCTAATATTTTAGTCATCTGAGAACTTAGTATGAGCCCCATGCTTGGGTGTGTGAAGAGAGAGAGAAGTGGGTTTTTGCCTGGGAGGACCTCGTGGTCTGAGGGGGGTGTGTGCAGTGAAGCCTGGCAGGCGACGTCCCTCGCCCTACAGGGCTCCCCTGCCCCCGGGGCTTCCCCCAAATGTCTGCTTTGGAAGCACACACACCGCTCCTGTGTTCTGTGACCACCGTCCCCACGGCACTGTTCTCCGTGGCACCTGCTGGCATCTGAGATGCAGCCCGCTTTTCAGTCTCTGGTTAGAAAATAAACTCAGGGAGTCTGGGCTTGTGCCTTTATCTTCGGGTCTAGGGCGGTGCCTGGAACATGATGCACAGTCGCCAAGCAGTGCACGGATTTACAGGCGGGTGGGGAAGAGCTGCTTCAACCCGGTGGACCTACAGGGCCTGAGCTCACTTAGGTCATCAAGGAGGAAGACGGCCCAGGGCTTCCACATAGGGGGCAAAACATCGAAGACTTGGTTTTGTATCTTAAGAAAATCTCTTCTGTTTAAGCACTGTCCATGAATGGCTTAAAATCCACTTTTTCTGACCCTTGCAGTATATTATGCTTTTTACATATAATATAATGAGGGCTCAGTTAATGAGAAAACAGCCCCCAGATTGTAACCAATGTCCAAACATGCATTTATTCAGCACTTTACTGCCTGCTTAACATGCTTGGAACAGATTTGAAGTTTTTCAGCAAACCTCCCAGGACCTGGTCCCTCTAGCTCCCTCCTCTCTATACATGACAATTCTCCAGCCAATTGTTTTACTACAAGGGTGTGAGTTGCTGGATATTCAAGAGCTGGATCTGCAACCTGGGGCTGAGCAACAGACTCCCTCCCTGCACCTTCAGGCCTGGCCTCCTCAGGGGGCCATCCAGGGCCGTGTACCTGGCAGAGCCTAGCTCTTGATTCCTAGGCCTCCAGGGACCTCCCTGACAGCAGACAGGAGAGACTGGGCTAGAAATAGAATTTTCTTTAATCTGGGGAGAGGTGTCTTTTAAGAGTCGCTCGTGGGAAAGGATTGTGGTGACATCACGTCTTTGCCCCTGGGGCTGAGCATATTGCTGCCCCAATACCTGGACACGACTGTGGTTCTGCAAGCAAGGAAGGGGGTATGTGCTGGTGAGTATGGCACAGACAATAAGCCACAGACCGCAAGAAGGAAGGGAGAGCCAAAGGCAACTGGCCAAGGTCATGGCAAGTCAGCAGCAAGGCTGGCCTTCGGGCTCCCTTCGCCTTTCTTTGGCCTTTCCTCACAACACAGTGGTTTCTCAGACTCTGACCCTGTAAGAGCCGTAGAGGGAGGCTCACGGGAAGCCTGATGGATATGCAAGTTCCAGATGCTGGAATTCTGCCGGTCTGGGCTGGGGCCCAGGGCGCTGCAAGCAAGTAAGCACACCGGGAGGCCCAGGACCGCAGGGAGGGAGCAGAGTCCTCTGCAGCGCCCGCCAGGTTTGGGTGGACAGAGACTGCAAATCCCACCTGCGCCTCTCTGGACCGTAAGTAGCTTCCTTATCTGTGAGTTCACCTGCCCCCAACATCTGCTCCCAACCAACCTCCTCAAAATAAAAGTGATCTGCAATGAGTCAGAATCCTTCCTAATAGAGCACCGTGCCAGGCACAGAGTAGAGAGTTGGAAAGATTTGTTGTATAGGTGAGAGGAAAGAAGGAAGGAACAGAGGGAGGGAATGGAGCAGGAGTGAGGGAAGAACAGAGGGAGGAAGAGAGGGAGGGAGGGAAGAATAGGGCAGAAGGCAAGCTGACCACACTCAACCACGGAAAAGACCTTCTCGGAAAAGACCTTCTCACCACAAAGGACCCTCCTTCCCCCAGAAGCCCTACTAGCTTATGTACTACCTGGAAAGGGTCCCCAAGACTCTTCACCCCACCCCATCCCCACCCCTGCCTCCACCAGTCCTACCCCTCCAGCCCATCCACACCCCTACTCCTTCCAACTTTCCTACCCATTTCTAGGCAAGGGAAACAGTGTCTGCTTCCCCTCAGTTCTTTAAATGTGATCTCCATTCTATGGTCCATTTTTAACATGGGAGTTTTAATTACACAACTAATGAACAAATCTCTTGTCTTTGCACATATCACAAACACAGCAAAGTTAATCATGTATGGAATAGTTTGGTTATAAGAATAATTGCATTCATAAATGCCATGCCCTCTCCAATACCTTCGTTTCTCTCTCCCCTTGGACTCATCCCTTTGAAAAAGTTGCTTGGTTAAAACAAATGTTCAGTGATTACGGGATGTTCCAAACTCAGCCTTGCTACCTTTCCCTGTGACCGGAAATAAACCCTGTGCTTGGGACTGTGTTAGCCTGGCTCCTAGGTTGAGATGATAAATGTGAGCTGACTCTTCTTGGGAGTGCCTTGAGATCAAACATATCCCCTAGCAGAGAGTGGACTGCAGAGAAATTCCTTTCCTTTTTGGGCAGAGCATATATAAACAGTCCCTGGAGACCATATGGCTAAAGTATGTCCACATTATGGCACCCAGCTCACCCCTGCTGGTATATCTGATCCTGGTAGTGTAGCCAGATTTTCTCTAGGATCTTGACTAATCTACAAGAAACGAATTTCAAGAGCAAGCTGGGTTAGTTAGGCCAGTAATTTATTAAAGAATGGTGAGAAGAGAAATGGGAGAAAATAACAGATCATGGGTCCCAGGTAAAGAGGAAAGGGGCTAAAAAGTGATAAAGAGGGCCGATTTACAGATTCCCCTTTGTATATAATTCCCCATTATAGATCATAAATGCCCAGGTTTACTTGCATATTGATCCAGGTGGGGGACGAAGAAGGCCAGAGTAGGGGGCAGAATGCAAGAAGAAGGGTCAAAAGGCAAGAGAGGGCTGGTTGAGCCTTTGCACTTGCTTTTTGAACCATTAATTATTCTGCCTCTGGGAAGTGGATGTGACTCATCAACTGGGCTCCCGTCTACCATATGGGAGACCCTGGGTTCGATTTCCAGGGCCTCCTGGTGAAGGCAAGCTGGCCCGCGCCCACAGATGGCACAGCAAGATGACGCAACAAAGGAAGACAAGCAGACACAGAAGAACGCACAGCGAGTGGACACAGAGAGCAGACAGCAAGCACAAGCAGCAAGGGGGGGTGGTGGTGGAATAAATAAATAAAAAATAAATAAATCCTTAAAAAAAATTATTCTGCCCCTTTGCTAATGATAGGGGAGGGTGTCCCAGCTGTTTGCTGTTTTGATTGATTACCCCACCCATCAATCCCCTGGGCGAGCCCAATGATAAGTCCCCTGGAGAATACCCGGAGCTTCTCCTGGCTTCCAGAGGAAATCTCATTCCAAATGGGAGAATCTCGCAAGGGTCTTCCAGCAGCCATCTTCAGGGTACCGAAGTCCACCTGCTGGCCACAGGGGGCCGATGCCCACAAGTGAAGCTTCTTTATGTGAGTAAACATTTTTCCATCAGTGCCTGTGTGAGTTGTACATATGCTGGGGCTGCCACACTTGAAGACTATGCATGGGGGGGTGCCTAGGACCGCTGTTCCTGTTGGCAGACGTTGCCACACACTTTGCTAGTCTCCATGTGGTGAGACCCGTCTGCTGGAAGTGGTGATAGGTGTCTCTTCTTAACCAACGGTTTGGCACAGCCAGCAGGGTGCTGACAGTAAGTTTGACACTTGAACTCTCTACAAAGACCAGTTTACTATTCATAGATCTCTGACTCATTCAAATGATGAGATATTAGCTGTAGCTATCCCAAAGCAATTTCTTCTTGTGCCCTCCTCCTCTGCTTGGTTTGGCTCTTGGTTCTAGCAGCCTAGTGTTTTTTGAATTAGAAAAGCTGCTGACATTCCACACTCACAATTGCAGAGTGGAACCAAGTGGAGAGCAACCTCCCCAACACACACAGGAAAGTGAACCATCATGAGACACCTGAGAGAAGAGGAGAGATTGGGAGATGAGAGGGAAGAATTGAGGCAGATGAAGGAAGCAGGCCTGTTGATTGCCTTACCACAGATGAAGGTCAAAATCCCCATCTCAAAGTGATTTCAGGCAGAGAATTCTGAGTATTCAGAATATTGTATAATTTAGGCTTAGGTTCAGTTTTTAGTAAAAGAGACTGGGCAATTACAGGCTAAATACATAAAGGTTAACTCTCTCTTATAAAAGAAATCTAGAGACAGTCAGTCCTCTATTGTACAAGCTCGTTTCTTCTTCTTGTTCTTCCACCCAGTGGCTTCCATCTCAAGGTCACCTCGTGATTCAAGGTGGCAGCTGGAGCCCCAGCCATCACATCCATATTCTCGGAAGCATGTCTGAGGAAGGAAAAATGGTGGAAGAGCAAAATGGCACTCTTTTCTGTGGAATTAGTTTCTTATAAGCAGCTTACCCTGGAAGTCTCACATAATATTTTATTAGAACTTAAAAAATAGTCTCACCAGGCTAAAATAGAGCCTAAAAGCGTAGTCTTTTATCTAGGCACATTGATATTTCAAATAAAAATGGGCATTCCCTTACTGAAAAAGAGGTGGAAAGTGGATTTGGGTGGGAACCAGCAGTCTCATTGGGAAGTCATACCCCTGACTGATACTTTAATGAAGCAGGGAAGAGTGATAAAAAAAATATAAGGGCAGGGGAGGAGGAGGGAGCCTTAAAAATACAGGAATACCTGCCATTGTGAAAATCAGCTAAAACCTCACTTGGAAGGACACAATGCCAGCAAATGATACCGCCTGTAAATGTATTGGAATGAAAGGAATGTAAATTTCATGTTCATTGATCAATCCCAGGCCCTTGGAACAGTGCCTGGCACATAGTAGGTATTCAACAAATATAATGTTAAATAAGAAAGTAAGTTTATAAGTTATTTTTCTGAAGCAAACCAAAGGTAAGTTTCTCGTGGTTCTTGCTAACTGCTATAGCAGCATTTGAGGAAGAATCTTTTATACGTTGGTAATAGATGCAAAATGAACCTGACTGCAAAGCCTTCTGTTTTTGTTTTTGTTTTTGTTTTTGTTTTTAATCTTAAACCATGTACTAAGTTTTTGGTTCAAACTGTGTAGCCTAAGTTAAATTTTAAACTGCATTCTATTAACAGATATGACTGTATTTCTGTAAGCATAGTTATATTGAAATTAACTTCTAAAAATAAAAAAGTAGTATGTAAAATATCCCATAATTTTAATAAAATCAAGTATGTATATAGATAAATGATAGATAGATGACTGATTAGATAGATAGATAGATAGATAGATAGATAGATAGATAGATAGATGGATGGATGATAGATATAGATTGCTTCAGCCACCCAGGCAGAATAGTCATTAAAATGATTGATAATAGTAATTCTCTCTGGATAATGGGATGGGATTTGGGGTAATTTTTGTTTTCTTCTTTTTTGCTTTTCTGAATTTTCCGATTATTCTAAGTTTATTATGCATTGCTTATTTAGTCTTAAAAAGTTATTTCAAAATCCATTTGGGGAGAGGGAGAGAGTGAGGCATATGGGAATCGCCCTATATTTTCAATGCAACATGTATGCAATCTAAAGCTTCTTTAAAAATAAAAAACAACAACAAAAATCCATTTGGGATAAAATCATGCTTATATGGCCTTACCTATGGAAGAACAACAAAACTGGATCCTATTTTTAAATAAGAAAGAGTTGAAGTAGGTATTTAAAAGTCACTTCTTAATAAAGAATAACTTGGCATTGGACTCAATGGAGACATTTAGACAGGGAACTCACAGCTTTATGGACAAAAGGTTTAGGGGCAAGGAGCGGTCCCCAATGGGCACAAGGCTCCTCCTCACACTGGGATTCTGGCCTTCATTTCCAAGCTCCTTGTAAGTAGATACATTGGTGGCTTCAGTAATCCTCAAGCATCAGGTGACATAAAGATGACACCGTGCATTCTTCACAAGGACGGATGTGGAGATTGGAGCCTGCAGAGGGCTGAACATCAGAGCTCCTGCCTCCACACTCAGTATCTTCCTCATTTCTTCCCTTTTTCCTCTGCAGACCCAGCCAATGCCCCTCAAGGTGGTGGTGTATGTAGGGAAACCAAACTTTCACCATAACATTGGCTTCATCGAGCCCTTACTGTCTGTATTAGATAACTGACTCCCACTTTTAAAGGGAAAATACTCCTCTTTGGGCTTCAGGGAGTCGTTATTGCATATAGTCGAGTCATGCTGAGAGGCTGGGAGACTAGTCAATGAGGCCATGGTCTATAAAAGACAGAGGCTCTTCTCTCTCCCCTCACCCATGCCCACCCTCTGCTCGCCACAATTCCCTGGACGCCATATGCTTTTTCCTGCTTCCACACTGCACCAGGGTCAAGTCTATCTGGGACATCTCTTCTCTTCCAGTCCATCCAACTTCTATCCAGCCCACATCCTGCCTCCTACTGGATGCTTCCTCTAACTCCTACAGCCCTCACCCCCAGCTTCCTTCATGGAGCACACATGATGGCACCACACAGTCAGCTCCTTAGTGCATCAGCGCCTAACTGTATCTGCTGTCATAGTCCCTATTGCTTCATATATGTGCATCTTGTATCCCCAGCCAGGCACTAAGATCTTGCAGGAAGAGCAGGGCTCATACATTACTCCCCACCCCACTACACGCCCCCATACCCTGAATAGCACACTGCTTTGTAACCAGTAGGTTCTTGAAAAATATTTTTTCATTGATTATTTTGAAATATACCAGGGGGCAGCTGAAAAATCATAGGAATTCTCAACAAGCTTAGCTAGAAGACATGGAGTCTTATGATGCAACTATATGATGTTTATAAGAGACTCACTTTAGATCTAAAAACACAAATAGGTTGAAAGTGAACGGATGGAAAAAGATATTCCATGCAAATAGTAACCAAAAGGGGGCTGGGGTACTAGATACTAATATCTGACAAAATCGACTTTAAGCCAAAAATTGAAAAGTTTCAAGAGGCAAAGAAGTATATTACATATTGATAAAAGGGTCAATCCATCAAGAAGCTATAACAATTATAAACATATACTCACCCAACAATAGAACCTCAAAATATATGAAGCAAATTTTGACAAAATTGAAGGGAGAAATATACAGTTCTATGATAATAGTTGGAGACTTCAATACCCCACTTTCAATAATGGATAGAACATCTAGACAGAATATCAATAAGGAAAAATAGGACTTAAATGACACTATAAACCAACTAGACCTATTAGTCCTATATTAAACACTCCATCCAACAACAGCAGAATACACATTCTTCTCAAGTGCACATGGACCATTCTTCAGAATAGACAGAGTAGACCATATGTATATTAGTCAGCCAAAGGGGTACTGATGTAAAATACCAGAAATCTGTTGGTCTTTATAAAGGGCATTTATTTGGGATAGAAGGCCACAGTTACCAGGCCATAAAGCATAAGTTACTTCCCACACCAATATCTATTGCCACACGTTGGAGCAAGATGGCTGCTGATGACTGTGAGGGTTCAGGCTTCCTGGGTTCCTCTCTTCCCGGGGCTTGCTTGTCTCTGGGCTCAGCTCCTCTGCTATCTCCACAAGGTCCTCAATAGACTATGAGATTCTCTAGGCTTTGCCTCTCTCCACAAGGTCAGCTGTAGACTCTCAGGCAAATGGCTTGTCTCTATCCCGGGGCCTTCTCTCCTTCCTCATAACCAAGCTCCTCCATCTGCTGGCTTCCCCAGGCTCCAGCATCAAAACTCGAACATCAGAACTCCAACTCAAAACTACTCCAACTCTGTCCTTTGCCATGCCTTTCATATTTGATTCCCCACCCTCCAAGGGGTAGGGCTCAATGCCCTACTGAGGTGGCCCGGTCAACACCCTAATCATAACTTAATCATGCCCAGATTAACAGACCAGTTTACAAGCATGATCCAATATCTATTTTTAGAATTTATAGCTATATCAAACTGCCAAACTGCTACAATATGTTAGGTACAAGACAAGTCTCTATAAAATTTAAGATTGAAATCATACAAAGTATCATTTCCAAATACAATGGAATGAAACTAGATATCAATAACATAAGGTAAACTGGAACATTCACAAATATGTAGAAATTATACAACACTCAAATGACCAGTGGCTCAAAGACAAAATTAGAAGGGAAATTAGAAAATACTTTTAGATGAATGGAAACAAAAACACAACATACCAAAATTTGTGTGATGCAGTGAAAGCAGTGTTCAAAGGGAAATTTATAGCTACAGACACTTACATTAAGAAATAAAAGAGGGGAAACGGATGTGGCTCAAGCAATTGGGCTCCCGTCTACCATATAGGAGGTCCAGGGTTCGATTCCCAGGGCCTCCTGGTGAAAGGCGAGCTGGCCTGCACGGAGAGCTGGTGCAGCAAGATGATGCAACAGAGGAGAGACAATAAGAGACACAGCAGGCCAGGGAGCTGAGGTGGCGCAAGAGATTGAGCGCCTCTCTCCCACTTTGGAAGGTCCCAGGATCAGTTCCCAGTGCCCCCTACAGAGAAGACAAGCAGACACAGAACCCACAGAGAGCAGACAGCGAGGGGTGGGGGGCGGGGAGAGAAATAAATAAATCTTTAAAAAAGAAAGAAAAGAGATCTCAAGTCAATAATCTAATTTTATACCTTAAGGAGCTAGAAAAAGAAGAACAAAGTTAATCCAAAATTAGTAGGAAGAAGGAGATCGTGAAGATTAGTACAGATAAAAAATAAAATAGAGAATAGAAAAGCAATAGAATCAACAAAAGCAAAAGTTGGTTCTTTGAAAACAACAATTTGACAAACCTTTGCTGGACTAAGAAAAAAAAAGAATGTATAAATAACTAAAATGGTAATGGAGTAAGGGACACTACTACCGACCTTAGAACCAATAAAAAGAATTATAAGCGAATACTGCGAGACACAGAGTCTGACCTCTAGCAGAGTCCAGAGATAAAACACACAGAATGGACATAAAAATATCAAATGGACAATACAGTGTGACTGGCTTCACAAATTCAGGGTAAAATTGTCACATCAGTTCTATGCTTTTGGCAGCTAATTGCTTTAATCTTTACTTGCACACGTCCTCTTAACAGAAATTCTGCTATTTCCTTCTTGAGACCCCTGATGATCCCCGCAAGCATTATTCAGTCCAAAAGGAAGCTGCTCCTCCAAATGCCAACTGGAGAGAAACTGGAGCAAAGTCTCCCCTGCTACTGCAGTGCTGCTGCCGCTGAGGGCTGCTGGCCATGACATTGCTTGTCCACCACCGCTCAGATGCACTTTACCATGGGGTGCCACCTTGGACCCCAAGGCAACCATCCTCTCAGATAATGAGTCCATGCTCAACCCTCCATCTCCAAGGCCCTACACAGAGCCAGGGAGGTGGTTCTCTGGGCGACCAGTCAGTTACATGCTCAACCTTCAAACCCTTGCCTAAGTGCTGTCTGAGCCTCAGCCTCCAGCCAGATGCCCCCTTCCTCAGAATAATCCCATTTCAAGGGGTCTTTCTCCCTGGTCCTGGGCTGTGGTCAGGCCCCCAACTCCCTGCCTTCCCCCACAAGGCTCCCTGACCTCAAATTTAGGGAGGCTAGATTAGACTTCCTCCCCTTCCATCCCAAAAGGCCCTGGCTGGACTTGGTTTTCTCCTCCCCAACCACCAGCTCTGTGAAACATGGGGTGAGGAAGCTTTTGCCAAATCATTCAAACCATAAAATCATCACCTAATTCCAGGAGAGTGGGTGCTGCTACATTTGTACAACTAAGAAGGCAACTCAAGTGACCCCTCACAAAACAGAGATGATCACCTTCTCCAGGTTTAAAAAAAAAAAAAGTTTCCAATTACACAACTAATGGCCAGCGAGTAATGCAGACAATGAGTATTAGAGGAGTTCTGAGAACAGGAAGATCAAAGAGATTTGGAGGCACCCAGGACATTTTGAATCTGCTACTTTGAATGCAGAATTTTTCATCAGAATTTTACCAACAAAAATTAATTTTTTCTCTTTAAACTTTTTCTTTTGAAATAATTTCAAACTCACAGGACAGTTGCAAAAATAATACAAAACCCATATAGAGAACTCCAACATATTCTCCCCTCCCCCAGATACCCTGATCCTCCAATTTTAACATTTTGCCACATTTGCCATATCATTCCATCCATCCATCCATCTATCAATCCCTTTCTATCAATCGAGCTATCCACCTATCTATTTTCTGAACATTTGAGAGTAGGTTATATACATCATGCTCCTTGGCCATGCACATTTCCTAAGAACAAAGACATTCACTTAAGCAACCACCTTAAGTATAGTTATCAAGTTCAAGAAATTTAACATTGACATAAAGATTACAATCTATATTCCAATTTTTGCATATGTCCCAATAATATCCCTTTGAGCCTTTTTTCCTTCATTATTAGAACTCATATAGGATCATGTATTGTACTTAATTGTCATTTCTCTTTAGTTGTTTTTTTTTCAATTGCAGAAACATATATACAATGTAAATTTTCCCATCTCAACTACACTCACCAATACCATTTAGTGGTTGCTACCCTCACCACCATCCGTTACCAGAACTTTCCCTTCACCCCAAACAGAAACCCTATACCCATTATACATTAACTTTCCATTTCCCTGACTCTTTTCCCCTAGTAACCCGTACTGTATTTTCTATCTCTATGAGTTTGCATATTCTGGCTATTTCATATAAGTGGAATCACACAATATCTGTCCATTTGTGTCTGACTTATTTCACTCAACATGATGTCCTCAAGGTTTATCCCCATAGTGATATGCATACAACTTCACTCCTTTTGAAGGCTGAGTAATATTCCATTGTATGTATATACTACATTTTGTTTATCCATTCCTCCACTGATGGACATTTGGGTTGCTTTCACCTTTTGGTTATTGTGAATAATGCTGCTATGAACATTGGTGTACAAATATCAGTTCAAGTCCCTGCTTTCAATTCTTTTGGATATATACCTAGAAGTGGAATTGCTGGGTCATAAAATAGTTCTATGTTTAACTTTTTGAGGAACCACCAAACTGTTTGCCACAGTGACTGTACCAATTTACATTCCCACCAACAATATACTAGGGTTCTTATTCCTCTGCACCTTAGCCAGCATTTGTAATTTTCCATATTTTTAATCATAGCCATTCTAGTGGATGTGAAATGGTATCTCGTGGTTTTGATTTGCATTTCCCGAGTGGCTAATTAGCATTTCCCTAGTGGCTAATGTTGAGCATTTTTTCATATTCTTATTGGCCATTTTTATATCTTCTTTAGAGAAATGTCTGTTCAAGTCTTTTGCTCATTTTTTAAAAAAGATTTATTTATTTACTTTATCCATTTTAACCCCCCCTCCCCATTTTGTGTCCATTCACTGGGCAATTCTCTTTGTCTGTTTCCTGCCATCTCTTCTCATCCTCCTCCTCCAGTCTTCACCAGGATTCGATCCTGGGGACCTCCGATGTAGGAGAGAGGTGTCCTGCCACCTGCGCCACCTTGGTTCCTGGTTTTTGGAGTTTTCGGAGCATCTCGTCTTGTCTTTCCCCTGTTACGTTATCATCTTGCTGCACGGCTCCTGGGGCCTGGCGGCTCACCAGCACACAGAGCCTGGCAGCCCATGCACCTTCTATATATATTTTTTTTTTATTTTACCGGGGATCGAACCCAGGTCCCTCCATATGGCAGACAGACGCCCAACCATTTGAGCCACATCCGCCCCCTTTTGCCCATTTTTAAAGTGAGTTTTTGTTGTTGTTGAGTTGTAGGAGTTCTTTATATATTCTGGATATTAAGCCCTTATCAGGTATTTGGTCTACAGAATTTTTCTCCCACTTTGTTGGTTGTCTTTTCACTTTCTTAATAATGTCCTTAGATGCACAAACATTTTTAAATTTGATGAAGCCCAGTTTATCTATTTTTCCTTTTGTTGCTTGTGCTTTTGGTGTAAAGTCTAAGAATCCATCCAATGCAGATTAATAACAGATGGTATTTCTGGAGCAAACTTATTCAAATTTAATCATAATCAATTTTCTCTACAGCACAGCTAAACTGTTAACAATTTCTCCCATTTTTTTTTATTTTAAAGAAATATTTTCCTTGGGATAAATTCTTTTCTATTTATATTTTTTCAATGTAAGATTTGATCAATTAGTTGCATTTGTGTTTGTTTTTTCAACAGCTTTATTAAGATATGGTTCATATACCATATAATTCACCCATTTACAATGAAAAGAATGGTTTTTAGTATATTCACAGAGTTGTTCAACCATTACCACAATCAATTTTACAACATTTTCATCATCCTAAAAAGAAACCCTGTACCCATTAGCAGTTACTCCCTCTTGGGGATTGAATCATGTCCCCCACAAAGGCATGTTCAGGTCCCAACCCCTGGTCCTGTGGGTGTGAGCTCATATGTAAATAAGACCTTGAAAGATATTATGTTAAGGTGTTCCCAAACTGAATGGTGGTGAGCCTTAATCCAATATGGCTGAAGTCCTTATATGCAAAAGGAAACTGGAAGTGGAAAAGAAGCCATAGAAGCAGCTTGGAGGTCAATGGAACTCAGAAGAGGAAAAAAAGACGATGCTACCGTGTGCATTGTCATGTGATGGAAAAGCCATGGAACCACAAAGATTGCTGGCCAGCCAGAAGATACTGACCTCAGGAAGAAGCAAGCTTTGTAGCCTCTGAAACTGCAGGCCAATAAATGCCTGTTGTTAAGTCAGTCCATTCTACAGTAATTGTTTTAGCAGCTGGGAAAGTGACACTTTCCATTCACCTTCATCTTCCCAGCTCTAAACAACCACTAATCTACTTTCTGCTTCTTAATTGCCCTTTTTGAACATTTCATACAAATGGAATCATGCAATAGGTAGTCTTTTGTGACAGGTTTCTTTCACTTAGTATGATGTTTTCAAGATTCATCCATATTGTAACATGTATCAGTACTTCATTCCCTTTTATTGCCAAATATTTCATTGTATGTATATACCACACTTACTTACTCATTCACCCAGTGATGGACATTTGGGCTTTTCCCACTTTTTGGCTATTATGAATATGCTACTACAAACATTTGTGTACTAGTTTTTGTGTGGATATATGTTTTACTTCTCTTGGGTACAGACCTAGGGGTGTGTAGCAGTTTGGCAGTTTGATGTAATTATGAATTCCAAAAATAGATATTGGATCATGCTTGTAAACTGATCTGTTAATCTGGACATGATTAAGTTATGATTAGGGCATTGACTGGGCCACATCAGTAGGGCGTTAAGCTCCACCCCTTAGTGGGTGGGGGAATCGAATATAAAAGGCAAGGCAAAGGACAGAGGGAGCAGTTTTGTTTTTTTTATTTTTATTTTTTTTTATTTTAGGGAGCAGTTTTTGAGAAGCAGTTTTGATGTTGGAGTTTTGATGTTGGAGAGAAAGGCCCAGGAGAAGAGAAGCGAGCCGTTCACCTGATTGTCTACAGCTGACCTTGTGGAGGAAACAGAGGAGCTAAGCCCGGAGAGAAACACAGCCCCAGGAGAGGAACCCCAGAAGCCTGAACCCTGGCAAACGCCGGCAAATGTCTTGCTCTAACATGTGGCAATGCACTGTGGTGAGAGAAGAAACTTAACACTTTATGGCCTGGTATCTGTGGACTTCTACCCCAAATAAATACCCTTTATAAAGACCAACCCATTTTTGGTATTTCACATTAGCACCCCTTTGGCTGACTAATACAGGGTGGAATTGCCAGTTGGTTGCATTTGACCATGCCTAATTTGCCTAGTTAGCACTCCTGAAACTGTGTTTTCTTTTATGAAAGACAGAAAGACACTCAGAGAGAAAAAGAAAGAGAGAAAGACAGGGAAAGGCTGCATTTCTTCAGATGTCTTGTTTGAATTTCTTGAGTGCAGGAAGGAATCAAATGGTATTGGGGTTGAAATGATGGCATCAAAGTGATTGAGTCAAAAATATCCTACTCAGGAAAAGGTTTCTGGGGAAAAGTCTAACCTGAGTTGGAAGGTATATTTGAAAAACTGGAGAGGAGAAGAAGGAAGGTAGTTCCAGTAGGGATCACACATAGCACATCCAAAAGGCCGGCTGTTGGGGCTGAGTATGGAGTACTTGGAGGACAAGTAGGACAAAGAAAAAGGTGAGACTAGAATGTTTGGTTGGGAGTCACATCATGAAGGGCTTTGATGGCAGTCTCAAGAGTTTAGAAACTAAATGTTTACTACATTAGGGGAGCTATTGGAGACTGTGGTCTAGGGGAGTCAGTCACTTGGTCAAATCAGATGACCATGATCACAGCAATGACTGATAGCTGCAGGCAGGATGGACCTAGGTGGGGAGAACTCTGGCAGCAAGTTGCATCTTTGGAGGCTGTTGCAGCAATTCAGAGCTAAGGTAAAGTCTTTGAGGGCAGCCACATTCATCATGGGGCTGGTTCCCCAAAGAACCTGTGCCTACGTGCAGAGAACTCATCATTTCCCTACTACATAAATTGATTAGGTCATTCAAAGCTGAGATTGATGCCAGAAGTTTGCTGCTAATCAAGCTAGAATAACCCATGGAAGGACAAGGCAGGCCCTCTGCCAAATGGCCAAGGACCTGGTCCAGAGGCACAGAACACTGCAGTGAAGCGCCCTGTCCCTGCCCTCAGAGTCTGGGCAAAGACAGCTACTGGGAGGCCCGACAATGCCCTTTAGCTGCAACTGGAAGCTCCTGGATTGACGTTTCTAAGGGCTTCCATCAGAGCTCGGCGGCCAAGTGGAATCCAGCCCTGGAGATGTACTGCTGGGCTTTCCTCACTGCCTGCAGGAGCTTGCAGGGATGGAAATGCAGGGAAACAAGGCCCGGGGTGATACCTGCAGAAAGCCTAAGGAGGCAAAGGCTTGAAGAGAATGCAGTGGAGGTGCATTTTGACAATAACAATAGTTTACAATGACAATCATTTGTGTTTGTACAAGGCTCTCACTGTGCTCTGGGAAAGGTAGAATGGGGTCCAGCTTCCTCAGTGGATGAGATGTTCTCTCACACAAAGGTTCCCCTGTGCCTTCTATGAAGATTACTGCAAAACTAGCCACAGAGCCAGGAAGCCTGGTTCTGCCTTTGGCGGTTGTGGGGTCTCTCTCCACGTGTGCAGTCAGTCCCACTTAATAAACTACAGCAGCGTTTCTAGGGAGATCCAAGTGTCTGTTGGACCTTGGTTTGGAAAAATCGGTGTCCCAAGTCAGATGTCTTTCAGGTTTATGGCAGCACTCTCCAGTTTTAGGCCATGAAATGGTTCGTGGGTGGTGGAGGCTCCTTCAGGAACTACTTTGAGCACCCTGACCAATAGTGACGGATGTTTCTGCCACCAATTAGGGTCCGCGACCTTAGCTTGGGGTGTTTTCTATTGTTAGAGGCCAGACAGCCAGGGATTGGGATTTGGCGGGCAGTTCTGCATTTTGCCACGGTTCACCCACCGCTGGTACTAAGCACAGTCACTATCATGATCTCATTTTCTTTCATCTGTACCGTCTCATCATAATCATGCTGGCTGCCCGAAGACGACGTGGGCAGGGTACTCCTGGCCACAGAACTTCGTGGCCCGGGCGCAGTCGGCCCGCGTCCGGCGAAGCGTCGGCGGCAGCGCGCAACGTCCACGGTCTTTTCCCCGCGGCCTGGGCAGAGGTGCAGACGATTTCTCCGGAGCGTTCCACAGCCCCCACCGCGCCGTGCTCGGGGAAGTCTTGTTAGTGGGCTCCCCTTCACTTTCTCTACCCCACTCCGCCGCAGCCAGAGCCTTATCCAGGTTTCCCAATCCTGAAATGGCGGAGTAGGGGCGCTGGGGTCACGAGAGGAGAACAGGCAGCCTGGCGGGCCTGGGCGCGTCCCTCCCCCCTCCCCGCCCCCGCGGCACCAGGGTCCACCACCCCCGCTTGACTCCTCCCCTGACTCTTCCGCAGCGTCCCCGCCCTGACAGCACACTGCTTCAGCGGCCACACCTGCCTCGGGCTGGGGGGACGCGCGGTAGGTAAAAAGGGAAACAAGGAGGGCTTGGGCGGCACGGAACTGCAGGGGACCGGCCTCGCCCCGCTGGCCGCCGCAGCCCTAGCGCCGGCCGGCCGGCGGCTGCGGCATCGACGCGCTGTCCGCGGTGCTGACGCCGGCCGCTCGCTTGGCCCGAAGGGGGAGAAGACGCCAGCGTTCCGGGGTCGCCCCAAAACGAGAGTCCCCCCTTGCCAAATTAAGGGGGAACCTCCCGAATCCTGGTGCTGCGGTTGGATCCAGGGCGAAGGAGCGAGCGAGAAGGAACTTAAACTTGGGACTGCAGCCCGGGAGGACCCAGCGTCTCCGGGTACGCGCCGTGCGGCCCCCAACCCCTGAGACTGCAGAGCACCATCAAGTTGAGCAAAGTTTGACTGCGGCTTGGAGATCAGGGAGGAATTTCGGAACCGGAGAGCGGGGGGTGGAAGGGAGGGAGCCTGAAGGAGTTCCCCGGAGGGGTGGTAGCCAGCACCGCAGTCCGGATACCTGCTCTCGTACCCTGCCTTGGAGCCGCCGGAACCACCGGGAGGCGTCGCAGCAGCCCGACTCCCCACCCCCTCCTGCCTTCCTTGCTCGCCCCCACCCCCCGCCCGGCCCCAGAACCCCGCCCCGGGCGCCAATGACTCCGCCTCTCCGTGGCGGGTGGCTCTCCGGCTGGAGCTGGGAAGGGAGCGCTTCCCCGGACTCGACTCGGCTCTGAGGCGGCTCCAAAGCCGACGCCGCCAGCTCAGCCCCGGGGGCGGAAGCAGGACGGCCAGCGCAGCCTGCGCCGAGGAGCCGCGTAGCCCGGAACGCCTGATGGGACGCCCCCGGGGACACTCTCGGAGCCCCGCCGTTGCGTCCCGGTCCTAGGCGCCCGGGCTCCGCTGCCCGCCCCGCCCGCCGCCCGCGGCCTGCCTGGAGAGGAGTATGAGGCCCGGGGCCTCGCGGACGCCGGCCACCGGGCGGCAGGGGGCTAGCTACGGAGCCCCGCGCCTGAGGGCGGCGGGCGAGGAGCCGCGGGAGCCGACGAGGCGTCGGGGCGCGGAGAGGAGCGCTCCAGCCCGGGCGCCCACAGGGCCACGGGACCCGTGTACGGCCTGAGCGCCGGGGAGGAGGAGGAGGCGCCCGGCCGTCCGGGACCTGGGGGAGGCGGCGAGGGGCTCCGCGGCGGCCCCCCACCTCTGGCCACCATCCTCACGCTCCTGCTCCCACGGTGGGGGATGTCGCGGCCCGGGCCCCGAGCGCCGCCCCGGCCCTGGGGCTGAGCTCCGGACCATGTCCTCCCGCAGCCCGCGGTCCCCGCCCCGCCGCTGCCGCCGCCGCCTGCCGCGCCCCTCCTGCTGCTGCTGCTGCTGCCGCCGTTCGCACCTCAACGAGGACACGGGCCGCTTCGTGCTGCTGGCGGCGCTCATCGGCCTCTACCTGGTAGCTGGCGCCACCGTCTTCTCCGCGCTCGAGAGCCCCGGCGAGGCCGAGGCGCGGGCGCGCTGGGGCGCCACGCTGCGCAACTTCAGCGCGGCGCACGGCGTGGCCGAGCCGGAGCTGCGCGCCTTCCTCCGGCACTACGAGGCCGCGCTGGCCGCCGGCGTCCGCGCCGACGCTCTGCGCCCGCGCTGGGACTTCCCCGGCGCCTTCTACTTCGTGGGCACTGTGGTGTCGACCATAGGTGAGCGGCGCGCCCTGCGCGCGTCTTCCCTCTTCGCGCCTTTCACCTGCCTCCCTTTCCCCTCCTCGGCGGCCCGATGCGCGTCCCTCGGCCGCCTCCCTTCCAAATGCCCCTTGCCTAGTTTTGCCTCGTTCTGTCCCCTCCGCCCGTCGCCCTCCTTCTGTACTTTCCCTCTTTCCTGGCTTTCGGCGCAGAAGATGTTCCGAGAGGCCCATTTCTGGCGCGCGCCCAGCGGTGACTCGCCTGGCAGTGTGGCCCAATGGGGAGATTCCGCGCCTTGGCGCGGGGGAGACCTGGGGCCGCCCGCGCTCCAGCGCTCGCCAGCGCCATGACCCAGTCTCCGCGTGCCTGTTTTCTTCTCTGTACGAGGCCCTGGGGGCCATGTGAAACACAGTCTTCCTCCCCAGTCACTCACCTGTGCAGAATGCAGAAGAAATAGATGGTTCCACTTTGGAGAGACCCCATGTGTGCCTCACCAGCTCCTGCTCGAGTCCAGGGTGGGAGATGGTACTTGGCTGGGCACACAAGGCACTGTCTCCCGGTGGTAGATTTAGAGCAGGGGGCTGGATTTGCTGGGCTGAGAAGGGAGGGGTTTCCGTGGACATGCCTTCCTGGGGAGTTAGGTATGCCAGCTCAGAGACAAGGGCACAGGCTAAGTGACCAGTGAAAGCCAACGCGGATGACTGCTTGGAGGGAGAAGAAAAGCTGCCTCCATATGCAGGATATGAACACCTGGAGGTGTCTCTCCGAGTGTATATGTGCAGTCTACGAAAGGGCTTCCTTTCCTTCAATGATTATTCATGTGTCATGCTTGTTCTGATTATTTTAAATAGAAAAGGCAAATATGGCTCAAGTCCAAAGCACACACAAATTGGATAAAAATACCCTTTAAAAGCTATATCATGTTGTTATGGTGATTAAAGTTATAAAATGACCCCCTCAAAAAATACCCTTTTAGGAACTGCATCAAGTTGCTATAGCAACTAGAGTTGTTTTTTTTTTTTAAGTGCTTTAAAAGTACTAAGAATGCTTGGTCCTGGAGGGTGACATCATACCTTCCTAGCTCATTATTGATTTGTGCTCTTCCTTTTGCTTCCTTTTACCTAGAGGCATACCTGTGCACATATTGGGCAGTCTCAGCATATTGCTCCTAGTGATGGGCTTTCTAATGGAACCCACAGGCTGAATGGAAAGCTGTTGGCAGTGTCCTCTTCCCCTCCAGGCTCGGTGTCTGTCCAAATAGGGATCCATTCCATTGGTCTCTGTGCCTCGCTGACAAGCTGCATCAGTCCTTCATTCAGTGCTCCTTTGGAGGCAGTGATTCTGAGCCTAGTCACAGCTTTCAAAGCATCCCTCGGGTCTTTGCACAGAGTCAAGCCAGCGCGTTGGCAAATTGTTCTATGCCCCAGCCTTTAATCTGCTGGCAGGAGTGGCTGTTCTGTAGTCAAGCAGAAAGGAACTATGTTCTCTTTCTTGATCTGTGTTTTCTAATGTCGGCAAGCAGTGTAGGAGGGCTGCACCAAAGCTTGTGGCTGTGTTACAAATGGCCAGCACATTGCTTCCAATATCTGCTGCAGGGAGACATTTATCTCTGAGGCAGCTGCACTCGTGGACCCAGAACCAGCCTGTGGACAGCTCAGGTTGAACTGGTCCTTTGCAGACATGCCAGGACAGCCGCTCGTGGAGCAGGGTCTCTTCTCTGCTTGTTAACCACCTGGGGTGGAGGTCTGGGGCAATGGTTCAAATTGGTCACTTCCACCAGTCAGATAAGTTCTACTGAATCCCCAAATAGTATAACTGCCATTTCAGATTCCTCTTGGTGAAATGCACTTGGATGGGATTTAAGTAGACCTACATATGTCAGTTTCTCTTCTGCTTACAAAATTCCTTTCCCTGAAATGCCCTTGGTTTTTAGAGACAATGATTATTATTACTGACGCTTTTATGAATTCAGCAGCACGGGGAGCCAAAGCTCTGTCCAAAATGGGCAGTCAGGACTCTGCCTGCCACCTCAGTCAGTGAAGAGGAAAATTAGCATGTATTCAGTTTTATTTGATCGGTGAAGACAGCACAGTGTATAAGGTTCATGCAGCTATGTGGAATTCAGGGGACCAAAATGATTTGATTCCACTCTCTATACTGCCTAATTAGACAGGAAATTTCTTTTTTTGTGTTATGTAGACTCAGCTAAATGATTCATCTAGACTTTGGTGTAGAAAACCTTTCCTTCATTCATTCCATAAATGTGATGTATCATGTGTGTCAGATCCTGTGCCATATGTTGAAAGGTTAAAGCTTATTCTTCATGGCAAAGGTTAAAGCATAGTCCAACGTGAGCAGCTGGATCTCAGTGTTTGTGGGTGGCATATCGTGGCCATCCTCGTGAAGGTGGTTAGAGCAAGAAGGGACCTTTGGTCCAAACTTTTGTGTCCCAGAGTGATTCAAGGGGTCAAGCCAGGGTCAGAATCCAAGTTGTGCAGTGTATGTTCCACAAATTTCATGCATGTAATTCGTGATCACGTTCTTGTTTGGGGCTGAAACATTTAATAATGGCTATGTGTCTGTTTGTATGTGTGTGTGTGACACCAGGGAAGAGGACTGGTCTGTTGGCCAGGCCAGCAATCCATATTTGAAGGATCAGGCAGATCTTATTGGCCATAAGCTAGAAGCATCTGGCAGGTCTTAGCTGTACAGGCAAGAACTAGTACAAACAAAGTCAGAAATGAGGGAGCTAACAACTAGGAGACATTCTGGTAACCTTTGGGCCAAGGACAGAGGCCACTTACCTTCCGCCTTCTTTTTCACATGTATATGTGTGTGTTTATTCAAGAGGAAGAAGGGGCAGGAATAGGCCTTGAAGTAGAAGGGGACATAGAGGAAGGTTCAGGTGTGGCCATGTGTACTCAAGGTTAAATGGATCCCCATGATGAGACAGAGCACTTGTCCTGATATTTGGCTCGAATGCCCCATATTGCAATTGTTTAGACCCATTCATGTGTCCACAGAGCACAGACCCAGGGAGAAAATTTGCAGTGATTATTTAGCAGTGGTTAAGGCTATGTAGAAAGTCAGTCTGAACAATTCAAGGAAAATGAAAATCCACTTTGTGATCTAAATTATTCATATTTGTTGCTTACACTGAACTGAAATCCTGGGTAATTATTATATCTCCTGTTTATGCTATGTGATATAATCCCAGGGGGTTGAAATCAAATTTGTTTTAATGTGAAAGCATCCATTTATTCATTCCTCCATTTAACAAACATCCGAGACAAGCATAGCTCACCACAGTGCATACGTGGCCTTTCAGACATCGTTATCTGCATCTCCTGTGATTATGTGAACTCCTAAAGGCAGTGGCTTGTCTTCTTTCAGGACTTAACAATATTCTGGGAGGTAGTGCTCCTGCTCAGAGAGATTCAAAACGGTGCAAAGAATGTTAATCCATCATTTCACATCCCAAAGGCTGTTGTATTGGTTTACTTTGAAAAGGTTAAAAGGAACTCTTCATTGGGGTTTTAATTATGCAACTCCTGCCAGATTTACACATAGGAAAGAAGAACATATTTTAAAGTCATTCTCAAATGGCAGCTTGATATAAACAGAAACATTTTTGCTTCCCTTTATTAGGTTGGTTGGCAGCGTATTTTAGCAATAAAGCTATAGACGGGATGGTGTAGGTATGAGAGTTGTCACTTTTGGCACTGCATAATTTAGCTTGCTGCTTTCAGAATTAGACACACTTAATTATTCAGCCACAAGATTAGTAACAAGTCCTAACTTTTCCCTTCTTTTTAACATGGACTTTTTTTTTTTTTTTTAATGTTTTCGCTACAAAGGAAACTAAGACATTATAAGACTGAAATGTCACTACCACAATTTCATTCTGGTTTTCTTCTAACATGTATGTACTCCAGCTGGAAAGGCTCCGATAGGTGGAGTGAAATCTGCTACCCAGACAAGGAACACCTTTTCTCACTTATTTCTCTCATCACCTATTTTTTTTTTTAATTGAAAAGATGATGCTATGACAACTTTGTAGGACATTTAGAAAAAGACAGTGTTAGATTTGAAGCTCCTGCTGAAGAGCAGGAAATGGATGTCTCATTCACTGCTCCAGCACATAGTTAACACTCAATAACTATTTATCTAGTGAATGAGAGAACGAATCACTTGTAATACCACTGCCCTAACAAATCTCTTCATTCCTGCAGGTTCCTCTGCCAGCCTCTGTCATTCCATTTTGTAGGGAAATAAAAGGGAACTAACTGATGTGTGCTGAGCTGCTTCCCTCTTGTTAACATTGCATCATCAGTGTAGTTTCCATGTTTCCATGCAGCCAAAACATACTCATTTTAGTGGATGCATAATAGTCAATCCAGTGAATGTTATGTTATTTACTACCCCTATTTCTGGGTAGCTGGGTGGTTCCCATCTGGGGCCATTTTGACTAATGTCATGGGGATCATCTTCATGCAAATGACTTTCCCCATCTTCTGTAATATCTCCTTGGGTTGAATTCTCAGTGGTGAAATTACGGTGTCCAAGGATACAGCTTGTGGCCCTTTGTAGAGAGGGACTTTCAGATCTCTTCCAAGCTGAGGCTGTGCCTCTACAAAGCCTGGTAGATTTGATAGTTGTCCAGCTAATTGCTCCATGGAAATGGGTCATAAATCCACATGATTTTCTCCAGGATTGTGCTCATTCCCAGAGCCTGAGCTGCCTCCTATAAAGACTGGCTTTCAATGTTTTAGCATCCCTTGCTTTAGCGAGAGCTGCTTCTTGGGAAGTGAGTAGAGAAGGGCAGGAAGGAAAACAGGTGGGAGCCGCTATCAGTCATGGAAGACTGAGGCTAGAAAGACACCAGTACCACCTTCTCTCCTGTCCCCTGGGCTCCTGGGGATGATCTGTCACCATTCCTGGGCCAGGCCAGCTGATGGGGAACCCTTTTCCATTCAGTCCTGAATATGTCCAAGGGCCACAGCTTGGAACAGCTAAAATTGTGCAATTTGCAAAGGTACACCCCTACAATATTCCAGCTGAATAACACCATAAAAATCTTCTAGAACGTTCTCCATTTAGATCCTTTTGTCCCCAAAAATCAATATGCAGCCCAATATAAAAAAACAGAAATAGAGCTGCTCTAACTGGTGAGGGCCTGAGCCCTGCTCCTTGGACTCCCCCACTGCCCAAAGTCTTCTCTGAGGAGCCCTAGAACTTCTCCAAGACCAACCTAAAGAAAGCTAATTTAGCTACATTTTTTATTTTACACAAGGGGAACCCGAGGCTCAGAGAGGCAGGGAGATTGCCCAAGATCACACAGCAAGTCTGAGAGGCATTAGCTGAGAGCTGAAGCTTCCCCAGACCCAGCTCTTCTCTTCTGCCCTGTGCCAATTCTGAGTTCACTGACCTCAGGGCTTGAGCTCTCTCCCTGCTCTGGAGGAGTTTCCTGAATACGGAACACCTATGAGTGTCTGCCAGTCAGTCAGTCTGTCTGTCTGTCTGTCTGTCTGTGTGTGTGTGTGTCTCTCTCTCTCTCTCTCTCACACACACACACACACACACAGCCCCAAGAATGGGACAAGTACAGAACCAGCCCCAGCCATGGTTCTGAGCAGACACCTGGCTTCCCAGTAGGGGTGAGCGCTAAGCTGTACTTAAAGGAGAAAAGAGAAGGTCTTGTAGAGAGGAGGGTGAGGGCAACTGAGGAGCAGCAGAGTAAGCAGAACAATTTGACAGTGTCCTCTGGGTGAAAATGCCTGCTTAATCTGAAGGTGGTGGCAGAAGCATTAGGTCCATGCTTGAAGACAGGGTTTTGGTAAATGCCCCACCCCCATCAATAGAGTGGGGTCCCCTTGCCTGTGCTTGACTGCCTCGGATTCAGAGCAGCTGAGAGCGAACAAAGGGCCATCAGCCTGTTCTTCTGGCCACCTCCCCCGTAAGTCTTCCCAAGTCATTGGCCCTCTCTTCGCATCTGCCCAGCTCCACTGACCTTCCCAGGATCCAGATCTAGGGCAGGGAGTAAGCCAGAAGGTGTGTGGAGCTCAGGTGGGTACACTGAGTGCACTGAGTGGCAGGATTTCTATGTAGGGGGCTTAGGGGCAGCAAGCTGTGGGGGAGGGGCAGTGCAGGGCCTTGAAAATATGGGTGCAAGGCGTTTTCCATGGGATTGAGAAAAGCCATGTCGTAGTTCAGGTGAAGTGTTGGAGAGTAAAGGGGTAACCGAAGCCCCTCAACCCCACCCCAAGCCAGCCCTTGGTTACCACCACTGCTGTCTGTAAGTCTCTGGCCTCAAGAACTTGTGCCAGGTCCGGTTCTTTCTCAGTGGAATCTAGGTCTCCTCTCCAAGTGGCCAGTGGCTACAGAGGAGGAAGTTTCTGGATCCTGTCTGTGAGTATCACCTCTTCCCTGGGCTTTGGCAACCCCCAGCTCAAGGCTAAGCTCCCAACTCATTACAGGTCAGAGGTGACTGTTGGCTTGGGCTGTGTGAAGGATCGAGCTCTGGTGGATCTGCTTCCCCTAGATCCCAAAGGATCCTCCAGGTGACCCAGGGGTGGAGCTTCCAGAATCCTGTAACTTCAAGTTTTACAATGCTTGGGTACAGTGCCTTTATATCCACAGTAACAGAGATTGGAGAGCAGGGAGGCAGGGGAGCACAGAGCAGTGCTTCTTAAACTGTAGTGTGCACCTAGGGATCTGGTTTCCATGCAGGTTTCTGCTCAGGAGATCTGCCCATGGTGATGGTCCACAGACATCCCTGGGAATAGCAAAGGGGTGGGGAAGCCCAGGGACTTAGGGAGGGCCAACGGCCAGGAGTCCAGACCCAGCTCTACCACTCATTGGCTGCATGGCCTTGGGCAGGACATGTCACCACCCTGTGCCTCTCTTTCTCTATTCCTGAAGGATCCAGTGCCCTAGGCCTCTCGGGTCCCTTCTGGCTCTGATGTTTTCAGGTCTGGGGGCGCCATTTGCTCAGTCCTCACGTGCAGTCTAGTGTGGACTCTGGACACAGCTCTGCAGCCTGCCTGCCATGGTTCCCATCTTGATTCTGTGACTTACAAGCACTGTGCTCCGGTAGGCTGATGTACTTCTCTGTGCCTTAGTTTCCTCCCCTGTAAGAGGAGTCTAATGACAGTCCTTGCCTCATGGGGTAAGCCATGCATGGTGTACCGGAAGCTCTCACGAAGCATCAGCCCCTCAGAGCTGGGCAGACCCTGTAGGCAACGGTGCTGCCTCTATATGCTGGAGGGAGAGCGAGGCACTTCTCATCCCCGCAGCTCACCCAGCCACACTGCCCTGCTCTGGGGTATCTGGGGCACTCTGGTTGGCCACCATGTCTCAGGCTGTCACTGTCCTGTGCTTTGACATAACTGGCTGCTGGGGGTAGGGGTGCTTTTTATTTTTTTATTTTTATTTTTTTTAAAGATTTTATTCATTTATTCATTTATCCCCCCCTTGCTGCTTGTGCTCGCTGGGTCAGCTAACTACGCCGTGCGGGCGGGCCTGCCCCCACCAGGAGGCCCCGGGAACCGAACCCAGGGCCTTCCACATGGCAAACGGGAGCCCCACTGATTGAGCCACAGCCGCTTCCCTGGGGGTGCTTTTTAAAACGCATTTGCTTTGGGTGCTCAACTGCAAATGCTTCCCACAGGTATTTGATCTTTGAAAGTAACGCATTTGGTGAATAACTGAATAGTGATTGAGCAATGGTTAGCCTGGTATGCTCAGTATTTCTCTCTCCCCTTCCCCAGCCCAAAAGCAGAGCCAGGCTGGTGCCGAGAGGAACATTGGAAGGGAAGCGCACCCCTGCGCACCCTCCTTGTTTGCCAGTGGAGCTGAGACCTCAGAGGAGCCAGATCCTGGCCGAGGCCAGGCCCCGCTGCTCTTCTCTGAGGATCTCCTGGTGGGGCTGGAGGGACTGGTGGAAGGAGGCCTCTGGCACTTGGCTCTGCAGCCAAGAGCCCCATTGTGGTTGTGGTCGGAGTCAGATTGCTGCTGCAGGCCCCAGGCCCAAGCAGCCCCCTGCACCCTTCACCCTGGGGCTACACAGCTCCCCTGAGGGTTGGAGAAAGCGCCAGGGGCCCTATTCCTGGTTGAGGCCTCCTGAGGCTGGAAGGAGCTCAGGCAAGAGGAGGCTGCAGGATCAGCCAACGGTCTGCCCTCTCTAGACTCTCCACCAACCAGGCCTTTGTTCTGCAGAGTTGGGGATAATTGAAGCATCACCGGTCTCATTGATCACTGTCCCATATGTCGCCATGCTTGCCAATTCACTGTTTTCATCCATGTTTATTCAGGAACCTCCCAAGAAACCTGGGGAGATGGTGTTATTCCATTTCACAGATGAAGAAACAGGCTCAGAGAGGTTAAGGGACCTGTCTGGGGTCACACAGCAAGTCAGGAGGTGGCAGGCAAGAGAATCTAGGGCTTCTGTCTGCCCAGTATCATGTCTGTTGCCCCTGAGCTGTACATAACCACAGAGTTGGAAGAATCACAACCCAGACTGGGGTCCACTGGGTAGTGGAGAATCAGGAGGTTTCAGTAAGGGCTGAAGCACAGTTTAGGGACTGTATTAGTATACATGCATACATACATACATACATAGAGAGAGAGAGAGAGAGGGAGTGGATGTGGCTCAAGTGGTTGAGTGCCTTCTTCCCACATGGGAGGACTTGGGTTCAATTCCTGGTGCCTCCTTAAAAAAAAAAAATAGAAGCAAAACAAAGGAAAAAACCAACTCAGGGGAGCCAATGTGACTAATGGTTGAACACTGGCTTCCCATATATGAGGTCCCCTGGTTCAATCCCTGGCCCCCGGTACCTAAAAAAAAAAATATATATATATATATTTATATATAAATATATATATATATAGAGAGAATTGGTTCACACAAACATGGAGATTAGCAAATCTGAGTCTTATAGGGCAGGCCACAAGTTAGGAACTCCGATGAAGGTGACAGTGAATTTCCCCAGGAGAAGATTGCTTCAGACGTAGAGATAGAAATTCTTCCTTCTGACTACTAAAATCCTCAGTTTGCCCCTTAAGGACTCCAACTGATCAAATGAGATTTCTCGCATTGCTGAAGGCAGTCTTCTGTGTTGCAGATGTAATTAGCCACAGATGCAATCAACAGACTAATGATTTAAATCTATGAAAATACCCTCACAGTAACAATCAAGCCAACGCTTCCTTGACCAAACAACTAGACATCATAACCTAGCTACGTTGACACATGGACTTAGCCTCACAGTCTACCTCTTGTCAATAAGGCACCCATACACAACACTTAAACCATCCCCAATCCCAAAATAAAGACAGTAACATAGTCATACTTTTGCCTAATGTAATTCTACTGTCCTGAGTACAATCAGAAACATGCCAACCCTTTCCCCAGAAGAGGATGCAAGTCCTTGGGTAATATTCACTCTTAATATCCTACAACTTAAATACTATGACATAAAGTTAATACGATTTATATTTATGTTAGGAGAGAAGAGAGAAGAAAAGAAAGATTTGCTTTATGTATATATACAGGCATACTCATAATAAAACAAGGGAAAAATACTTATAACCATTGTAGTCCTTTCCAAGTCTCTGACCATGCAGCCAAATCATTGGCCATAGCCCATAAATTGATTTACAAACACAGCTCCAGACATTTCTTCTACCAAGCTAACCAGTCCGGTACAGCGCTCGAAGCTTTACCCTCTAGGAAGATTTCCCTTCACCACTGTCCTTCAGGGATGTCCCAGAAAGGGGCTGCAGTGCCGCAGCTGTCCACTTTCGGGTGGTACCTGCATATTGTGCAGAACCATCTGTAAACCAGGCCCAAGTTTTCTCCTCCTCAGTCGTATGTTCATAGGGAACTCCCCAAGAGGCCATAGCTGCAGGCTGGGAAAGAGAAGGTAATGTGGCAGGAGTGGCAGCCATGGGCACTCATGTAACTTACTTGTGCCTTCAGGGCCTGCTCCAGCCCAGTCTCCTATATACCACTTCCATTTGATGATGGAGTGCTGCTGTGCACACCCAACTTTGTGGACTGGTAGGTCAAACAACACCAAGTTCATGATGGGCAACTCATGTCTCGTGGCAATTTGGTAGCCCATAGCTGAACATCTTACTAAGGCTCAGTAGTAGGCCAACAGCTGTTTCTCAAAAGAAGAGTAGTTATCTGCAGAGGGTGGTAAAGTTTTGCTCCAAAATCCTAAAGGTATGTGCTGTGATTCATATATAAGGGTCTGCCAAAGGCTCCAAAGAGCATCTCTATTTGCCACTGCCACTTCCACAGCATTGGATCTGCTGGATCATATTGCCCAAGTGGCAGAACAGCTTGTGGGGCAGCCTGGACCTGTTACAGAATCTTCATTTTTTCTGGTCCCCTCTCAAAACTAGCAGATTTCTGCGTCATTGGTAAATGGGCCAGAGGAGCACACCCAAATAAGGAATATGTTACCTCCAAAATCCAGAGCCAACTAGGCATTGCACCTCTTTTTTGGTTGTTGGAGGGGCCAGATGCAGCTGCTTATCTTTTACCTTAGGAGGGATATCTCCATATGCCCCATACCAACGGATACCTGGAAACTTCACTAAGGTGGAAGGTCCCTGAATTTTTATTGGATTTATCTCTCATCCTCTGACACACAAATGCCTTACCAGTAAATCTAGAGTAGTTGCTACTTCTTGCTTACTAAGTCCAATCAGCATAATGCCACCAATATAAGGGACTGTTGCTATCCATTACAGTAGCAACACCAACCTCATCTTTGGCAATTAAGTACCACTACTTGACTCCTGCCAGCTTGAGATCTGATCATACCCATTGTATTTAAGGGTCCAGGTTCAGTGGCAGCAATTCCCACAGTGATATGTCTCACCTACTGAGAAGAGCAACCTCAGAGCTCTTCAAGGATGATAGAGCTGCTCTCACAAATTTAGTCCTCACAGATATGTGAAAGGTACATTCCTAGTGTGGATGAGCAAGTCTTACATGATAAATCCACTCTAACATTCCAATCTGTCCAAACCTTTGGACCCACTTATCTCCCTTACACCAGGGCAGTTTTGGCATTTCAACTGCAATTACTGTAGGCCATCATTTGGTCCATGTTCAGCCAACCACCTGAACAAATTGTTAGAGTTCTTTCTAACCCCTCGAACTACAATGTTGAATCTAGAATCTCTGTTTAGTGGGCCTGTATCAATAAATTCAGCCTGATCCAACTTTGTTTCTTATGTTGTTATCCCACACTCTTAATATCCATTGCCATACTTATTCCCTTGATTTCTGTCTATATAAACTGGTAAAATCATGCCATTTTTTGGCAGTGTAGAGTACCTCCTCATGGGAGATACTTTGTACCTCACCTTTTCATGGTTTATTGGGACTTCAGTCTAGTTATAGATCTGGAAGAAAAGCGGTGGTGGGAGTTTGCCATGAGAAAAATTCACAATCTCTTGCAAGCCAACTCAAGGCATTCCATTACAGTTTCTTCTGGTGAAACAAGGGTTAATCTCTTCAGATAGAGAAGGGCTGTTTCTTAAGGGGAGGCAGTTACAGGTTTATCAGGCACAGCAGGGTTAATGTCTTCAGAGGGAGCTGGGATGGCTGATTCCTCTAAGTAGATAGGTACAGGTTATTCTGGCAAAGAAGACTCAGAATCTAGGTGTTCAGTGTCCCCATTGTCATCATTATCAGTCCATATGTCCCCATTCCAATTTTCAGGATCCCATTTCTTCCCAGTCAATGCCTTCACTTTAACAACAGACACCCTGCAAGGTTGGGAATTCAATTTGTGTTATAATTCAGCCACTCGCACAATGAGACTCTACATCTGGTTTTCAGAAATCTCAAGTCTATGGCTACAAGAAATAAAGAGTTTCCTTTAGGGCACATATAAAGACTTTCATGTCCTTCATGTGATGCTTGAGCTGGGAATATGTAGCCCTGAGATCATCCTTTCCTTTAACAACTGTTTCTAAAGCATATTTAGGAACAACCAGCCAGCGTCATTATACTTTTTAACTCCACAAATCTCTGTTAATGTATTGAATACACTATCACCTAGAGTCTTGCTCCTTATAAGCATTTGAGTAGCACTATCCAGTGGTGATATTTTGTGTATCTCTATGGCCAATTCACACCATGGACTATCAGTGACCTTGTGATCATTGGAAATAAAGTCATTAGTGCCTTTTAATCTGATCAGGTTAGAGAACCAATTCCTGAAACCCCAGAACTAACTCAGAAATCTCACCATTAAGATTCTGTTTCTCAAGAACCACTCCTAGTACCAAAATCTGTATTAGAGTTCTCCAGGATGGGACATGTGTTTATGTGTATGTGTGTATGTATAAATTTTAAGAGATTTATTTTAGGAATTGGCTTGCACAATCATGGCGATTGACAAGTCCAAATCCCATAGCGCGTTCTGCAAGTTGGGAACTCAATGGTGATGTTGAATTCCCTAGGAGAAGCCACAAGTTGGGAATTCCAATGAAGATGACAATGAATTCCCCAGGAGAAGCTGACTGGCAGAAATAGAGATAGAAATTCTTCCTTCTGACTGCTGAAATCCTCAGTTCTCCCTTTAAGGACTCCAACTGATAGGATGAGGAGATTCCTCTCATTGATGAAGTCAGTCTCCTTTGCTGATTGAAGATGTAAGCAGCCATAGATGCACTCAATGGACTAATGATTTAAATCCATGAAATACCCTCACAGTAACAATTAAGCTAGTGCTTCTTTGACCAAGTAACTAGACACCATAAGCTAGCCAAGTTAATACATGAAATTAGCCATCGCGGGGATTCTGGGTTGTGCTGTGCTCCTTGCTGCTCCAGTGGCTACCCTGAACCATAGGCTGCCTGTTTTCCATCCTTCACAACCAAACCCCTAGCTGTGAGGGAGAGCAGCAAGCAGATGAGGAGGTAAATGAGAATGGTGCTTCCTGAGGGGCTCACTAAGCTTGTGTAGGTGCCCATATGCATGCACCAAGAGCCTTGCCTCTTATAAACATTTGCATAGCAAATCTCAGAAAAGCATTTGAGATTTCAAGTCAGGGAGGAGACCCCATGACCTGAAATCTCCCAACAGCTGGCAGAGAGAGACAGGGACAGAAAACCAAATAACCAGAAGGTCTGCTCGAGGCAGACCAGCAAGGAAAGTAGGGACTGGCCAGCTCAAGACCAGGCCTCCCTTGGGCCTGCTGATTTGAAGCAAGCTCTGCCCAGGGTCATGTCCTGGGGGCAAACCCTGCCTAGACATCGAGGGAATGCAGAAAACCACACACCTTCCCGTGCACCCTGCTCTAGCTGCCCTTAACTGCTGGTCATCCCATCTCCACTCCTCCTCCCCCCACCCTATCCCTCTGCCCTTCCCAGGCTAGTGCTTCTGCAGTTCTCAGCACCTGGAATGCCCTTCCCTTTCTCCCAATTCTCTACCAGATGGACTCAGTCTTCAAGGCCCAGCCCAAATGCTACCCCTATATTGGGACCTATGAAGTTCCTCCACTGTGCCCCAGACGTGTTGTAATTGTTTCTATGCCCTTTTAGCCCAGCCATAATAATGTACGCCCCTGTTTAATGGGATAAGGTGTGTCAAAATCTAGCTCAGGACCTAGAACATCATAGGTGTGCAGTAAATATTTGTTCCCTTTCTTCTTCTTCCAGGTAAGGAGCTATGTCTTAGTAGAGCATGTCACTGCTACAATTAATAATTATAATGGCAGCAGCCATGCATTGAATGAACGGCTGTGAAGTGGGCACTGTGTCTGCAGCTGGAGATAATTAAAGCAAAGAGGTAATTTCTGTAATCATGGAGCATAATGCTTGGTACAAAGTAGGTGGCTAATTGACATATGTTGACTAGCTGGAGTGAATGAGTGAGTGACTGCTTGAAAACATTGGACTGCTGAAAAAGGAAAAATGGAAACAACCCAAAAGCCCAGGCCAGGCTACAGCACTGGAGAGGTTGGCTGTGCGCTGGCCCCTAGCTTGGGCTATCTGTTTAGTGATCTCTCAGCGTCTGGCAAGGTTGCAGCAGGGCAGCCAGCTCATTCCACCTGGGGTTCCCTGGCAGACAGTGATGTCTCCGGGGCTCCCTGAGTCGGCTGGGTCCTCCTTTTGGTCTTGCCCAGGGCCCAGCAGAAGTGAGGACACCTGGCAGAACCAGAATCCTTGGAGCCAAATCAGGTGCCTCGGAGCTCAGTTTCAAGATCTATGCTCTACGACCTGTGAGCCCTGAGGAGGCCTGACTTCAGGTCCAGCTCCCCCACAGACCCAGACTTCTCGGCTGGCCCTGGACTTGCTTGCATCCCCGAGGCATAAGCAGGACCACTGAGCTCCACGCCTCAGTTCAGCAGTTCCAACTTCTCCCTTCGCCTCCTGACACACCCCTTAAAAACTAGATGTTGGTTCACAAATTTGACAGAAGTCTATCAGCAACTAAATGCAATCCCACAAACCTAGATAAACCTCCCCACTCTCAGACAGCCCAGCATCATCACAGAGCCTCCCAAAATATTTGGAGATGCTTGTATTGGAATTAGGTATCCTGGCTTTCTAGAAAGTTACAGTTGGGATAAGTGCAAACCCCGGGTAGCATTCCGTGTGACTCCTTTCTAATCCTTTCCAAATAGTGATGCTCGCCTTCCCCAGTGCCAAGTGTTCTGAATTCTGAGTGCCTTGGGGGAATCTGCTCTGCTCTGCTGCTAACACAGGACCTGCCAGAGATTCCGCAGGGACAGCCCAGGCTGAGAGGGAAAGGCCGGCAGTCGTGTTGAGTTTGATGGGGCCAAGCGTACCTTGGAGGCATGTTCAGTTGCTGATTGCTGGGGTCTAGTCTAAAATAGGTGCAGACAGGGAAGAGGACCCTGCCTGTGTCAAGCCCCGGTGGGAATGCAGGGCCTGGCCCTCCTAGAACCAGCCTCTCACCTTCCCCACCCCTCCCCTCTATGGGCATGTCGTTATTTGTGTGCCTATTCGTTTAGCATCCACCTCCTTTGCCAGTCTCTGAGTCCTGGGAGGAGACAGGCCCTATCTCTTCTGTTCACTGCCCTATCCCCAGTGCCTTGCACAATGTGTGGCCCTTGCGAGGGGCTCCAGAAATATTTGTGGAATGAATGAAAATTTGAATGAATGGCCGTTTCCAATATTCTCAACCCTACCTAGACCAGTTTAAGAAAAAGTAAACTATGAAAATCCCCACTTGCAGTTCACTTGTAAAAAAAAGCTTCAGTTCTCGAAGGGCTTCCCCCAGAGCCTCTGTAAGTAGCCAGGTACTCCAGAGCATGTGTTTCAGGAACCTAGGCTGCAAAAAGTCCACTTAGCTGCCATTTCCACCCTCACACGAGCCCCAAGTCCCTGAGGCAGCCCAGTAGTGAGCAGTACACAGGGCCCGTGTCCACAGAAGATGAAGCGGGTGGTATGCCCAGCCCTGGCAGAGGAGTGGTGGAGCACACATCTGGCTAACATACACTGGCAGCTCCTGTTGTACATTGTTCAGCCCAGAGAGGTAGGCATCATTCGCATCCCTGTTTTAAGAAAGAAATCTGCATCTGCAAGAGACAGTCTGTAGCGCGATACAGTGATTAAGAGAGAAAGTGCTGAGCACCCTGGTCCCAGGTTTGAATCTCAGCTCTGCCAGTCACTGGCTGAGTTGCCTGCACACTTTTCCTGTCACCTGCGGGTCTCCTGCTTATTCACTAAAGATGCCTGGCTCCCTGCTTTCCTCTCCAGTCTCCGTGCTTGGATGACCCTGAGTTCACAGTTCCTGGACCATCTCATCGACAATGTTTTGCTCCATTGCTCTGCAGCCAGTCACTCACACCCTGGTTATGAAACATCTCACCTTCTGACTGCCACCTCCCGCCCCTCCAGCTTTCACCCTCTGTTGCCCCCAATTCAACAAGCCTTTGACCTCCTCAAGACCAAAGCCCATTAACACTGCTATTCTTAACGTTTCCAGCATCTCTTCTGGCCCCGCCCTTCTTTTCCAACCCAGCTTAGATTTACTCCCTTTGCAAAAACCCTAACTCCCTTGCCCTTCTGCCCTTCTCTCTTTGTACTGTACCCCTAGCCCCACTCTACCACCACTGAAATGCCACCTCTTCCTCACTTGCACCCCATCAGCTGAATGTGGCTGGAGAAAAACATACAGTGATGCTGTCTAATCCAACTTTAAATTATTGGCCCTGGGTATTAGGTGGACACTCCCCACCGGCAGGCCCTCCGACTACACTCCCTACAGTGCCAATTCACAGCTTATCCTCCCTCTTCGCCCCTCTAACCTCCCTCCCACATCCTCACTCTCTGCCAACCTTTCCTCATACTTCATGAAGAAAAGTATTCAGACATGGACTCCCTTATCTTCACACTCCCCAAATCTACCCACCATGTGTAGCTGCTTTCTCTCCTATTCCTATAGATGAAGTGTCCACTTTTGAATGCCTGTTTGACTGGGTCGCCGCCCCTCTAACTTTCTCAAGGACTTTGCTTCTACCATTACCCACCCCCATGTATCATCAATTCATACTCCATCAGCATACAAGCATGCTGTCATTTCACCCTTCTTAATCGCCTCCCCATTTCTCTGCTCCCCATTATAGAAAGACTTCTCAAAAGAGTAGCCAAGTCTCCTTTCCTCACCTCCTGTTCTCTCCTAGATCCACATCAGCCAGGATTCTAGCCCCACCTTTCCACTGAAGCTGCTCTTATAAGGTCTTCAGTGGCCTCCTTCTTATAAGTCCAATGGTCACTTCCTTGTTCTCTTACTTGGCATCAGTTTATCCTCTTTTCTCATGACTTCTGGGACCCTGTTTTAATTTGCTATCTTCTAAAACAAATACCATATAAAAGGTTGACCTAAACAATGGTTATTTATTGGCTCATGGTTTTAGAGCCTAGAAGGCTCCCCTTTGTTCAGCTGGCTTCAGCCGAACTGGCTTTTTTGTTAGACCGCAGGGCATTTGCACTTGCCCTTCCTGCCCCTTGGAGCACTGCTCCCTGAGTCTTAGCATGGCTGAGTTCTCGACTGCATTCAAACTTCTGCTAAAACGCCACTTCTCAGAGGTGCCCTCCCCAACCACCTTGGCCATAGTAGTGTCCTCCACCCACCCCCATCACACCACCCTGTCTCATCACCCTCCTGGCACACACCCCTTTCAGAAATTATCTGGTGCATGTATTTTTTTACTCATTTATTGCTTGACCCCTGCCCACTCCCTCCTCTGTGAGAACAGGGTTCTTGTCTGTTTTGTCCACTGTTAAATTACCATCACATAGCACCTGGTGTTTGTCAAATAAATGCACTTCCAAAGTTTCCGTTTCTCCATCTGTGAAGTGGGAATTATAATAGTGCTTGTCTCACATGGCTGGGAGAATTAAATAAGACAGTGAATGTAGGTGCCATAAGCACTCAGATGTGAGGTCTTGTTTTTATTAATAAATAATTTGGCTGAGGCATACAGCGAGTGGCAGAGCTGGAACTTCAGGCAAAGTCTCTGACCCCATCTTTTGTTTTTATGCGCTTGTCTGATGCCCCCACGCAGGTTGCAGGGTAGGTAGGCCTGGGGGGACAGTGCCAATGAGGATGGGAAGCAAGACTGTGTCCTGAGGCCTGGGCAGTTCTGTTGAGACCAGCCAGCCTTAGCATGTTAAAGAACAATGAGAGCTAAGACAGTTAATGGAGTGAGGTCAGAGAGGATCTTCAAAACCAGGCAGAAACATTTTTGACTTGGTGCAGGGAGAAATAGGGAGCCATTATAAGTTCTTGAGCAGGAGAGTGATGTGCTGATGAGTGTGTTAGAGAGCAGTCTGGCTGATTAATCACTATATAGTTGTGTCATTAATTCAGGCATCTTAGTTAACCTAAATTGTTGGTCTCCATTCTGCCTGGAAATGACCAGGAAATTGTGAAGTCCTTGTTGTGGCTATTCACTGCAAACATTTAAATCAACCCAACACCAGTCATCCCCTTACTTAATGGAGAACCTACATGTCTCTGTGGGAGGTAAATCCTTGAAGAATATGTCCTGTGTGCTGATATTCACCTCTAAACTGTTATGTGATTCCAAACTCATTCAAAAGGATTGCCAATGTGTATTGTTTCATCATGAGCTCTAAGTGGCTCGTGATCTCAGATAGTTATAACTTTGTTTTATAACTACTGGTGTATGCACTTTGAACAAGGTGTTAGATTTGTTAGCTTTGGCAGCCATATACAAGTCTTTCTCACGATGATGTCTGCCTTCCATGGTCGTGAGGACGACGTTGAGAGTTGAGGGTCAATAACTGTCTGTTCGTTTGTTTATGTGGCAGTCCAGGATGCTGAATATTTGTATGCAGAGTGAACTGGGTGGAAGAGGGCTAGGGCGATGGGCTGGAGAATCATGTGGACTTTGGGAAAGAGCAAAAGAGATGATGTGAAAAATGTTTTCAGGAGCCAAATGGCAGATTCGTTTTGGCACTCAACACCACCTCTGCTTTTTACTGCTGGTGCCTTTGCTCTCTATTCCTTCCCATTTTCTTGACATCAAGGCAACACATGAAGATTCAGAAAAAGGGCTAACTGTGGACCTAGGGATCGCCACAGTGCATCTGGGAATCCGTATGGGCGCCTGCCAATGGGAGGAGACCCTCTGGACATGCTGCAGCTGCCCTGGGGGTGGAGAGTAAAGTCAGTGAGAGGCTGGAGGAGAGAGCCCCTCTTCCAAGGCTGTGCCCGGCTGCTCAGCCGCGCAGCCCCTCCCGCCCCTGCTCAGAGATTTGGAGGGCAACCTCCAGTGCCCTGCAGGAGGGAAAGGTTGGTGTGTAGCAATGTTCTCAATTCATGGCATCTTCGCCCCCAGAATCACCTCTACCTCTATCTAAACCCCTGCTGTATTTCTTTTTTTAACGTTTTTCTAGAAAACTTCTATTTAGAGCTGTTTATGGCTGAAGGGCACCCTAGCTGCAGACTTGAGCTGGTACTCTAATTAATTCTACCCAGCTCCTGACCCTGCCCCCTCCTCAGGGCCGAGCAGGGAGGAAGGAGGTGATGCAAGTCCTGCTTGCTTCTCTTTGTAACAGGACTGAGTGAGCCAGCATTTGCAAGGCCATGGCTCTTCTCCCTAGTAATGTTTCCAGGGCTTCCAACTCCAGTGCCACTCTATGAAACACATCATTTAAAGCTCCTCCCGGGAAGCGGCTGTGGCTCAATCAGTAGGGCTCCTGTTTACCATGTGGGAGGCCCCGGGTTCGGTTCCTGGGGCCTCCTGGTGAAGGCAAGCCCGCCCGCACGGCGTGGTTAGCTGACCCAGCGAGCACAAGCAGCAAGGGGGTGATAAATGAATAAATAAATAAAATCTTAAAAAAATAATAATAATAAAAAAAATAAAATAAAAAAAAATAAAGCTCCTCCTAGGGGCGGATGTGGCTCAAATGGTTGGGCATCCGTCTCCCATGTGGAGGGACCTGGGTTTGATCCCTGGGACCTCCCTGTAAAAATAAATAAATAAATAAATAAAGCTCCTCCTAGCTCCTTTATCCCTTTGAGCTTTGCACAAGGCAGCCTGTAGCTAGAGCTGAATCTTAAACCAACTACCTGCCTTCCCCAGAGCTGGCACACACACAAAACTGTTTCTATGCATCAAGGACTCCAGACCTGGAAAGTTCTAGACAGACTTGAGATATGGATGTTGTGTGTGTAGTGTACTGATTTCATGTTCTGCATTTTTCAGAGCACGTAAGTCCTGTAATTCCAGGTGCTTTTGGCATTAAAAAAATAAAACATGTTCCTCATTCATCCATTTAGTCAACAAATATTTATTGAGCACCTACTCTGTGCCAGTACCTGCTAAAATCTCTAGGAATAAAATAGACAAAGTTCCTGCTGTATGGAGCTAACATTCTAGTTGGTACCAATGGTCAATAAACGAACAAATGAATAAATAAATGTCAGGTGGTGATAAATGTTACAGAAAGAAAAAGCACAGTAAGAGAATAATGATGAAAGTGGGATGGTATTTATTTATTGGGTGGCCTGAGCAGGGCTCTCTGATGACATGACTATTGAGCAAAGACTTGGAATAGAGCAAAGGGAGTGAGCCCTGCACATGCTAGGGAATAGTGTCCCAGCAATGCCAAAGCCCTGAACAGGAGCTTGCGTGGTTTGTTGGAGGAACAGCAAGGAAGCTGCTGTGGCTGGGATGGTGGAAGGAGGAGGGTCAAGGCGGAAAGTGATAGAATGTGAATACAGAACAAAAGCAGAAGACTGGATAATATAGGGTCTTATGGACCAGGGCAAGGCCTTTGTATTTTACTCTAAGTGAAATGGGGAGCCACTGGAGGGTTTTGAGAATAGGCATGAGATGATCTGACTTATATGTTAAAATCACTGCAGCTGGGAAGCGGCTGTGGCTCTATTGGTTGGGCTCCCGTTTACCATATGGGAGGCCCTGGGTTCAATTCCTGGGGCCTCCCGGTGAAGGCAAGCTGGCCCGTGTGGCACAGTGAGCTGGCAGTCCAAGCGGCACAGCAAGATGACGCAACAAGCAGACACAGAAAAACGCAAAGCAAATGGACACAGCGAGCAGAAGCAGCAAGAGGGGATAAATTAAAAAATCTTAAAAAAAAAAAAAAAAATCACTGCAGCTGCTGTGTCAAGAAAAAAACAGTAGGGGGGTAAGGGTAGAAGCATGGAAACCAGTTAAGAGGCTTTTAAAATATTCCAGGTAAGAGATGATGGTAACTTGGACAGGTTGGTATTGCTGGAGCCAGGAAAAGTGATTGGATCTTTCAGAAAAGATATTTTCACTGGGTGTAGAATTCTAGATTGACAGTTTGGTTTTTTTGTTTGTTTGTTTTATTTTTTTCTTTCAGCTCTTTTAAAGATTGTTTTCTGGCTTGCATGGATAGATTCTGGCAAGAAGTATATGGATATTTTCATTTTTGTTTTATCTGTAAGTATTGTGCCTTTTTTTCTCTGGCTGCTTTTAAGATTTTCTCTTCCTTATTGATTTTGAGCAATTTGAACATGATGTGCCTTGGTATAGTTTTCTTTGTATTTATCCACATGGAATTTATCAAACATCTTGGCTTTATGTGTTTATAAATTTTATCAAATTTGGAAATTTTTTTACTTTTATTTCTTCAAATATTCTTTTTGTTACATTCTATCTTCTCTTTTGGGACTCCAGTTACACATATGTTAGACCACTTAATATTGTCTCATGGGTGGGCACGGTCGTGGCTCAAATGGTTGGGCGTCCGTCTCCCATATGGAGGGACCAGGGTTCGATTCCCGGGACCTCCTGGTAAAAAAAAAAAAAAAAAAAAAAAATATTGTCTCATGGGTAACTGAGGATCTTTTCCTCTCACTGTGCTTCATTTTGGATATTTCTTTTGCTATGTCTTCAAGTTCAATCTATTCTTCTGCCATGTCTAATTTGCTGTTAATCCTAGCCAGTGAAAATTTCATTTCAGACACTATATTTTTTACCTCTAGAAGTCATATTTGGTTCTTCTTTATTTCTTCCATTTCTCTCATTGTATTCATCTTTTCCTTTTACTCCTTGAACATATTTAAAATATTTATAAGAGCTGTTTAAATGTCTTTGTGTGCTAATTTCCTCATCACTCCTATTTCTAGGTCTCTTTCTACTGACTGATTTTCTCATGTTAATGGGTCATATTTCCCCACCCTTCTGCCTGTCTGACAATTTATTAGTGACCAGAATACTATGAATTTTACATTGTCAAAACTTGGTTGTGTTGTACTCCTTTAAACAGGGTTGGGCTTTGTTCTGGCAAGCAGATAAGTTACCTATGGATCAGTTTCATCTTTTCCAGGCTTGTTTTTAAGCTTTTTAAAGGCAGATCTAGAAGAGCCGTTTCTCCAGGGTTAATTAGTCATGCTATTAAGGTGTAACTTTTCTGAGGTCTCTATTGAATGCTTGGTATATTCAATAAAATCTCTCCACCCTGGCTGGTGGGAACTCAGATGATTTCTGGCTCTGTAAGAGCTCTGGAAATTGTTTGGCTTATGGCTCCCCAGCAGTTTTCTTTCCCTGGAAGTTATCTTTTCCTTGTCTTGAAGAGTTTCATCCTACACCTGTGCAGATTGCTATTCCGTCAAAAACTCAAGGGGGGAAGCGGATGTGGCTCAATCGATAGGGCTCCCGTTTACCACATGGGAGGCCCCGGGTTCGATTTCCCGGGCCTCCTGGTAAAGGCAAGCCCGCCCGCGCGGCGAGGTGAGCTGACGCAGCAGGACGACCCAACAAAGGGAGACAAGCAGACACAGAAAAACACACAGCAAATGGACACAAGCGAGCACAAGCAGCAAGGGGGAATAAATAAATAAATAAATAAAATCTTAAAAAAACAAACAAACAAAAAACCTCAAGGAAACTCCTCATAGATTTCTGGGGCTCATCCTCTTGGTAGACCCTCCTCTCCAGTAGTCCTTTCCACAAATTATAGTTTCTTTGTCCTCCCTAAATTCAAATCTCTGTCTTCTCAACTCAGCAAGACTGCCAGGATCTTTTTGGGTGCCTCCTCCTTTTACCATTGATTCAAAATTGCCGCCAGGCAGAAAGAGCAATTGAAGGTCACGCCTTATTTGTTTCCCTTCTCACAGGGATTATAGTCCTACACTACTTGTTTTCTAATATCAGAAAATAATCATTTCACATATTTTGTCCAGTTTTCTGGTTGTTCACGGTGGGAGGAAAGTCTGGATCAAATATTCCCTCATGGCTTGAAGCAAAAGTCAGTGGTTGGATTCTAGATACGTTTTGAAGGTAGAGTGACAAGATTTGCTAATGGATCAGATACAGGGTATGATAGAAAAAGAAGAATCAAAACTGACCCTAAGACTTTTGGCCTTAGTAGCTGGAAGGATTGATTTGCCATTTACTGATGTCTGTAGTAGAATCAAAGAGTGGAGAGGTGGGAGGGAGATGGAAATCAAAAGCTCAGTTTTGGACATGTTAATCTTGAGGTGTCTCAGACTTACAAGTGGGATGTCAATTAGGCAGTTGAATATGCAAGTCTAGAACTCAGGGGAGAAGTCGGGCTGAGATACAAATTGGGCATTTGTCATTCTGTAGACCACTGGCTCTTAACCAGGGCTACAATGATATTAAAAAATCACTTAAGCTTAAAAAAAAAATTAATGTCCAGGCCTGATTCTAGGCCAATTAAATCAGAATCTCTGGGAGTCAGGCCTAGGATTGATGTTTTTTATAAGCTCTCCAGGTAATTCTAATGTGCAGCTAGTGGTGAGAACCACTTGTATAAATGTTATTTAAAGCCCTGCCAAAGGTCACCTAAGGCAATGGTTCTCATCCCTGGCTTCATACTAAAATGACCTGGGGATATTTTAAAAGTCTTGCCAGGTTGCACCCCATCCAATTGCATCATGCTCTATTGGTGATGAGTCTTTAGCATTACTTGGTAAAGCTCCTCAGGTGATTCCAATGTGCAGACAAGGTTGAGAACTACTGAGTCCTAAGGCTCTGAAGCCTGAGTCTTAGTGGTCTTGAGGGTGAAGGAGTGGCTATGCTAGGAGAAGGACCAAAAAAAGGGTGTCCTAAAAGCAAAGAAAGGGTTCCAAGAAGGAGGGAGGTATGTGTAAATGGGTTATACTGGTATTCGTGGAAAAGTCTGGATTCTCAGAGAGAAGATGTGGTCTATTGAATATAGAATAGCCTTGAACAAGTCGCACAAACCTTCTCAGCCATGAGTTCCCAGCTGGTCAAATGGAGGTATTAACGTTTGTACCATCCACTGCCCAGGGTGAGGTGAGAGTCAAATTTGAGCAAGTGTGTGGAAGGGCATTGGAAGCTGGGATGCTCGTATTTCGTTTGAGTGTGCTGGTCCAACATTTTTACCTCCTGAATCCACAATTCCATTCAGACCAACTAATAGTTATTGACTATCTCTTTTCCAGGGATGTTGCCAGGCTTTGGGTTTAGAAAGATGAAGATGATCCAGTTCCTCATAGCCTTGGGCAGCAAAGAAAGTATATTGCAATGCAGTATAATGGAGGCAGAGCACAAAGGGAAGTAGGACCACAAAAGAGGATGAAGAGCTTCAGAGAGGGTGCTACACCTGTGCTGAGTTATGAAGGTGTAGGAGTGAGCTGGGGAAGACAGTTGGGGCGTACAGTCATGGTGAGAGGAACAGCATGTGCAAAGACATGGAGTAAGGGAACCAGGGAATTGCTGGGCCAGGCTGTGAGGTGAAAAAACGTGGGGAATGTGACTGGAGAAATTCGCTGACCAGGTATGCTGGAGCACCTTGAGAGAATGCTAAGGAGTTTGGACTTTACTCAGTAGGTCAGTAATTCCTGACCTTAAAAATAAATAACCTTGGGTCGGATGTGGCTCAACTGGTTGGGCGTCCGTCTCCCATATGGAGGGACCCGGGTTCGATCCCCGGGACCTCCTGGTAAAAAAAAAAACAAAAAAAAATAACCTTTCCATTTTTTTCATGCATATGATTAAAGAATAAAACCACATCATACAGAAGGTCTTACAGTAAAAGCACAATCCCTTCCCCACCTATAAATGTGCTCCCCAGAAATCACCTGTTTATAGTTTTTCTGATGATTCCGTACATAGTTCTAAGCAATCTGTAACTTTTTTTTTTAGGAGGTACCGGGGATTGAACCTGGGACCTTGTATGTGGGAAGCAGGCAGTCAACCACTTGAGCTACATCTGCTCCCCTGTAACTATATCTTGATCTATTTTAACTTCATGCTATATGAGGATTTAGCTCACTTGCTCATCCTCCTTTTGTTCTCCTCTTAAAGTTTTATCACTATTATTATTCCTCTATTGATTATCTTTAACACTTTAACATTTTAAATCTTTCTCTTTTGATTTAATCATTATAGTGTCTCTTAACTACTTTTTGTTTCTGCTCATTTTTTCTTTCCACCTTCCCATCATATACATTTATATTGCCAAAGTTAAAATATTTATATTTTTATTCTAACCATAATTAAGTTTATAGTTCTTTGTCTATGGGTTGAGTCTAAAAAATTGAAAATCAGTTAACAGTGTTTGCATTTTATAACTAGGTAAAATTTTACCTGCATAATGATTATATTTCCTCTTGTCTGCAACTTTTTTTTTTTTTTTTTTTTTTTTGGAGTTTCTAATGGGTTTTCTTTTTTTCTGAGTGTCTCTCTTTATCCCCTCCTTGAATTGTTTCATAAGCTCAAGGATACTCTCAGAGCTTTGGGCATTCCTCCCTTCTGGAGCCTACCATCCTCCTGCTCTGACATTAATGTTTTCCTCTAAGCCTATTGTCAGTTGTCATCCTGAGACTTCTCTTTGTAATTCTTCAGGTTGGACCCACTGTGTCCAGGATTCCATGTCTTCCTCTTTCTTAAATTTTTCCCTTATTTCACTGGAACACATTACCAAGTAAGTCCCTTTAAAGGCATATGGAAGGGGAACGGATGTGGCTCAAGTAGTTAGGTACCTGCCTCCTACATGAGAGGTCCCAGGTTCAGTTCCCAGTGCCTCCTAAAAAAGATGAGCAGATGCAACGAGCAGGGAGCAGATATGGCTCAAGCGGTTGGGCACCCGCCTCCCACATGGGAGGTCCTGGGTTTGGTTCCTGGTGCCTCCTAAAAAAGATGAGCAGACAATGAGCGGACACAGCGAGCAGACGGCGAGCAGACAGATGAAGGAGCCATCTCGGAGCAGGGGGGGAATAAAACTTTAAAAAAAAAAAAAAGCATATGGAAAATAAACTTTCTGCATCCTTACTTTTCTGAAATGATCCTTAATTTATCTTTACTCTTGAGCAATAGTTTAGCCAGGTGTAGAATTCTAAGTTGAAAAAAGTGTCATTCCTCAGAACTTTAAAGCATTGCTCAATGTCTACTAGCATCTTTGTCATAATGAGAAGTCTGATGCCAGTTAGATTCTGGTTCCTTCGTCGGTGACCATTTTTTCTCTTTTAAGAAACTTTATTTTTTGAATATTCATAACTCATTTTTCATATTATCTCTATCATCATCTTTTCTTCTATTTTCTGGAAGGTTTAATCAGTTAGTAAATGTTTTTAACAGTTAATTTTTTTTTCCCCCGAGCTTTTCTTGTTCCCCTATTCTTTTCTTCATAGCATTCTTGTATTGTAAATGTGATTTTTTTCTCAACTCTTTCTATGCATACCTTCTAAAGGTGTTTTGCTTGATCTTAAAGTTCTCTTTGGTTCCAGGAATTATCTTTCTTTCTTCTGTGGTCATATTTTTGTTATTGTTGTTTAACCTCATTCTTTCTCATTCATATTGCAAACCTTCCTCAAATGTCTGAACTGTGGTTTTTTCATTCCATTTAAGAATTAAAAATAGAAAATCTGACTGAAAGCTTGGAGTGCATAGATGGGACTTGTGGATTGTGAGGTTTCTCTTTAGGTGAGTGGGTGAGCAAGCAGCCACTATCTACATGGTATTTCCCAGACCCAACTCTCTCCAGGGCTCTTTTAGTAGGAAGAGAGGCAATTCACCTCTGTTCTCTCAGCTTCAGGCCTCTTCCAGCTGCAGCATCCTCCGCCCACCTTTACCAGTTTCCACTCTTTAATCTGTTCTTTATCTTCCAGAAGTATGTTGAAATTTCTCATCCACTGGTAGCCCTCCACTAGTGGAGGTTTATACCTTTATATCCATGTCCCTTCATTTTAGTAGGGTCTTAAGAGGGAGACTAGATAAATTCAGGTAGTTAGATGATCATCTTGATCCAGGCATCTTTTTTTTTTTTTTTAAATTAGAGCAGTTGAAGGTTCAGAGAAATCATACAGAAAGTACAGCATTCCCATATTCTGCTCCCCCCACCCACACATGCACACAGTTTTCCCTATTCATTTTTATTCTGGTAAAATATATACAACATAAAATTTCCCATTTTAACCACTTTCAAGTATACAATTCAGTGGTGTGACTCACATTGACAATGTTGTTTCACCATTACCACCATCCACTACCAAAACTTTTCAATCTCCCCAAACAGAACTCTGTACCAATTAAATCTTAACTTCCCATTCCCTACCCCTGGCCCTGAGAACCTGTATTATAATTTATGACTATGGATTTGCACAGTCTATTTCATGTAAGTGAGATTATACAGTATTTGTCCTTGTGTGCCTGGCTTAGTTCACTCAACATGATGCCTTCAAGGTTCATACATGTTTTAGCGTGCATCAGAACTTCATTCCTTTTTAAAGCAGAATAATATTCCTTTGTATGCATGTATCACATTTTGTTCATCCATTTATCAGATGATGGACACTTGGGTTACTTCCACCTTTTGGCAATTGTGAATAATGCTATGAACATTGGTGTACAAATATCTGTTCTAGTCCCTGCTTTTCATTCCTTGGGGTATTTACCTAGAATTGGGCTTGCTTCGTCATACGGTAGTTATGTGTTTAACTTTTTGAGGAACCACCAAACTCTTTTCCATAGTGGCTGTACCATTTTACTTTCCCACCAATGATGTACAAATGTTTTTATTTTTCCACATCCACTCCAACACTTGTTGTTTTCAGCTTTTTAAAATCATAGCCATTCTAGTGGGTGTGAGGTGGTATCTCATTGTGATTTTGATTTGCATTTCCTTAATGGCTAATGATGTTGAGCATCTCTTTATGTGCTTTTTGGCCATTTGTATATCTTCTTTGGAGAAATGTCTATTAAGTCCTTGGTCCATTTTTTAATTGGGTTGTCTGTCTCTATGTTGTTGAGTTGTATCCTAACCTTTTTAATGTGAGGATCACTCTAAATGCCAAAAATATTTTCACAGAATCCTTATGATACAAATTACATATATAATTCCAGTATCCATTAATGAAAAGAGAAATACATATAGACCACACCAAGTCTCTGAATTTATTCAATAGCACCTTTAAATGCATCTTTTCCTCATCATAGAACATTTGCATATGTTTGAAAATAGCAGTACAAGCACATGGAAGAAAGTTATCCAGGCTAAGAGAAATGGTGGCTGAAGGAGTCACACACCTTTGCGGTAATTGCAGAGTCACCCTAAGATTCCAAGCCAAGTATTTGAGACCCATTGGTTTAGGCCCAGAGAAGCCCTTGAAAGGTTTCAAATGGGGGGGAAGGACTGTTGCTGGGAAGTTTATGACCCTTGCTTCTTACCATCTCTTCCCTGTCCATAATCTCTTTTTATGTGGGTTGGGTTCCTCCCCAAGGGAGGTGTAGATGATGCCAGCCGGCCTCAGTCCTGAGTCAATTATTTGCCCCCTCCCCCCCAAAAAATGACAACACAGGAAATTAAATGAAATTCATATTGGGATTTTATTCTACCACATTCCACTTCTCCATTCTTCCTCATCCCTTATCTTTAGAAACTCTGTTCTTTGTTCTCTAGTAGCTGGTACAAATGCTCAACATTTTGACATATCTATGCTGTTCAAGCTCTGTGCTGAGCACATTACACGCTTTATCTCATCACCATCCTCTGGAGGTGCAGTTCATACCCTCATTTTACAGATGAGCAGAGAGGTTAAAAGGTTTTCTCAGATGAAAGAGTTAGCAAGTAACAGACTTGAGATTCTAACCAGGTGTCCCTGACGCCTCTGCTCTTCCCTCTACCCCGGCGCCCGCCCCCGCCCCTGACCTGCCCCAAGGTGGTGCTGCTGCTGCCTGAATGATGGGGCATGGAAGATACTTAATACATGACTGAGTTGGGAGGATATGGCAGCCCGTATCCAGACCCCCTGAAGGGTTCGTCCTGACTCTGCCTCCCTGGCTTCCTCCAGTTTCCAGCTCTGTAGTCTGGCTCCAGCCTTACCAAGACTGGCTGTGGCTAATGCTTCCCTCACTGCACCCTCGCTCCACACTAGCTAGCAGGTCCTTGCACGGCCCCACGGCCCAGTCTTCATTCACGGCATCCTCTGCCTGATGCCCTCTCCTTGCCGCTCCTCTGCACTTACCCAGAATCCATGAGGCATTCAAGGTCCACCTCCTCCGGAGAGCCCACCCTGGTAATTCAGGCTTCGCTGACCCTCCTCCCCTTCACCCTGCCACAGTGCCTGTCTGTCCGACCAGCCACCGCGTGGGACCTCACTCCCCTGCTGGCCTCTCACATGACTATGACTTTCCCCCCACTCAGACTCTTAGACCCTGCCTTTAGAAAATCATGACAGAACAAATTATTTTTAATTCATCAATAATGCTCATGGGAAGCGGCTGTGGCTCAATCAGTAGGGCTCCCGTTTACCATATGGGAGGCCCCGGGTTCGGTTCCCGGGGCCTCCTGGTGAAGGCAAGCCCGCCCGCACGGCGTGGTTAGCTGACCCAGCGAGCACAAGCAGCAAGGGGGGGATAAATGAATAAATAAATAAAATCTTTAAAAAAAAAAAAAAAATAATAATGCTCATTATGGAACATTTGAAAAACAGAGAAGCACAAAGAAGTGAAAGAAAAAAAATAACATATTTCCACCACTGGAAAAACTACTACAGAGATCTGCCTTTGAATCTTTTGTTTTGTTTTGGACAAAAATCCCGGGTCTTCCTCTTTGTGTAACATGAGAAATTAACTTTTTTTTAAAGCTCCCTTTTGTTGGATGCATAGTATGCCTTGGAGAGGATGTGCCACAGCTTGTCATAGCCATTACGCATCCTCCACAGGACCTAGCCAGGGGTCCTGCCCAGAAGGACCTAGTGAAGATTCTGTGAGTCATGGGTTGTCTAGGGGGCGGGCAGGGGGTGGGTTATGTTTGGTGTGTGATACATGGCAGCTGCAGGGGGGCCGTTGAGGAGGCCGGGAAATTACACAGTGCTCCAACCGAGCCCACGTCTGCCAACAAGGAGCATTTCAAACAAATCCCATGAAATTATAGCTTTTACCATCTATGAGCTACTCAGAAAGGAAAGTACCTGCTATGCTTTTGTGAGAACAATGGAAACAATGGTGCCCTCCATCCCTGGGCCTGGGAAGGTAGGGTCTGAAAGAGCCTTTCCCAGATGTTGTTCTCAGGAAACAATCCTGTAATTCTGAGCTAACACGGTTTAGGCCCCACACGGGGATGCCAGGGCTTCCTGGGTTATGAGACTTTGCTGATGGGACAGCTCTTCCAGAGGGAAGTTTTACAGGCTGAGATTACACTAAGGATTGATATGGCGAGAATTCCTTTGGCCTAGCTCTACCCCGGAGACACCATGTCCCGGTGCCTCCTAAAGAAGACAAGCAGATGCCACACCCCTCCACAACGAGCAGATGCCCACACCCCGCCGCAACGAGCAGATACCTAGACAAGCAGATGCCACAAGCCAACAGACGCCACAGCCCACGGGGAGCCGATGTGGCTCAGGCCATTGGGCATTCTCCTCCCATGTGGGAGAATCCAGGTTAAGTCCCTGGTGCCTCCTGGGGAAGGCGAGCAGACAATGAGCAGGCAGATGAGAGAACCATCTTTGGGGGGGGGTAAATTTAAAAAAATAAAGTCAGAGTGAAGGTCTGTCTGTGTTTTTAGCGCTCTCCTCTGGGGCTGTGGAGTCAGTTTAATAGAAAGAGAGGTGAAATTTGGCGGTGCATTTCCAGAATATTGCCTGGCCTTTTGCTGCCACCTTGGGGACTCGGCACTACACCTGGGGACCCCCTGTTCCCAGAGACAGTGAGGGGGTGGACGATGCCTCACTCCTTGGCAGAGTAATGGGAAAGAGACTTTAAATTATTGAAAATCCTTTTACAGATCTCCACACTGACAGTGACAGGGGGAGAAGGAAGGAGCGCCTCACGCCCCACCCCTGCTTGCCAGCGCAGCCCCCAGGGGACCAACCCCTGGGCAGTGTCCAGGCCCCCAGGCCCCTGTTGGTCCTGCTCTCTGCACTCCCACAAGAGCCAGCAGGGCACCTGCCCTGGGGGGACACCCTGTTACCTTCTGAGGCGTGCAGCCCTGGAGCAGGAGCACGCAGCGGCAGGGCTGAGCTGCCAAAGGGCTTCTGCTCTGAGAGCCAAGACGGCACTGGCAGAGAGGGGATCGGCCATGGGTCTGCTGTGTGCATAAGTGGAGCCGCTGAACCGAATTCTGACACCCCCTCCACCACCCAGTCACTTGGCGTCCTGACACATTGCCTTTCTGAGCCTCCAACTGTGCAGCTGAAAAGGGAGGAGAGCGGCACCTGCCTCACTGGATGGCTGGGAGGAAAGGTAAATAAGTGGTGTGTGAAAACGGTCACTAACCTGTAAAACCCCAGATTGGCCTAAGCAAGGAGAGCTACACAGTAGAGTGAAAAAGCTAAACAGACGCCACTGTGTCCTCTGGGGGTGGACGCTATTTATGACGGTATCTTGACATCTGCTCAAGTAAAATTCCCACCTCAAATAATCCCTTTACAAAGGACACACTTGCATGCCACTGTGTGGACTGACCCATGTGTCTATCCACCCAGAAGTAGAAAGTGTGCCATTCCATTTTCCACTCGCCAGTGCTGAAGACCTGTAGACCCGTAACTTTTCCATGTCCTTTCCTTGCTTGTCATCATGGCACGCGTGGACTTCCTTGCCCACTTGGGCTCTTCACGGGCGGCAGGAGCCTGAGCTATCTCACCTCACGCTCTCCCCGCCAAGGACCTCTAGGTCACACTGCTGGCAGTGAGAGAACAGGAACCTGTGCAGCATGGCCAAGGGCCATCTAAAGACACCCTGGGGCTCCTGAAACCCCAGCCTGGCTGCAAGACCCCAAAACAAGCTCAGGGTTGCCAGAACCCACCCCAGGAAACCCTCCCCTCAGAGCCTGCCCAGAGGGGGAGCAAGAAGAGAGGGTGGGTAACAGAGGCATTTCACAGTTTATCGAGATGAGTCTGACTAAGTTTTTAAAGCCAGAAAAGCTCTTTTTCTAATTATTGAGCAGCTACTAAGTGCCCAGGAATTGTGTTGAATCCGAGTGATACTAGAAGCATGACTAGTTTGCAGAGGGGCCGTTTCTCTGGCTGTGTGCCTTCCAGGCCTCCTCACCACAGCAGGGAGCTCGGAGAAGGCTAGACTTCATCCCTGGACCCAGAGAAAGGCAGGGTTGGCACAGTGAGAACCATGGGGACTGGGAGTGTGGGGTTTCCGGAGGACCCAGCAGGCCTGACAGAAGCAGCTGGTTCCTTAGCTGCCCCATCTCACCTAGGAGGTTATTTCTCTGGGTATAAACAGTCCTCTGCAGTTAGCAGGATAAATATAAACACAGCCTCCTGATCGGAGCTCAGAAACTAAGCTTTGTATCCTAGGCTCCCTGCTGCCACTGCTGCTACAGAAGACAGAATGAGCAAGGGCTTCTGCAGCCGAACAGATGGGGTCCAGGAGCTCATCAAGACCATCCCCTGCCCGCAGGTGCAGGAGAGCCCATCTGGATTTTAAAGACCACCTTAGAGGCAGAGATTCCAGATATTTCACCGTACTGTTGTGACTTGAAGATTTTCAGAAATGGCTCTTGCCTATCATACATGACTAAAAGCCAGCATACTTCCATGAAAGATTTGAGCAAATTTCAGTGTTGAAACTAGGATAGGCTGAACTGTAAATTCTAAGAGGGTGGCAGGGGCTTTGCCCTAGCACAGGGCTTACATACTGCAAGTGCTCAACAGAACTTGTGGAAGGGAGGAAGAGGAAGGGGGAAGGCAGGAAGGTGGGAAGGAGGGCTGAAAGAAGCAAAAAAAAACAAAACAAAAAAAACAAAAAACAATTGAAGAAAGGTGAGAGATGTACCAGGTCCTGGGACACAGTGGTACAGCAATTGACTCCTGCACTGGCTCTGAGCTTCCCATCAGACCAGGCAAAATGGGCAGCGGCGAGCTCAGGGTCAGGGGAAAGGAGCAGGTGAACAAGCATCCTGAGAAAGCAAACATTTCAGATACTGCATTCCAGGAGACATTCATCTCATAGTTCTTTAAATAAGGGGCTTGGGCAGTGATGCGTAGTCTTTTGTTGTTGGGTTTTGCAGAAGACAAATGGATGTTCCTACTCTCCCTTTATAGGGGTGGAAGGCATAACATTAAATCCCAGTGAAGGCATTTATGTGGCGAGTGAGGATAAGATGGCCCACAGTTCCCATTTTCTCATGACCCGATTTCGTACAGAGATGGCATTCCGAAACGCCACTAGTGGGGGGATATACTCTTACAATTGCCAGGCTCTTGTTCAAACCCTTGGGGTAAGCCTATGCTCTCCAGCCCCCACCCCAAGCCAGACACTAAGCTCCTTGGCTGGCCCATAGTAGGCTCTTCACAATGTTCTGAAAGTGAGTAACCAGCTGAATGAGTGCATGAGTGAAGGAGTGAATGTCTTAAAGCAAGAGGGGACACGACATGCTGTTCTGAAATTTGGGGACCATTATTTGTATTCCCTCAAGATAGAGGTCTGCCCAGCTAGACCTTCTCCTCCTTTCTCTGCCATTTGCAGGGCGTGTAACCCCAGTCATGAACTATTAATAGTATTTGAGTGTACACTCTGTGCCAAGCACTTTACATGAATCGTCCCATCCAATCCTCCCATCTCCATTTTATGGATGAGGAAACAGAGGCAGAGCAAGCAGCTTGCTGAAGATCACGGCACCCGTGAGTCCCTGTGATTCTAACCACTGTATTCTGCTGATTTGGCAGGTTACTCATCCTCCCTGAAGTAAAGTGAGCAAAGCGCTTGCCTCAGCCTTGAGTTCTGTCCAGGAGTGGGTGTCTTGCTTTCCCCAGGCTGCTGCCTCCAAGGCAGTCTCCCTTGCCTGCATCCATCGTCTCTCGCTCTCTCAGTGCCTCCTGCAGCCCCCTGCAAACTGGCAGCCACGAGACTGTGTCCTCTCCTCCAGAGCCAGCTTCCAGCCAGTTGCCAAATCCCAAGGGAACTTAAGTTTCCATCTTACTAGACCTTCTATGACTTCTGACCCCTGCCCACTCTGATCTTCTTGAACTACTTGCCTCCTCCAGCTCCTGAGCCCTCAGTATCTCCTGCTTTTGTGCTCTCTTTGGCTTCCTTCCCTTAGTTCCCCTCAGCCACCATCCTGGTATGAGCCACTGCCATCTGGATGACTGTTGAAGCTTCCAAACTGGACCTGCCTCTGCAGTCTGTCAACACAGCAGCCACAGGGCCTTTTTTACTGTCACATAGGAATATTAATAGATAAATAGTGATTGAGAGTATATACACACTACACAGTATAACCTGATAAACCCGAGAATATTTCCCTTTTTACAATGGGAAAGATTATAGGTTTGAGAGATGAGGTTGAGATGGGAGGTACAAATTCTGGCTCAGACTTTAGGAAGTTAGACATCTTGTAAGTCATAGTATTTCCCATGGATTCAATTTCCTCATTTATAAATTGGGGACAACGATTACATTCTCTCTACTGAATTATAGTGATAACCAAATTAAACAAGACATACAAATTTGCTCTACCAACTGTCCAGGGCTATTAAAAATGTTGATGGTAGTCACCACCTTAATGCCTTCTAAAATTGCAGGAGATTCTGCTGGTAGTTAGAGAAAAATAACAATTTGGAAATATATTCAGCATCTTTGCTGTCATTCAAAATCTATTATTTATTATATTTCTTCCTCTTTTTATAAAGCCACTGGTTTGTCTGTTTATCTCTCTTGCAAAAATGAAATGAAAATGATAGGTTCTCTCATATTCCAGGGCATGGTGTAACTTGCTACACTTTACCCAGAGAGTGTCCATGATAATCTCATAGTCCAGTGTTTTATTTCTTTTTTCCCCTCTTCCTTCTTTTCTCCTCCACCTCCCTGCTTCAGGGCCTTTGCTTTGGCTCTTGACTGGCGTGGAACATGCTTCCCCCAGATGTCACCTCCTTCAAGTCCTTCATTGAATGTCACTTCCTTAATGGGGCCCCCTGAGCCCCCTCACTTAATACCATGACCTGTCCCCTGCTTCTTAGCACTCCCGACCTCCTTAGCTGGCTTTTTTTCTTTTTTCCAAAGTACATACCACTTTCTCACATACCACACAGTTTACTTACTCATTATGTTTGTAGTTCATGACCTGTCTCCTCCACTAAAATGTGAGCTTCATGGGGTCAGGGAACTTTGTTTTGACCACTGATGATATGTGCCATAAATAGTTGTTGATTGAGTGAAAGCCGTCTTCACAGGCTCCGCCTGCTCCTGCCTCTTCAATGCTAGGGTTCCCCAAGGGCTCTCCTTCTCACTCGGCACACACTCCCTGGTAAGTCTTATCTATGTGACCCTTAAATCCATATCTCCAACCTGAATCTCCAAGACCCCTGTCCTGAGGGCCAGACCCACCCCCTCTGTATCTACCTGCTTGGCTCCAGCAGCTTCTCCTCTGGGAAGCCCTCCAGGCTGCCTCTCTTTCTTCCTAGCATCCCATGAGGTCTCCACAGCTCTCACTTTCATAGTGTATCATGGTCATGGTTTGTCATGGTTTCACTTTTAGGTGTACTTAAAAAAAAGAATACTTGTTGGAGTAGGTTATGATTATAAAAGTAGTAACTACCTCATTTGCATCACAGAAAATGTGAAGTATTCATAAAAGCATAAAGAAGAAAATGAAAATAAAGTTCACCCACATTTCCACAACCTAGAGGTCACCACAGTTAGTGTGGACTCCGCATGAGGAATTGCGTACACTCTTGTGCACTACCTGCACATATGTACCAACCAAATTGAAAGACTGAAAGAATTTCTTAAAAAAAATAATGTGGGGAGCAGATGTGGCTCAAGCAGTTGAGTGCCTGCTTCCCACATGGGAGGTCCTGGGTTTGGTTCCCTGTGCCTCCTAAGGAAAACGGAAACAAACAACAAGCAAAAACAAATGTAAAAACCAACAGGGGAGCCAATGTGGCTCAGTGGTTGAGCTCTATCTTGCCACATACAAGGTCCTGGATTCATTCTTCACACCTCATTACCTCAATAAAAAAAAATTTTTTTTAATTTAATTTAATTTTTTAAAAAAAGACCTCCAATGCAATGTTATGAGGATTCTGGGGGCAGAACCACTTTGAGAAAGACAAAACAACCAAAGAGACAGGACTGGCCTGGCACGGCTGGCTCTGGTGTTCTGCTGTCACACAGAAGCCATGTCACTGCCCACCAGCACCAGACAAGACTCACCCCATAAACATCCAAACCACGAAAACAACAAAGCACCTCCCTATCGGTTACTATGAGCGACTGCTGCTTCTTTACCCATCACGACGTTGGCCTTACTCCGTTCTTTCCACCTTCTACGTAAGAATTATTTAGATACTCAGTCATAGAATTACCCCTCCTTCCTGACAGCATCCAATCCCAAGCAAATCCCTGCTTCCTTGAGCTCTTTCCCTAAATCACCTAACCCAAGCCCAGATCCCATAAGTCCTTTCTGATACCCTTTTACAGATGCTCCATAGTTCCCCATGGTTGCAGTCTCCCTTGTGACAGTGAGTCAATAAACCCAATTTTTTTTTTTTTTTACTATAGGTGTGCTCCTGGTGGTGTTTGGCCCCAGGGCACCAACCGTAGTAGTCATCATGGTATTCCTTTACCTGCCCATGCATACATGGCACAGGAGGTCTCAAAAACCTGGTGAATGAATACCAAAACTAAGATGGAAACCAGATGTTTCTGGTGCCTGCTGGTGATCATAGACAAACTGCCAATTCTGTCAGGAATTTAGCAGCTGTTCTCTGAGTTCCCACATTATAGAGGGTGGAAGGAAATCTGAGACAGGGCCATGTCCTCAGAAATCTCATCACTAGACTGGAGAGACAAAGTAGAACACAAAGGGTTAAGTAATCCTTTGAGACAATAGACTGGGAGTGCAGGGGATGTCACCAGGCAGCACACAGTTGAATGTCTGGTGAGCTGAAAGAGCTGCAGGGTGATGATTAGGAATCAGGTGAAGAGAAAAGGACGCATGTCCTTCCAGACCTTGAGAGGCAGGGGTTGGAAAAGAGCGGTACAAAGGCGTGGAAGTGGGAATTCTGTGGTGCATTTGCTGGACAGCAAATCCCGAGCATACTGGGATTTTGCCTATCCTGCTCATCTCATATCCCCACTGTGAGAGACACAGAGCAGACCTTCAATAAATACCTGGTGAATGAATATGTGTGTGCATGAAGGACACAGCGAGCAGACGAGTGCAGTGAAGAAGAGGGTTCAGAGACTGGAGATGTTGCTAGGCAGGTAGGTCAGAGCCTTGAACATCAGTTTTAAGACACTCCAGCTTGATCCTCCCATCAGTTGGGAGCTCCAAGCATCTGGGGCAGGAGAGGGATCCCTTCAGAGCTGAGCTTCAGTGCAACCCATCTGGGGCAGTGTGCAGAATGGACCAGAAGGAGAGGGGAGGTCGCGAGATCAGGTAGTCTGAGTTCCAAGTCACCAGGGCCTCCGTGTGCTTGAGCAAGGCCCGACTTGTGGGGAGAGAGGACCAAAGGCGAGCTGGTGAGGTGGAAGGAATGTGGGAGTTGGAATCCTGGTTCTGCCGTTTTCTGTGACCTTGGACAAGATTCCTAAACTCCCTGAACCCCAGCCTCCATTTCCTTCTGTCACCCAGGATCTGGCATAGTCTCATGCCATAGATCCAGGGCAGGCATCTCAACCGCAGCAAGTCCCCCACATGGTACGATTGGTTGCATGTTTCAGAGCAAAGTCACAGTTGCAGTCTCTGAACCAAAGGCCAAGTCAGGCCTCAAGGGTGGAAAGGAAAGAGCAGTGAGTGTGGGGGCTGCCTCTGTCATGTCCTCTTACTCATGTTGCTTTACTCCTCTGAGCCTGGGTTTCCTCAGGGCCATGATGACACTGCCTTCCAAGGTTACTCTGAAGGTCACAGCAGTGAAAGCACCATCGTGCCTGGCATGAGGTAGGGGCCCCATAAACCCAGTTCCCTCCATTCCTCACCTGCTGTGAGCCAGCGATCACCACCCCACCCACCCCTCCATGCTGCTGAGGGCAGAAAGTTCGGTGAGAACCAGCCCCTGCCTCCTTTGGAAGCAAGGTCCTCCTCTCCCCTTAGCCTCGGTCCTGCAGCCACCAGGCCAGTCCCCCTGACCCCAGCGAGGCTCTAACAGAGTCTTCTGCTGAGGCGCTGAGAGCCACCCACTCAGTTTTCTCTGACCCTCTATGAGGCGCTGAGGGCTGCCCCCTCTGTTTTCTTGGACCTTCTATGAGGCGCTGAGGGCCATCCCCTCAGTTTTCTTGGACCCTCTGTGAGGCTGAGGGCCGTCCCCTCAGTTTTCTTGGACCCTCTGTGAGGCTCTGAGGGCCGTCCCCTCAGTTTTCATGAACCCCCTAGAGTGTTTCCCTGGCTGCAACTCTAAACTGTAGGTTCGTGTTCACCTTGCCTTCTCATCTTTATTCGTCCTTTGGGCAGCCACCAGGCCGCCTTCTGTGGGAAGGTGGGGCTGGGGGAGGAAGGTTCTCATGCAAATGGCCTCCATGCAGTAGTAAGCTGGGAGGGGGGGCTCAGGCTCTAGCTTCTCAGGGGCCCTGCTTCTTTTCCTTTGTTCCCCCTCAGCCAGGCACAGAGGGCCTCCAATGTGGCTTGTGGCTATATGATGAGGGATGCTTCTTCGGGTACTTGAAATCTGAATTTGCAGAGGGGAGCTGGAACTGTCCACATGACAGAATTCTTTGCTTTATAGGAACCACCACAGGTTTCCTTTAAAAATCTGCTCCTCTGTGATTTAGGACTTGGGGGTAAAATGAGAGTCAGTTGACATGGTATTGAAACTTCCAGGGGTCGGATGTAGCTCAACTGGTTGGGCGTCCATCTCCCATATGGAGGGACCTGGGTTCGTTTCCCGGTACCTCCTGGTAAAAAAAAAAAAAAAAAAAAAATGCTCTTTGGGAAGCGGCTGTGGCTCAATCAGTGGGGCTCCCGTTTACCATATGGGAGGCCCCGGGTTCGGTTCCCGGGGCCTCCTGGTGAAGGCAAGCCCGCCCGTACGGCGTGGTTAGTGACCCAGCGAGCACGAGCAGCAAGGGGGGGATAAATGAATAAATAAAATAAAATCTTTTTTTAAAAAAAAAAAAAAAAAAAAAAAACTTCCAAGCAGGGCTAGTAGCCCTGTCTTCTCCCTACCACCAGGTCTGTCTCCCTTCTGAGAGGCAGCTGCCAGGGTGGGTGTCAGAGCTTCCTTCATCTCACCAGCCCCAATTCCAAGCTCCCAGTGGCCAGGCCTTTGTCTCATCAGGGATTGTCCCTGCCTTCCCTGGTCTTGGATTCAGTCTTCTCCCAAAATTCTGGACTAAGGCTAAGTCTCTGCTCTTTCAGTGGAGAGTTGGGGGTCGGGGGTGGGGTGAGGGCAGGGGGGCAGTGATCTCATCCTTGAAAAGAATTAGTCATCAAAGAGGCAGGGACAGATGGGGGGCAGGAGGGAGGACGAGCTCTATGTAAATGAGTCATCTTCCCACCAGCCCAGCAGGGCCTGAACTTGACAGCTGCTCCCCAGGAGAGGTTGTTAAGCTGGAGCTACCCAGGGGCAGGAGTAGTTAAATGGCTTTTAATAACTCATTTTGCTGAATGATTTCTGGTGAGGAGAGAAACGTTAATCCCAGAGATGAAACGCAGAGTCAGAGGCAGGGGAAGACGAGGGGGGGGGAAATCTCAAGTCAGCCTCTAGCCCAAGCTGGTGCGGAAGTCAGTGCCATATACCAACCCGACTCCGGGGACTCAGTTGCTCTTTACTTATAGTTTGCCGGAACCTTCCTAACAGTAGAGGTCACTGGCCTGCAGCAGTGTGGTTCAGGCCCCTTTTCCCAGCTCCCCTGACCTCTCGGCCAACCCCACCTCCCCTCTCGCTCTCATCAAATGAAGAAAATCATCCCAAGGGCCCCCCAAAAGAACAAGCCAGAAGCAAACAGGAAAATAGGGGAGGGAGCTCCCCTTCTCCAGGCGTCTTGCGTCATTAAGCATCAGGGGGAAACAGCCCCACACGGGCCTGTGGAGGGACTAGGTAAACAGCAAATGCAGCAGCACGCGGTCTCAGCTTTTCCAGAACAGCCTCACTTTCAAACATCCCTCCGCAGCCACACTCAATCTTGGCATTGGAGAGGGTGTTGCTTCTAGCTGGACCTCCCACCCAGTTCAGGGCCTGGGAGGTGGTGGTGCCACTCATCCCAGGACTGCCGAGGAAAGCTGCCGCAGAAATTCCTACATCCTGATCTGCTGAGGCACTTCAGCGGGGCCGCATGGGTTGCGCCTTGCCCACAGCTTTCCCAATTAAGCGTGGTGCTTTCTGAGCACTTACTATGCCCTAGGCACTGTGAGAAGCAGGTGAAAATTACCACCTCAGGAGGCAGGTGCTGTCATCAGGCCCCTTTCAGAGCATGAAGCTGGGGGTTAGGGGCAAGTAGCATCCATGTCACTCCATTAGCAAGTGGAGGCACCAGCCCCTCGGCTCTTGACTCAGCGCACCTGCAGGGATCTTGTTGAGCTCACCAGCAGTTTGAGGCTTCCGGAGCGTGCACCCTTCCTGAAAGCGGGACATGCTGCTGGGTGCGGGGCTCGGACGCTGGAGGAGCTCCTGGAGGTGCTTGGCGAGATTCCCGCTCCTACGCAGCTCTTTTGGGGTCAACCCGGGGAACATGTGGATGGGAAGTTCTCGCAGTATTGTCCTATTCCTTCTTCCACTGAACAATGGGCCGGGCGCTGAGCACATGGGAGCCAGGCAGGCTGAGCCCTCATGCTCACCCTTCCCTCCCCCAGGCCCTTCTCAAATTCAGTCTCACTCTCCCGCCCTCGAAATCCCACCTTTAAGACTGAGCCCAAATGCCTTCCCCAGTCACTCTACTAGAAGGCCTTCAGCCGTGATTCTGCTCTGGCTGGTCCGGGCACACCTGGGTTTGGAGACTGTTTTAGGTTTCCCAGGCGATGCTAGAGTTGAGAGGCTCTTAGTCCCTCCCAGCCAGTCCCGGAAAGTGAGGCTTAACCACCTTGGGAAGGGCCTCCCAGAGGAGCGTGTCAAGCAGACAGGCTGGGCCCTAAGGAGATTTTTATTTGCCAGATTTAGCAAATAAAAACACAGGACCCCCAGTTATTTCAGCATAAGTGTGTACCATGCAATATTTGGGACAAACATAGACTAAAATATGATTTGTTGTTTATCTGAAATTCAAATGTAACTGGGCATCCTGTATTTTATCTGGCAAAACTAATGGGCCATGCCCCAGCATTTCTGAATCCTCCCCCATCCCCTGCCCACAGATCCCATACCCCAACCTCTTTAACGCTCACCCTTGAAATTTTGAGGTTCTTTTTTTTTTTTTTTTTTTTTTTATTTATTCATTTATCCCCCCCTTGCTGCTTGTGCTCGCCGGGTCAGCCAACCACGCCATGCGGGCGGGCCCGCCCTCACCAGGAGGCCCCAGGAACCGAACCCGGGGCCTCCCACATGGTAAACGGGAGCCCCACTGATTGAGCCACAGCCGCTTCCCTTTGAGGTTCTTGAAATGTTTGCTTTGTCAATAAATAACTATCAATACCTACTTTGTACAACATCCCTATGTTCCCTGTAGAGTAGAAAGATGATTAAATAACAAACCTTTATTCGGAGCTTATTAACATGCCAGGCACTGTTCTAAGTGCTTTGTGCATATTAATACTCACAAAAACCTCTCTAAGGAAGTTACTGTTGTCATCTCCATTTTACAAATGAGGACCTTGAAGCACAGAGGTTAAGTGATTTGCTCAAAGACACACAGGTAGGGAACCATGAAGCTAAGAATTCAAACCCAAACAGCCTGGTTCCAAATAGCCAATAAGATGTGGCCCCTGCCTGCAGAGTGTTCTCAAACTCATTTCCAAGACAGGCCCCCACGGGTAATTAACACTATAACCCACCTGTCCCTAACACCAGCCAATTCAAATCCTTGCTACTCAAAATATGCCGAATAAACTATGCCAGGCCAGGATGGTAAGATGCATTGTGATTTCAGAGACGTTATGAAGTTTTACGGACGAGCCATAGTGGCATCACCTGGATGCAGGTTAGAAATGAAGCATCACGGGCCCCACACCAGAATCCAACAAGATTGCCAGGTGGGGCTTAGATTGCTAGGCACTGCTCTAGGCATTGCAGGGTCACGGTGACTTTTTTTTTTAATGTGGGAAATCCTTGCCTATGTCTTTAAATGTTTCATTCTTAATTCTTCACATGGGTAGAGTACAGCATTTCCCAAAAATTATTCCTTCAAAGACTCATGTCAGTTGAGGTGGTCAGGTACCTTCTGCCATCAAGTTAGTTTGGGAAACTGAATAGTGTTAGCATATCTCCCCTTGATTCATAAATGAAATCAACATGTTAAGTGCTCTGGAAGTCCTGCAATAGTGAGTAAATGAACTTGTTTCACTTTATTTAATCATGGGAATTTTTCACCTCCTCTCCCTCCTCCTGAAGTCGATTATCTCATCCTAAGGAGCACACTTTGCCCTGGTGTTCTACAGTTTACAAAGAAAGTTCACGTTGGGAGGTGGACATTTTACAGATGATGCCATCAAGGCTCAGAGAAGGTAATGACTTGCCGTAATCACTAAGCTAGAGGCCACTGCGGCACTCAAAACTCTGGTCTATTGCCTTGTTGCTGGGCTGCTTAAGCAGGTCCCGTAACGAGCTGCACGTGCTGGAGTGTGTTTAGTTTCATGTCACAGACATCCTAAACAGTCAAGGGCATCTATGGGGTCATGCAACTGGACCAGACGGTGGGCAGGCAACAAGACTGGTTTGATTTGACAGCTCAAGGCTGTGTTTCTTTCAGGCTCCCTTCACTGGGCCTTCTGTAGCATTGGCTTCCTCCTCAGGCTGGACCCTCCTTATGGCCACAGATGGCTGCCAACCTCTCCTGGCCTACCTCCTGCTGCCTTGGTGTCTGGGGCAGCTCTCTCATAAGAGGGAGGGAGACTTTAAACCTAGAAACCACCCAGAAAGCTCTTCTCTCTTCTCATTGGCTCACATACCCTGCACTGATGGGCTTAGGTCTACCCATCCCTCAGCCAATGTGGTAAGGGACTGGGTTATCTTGATTGGCCTGGACGACAGACTGATACAGCCACCCTGGGGTTGGGGGCTGGGGAATGGTTGTCAGGAGACACCGACCATGTCCGCCACAGGATTTTAGGCCACTGAGAATTAAAAAGTCAAAAATGTGTGATTGGGCAGATTCCAACCAGTAGGACCATCCAGAATATCTCGTGGCATTGTTTCTCAAAGAAAGAGCTTTAGTCCATTTGCATCAGAATCATCTGGGGGCATTTGTTAAAACGGGGATCCCTGGGCCCCTTTCCAGACTGCCTGGGTGGGGCCTGCCTTGGAGTCTGTATTTTAACCATGTAGACCGTTGCTTGGGACAGCCCTGGTTAGTACATGCTGCCCTGGGGTAACTATTAATAGTGCCCCTTTCACTCTCAAAAGTATCCTAGGTTGGACAATAAATTCTCTCTCTCCCACCCCAGAGGTGACATTCCAGAGCCCAGCAGGAAGAGGTCCAGAGGGTCATGAGCCAAGACTTTGCATCTGTCTGGCTCAGCAGAAAGGCCTCGGGCATCAGGGTCAGCTCAACCACGTCAGGCAATGCCCATTTCCTTGGCTGCTCTGGGTGTAAGCCTGCCCCCTCACAGGGGTCGGGATGGACGGGAGGCTGCCACGCAGGGCTGCACACTGCAGACCCCTGCTCACTTCCCCGCCCCGCTCCCAGGCTCTCTGAGCTGAACTCCCGAGGCCCTGTCACCAGGGCCGCATTTGTGAAGGCGGCACCAGACAGGCTTCGGGAACGAGCTTCACAGCTTTTGTCAAAGTGGCATAATAAAGCCCCCAAGTGTCTGCTCCTTGCAAGCTGGGATGACAGATCAATTGTGGCATAAACAAAATAGAAGGCTTGGTGCGAACCTGGGGGCAGATGACGCCTCTGCAGGGTGTGACTGGGGGAAGGAGGGGGATCTCGGGGTGTCTGGGTTTGCCTTTTCTCTGGCTGAAGCTGCAGGGCCCTCTCCCGAGCCAGCCTGGCTCCCCACAAACTGACAACACTTGGGGAACTACTCCCCGCTCTGGGAAGCAACAGGCTAGGCAGCAGCACCACGCCTGGAGCCCCCCAGCCCCCAGCAAGAAGCTGGCGTGGGCCTTGGCATCCCCCAGAGCTCTGGGCCTCTTGAGGTTGATGGAGAAGAAGGGTAGGCTGTGCCCCACACACACACATCTCGTCCCCTGAGCTGAGCTGACAGTGTCAAATGTAGGAAGCCACAAGAAGGTGAGGCAGACACCGAAAGTCAGACTGCAGGGGTCAGGCTGCAAGGGGGCACTTTCACTGGCCACCCTCTGCCACCAGAGAATCTCCTGACCTTCCAGCCCCTCTCATTCTGGGCAGATAGTGTCTGCGGCTGGGCCAGTCAAATATTGTGTCATTTTGGGCTTGCCGTCAGGGCGCGACCAAGTGATCACGACGAATACAGGCTGATCCAGGGCCAGGAGAAGACCCCAGGACAAGTTCTGGCTCAGCCTCTGTGGAGGGGCAGCAGGGAAAAGCTGTGCCCTGTCCCAGCCGTGAGCCTGCTGCCAGCACAGAGGGGGCGGGATCTGTACAGAACCCCGAAGAAACACAGCGCCGGGCCTCTAAGGAAGGCAGCTCAGGTACGCTCCGAGGGCAGGGACTGCATCTGTCTTGTTTTCCTCCATATCCCCAGGCCCGTGTGATGCCTGCCACCCCTCGGTTCCCAGTAGGGGTGTTGGGTGTTGGCTGAGGGAGTGCATGGCTGCATGGTGGTCTTTGACTGCATATCTGGGCTGGTTGTTTTTATTAGGCCATAGGATAAGAGCCCACCGCTGTGCACACTAAATGCTCCTCAGGCTGCCAGCCCTGGAGGACTGCAATTTGGTTTTCTAAGAGGAATGGCAGTTCCTTTGATGGCCTTGGAAAACGGACTGATGTCACGGAAAGAACATGGACTTTAGATGCTGGCAAATTTGGGCTTCAACCTTAGCCCTGCAACTGCTGAGCTTGACAAGCCACTTAACCCGGTAACCCGAGGTTTGTCTGTCAACAGTCAGACGCCCTGCCTATCTCACAGGGTTGTTATGCAGACAAAAGAGACAATGACACGTGGGGCAGCACTGTATGTGGCTCGTGGCTGGCACCCAGTCACCACAGGTGTGGTCCAGGTGGGACTGGCTTGTTAAATGGGCTGACACAGGCAGTGCCCTCTTGGGCAGCGTCTCTTCAAGTCTGGCTTCCTTCCACTTGGCCCCGTCCGTCTCATGCATCCTTGATACAGCAAGTCCTGTGAGTGCAGGCTGCTCCCACAGCCGCCCTCTCTCCTCCCCCTGCCTGTGCAGCTCCAGGCACCCTCCCACCTACAGCTCCAAGCTCAGGGACACGCGTCTGGCTCTCCCAGACTCTTGCCGTGCTCTGCTCCGGTGCCCCTGGGTGGGCCTGGGAGTGTCTGCAAATCTGCTAGCATCCAGCCGGGAAGTGAGCTGTTGGACTCCTCTCTCGCTGTAGCTTCAGAGGTTCTCTTGAACGATCAGCACCCCCATTCCTTGACCGGGGAGTGGGTAGAAGATGTCACAGCACTCTCCCCCTGCAATGACTCTGCTCCTTCATGACTATCTTCCATCAATCCCTGGAGATTTTGTAGCCTTTTGTTACAGCCAGACCAGTTTTGCTGTTTTGCAGCATGGATGCGGCTAGCACTTCTCTCTAGAATGGGGGGTGGGGTGTGTTAATATTCTGAGCTTTGAAACTTCAGCTGAAAACTCCAAAGGACAAGGAAACCCCACTTGACATCCTCTTATGCAAAATATTAATTTTCCAGGCTGAGGATTTTTTATTTCTTTAGGAATTTAGCAAAGTGATCTCTCTCCTGAGGTTGTGTTTTCCCTAAGTGGCAGGAGCAATGTTGTGCCTAAGCACCAGGCTGAGGCCAGGACATATGGATGGAAGGCTGTCCCCAATAGCCATGGGTCACGACTCCTCTGTCCCTGCTCTCTCACCTATAAAGTGGGAGTTATATCAGAATTAAATCCCTTAAAGAAAGTTCTAACAGTGTAGGGATTTTTAAAACTTTTCTGAATAATAAGGTTACAATTTTGAAAAAAAAACTCAAAATGCACAGTTTAACAAAATATTATACAGCTAACACCCATGTAGCCACCCCCTGGTCAACAGAACATGTCCACTACCACCACCCCCAGAGGTCCCCTTGTGTCACCTACCACCCCCAGAAGAAATCACAATTCTGATTTCTTTCAAAATCACTTCCTTGCTTTTCCTTTTAATTTACCAACCAAGTATGTGTCCCTAAACAAAATCCTATAGTTTTGTTTTGCCTGGTTTTGTATTTAAATGAAATAATATAGAATTTATTTTGTGTCCAGCTTTTTTCTCTCACCATTCTTTTTGGGAGAGTCATCCATGTTGTTGCAATTAGCTATAGTTCATGCTTTTACATTGCTGTATAGTATTCCCTTCTATGGAGAGACAAGGGTTTATTTATGTTGCTGAGCATTTGGGTTATTGATCTAGGACCTTTTATAAATATACACACATACACAAATACAGACACACTCATTCTACATCTAACCATATTAACATATTAACTCAGAGATGATTTCTTTGCACACACATGAACTTGAGTTTGGTATTAAAGTAGAGCAAAATTCCTCTATCAAGTTCCTGGTTACACTGTTTGTTTGGTTACTCTACCATGGCCCAATTCTGAATCTAGAGACATAATCCATCTCCTTCAAGGTTTATCATCATAAGATTTTCCCCCAACTTGAGTCAGGTAGCATAGGATAAAGACCATGGTCAGGCACCTGGACATTTCCCCCAGGGAATCTAGAAAATTATTAGCAAAAAGCTTTAAGGACTTTACACTGAAAGTATTACAAAAACTATTTTCTTTGGCCTGTTGAGGGAAATAGTAAGCCAAATGGAACAAAACTCTTCTCCACCCCTTATCCCAGAGCTGGCCCCATCCTGCCAGCAGCACACAGGGCATGAATTTTTTTTTTTTTTTTCCTAAAGATTTTATTTATTTATTCATTTATCCCCCCCTTGCTGCTTGTGCTTGCTGGGTCAGCTAACCACGCCGTGTGAGCGTGCTTGCCTTCACCAGGAGGCCCTGGGAACCGAACCCGGGGCCTCCCATATGGTGAACGGGAGCCCTACTGATTGAGCCACAGCCGCTTCCCACAGGGCATGAATTAAACAGGGCTACCCCCGAGCTTCTGCTGCAGGGGTGCTGAAGAGTGTCACGGTGCTGTTCAAACGGATGATCCATTTTCAGCTCACATTCTAAGCAGCATGTGAATCTTCCTTCCACCCCCCATAGCCAGCGTCGGGCAACCAAGGGTCCCACAGAGAGACCGCAGCCGGCATCAGGCAGTGTCACTGTGCACTGCCCTGGACGGCATAGGCTGAGCACACTGGCAGGAAGCCAAGCCTTTTGCAAAAATCGGTTGACAAAGGTTCTCTCCTAAAGAGAGAACAAGCGCATAGGCTAAGACTTAATTATAAGGGTCCCAAGCAATATGCAGCTGCCCAGGCACAGAGCAGACCCCGCAAGACGAAAGAAACCCCAGGCACCAGGCACAGAACCCAGGCTAGGCCAAAGCCCTGCCCTGGCCACAGGGGAGAGCAAGGCTGATGGTGCTCCTCAAGTGAGAAGGGGCTGACACTAAATGGCAGAGCCACACTCGTTCCCAAGGAATCCTCTTGTCAGCTTCCTAAAGCCCTTTTCAGCAACCATTAAAAATTGCTGGCTGGACCAAACCCTGGTCCCCACAGTGAGCAGTCTCAGATAAGTCACAGCCCTTAAGGAATTCTGCCTGGGTGAGCCACCACCAGCCACATAAAAACCCATTTGGAGGGCTGTGGGGACAAGTGTCCCTTGTTTGCTTTGCCAGCATCTCAGTGGTTTGCCCTTGGGCAGTGGTTTCTGTTTCCCAGTCCTGATGGGTCCTTCCTATGTAATTCTCCTGCCCCATTCGTTTTGACTTAAAGATCCCCAAGATGAGGGGATCCCTCACTTGGGGGGTTTGCCAAGATCGGGCACTTTATCGAGCGTCAAAAGGGAGAGAAACGTACGTCCCGTTTCCCCGGCACCTGCAGGCGCCGGTAGGGCCACCCGTGCCGCCCTCGCTGACCCTTGCCGCGTCTCCACAGGTTTCGGCATGACCACCCCGGCGACTGTAGGCGGCAAGGCCTTCCTCATCGCCTACGGGCTGTTCGGCTGCGCGGGGACCATCCTGTTCTTCAACCTCTTCCTGGAGCGCATCATCTCCCTGCTGGCCTTCATCATGCGCGCCTGCCGCGAGCACCAGCTGCGCCGCAGCGGCCTGCTGCCCGCCACCTTCCGCAGCGGCTCTGCGCTCGCGGACGCCGACGGCCTGGCGGGCTGGAAGCCCTCGGTGTACCACGTGCTGCTGATCCTCGGCCTGTTCGCCGTGCTGCTGTCGTGCTGCGCCTCGGCCATGTACACCAGCGTGGAGGGCTGGGACTACGTGGACTCGCTCTACTTCTGTTTCGTCACTTTCAGCACCATCGGCTTCGGGGACCTGGTGAGCAGCCAGCACGCCGCCTACCGGAGCCAGGGCCTCTACCGCCTGGGCAACTTCCTCTTCATCCTGCTCGGCGTGTGCTGCATCTACTCGCTCTTCAACGTCATCTCCATCCTCATCAAGCAGGTGCTCAACTGGATGCTGCGCAAGCTGAGCTGCCGCTGCTGCGCGCGCTGCTGCCCGGCGCCCGGCGCGCCCCTGGCCCGGCGCAACGCCATCACCCCGGGCTCCCGGCTGCGCCGCCGCCTGGCCGCGCTCGGCCGCGACTCCAGGGCCCGCGACAGCGACGCCGAGGGCCGCCGCCTGTCGGGCGAGCTCATCTCCATGCGCGACCTCACCGCCTCCAACAAAGTGTCGCTGGCGCTGCTGCAGAAGCAGCTGTCCGAGACGGCCAACGGGTACCCGCGCGGCGTGTGTGTCCACACGCGCCAGAACGGCTTCTCGGGCGGCGTGGGCGCGCTGGGCATCATGAACAACCGGCTGGCCGAGACCAGCGCCTCCAGGTAGACCCACGCCCCGCGGCCGGGGACCAGAGCCTCCCGGGCTGCCGTCGGGCGGGGCTGGCTTGCCTTCTCTCAGACGCTGGCGCTTTCTTAATCTTTATCCAATAAAATGAAACCAAAAAAAGTTTTTTTTTTGTTTTTAAGAAATACTATTTGGCCAGCCTGGCGTTATCAAGGGCAGTTTTGGGGGATTGCTGGTTTCCTTGTGGGTCCCCTCTTGAATCTTCCACCCAGCAGATTCTCCTCCAGGGACAGAAAAAGGCACCCCAGCCCCCTTCCCGTTGCACATTGCAGCAAGAAGATTGCATCCTTGGCAGACTCCCACTAACCCCTGGCCCCATGCACATAAGCAACCCGCAAACCCAAAGCATATGGTGCAACTTCTCATGGCTCTGAATTACCTCTTCAGCATTTAGAAACCTGGCCCAGCCTAGCAGCTTCCTTCTGGATGTCAGAAATGATATAGTCACAGTTTTGACAGGTGGGAGTGGGGAGAGCCATATGTTGCCTCCTGTGAATTTATATATAGAACAGCTACTACACACAGGAGAATGGGGTAGGATTATGCAATGCGATGAAACATACCACCAACTCGTGGACTGGGGCATTTCCCCCAGACTGGCAGAACTTGCAGGGGTGAGGGGGCTGTGGCTGGCCTTTCTCAGCCTGGAACTTGGCGGCTTAGCCCAGCACATGGGGCGTACTTATGGATGAAAGCCAGGGGGCCCTGCAGGGAGAGGAGGCCCCAGCCTGCTGTTTCAGCTGCTTATTCGCTGAGGCTCCCCACCATCTCTGAATCCCCCAACCCTCATTTCTTTCACAAGCTTCACCCACAGGAATAATTTTCACTATTAACTAGGAATGCCTGAGTCTTCTCGGACAAGATTTTTCTTTCTGGGGTGGATTTTTTTTTTTTTTAACTACCATTGATCAATCCAACTTTTTCCCCTTTAGAGAGTCTGAGGGTACAGGGTGCAGCCACCCAGCTGCCCCTGCTCCTTCTCTGAATCGGAACTCTGCCAGTGACACCCTTCCTTGAGGAACCAGGGCCTGTGGTACCAGGAACCCAAAGCAGCCATCCTCAAATGTCTAGATGTTTGGCTTCAAAGCCCATGATGTGCTTGGGGGTCAGAAATGAAGGAATCCCATTCTAAATCCTGTTTGGCCCCTGCTGATAATCAGATGAATGTGTTTTCTCTCCACACAATCTGTTCTGGGGGTGGAGGAAGGCAAGAGACAGGGAGCTGGTGGGACAGGTGGCTGGAAGTCATTTTAGCATTCAGGTTTTGTCCTGGAAGGGCTGAGGATCTCGGGCCATAAAAGAATATTCCTTTTACCCCTTTTTCCTGTCTAAAGAGATGAGGATTGCAAGGACAAATGCCAGAGCTTATACAGACATGGTATCATAGAAAAACATCGGTTTGTCTAACACAGCGAGCCCAAGAGGTTCTAAAGCCATGAGATCTCCTCCCTGGCAGTGAAGGAAGCACATGTGCCTGGAAAACATGCATGTACTCACACAAAGCTTTAAGAGTCAAGCTTGAATGTCACACTCCTCTTTCCCCTTCCAGTTCTTGGCAGGAAGGAAGAAATTAGCTGGGATCTGAGCAAGATTCTGCAGCTACCTTGGATAATTTCTCATTTGGGGTGGGAGAGGTGTTTAAGCCTGGACAGTAATCTGGGGGTGATACCAGTGAGAGAGGGCAGTCTTGCTAGGTCCTGGAGGGCAGGCTCTGAGCCACCTTCCAGGACCCGCTGGGACTGCCATGTTCTCTTCGGCAGCACCCAAAATTGTTAGGTTTATCCCTTTAAAAAGAGAGATTAAAAGGCATCCAATTAGAGGTATCACCTAGCCAACGGGAAAGAAGTTGGGGGCTGAGCCATCCAGAGGGTAAAATAGAGATGCCAAGGATTGAGGCACTGAAGACTTAATCTGCGGGCTGCCCCCAGGAAACAAGCCTCGGGAGCAGTCCCAGGAGGCTTAAAGCTCAAGCCGTTGAGCTGGATGAGTTTAAAGAAGTGTCTAGCCCAGCCTCCCAATGGCCTACGGGAGCCCACTGAATCCCACCTCCTCGCAAGGGAACTGGACTTGCCTCCAGAGAAGAAAAACTCAAGGCATTCCTTGGCCATCTCTGTCAGCAAATGCTTCCTAAAGTCTATCCTAAATTTCTTACGTTGCAGTCTCAGCCCGGTTTTCGCTCTTCCTATGATTTGACTTGGAAGGCAGCAATGGAGGGCAGCTTGAGCAAGCTTCTTTTTTTTTTTTTTTTTTAATATTTTATTTATTTATTCATTTATCCCCCCCTTGCTGCTTGTGCTCACCGGGTCAGCCAACCACGCCGCACGGGCGGGCTTGCCCTCACCAGGAGGCCCTGGGAACCGAACCCGGGGCCTCCCATATGGTAAATGGGAGCCCTACTGATTGAGCCACAGCCGCTTCCCTTGAGCAAGCTTCTGAAGAAAGCATAAGCATGATTTGAGGAGAGCGGAGGGATACTCTTCCCCCTCTGTCCCATCAACTTCCCAGAGAAATGCCTGTCTCCCAAGGTAGAGCGATAGCTCAGGAACCGGTGGCATGTGTCTTTTGCCCATGTCACTCTGGTTCCCCTCTCCCCAGTCTCATCACACTGTCCGTGGCACGTCGTCACCCTTCAACTTGGGTTGATGTGCTCAGCCAAAGGACTCAGGGCCCCAGTACCAGGAGCTGCTTCCGCGGGAAGCCCGGGGCTCCCAAAGTAGGGGAATTGATTGAGCCCAGATCTATGCCCAAAGCGCGTGTCACCGGACATGCTGCATGAGGGCAAGCACTGAGAACCAGAACTGCTTCGCAAGCAGGGATGCAGGGTTCGCCCATCGTTTAGGGAGTAATGACACTGAAAGGGACCCCTTTCTTTTAGGCAGTTCTTTTGTACCTCAGGCTGGAAGAGGGGCTCCATCCGCACAGATGCATGGCCTCTCCCTCTGTGGCAGGGGTCTCTAGTTTGACCCAGAGCAGGTCACTTCCTGAAACCTAAACTCCCCAGGCTGCAGGAGTTGCTTTCTAACTTTAGGTCCACACTCACCCATCTCTTGCTGGGCCTGCAGGGGCTTCCCAAAAGGCATCATGGGCCCTAAGAAGCCCTTGCCACCCAGCTGTGGCCACACAGAGACCACAGTCTTGGTGAGCAGCCAGACCTTCTCAGGGCCACCTTTGCTTGCTAAGGTCAGATGGTCAGATCCCTCTGTCCTCTAAGTGAAGCCAGAGACTCCAGGCCTGGTAGGGCAATCGGAAGCTCAGGAAGCCTCAGGCCTCAGCTTGTGGAAAATGCCAGAGAGCCATGGGTGTCTGCCCAGGAGCACCCCAGCATCACACACACACACACACCAGCCTTACAAAGAGTTACTAGCCCCTTATCCCAAGGAAAAACCCTAGTGTGGGCCACTTAAGGGGAAAAGATTTCCCATTTTTAACTCCCTGGAGATCTACTAGGGCCTGGAAAATTCCTCTCTGCCTTGGGGAGTTTTGTGTGCAGTTTGCATGTATTTGTGTTTTGCACAGAAGCCAGCGCCCAAACCCAAACCAATCCCTGGAAAATAGCTGCTACATTTATCCAGGCTCCTCCATCCCTCAGGCAGGTCCCCCAGCAGAGCCGTCCCCCCAAGGCTCTGGGGTGAAGGCGACTGAGCCCTCACAACCAAAGGAGGAGCTTCTGGGGAACCCAGGCCGACGGCAGTGCAGAGGGGGAGACCACGGGAGCTATGGGCCACGCAGTCCCGTCTCACTGTAACTTTTACATTCTTAAAAATCAAAAAGCACAATTCTACATGCCCACTGTCAGGAAGGCACACACAGACAGACGGCTGGGGGCCTTCTCTGTGTCCAGAACAGTGTCTCCTTCCTGGGTGTGGCAGGCTCACCAGCGTGGACTTGAGGCCTGGACTCTCGTCTGCAGCTCTGGCACTTTCACGGCTCCCAGCACTGTGCCCTCGGTCTCAAATGGGCACTGAGGAGACGTGATGAGATATCTGCACTAACCTGGCTGGAGACCTTGTTTCCCCTTCCTTCGAGGACCCCCCTTCCTTCCACTTCCCCTTCTCCCTAGGGAGGCTCCCCTTGCTTTACACACCATTTCCTCTGCTGCTTGTTCTCTCAGGAGGGGGCGGTTAGCACTCGGGGAAAGTCTGCAGGCTTTGCTAAACAGTATATTTATTTTTCCGAGCAGCACTTCAAAGGAGGACTTGAAAGGTGTTTAAATGAAGGATGAATAAAATGCAGCCTGCCACCCTTTGAGCTGTTGGCTTTCTGTCTGCTGGAGCAGCCTGCCTCCCTGCTCACAGCTCCCATCAAGAGGCCCCTGGGACTGGGCATGAGTGGCAGCTCTGCTGCAGAGTTACTTTGCAAGTCCTCACAGGGAGCTTTGCGGCACTGGGGCCTGGGCATTTTCTAATGTCTGGGCCCAGAAGGCAAGCAGGGCAGGGAGGAAATCGGTGTCGGGAGGGGATGGGGGGAGCCACAGGTGGGCCTGGGGAGATGCTCCCAACCTGGCTGCATCTGGACTCTCCAAAGGGAGCTTTTTAAAACACTGATGCCCAGACCCATTTCTTTGGTGTGGGGAGCAGCTCAGGCAAGCACTGAGTGCCTTTCAAGCTCCCCAGGTGATTCTAATGGGCAGCCAGCATCTTGAACCTACACCATGAGCATGGACCACCCACCTGATTGCGTGGGGACAGAGCACAGGGTAGAAGCTGGGAGGCCTGAATGCTAGCTCTGGATCTGGCAGTCGTTTTACTCTCATCCCTAAAATGAGATAATGATACTGCCCCACCTCCTAGGAGTCTCAGGAGAAGTACATGAGAGGATGGGAACTCTGGCAAGTGTCAAGTGCTCCAGAATGCTAGGTGTCACCATTGACATTGACACCGAAGAGGGATTTCATGATGACACTGGTCCTGGTAGCCCTGATGGCGTCTTCAGAGGCCCCTTTCTGCGATGTCTGCTGGGGAAGCAGCAGCATTCCACCCAGGGGGCCACTTCTGCCCATGATGCCTTCACAAACCTCTCCTTTTTAGCCACAACTTAATCGCATTCTGAACAGTGCAAACTCCACTGAGGCTTCCTCTCCCCTCCACTTCACCTTCCCCAAGGTCATCATTTTCCTTAGGCTGCCCTAGAGATGAGAAATAATTGATGGGCCATTCACTACTGGGCCCTGCTTCCCTCCATCTACAAAATCACACTCCTGCCCTCCCCAACCCTGCCAAGAAAATGAATGCACGAGCTTCCCCTACCCTTCTGTTTCTAGCAGGGCTTTCACAGCATAGCATATAGTCAAATGGAACCAAAATCTTCATAAATTTGCAGGGTACATATTTCCCATTCTGTTTTTTTAATTATTATTTTCTTAATGCTGGTCAAGAGCTAATAAATTGATTTCATGAGACGCCTACGGATCACTCCCAGCAGTTTGAAAAACACCGGCTTACAGACCCATCGGGTAGCTGCAGGGATGGAGGGGCCTGGGTTGTGGCCAGCCACAGGCCCGCCTCTGTCTTTGGGTCTCATTGCCTCATCTGTGTAATGGGCACAGATGGGTATTCCCTCTGCATGAAGCAGTCCAGATGAGCTTTACCTTCCTTTCGAGTTCTAAGACCTAGGAGTCCTATGACATCCCAGCCATTTCAGCCAGCCCTGGGTGGACCACCAAACCCCAGCATATCTGCTTTCCTAACCAAATGATTAAAAAAAGGAACTTACATTTACAAGACTTTTGCATATTTATCTCATTTAATCCCCTATTAACCTGGGAATTTGGTCCTTTCCCCACATTTTGTTGAGGATTAGAGAGATTGAGAAATGTGTCCAGTTTGGAGCCAGAAACTGTGTCAGGGGCTGCAGAGACACGGGTGAGGAAGACAGTACAGCCCTCGCTGTCTTGAACATCAAGTGTGGGAGGCTGACAGGGCCCTGCAGTACAGCCTGGGACGCCGGGGCACACCAAGGAGAGGCGGGCAGCCCTGCCCAGGCATCAGGGAAGGCTCTGTGAGGCATGGCTGCCCTAGTGGTGCCCCAAAGAGAGCCACAGTGAGGCTGCCGATGAGTGGGAAGAGTGTTCCAGGGAGAAGGAGCAAGCTGGAAGACCAGAGAAGGAGAGCGGCATGCAGTTCAGCAGGACTGGATCCTGCAGGTGAGGGAGGTGACGAGGGGCCAGATCGTGAGGCCTTGTAAACCAAGGCAGATGTTCCACTTAGTCCTGAGGACACTGAGGGGCCTCGAGGGTTGTTAAGCATGCTTGTGCTGCAGATGAATGACTCTGGTTGCAGGGTGGAGAGTGGACTGGAGGAGGAAAGAGGGTTGGGAGTGGGATGGGCTCAGGCAGGACAGTGAGAATGGAGAAATGTGGACAGAGTTGAGAGATACTTAAGAGAGTGGGTCAACCAAATCAACGTGTGGCTGGAGGAGGGTGATCAGGCAGAGAGAGGAGTTAGAACTGACCTAGGTTTCGGGTTGAGCAGCTGGGTGGAAAGTGGCACCCTCACTGGACCTGGAAACCCAGAAGGAGGAGCAGGACTGGACTGGAAAGACAGCATGTTCAATGAGGAAGACATGAGGCCTGAAGGCCCCATAAGACGTCCCAGGGGGGATCTAAGTCTAGAGCTCAGGACAGTGATCTGGGCTGGATAAATGTTTTGGGGGTTCTCAGCATCAGGATGGTGGGTGAAACCACCCAGGTTGTGTGTGTAGATAAGAAAGAAACAGGGTCACAAATCAAGATTTAAGGGGCAAGCTAAGAAAAAATCAATACAGACTAAGGGGGAAGGGTCAGAGAAGTAGGAGGAAAACCAAGGGTGTACGGTGGGGCTGGGAGGTCAGGGGTGTCACAGAAGCCAAGGGAAGAAAGGGCTTCAGGAAGGGCTGAGTACCAAATGCTACTGAGAGCGGTGTTTTTCAGACTGCTGGGAGTGATCCATAGGCATCTCACAAAATCAGTTTATTAGCTCTTGACCAGCATTAAGAAAAAGAAAAAATAAAACAGAATAGGAAATAGTATACCACATGTGCATTGCAATTTTATGAAGCATTTGGTTCCATTCAATCACATGATATGTTGTGAAAATAAGATGGGACTGGAAAAAGCATCACTTGGATTTAGTGGCAAGGAAAACATCTGTGACCTTAGCAAGAGCAGCTTTGGGAAGTGTGAGCTCCTCAGGACAGAAGCTACCACTTCTAATTTTCATTGGTCACAAGTTAGGGATATTAGTTAGGATACAGATTTGGATGCTCTAAGAGAGATTAAAAATAATGCTCACTTAAGTGGGTAGAAGTTCATTTTTCTCTCTCTTAGAATCCGAGCACAAGCTGCTGAGTATGGAGGCTCCTTGGCATCAAGCACCCAGCTGCTTCTACATAGCTCCTGGTGTTGCCCTGATTTCCATGGTCCAAGATGATTCACATTTCAGCAACAGAAAAGAGAAAGGGGAGAGGGCAGGCACATCCCTTCCCTTTAAGGACATAGCCCCAAAATTGCACACATTACTTTTGCTCACTTGCCATGATCAAACATAGCTGCAAGGGAATCTGAAAATGTAATTTATATTAATTCCCCAGGGAGGGGTTCGGCTGGCATTCAGGCCGCTCAGGGACACTACAGAAATGCAGAGGTACCTCTGAGGGGTTGCAGTGAGTCTGGCCCTGGCTGCCTGCTAACGCTGGAGTGATTCATACCCCAGCTGGAAACAGGAAACGAATCTCTTCCTCCCTCCTCCCATCGGCAGACCTATTGGAAGCACGTTGGCAAGGAATTCTGGGAAATCTAGTTTGCCGATGCCTAGCTTCTGCCGTGCAGAGCAGAGTACAGCTGGGCAGGCTGGCAGCTCAGAGGCGGTAGGTATGTAACATCACAACACCTCGTTAGGACACCTTAGCTATCATGAAGTCAAGTGTGTTTTCTTAATTTTAAGAACTGGAGAAAATATATTCTCAGCTCCTTCGTACTCACTAAAGAAAGCCTTATCCAGAAGCTAGTTGCATTCCTTCATAAGAACTCATTTCTGCCCTCATTCTGCCTCTCTGGCTTACTGATTTGACTTTCCCTTATGAAGGTTCCTTTTCTATGGCAGCAAAATGAGGGACTGGCCTTTTGGCTCTGTCATCCTGAGGCTCTGATTGGGAGGAGAGGAAGTGAGAAACGTAAAGATGCCACAGGGATTCCTGCTCAGAAACCACACTTGGGAAACATCCACCAAGCACCTGACCCAGCTTGGACAGTTTGTTCCAATTCTTCTCTCTCCATGGACTGGGTAGAGCATGACCAGCCCTGTGGATGCATCTGGAAGGACATGTCCCCTGGTGAGGGCTGGCCAGCTTGCAACTGAAAGCTGCAGCTTCAACCCACACCTGACCCAGGGACAGCCTGTGGGACCTCCAGGTTCTTGTGTTCATTCATCCCTACTTTCCTGAGCATGGATAAATTACCACTCTCTAGAGCTGTGCTGTCCAATACGGCAGCCACTAGCCCCACATAGCTATTTCAATTTAAATTAAAAATTCCGTTTCTCAGTCGTGCTAGCTACATTTCAAGTACTTAATAGCCACATGTAGCTAGTAGCCACCACATTGTACAGCACAGATACAAACATTTCCATCGTGGCAGAACCGTCCATTACACGGTGCTGCCCTGGGATCAGAGGTGGGGGTGGGGAGTGGAAGCCCTTTTCCAAACAATAGGTCCCGTTAGGGTCTCCTCTGACTCCAAGTGGCCTCTCCTCCCTTGTCCCCTATGGAAAACCTCTCAACAGCTGCTCTCCATGGGGCCCCCACCCCCACCCCATCCTCTCTGCAACACCACCTAAAACTATGCTAGATCTTGTTCCTAAGTCCTTCTTCTCATAGCCAAGTCACAATGCTGCTGAAATGCAGGTCACTCGGGAGGAACAAACCATGGGGATTGGTCACATTTACAGGTGGAGTTGTAGCTGCCTGCACGTGAGAGTTTAGGGGTATTGAGAAAGCCCCCAAAGTAGATCCTAGAGCTCAGGATGCTCTCCCATCCTTTCTTCTGGGAACAATGTCCTCTCCACCCCAGGATCTCTTTTCTCTTTACTAGAGAAGTTGTAGGTTTATAGAACAACCATGCATAAAACACAGGCTTCCCATACACCACCCCACCACCAACATTTTGCATTGGTATACAACATCTGTTATAACTGATGATAGCACATCATCAATTTAATAGTACAATTTAGAATTGTACTATTAGTAAAGTCTATGGTTTAACTTGGGGTTCACTGTTTGTGTAAGAGACCTCCTGCAGTGTCTGCAGCCCCTGCACCCCAGGTCAGCTCTATCCTGGCTCCACACCCTCCAAGACCCGGTATTGGACTAAGGGCAGGCACAGGGCGGGGCGAGGGGAGCTGTCCCAGGCCTTAAGGGCTTGGAGGCAATGCAGTAGCCCTTTCTTGTCTTGGGTTCCAGTTTAGGCCTGAGTGCCTCTATCAGGGGAAAGTTAATGCAAAAGAATCCAGTCCAGCTGATCTAAGCAGGAAATGACTTATTACACACAATAAACTCTGACCTGGCATGTCACAGGGTGGCTGGATGCCATCGTCCCCAGGCAGGGTCCTGGCGTGCTTGGAGAGGAACCTGGAACCACCACACGGCAGGCCAGTGTTCCACCGCAAACCCCGATGTTGGTGGCCCGTCAGTGTCAGGCAGAGATTTTGCTTTCCCACAATGGGACAGAGAGAGTTTGCAGTCTCTTCATTTTAAAACACCTACCCCATTTCTCCTCCCTGAGCCTCATCCTGGGCAGCCTTCCTAGATGCTGTGCCAGATTAGATTTCCTCCACGGCAGGAAAACATGTTCACGCAGCACTCAATCCTTGGTCTCTAATGAGCTTTCTTTTTTCTTTAACCTGGGCTACTCAATGGCCTGCACATCCCTGGGAAGTTTGAAGGTGCCCCAGAGCTCACGGGGTTAACTCTGAGGAGAGACAAATCCAAGATCCAAGGCCAGATTGTGGAGGGAGGGGCGGCCGGTTTCAGAAGCCACCATGACTGAGGAAGCCACTCAGAGAACCCCGACATCCCTCAAGGGAACTTGCCAGGAGAAAACAGAAGAGTGGGCGTCAACCTGCCTTTCGAATCTTGAGTAAGAGCATCTAATTTCCAGAATCGATCTCTCTCCCAGACTGTTAGCTGCAAGAGAGCCCGAGAAATGGAATTTTCAGCTTTTTAGCCTCTGCAGCCCAGGAAGGCCTGCTAGGAGGAATGGATGATAAATGCCATGCTGGGGCTGTCGGTCAGTGGCCGTGTCCCCCACCATGTGGTGAGTCTGCCCCCAGTAGGGGAGAAGGCAGCAACTATGCAAAGGGACCCGGGCTCCCTCAGGCTGGAGCCGCAGTTCTTCCTGAGTCTGGGAGCCTCCTAGGCTTCTTCCAGTCAGTGTGAGGCAGAAGTGCCCCCTTTCTCCTTTTGCCTACTGGCTCAGCCAAGTTTACTTGCCACTGAAAGCATCTGGCCCACCACTGTCCTTTTAGCCCAAATCATCTCCTTCTGCACTCCTTCAGGCTGAAATGCCTTTCACAGAGATGCCAACTTTCCCGGGAAAGTTCAGTCTTGGAATGCAGACACCTCTGGGAGAGGGGTACAACAACATGGCCACACTAAATGTAAATGACTTGCTCCATGCTCCAGGTTCCCTTGATTCTCTGCTGAGTAGCAGCTTGGGACAAGAGGGTGGGAGGGTGATTTCTATAGTTACAAGGCCAGAGAGGGTCCCTGCTCCAAAAACTAGGAACTTCTGCCCCTCCCAGCCCACCTATCCTCACTTCCATGCTGTCTACTAAGGGATTTTCTTTCTCACTGGTTAAAAAAAAAATAGGAATGGGGGAGAAAAAAAAAAGCCTTATTATGGCAATATTTTTCATCCCACACAATGAGCTAAAGAGGCAGAAAAGTTTTCTGGCCAGGAGACATCTTGGAGTCCAGCCTTCTTCTGGATGTCTCACTTGCCCTTAACTCCACGAAAGCAGTCAGGCCCTCCCCCGTGGCCAGCAGTCAGCACCCCTGCTCCTCTTTGCCCGAGACCATGGGGCCCTCACCAGATTCCAGGCTGGGCTCCCGCCAAGGGGCTTGCACCACCAGCACAATTTAGGTGCTCCTTCCTGCTGAGAAACTCCAGGAGAGGTGCCAGCAGGTCCCATGGCCCTTGAAAGGCAGTGGCAAAATAAGCAATCTGGCCCGAAGAGGCAGCAGGCTGAGCATGGCTGCCGTTTCACACCCTGCCCCAGTTCACCAGCTGCATACCGGGGAAGCCACTTCGAGCCACGCAGGAAAGTAGCCTGTGGATGAGGCCAGTTTCCAGCCTGGGGCAGTTAGCTCTCTCCTGGAAGGAAGGTGAGAGAAATTCCTCAGAACCACAGAGTCCTAGACTGACTGCACAGGCAACCCTTAGCAATGGTTTAGGCTGATCCTCCCACCTTAAAGGGGGGAGCCTGGGCCAGAGAAGGGAAGTGCCTTCAGGCTGTGTGTAGGCAAACCTGATTGGAACCAGACCCACTGGGACAGCTGGCAGAGTCTCTGCTCTTTCCAGTACACCAAGCTGTGCCATGGAAACCCTGCCTTGACCCCTCACCCCAGGAGGATGCTACATTCCCACTGCTTGTGGGTCTCCTCTCTTCTAACATCTCCCCTCCATTGGTGACTTCACAGCCTGGCCCAAGCCCATCTGGACATCTTCCTAACAGTTGCCTGGAGTCACCTAGATCCACAGTAGATTTTGTATGAATAAGAACTATACCTCTGCAATGTTAAGTCACTGAGATTTGGGGGTTGTTTGTTACTGTGACTTAGCCTTGCCCATCCTGACTGATGCACACTGTTCATCTGCTGCTCTCTGTTATGGTCCTGAGTATGTATGATTTCACCAGGGAACCTATAATCTCTCCAAAAACAAGGGTCAAGTCTTCCCTTTTATCCCTTACATGGACAAATCAGAACCTTGTTGAGGGTTGATTTCCTTCCCTATTAACTGGATTAATAATAGTAGCCCATACCTCATAGGGTTTTTGTGAAAATTAAAAAGATAAAGCATGAAAACAGCACAAGTATTAAGCCTTAAATCTCTTTACTTCTCACTTCCTCATCATCAACCACCTACTCCCTTTGACTCCAGTGCCCATGTGAGGGCCTGGACACTATTGGCATCCACTCACTGATGGTCGAGAATACTACCTGGCTCAAAGGCTTACAGCCAGCAGGTACTCAAGGAAAACCTGCAACCCCCGAAACGAGGCAGCAGCTGCCTGTGCAGTGAGATTTCAGGGCATTTCTTCCCCTCTTCCACCAACAGTACCACTTTTAGGAAATAAAACACTTCCTGCCAGCTTCTTGGTGTTAGAAAATTGGTGACACGGCCTGAGGCAGGACCTTTGAAACAAAACATGGGTTTCAGGTAGAGGCACCTGCCCCAGGCCCAGCACTTCATCGGTGTGTAGCCTCTGCCTCCCCAGGGCAGGCCAACAGAGGCCGGTCTCCAAAGTGAACATGAAGAAAAGGGGAAGCTACAGCTGGCCTTGGCTCCATACCCCATCCCAGCAGAATTAGCAGCAAAGACCCCAGCCCCAAAGAATCCCCCACTTCCTCTCACAGGACCTAAGGGGCTGACGTGTTCTCCTTGGTGACGATTAGAGTTGTCCTGCTGTGGTCATCAGTGGTGACCCCTGCTGGACCCCTTGGAGCCTCCTTCTGCCCCTGTTCCTTCTACTTTACGACTCTCTGTGGTGAGTGGGAGAGGCCCTGAGTGCTCCTCTCTCACCACCACGATGGGCATCACTCCACTTTTATCACCTCCACATATATCCATCTTCAGCTCTTTTGGGGCTCAGTAGAGGACCTCTCCCTACCAGTGTTACAGACCCAATAGTGCCCCCAAGAGAGGGCCTGGCTGTCTCTTTTTCCTTGGGTCAAAGGGCACTGACGTAGCACTATACAGTGTCATACCCAAAAGTGCCTCTCTCCACAGAATTCCAAGGTCCACTGCAAGGCTTCGAGTCTCTGCACCCTCATGGGAACTCCTTCTCCACCCTGCCTACGGCCTGTCCTCCCTCGTGTGTGTGTTCAGGAGCCAAGCAGCCACACCAAAGCCCACCCCCATTTCTCCCAGGAGCCCCAGATGGCCCTTGTACAAAAAAATATGCCAGCATTGCCTGGGCCTGCCAGAGCCTGTCAAGTAAGCAAATGAGCCTCCCACACGGATGCAAGCAAATGGGGCTATAATGATCCAATCCCTAAAAGATGACATGTATGAAAAATAATGTTAACTATTGAAGGCCATACAAATAAAAACGGGGAGTATTACTGTTCTTTTGCTGACAGATAAACTCTTTTCTCCACAATGACTTCAAGTGCAAATAATCAGGTAGGATAGAGTTACTACTATTTCTGCCTATACCACAATGCCAATGACTGATGACAGAACCCTTGTGGAGGTCTAAACATATAAATAGTAGGACTCCTTGGTACCTGGAGAGGGTGGGGAGAATGGGGCACACAAAGTCTAAAGAGCTTCATGGTTTGTCATAACCTCAGAGGACAGAGTAGTTATGGTGACTTGTTCCATCAGGGGTGGGGTCTGCCAGTGAGCATCTCATCTTGCAAGTCACTTGCAAGGCTTCTGTGTGAGTGACAGTCCCACAGCCCAGGTGGATGATAGGCTTGGATCCAGGCTGCCAGGGGGCAGAGCATGATCATGCTGGGCAGTCTAAGGATTCGATCTACAGAACCAAATCCAGTCTGGGCTCCCAACCCTTCCACCCACAGGCGCCCAGGGCCTGTTTCTCTGACAGTGACATCGACTTGCAGCCAGGCCTGCAAACATTGTTCCTGGCAGACCCCAGTTCCCACAGTGAGGCCTCCTCTCTCCTCCTCTGAGGCCTGCCCACCCAGGGAACACCTGTGCTCACTCTGGAATAAGCACTGAGAGGAGTGAAGCTCATGGCAGGACTGGGGGATATGGGAAGGGAGAAGGGCTGTGGTGGGCAGGGCCAGCTGGCCTGGGCCCGGGCCTCACCTGTCCCAGGACACAGCATGCCAGGCCACTCTGCTGAGGGTACAGCCACACCCATCCTCAAACTCTTCTCAAGCCTAGTAGTGGGATGGACTTCTGAGGATGACACTCGATCACACAGGAGGCCATCTCTTCCTGTAGTTCCCACTGCAGATCCTCAGTCATGCTAAGCCTGCTCCACTTTTTTTTTTTTAATAATTAAAAAAAAAATTTTTTTTAAGATACTTAGATTACATAAATGTTACACAAAAATCATAGGGATTCCCATATGCCCCATGTCCTACACCTCCCACACCTCCCACATAAACATCTTTCATTAACGTGGCACATCACCTGCAATGGATATACACATCCTGGGGCTTTGCCACTAAGCATGGACCATAGTTCACATTGTAGACCACACTCTCTCCCACACAGTTCTGCATGTTATATGCTGATGTAAAATGGCCCATATTTGTCATTGCAATGTCACTCAGCATAATTCCCAAGTCCCGAAAAAGCCCCTGTATTACAATTGCTTTTCCCTCTCCCTGCCCCCAAAGCATCCAGTGGCCACTGGTTACACATTAATGTTGTAATTTCTTCCATTACTTGAATCACAATATGTCTATAACAGAATACCAGTAAGTCCTCTCTAATCCATAGCTCCCCCCCCCATTCCTGAGGAGTCTGGGATGGTGATGTCCACTCCACCTCCAAGTGAGGGGGGCTTATATCCCATGGATAAGATGGATGGGATTATCCTGCCTGTAGCTGCAGACTCTCTCCATTCCCTGGGATGGCCGTTGTCCAGCATCTTCTCCCTGCCAGGTGTCCTGGGTGAGTCCATTGAGCTGTAGAGTAGGAGTTGCAGCTGCACTGAGATTCTTGGCCCAGCTGGCACATGGGCAGGCCAAAGACTACAGTCTCTGGAAGTACACCTACAAACTCCAGCACCACATATAGGTTTGAATAGAAGGGACTGATGGACCTTGTGCAGGGAGGATATATTTGAGTCCAACTCTGTCACTCTCAGGAGCACAGATTCCAAAGTAGGGCCCACTGATAAGGTGCCACACTGTGGAGCTATCCACCCTGATATAGGACCTGGGTGTCTCCAGAGCCCTCAGGAGACCCTCTGTTTGGGGTAATATCCACACTGGAAGCCTATGAGATCCTACTGAGATGTGCATATGCGTTACCTCTGGGATGACCTCCCGACTCACTTTGAAGTCTCTTAGCCATATGAACTCATTTGTCTTTACCTTTTCCCCCTTTTATTCAAGTTTTTTTTCCAGTCATATTGCCAGTTGCACTAGGTAGTAATCCCTCATTGCCAGGGAGGCTCATCCCTGGGAGTCATGTCCCACGCTGGGAGGAAGGTAATGCATTCATAGGCTGAGTTTGGCTTAAGAAAGAGGCCACATTTGAGCAACAAGGAGGCTCTCAGGAGGCAACCCTTAGGCACCCCATAACAATAGGCTAAGTTTCAGTTTCAAGAGCAAAGACTCGTAAGGCTAGTCATCAATAACAACAGCCCATCAGTGGATCATCCTCCTTAGTCAGACACTGCCCCTGCACTTGGAGGACTGTTGCTGCTCCCTTGGAGAATGTGGCAGAGCTCTCCAGGATGGGAATTCAGTATTCCCTCATTTATTGAGTGATTCTCCACCCACGGTGACCATGCCCTGTGAGCATTTGAACTATTTTATATACCTTTTATGTATGTTCAGGTGAACTTCCTCCCATGAACCTCATCCCTGACACCCCCCACCAATGATTCTCTCCCACCCCAGTTGTAACCCTTCTGTGATCCAAAGCTTCTTTAAAGATGAAGCCAATGTAATAACCAAATACAATTAATAGGAAAATGAAATAATAATTACAAGTTTAAATGTAAGAGATAAAATACATGAAAACTTAAAAAAAAATAAAATTAAATTAAAGGATTGGGGTATTCAAAAAATGGGAAAAAGAAATTTAAAAAAAATTTTTTTGACATTTTCCTTTTATCACTGCAATATTGGGTGTCTAGTCTGTACCATGGCACTTTCCCCCTCTCACTCCCCAGTGTCTCACTATTTTTCACTTAATTTTTAAAAAATTTTAATTTATTTTTTTATTTTATTTTTTTTTATAATTTCTTTTTTAAGGATTGATTGATTTATTTACTTTTATCCATTTTTACACCCCTTCCCCTCCCCCCCCCCCATTTTTGCTGTTTCTGTGTCCATTCGCTGGGCAAATCTGTGTCCATTTTCTGCCCTCTCTTCTCATCCTTCTCCTCCTGTCTTCACTGGGATTCAATCCTTGGAATCTCTGATGTAGGAGAGCGGCATCCTGCCCGCACAACTTTAGTTGCTGGTTTTTCGGTGCATCTCATCTTGCCTCTCCCTTGTGTCACTCTCTTATTATGTCATCATCTTTCTGTGTGGCTCGCGGGAACTGGTGGTGCGCCCGCGCACAGGGCCTGGCGGCCCATGCACCTTCTATATATTTTTAAAGTTTTTATCAGGAGGTCCCGGGGAACGAACCCAGGTCCCTCCATATGGGAGATGGACGCCAACCAGATATAGCCCCCTGCTATATCTCTTAAGGTTGACCAGAGATACCTAGAGTTACAGTCTTTTCCCATACAGGATGGTCATATAATAAATCAGGCTTAGTTTATCACCAGCATTCTAAAAACCAGACCTAGGGAGGAAAACGAGGTCTGGGGACACATGTATGGTTTCTAATATAGCGAATGTTTAGCCCACCCTGATTATCACAGAATCAGGACAGTGAGAATATTCGCAGTTTCACTTAATTTTCAAAGAAGTTTTAGGTCACAGCAAAGTCACACACAGAATACAAGAGACTCTCATATACCCAACCTCCTCCCCCTTCCTCACACCATATTAAAACCTTTTTGTATGTGGATTGTAGCATTGTTATAACTGTTATACAGATAGTGAAACATAGCTACTAAACATTGTCAATGGTTTACAGTATGGTTTACATTTTAGACCGTACTATTTTATACATTTTGATGATATTTACCATGTCTTGTGTCCATCACTGTAAGGTAATGTAAAACATTTCCACTGACCACTAAATACCCCGTTTGATCTATTCTGTTCCTCCCTCCCCATCCCCCCGGGGCCCATGACAAGCCCCTGATTTGACTCATTGGATGACAAGATTCATAGTTTCATGTAAGAAGAGGTCTTGACACACTGGTTTGTCCTCCCCTATTAGGAACCGCCCTTGCTCATAAAAGATGCCTACCTGTTTCTGGATGAATCAGTCCTCCCAAAGATGGGAGTCCATCTCCTTCCTGGTCATTGTGTGAGTCTCCACCCACTGATACAAGACATTATGACAGGATGAACACTCACACACTCCCTAGAAGCCTGCTCCAGGTGCACCCTGTCCCGAATGCGCCACCCCCCCAACCAACACCCTAAACCATTGACACTTCCTTGTCATATTGCCATAAGAGCATGCCCACCTCTGTACTTTCAACCTCATACCCACAAATCCCAAGTCTTCACCTGTCCCTCTCCCATCTCTCCTCCCAGTATCCTGGGTATTCTAACCCACCCTTCCCAATCTACCCACCTGTAAACCCTGCACCACCAAATGCAATAATATCACTACCCACCTGTCCTATCCTTTCAATATGCAACTACACTCTATCATTTTTCCATAGATTATGTCTGTATGGGTGATGGCTCATAACTTTCTCTTCTCTTCTTTTTTAAAAGTATCTTTCAGACAATGGTTGTCGGAGACTGCTCAATTTTCTTAATTCATATCAGTGAGGTCATGTACTGCTTATCCTTCAATGCTTGGCTTGCTTCACTCAACATGAGGTCTTCAAGGTTCATCTATGTTATTCCTTCTAACAGCTGAGTAATATTCCATTGTATGTATGTACCACATTTTGTTTATCCATTCATCTGTTGATGGGCACTGGGGTTGATTCTAACTTTTGGCAATAGTGAACAATGCCGCTATAAACATTTGTGTGCATATATCTGTTCGTGTCTTTGCTTCAGTTCTTCTGGGTATATATCCAGCAGTGGAATCACTGGATCATATGGACAATCTATAGTTAGTTTTTTGAGGAACTGCCAGACTGTCCTCCACAGTGGCTGGACCATTCCACAATCCCACCAGCAGTGGATGAGGGTTCCCATTCCTCCACATCCTCTCCAACACTTATAGTCTGCTGTTTTTTTGTTTTTTTTTTTTATTAACTTTATTTTGTATATTTAATAATTGAAAACATAAGCAATAAAAAACTAAAAAGTAAACACAGATGAATAAATATATACATTTCTCAATTAAATGTAATGGATACATGTAAATTTTTTTGTTCTTTTGTTTTTTGTTTGTTTTTTTTTGTGTGTGAATCAAACAATATATTACACAATATATTTGGTTCATAGTAACGCATTCATAAAGTATTTGTCCTTTTGTGTCTGGCTTGCTTCACTCAACATAATGTCCTCCAGATTCATCCATGTTGCCATATGCTTTATGACTTCATTTCTTCTTACAGCTGCATAATATTCCATCGTGTGAATAGACCACAGTTTGTTCATCCATTCATCTGTTGATGGACACTTGGGTTGTTTCCAACTTTTGGCAATGATGAATAATGTGGCTATGAACATTGGTGTGCAGATGTCTGTTCGTGTCACTGCTCTCAGTTCTTCTGGGTATATACCCAGTAGTGGTATTGCAGGGTCACATGGCAAGTCTATATTCAACTTCTTTAGGAACTGCCAAACAGTCCTCCATAGTGGTTGTACCATCCTGCATTCCCACCAACAGTGAAGAAGTGTTCCTATCTCCCCACATCCTCTCCAACACTTGTAGTTCTCTGTCTTTTTAATAGTGGCCATTCTGATAGGTGTGAAATGATATCTCATTGTAGTTTTGATTTGCATTTCCCTAATCATGAGTGATGTTGAGCATTTCTTCATGTGTTTTTTTGCCATTTGTGTTTCTTCTTCAGAGAAATGTCTCTTCAAGTCTTTGGCCCATTTTTTAATTGGGTCATTTGTCTTTTTATTGTTGAGTTGTAACATCTCTTTATATATCCTGGATGTTAAACCATTATCAGATATGTGATTTCCAAATATTTTTTCCCATTGAGTCAACTGCCTTTTTACCCTTCTGACAAAGTCCTGTGAGGTGCAAAAGTGTTTAATTTTGAGGAGGTCCCATTTATCTACTTTTTCTTTTGTTGCATGTGCTTTGGGTGTGAAGTCCAAGAAACCACCACCTACTACAAGGTCTTGAAGATGTTTCCCTACATTTTCTTCTAGTAGTTTTATGGTCCTGGCTTTTATATTTAGATCTTTGATCCATTTTGAGTTGATTCTTGTATAGGGGGTGAGATAGGGGTCCTCTTTCATTCTTTTGGTTATAGATATCCAGTTCTCCCAACACCATTTGTTGAAGAGACTATTTTTTCTCATCAGCGTGGGCTTGGTAGGTTTGTCAAAAACCTGTTGACTGTATAGGTGAGGGTTTATTTCTGGATTCTCAATTCTATTCCACCAATCGATATGTCTATCTTTATGCCAGTACAATGCTGTTTTGACCACTGTAGCTTTGTAATATGTTTCAAGGTCAGGCAGTGAAATTCCTCCCACATTGCTCTTCTTTTTTAGAATACTTTTGGCACTTACCCTTCCAGATGAATTTGGTAATTGCCTTCTCTAATTCTGTAAAGTAAGCTGTTGGGATTTTGATTGGTATTGCATTGAATCTATAAATCAGTTTGGGCAAGATTGACATCTTCACGATATTTATTCTTCCAATCCATGAACATGGAACGTCTTTCCATTTGTTTAGGTCTTTTTAAATTTCTTTTAGCATTGTTTTGTAGTTTTCTGCATATAGGTCCTGTACTTCCTTGGTTAAATTAACTCCTAGATATTTGAGTCTTTTTGTTGCTATTGAAAATGGAATTTTCTTCCTGATTTCCTCCTCAGATTGTTCAGTACTAGTGTACAAAAACATTACTGATTTTTGCGTGTTGATCTTATATCCTGCCACTTTGCTGAACTCATTTATTAGTTCAATTAGCTTTTTTGTGGATACTTCAGGATTTTCTAAATACAGGATCATGTCATCCGCAAACAGTGAGAGTTTTACTTCCTCTTTTCCTATTTGGACGCCTTTGATTTTTTTGTCTTGTCTAATTGCCCTAGCTAGAACTTCTAGTACAATGTTGAATAACAATGGTGGCAGTGGGCATCCTTGTCTTGTTCCTGATCTTAGGGGGAAAGACTTCAACCTTTCCCCATTGAGTATGATGTTGGCTGTGGGTTTTTCATATATGCCTTTTATCATATTGAGGAATTTTCCTTTTATTCCTATCTTTTGATGTATTTTTATCAAAAAAGGATGTTGGATTTTGTCGAATGCCTTTCCTGCATCTATTGAGATGATCATGTGGTTTTTTTTCCTTCAACTTGTTAATGTGGTGTATTACATTGATTGATTTTCTTATGTTGAACCAGCCTTGCATACCAGGAATAAATCCCACTTGGTCGTGATGTATAAGTCTTTTGATATGCTGTTGGATTCTATTTGCAAGTATTTTGTTGAGAATTTTTGCATCTATGTTCATGAGAGAGATTGGTCTGTAATTTTCTTTTCTTGTGGAATCTTTATCTGGCTTTGGGATTAGGGTGATGTTGGCTTCATAAAATGTGTTGGGTAATTTTCCCTCCTCTTCAATTTTTTGGAAGAGTTTAAACAGGATTGGTGTTAATTCTTTTAGAAATGCTTGGTAGAACTCACCTGTGAAGCCATCTGGTCCTGGACTTTTCTTTGCTGGGAGATTTTTGATGACAGATTCAATCTCCTTAATTGTGATTGGTTTGTTAAGTTCTTGTATTTCTTGTTGTGTCAGTGTAGGTTGGTGTATTAGTCAGCCAAAGGGGTGCTAATGTAAAATACCAAAAATGGGTTGGCCTTTATAAAGGGTATTTATTTGGAATAGATGTCCACAGATACCAGGCCATAAAGCATTAAGTTTCTTCTCTCACCACAGTCCATTGCCACGTGTTAGAGCAAGACAGCTGCTGGCGTTTGCCAGGGTTCAGGCTTCTGGGGTTCCTCTCTTCCCGGGGCTGTGTTTCTCTCCGGGCTTAGCTCCTGTTTCCTCCACAAGGTCAGCTGTAGACCATCAGGCGAATGGCTTGCTTCTTTTCCCCTGGGGTCTTCTTTCCAACATTCAAAACTTCTTCTCAAAAGACTGCTTCAACTGTCCTTTGCCTTGCCTTTTATATTCAATTCCCCACCCACCAAGGGGTGGGGCTTAATGCCCTAATCCTAACCTAATCATGCCCAGATTAACGGATCAGTTTACAAGCATGATTCAATTATATTTTTGGAATTCATAATTACATCAAATTCCCCAACGGTTACAGTTGGTTATGAGTTTCTAGAAATTTGTCCATTTCATCCAGGTTGTCTAGTTTGTTGGCATATAGTTTCTCATAATATCCTCTTATGATTCTTTTTATTTCTGTGAGGTCATTTGTAATTTCCCCCCTTTCATTTCTGATTGTATTTATTTGCATCTTCTCTCTTTTTTTCTTTGTTAGTCTAGTGAGGGTTTTGTCAATTTTATTGATCTTCTCAAAGAACCAGCTTTTGATTTTGTTGATTTTCTCTGTTGCTTTTCTGTTCTCATTTTCATTTATTTCCGCTCTAATCTTTATTATTTCTTTCCTTCTTTTTGCTTTGGGATTGGTTTGCTGTTCTTTTTCTAGTTTTTCAAGTTGTTCAGTTAAATCTTTGAGTTTAGCTCTTTCTTGTTTCTTAATATAGGCATGTAGGGCTATAAATTTCCCTCTCAAGACTGCCTTTGCTGTATCCCATAAGTTTTGATATGTTGTGTCCTCATTTTCATTTGTCTCAATAAATTTACTGATTTCACTTGCAATTTCTTCTTTGACCCACTGAATATTTAGGAGTGTGTTGTTCAGTCTCCACACATTTGGAAATTTCCTTTTTTCCTGTCTGTTATTGATTTCTAGTTTCATTCCATTATGATCTGAGAAGGTGCTTTGTATAATTTCAATCTTTTTATATTTATTGAGAGTTGTATTGTGACCTAATATGTGGTCTATCCTGGAGAAAGACCCATGGGCACTTGAGAAGAATGTATAATCTTCTGAGTTTGGATGCAGTGTTCTGTATATGTCTGTTAGGTCTAACTTGTTTATCATATTGTTCAGGTTCTCTGTTTCCTTGTTGATCTTCTGTCTAGTTGTTCTATCTAATGATGTGAGAGGGGTGTTGAAGTCTCCGACAATTATTGTAGAAATGTCTATTTCTCCCTTCAGTTTTGCCAGAGTTTGTCTCATATATTTTGGGGCCCCCTGGTTAGGTGCGTAGATATTTATGACTGTTATATCTTCCTGGAGGATCATCCCTTTTATTAATATATAATGGCCTTCCGCATCTCTTATCACTTTTTTGCATTTGAAGTCTGTTTTGTCTGATATCAGTATAGCTACCCCTGCTCTTTTCTGTTTACTATTCGCATGGAGTATCTTTTTCCAACCTTTTACTTTCAGCCGGCTTGTATCATTGTGTCTGAGATGAGTTTCTTGCAAGCAGCATATGGATGGCTCATGTTTCTTTATCCATTCTGTCAGCCTGTATCTTTTGATTGGGGAATTTAATCCATTCACATTCAATGATATTACTGAAAATGCACTATTTATTTCCTCCATTTTATTCTTTGGTTTTCATATGTCATCTTATTTTTGTCTTTCTTTTTACTCTTTTGGTTACCTTTCTGCTTTTCTTTCTTCTATACTCTCCTCCAAGCCTCTCTCTCCTGTCTCTTTCTTTCAGGTTCTAAGGCTTCCTTTAATATTTCCTGCAAAGGTGGATTCTTTTTTGCAAACTCTCTTCGTTTCTGTTTGTTTGTGAATACTTTATATTCACCTTCATATTTGAAGGACAGTTTTGCTGGATAAAGAATTCTCAGCTGGCAGTTTTTCTCTTTCAGTTTCCTAATTGTATCATACCACTGTCTTCTCGCCTCCATGGTTTCTGAAGAGAAATCTGCACAAAGTCTTACTGGACGTCCTTTGTACATGATCGTTTGCTTCTCTCTTGCTGCTCTGAGCATTTTCTCTTTATCTTTTACATTTGACATTCTGAATAATATGTGTCTTGGCGTAGGTCTATTTGGATGTATTCTTATTGGGGTACGGTGTGCTTCTTGGACATGTAAGTTCATTTCTTTCGTGAGAGTTGGGAAATTTTCAGCTATTATTTCCTCAAATACTCTTTCTGCCCCTTTTCCTTTCTCTCCTCCTTCTGGAACTCCCATGACACGTATGTTCTTTCATTTAGTGTTGTCATTCAACTCTCTGAGCCCCTGCTCAATTTTTTCCATTCTTTTCTCTCTTCAATTTTAGCTGCTCTGTCTTCAGTATCACTTATTCTTTCTTCTATCATTTGAGTCTGCTGTTGTATGCTTCAAATGTATTTTTTATTTCACCTATTGTGTCTTTCATTCCCATGAACTCCATTACTTTTCTGTTCATGATTTCAAATTCTTCTTTACGTTCGCACAATGATTTCTTGATGTCATTGATCTCTTTAACTATATTCTCTTTCATCTCATTAATTTGATTTTGGAAATGTGTTCTCATCTCACTGATTAGTTCTCTCAAATTCTGCATCTCTTCTGGGACTTTGCTGTATTCCTTTTCTTGGGCCATGTCTTCTATTTTCTTAGTATGGCCCGTAATTTTTTGTTGGTGCTTAGGCATCTGGTTAGTTTGTATTTTACTTAGAGTCTCTATCTCTTTCTCTTTTATGGGGTTTTATTGGCATGAGGTTGTGAGTTACCACAGCTCTTTGATTTTTGGCTCAAACTTGATTGTTAGGATTGTTCTGCTGGTTGCTCAGAACTGGGCACTGGACCCAGTAATTGGTTGTAGAATCGTTTCCTAGGGCCTGGGGCAGGGAGGCTATAGAGGCCAGGAAAAGCCTCTCTTACTTATTAATTTTCTTATGTGTACTTCCTTGGTATGCCAGGAGATGGCGCTTGTTGGCAGCTCTCAATTCAATGCCTGGTCGGAAGGTATTTGTTGTGACACAGACCAGATCGATGTGATAGAGCTTCCTGTCTGGGGGCTAGAAGCCCTGTGATTCAAACTTTCTGAGACCGTTCTCCAGACTTCTCTCGTAGCGCCCCCCTTTTCCCAGCTAGGAAATATTTCCACTCCCTTCTGAATCCTCAACAATCAGTCCCTGTTAGTAGAGGAGGAGATTGGGAGGTTTGTATATCTTTAGCCCTTTGCAGGCTCCAAGGCAAACAATGGCACAGCCCCACCCAGCCTGGAAGGGCTCTCGGGACAGGGCAGACCAAACCTGGAAGTCCAAAACAGGGTCAGCCCCAGGCTCTCTCTCCCCTCTCCCGTGGTGTCCTCAACAATTAGTCCAGGCTAGAAGAGAGGGAGGTTGCGAGGATCAGATTTCTCCAGTCCTTTCCGGGCTCCCAGGGCAAACCGCTGTGTGGAAGGGTCCGTGGGGCTCTGCAGCCCAAATTTCAGGTCAGAACCTGAGTCAGCCTAAGGCTGTGTCCCTCTCTCTCCCCTTTCCGGGAGTGGCAGATCCCTGAAGCCCCCTTTGTCTGTGGTCGCAGGCCCAGGGGCCCGAGAATTCTGAAGAGTGTGGGGGAGGGTGACGACAGCATCAGAAGCTGCTACTTGCAACTCACAGTTCTGTAGTCGCGATTTCCCTCTTCTGTCCCTCTCTCCTCTGGGTGGTGTGCAGCCTTCACCTGGTGACCTAAACCCTAGAAGATCTTTTTCGGGGCTGTTTCAGCTTGTCCTCTAGCTATTTTTCTGGAGAAGAGATTCCCGTGTCTTACTAGTCTGCCATCTTCCCGGAAGTTCAGCTCCAGTTGGCTTTTATAAAAGGTATTTATTTGGGGTAGAAGCTCACAGTTACCAGGCCATAAAGCATATGTTACCTCCTTCACCAAAGTCTACTGCCACGTGTTGGAGCAAGATGGCTGCCAACATCTACCAGGGTTCAGGCTTCCTGGGTTCCTCTCTTCCCAGGGCTCATTTCTCTCTGGGCTCAGCTCCTCTGTTTTCTCCACAAGGTCAGCTGTAGACTAACTATGAGGCTCTCTAGGCTTTGCCTCTCTCCACAAGGCTAACTGTAGACTATCAGGTAAACGGTTCTGTCTCTCTCCCTGGAGCTCGAGTCTCTCAGGGCTCAGCTGCTCTTCTCCCCTGCATGCTTAGTTCCCAGGCTCCAGCTCAAAACTCCAACATCTAAATTCCAACTCTGTTTTTTTAATAGCCGCCATTCTAATGGGTATAAGATGGTATCTCATTGTAGTTCTGATTTGCATTTCCCTAATAGCTAGCGTTGTTGAGCATTTCTTCATGTGCTTTTTAGTCATTTGTATTTCTTCCTTGGTGAAGTGTCTTTTCAGGTCACTTGCCCATTTTTTAAATGGGTTATTTGTCTTTTTATTTTCAAGGTGTAGGATTTCTTTATATATGCAGGCTATTAGTCTCCTATCAGATATATGGTTGCCAAATATTTTCTCCCATTGGGTAGGCTGCCTTTTTATTTTATTGATAACGTCCTTTGAGATGCAAAAGTTAATTAAAAAAAAAAAGCAAAAGGTTTTAATTTTGAGGAGATCCCATTTATCTATTTTTTTCTTTTGCGGCACGTGCTTTGGGTGTGAAGTTCATGAAACCATTTCCTATTACAAGGTCCTGTAGATGCTTCCCTACATTATCTTCCAAGGTCTTTATGGTCTTGGCTCTTATATTTAGATCTTTCATCCATCTTGAGTTGATTTTTGTATAAGGTGTGAGATGGTGCTCCTCTCTCATTCTTTTGGATATGGATATCCAGTTCTCCAAGTACCACTTGTTGAAGAGGCCATTCTCTCCCAACTGAGTGGGCTTGGTAGCCTTGTCAAATATCAGATGACTGTATATGCAAAGATTTATATCAGAACTCTTCAATTCGGTTCCATTGGTCAGTATGTCTATCCTTGTGCCAATACCATGCAGTTTTGACCACTGTAGCTTTGTAGCATATTTTAAAGTCAGATAGCGTGATATCTCCAACTTCATTTTTCTTTTTCAATATGTCTTTGGCGATTCGGGGCCTCTTACCCTTCCAAATAAATTTTGTAGTTAGTTTTTACAGTTCCTTAAAAAATGATGTGTTGATTTTTATTGGGATTGCATTAAATCTGTAGATTAGTCTGGGTAGGATAGACATCTTGATGATGTTTAGTCTTCCTATCCATGAACAGGGAATATTCTTCCATTTATTTAATTCTTCTCTGATTTCCTTTAACAGTGTTGTATAGTTTTCTGTATATAAGTCCTTTACATCTTTAGTTAAATTTATTCCTAGGTATTTGATCCTTTTAGTTACTATTGTAAATGGTATTTTTTTCTTGATTTCCTCCTCAGATTGCTCGTTATTGGGGTACAGAAATGCTACTGATTTTTGGGCATTGATCTTATAATCTGCAAGGTTACCAAACTCCTTTATAAGTTCTAGAAGCTTTGTTGTAGATTTCTCAGGACTTTCTATGTATAGGATCATGTTGTCTGCAAATAATGAAATTTTTACTTCTTCTTTTCCAATTTGGATGTCTTTTATATCTTTTTCTTGCCTCAGTGCTCAAGCAAGTACTTCTAGGACAATGTTAAATAGGAGTGGAGATAGTGAGCATCCTTGTCTTGTTCCCAATCTCAGAGGAAAGGCTTTTAAGACTTCACCATTGAAGATGATGTTAGCTTTGGGTTTTTCTTATATACCCTTTATCATGTTCAGAAAGTTTCCTTCTATTCCTATCTCTTGCAGTGTTTTTTATCAGGAAAGGGTGCTGTATTTTGTTGAATACTTTTTCTGCATCTATAGAGATGATCATGTGATTTTTTTCTTTCAGTCTGTTTATGTGGTGTATTATTACGTTGATTTTCTTATGCTGAACTATCCTGGAATGAAACCCACTTGGTCATTGTGTATAATTCTTTTGATATGTTGTTGAATGTGATTAGCAAGTATTTTCTTGAGGATTTTAGCATCTAGATTCATTAGAGAAATTGGTCTGTAATTTTCCTTTCCTGAGGTATCTTTGTTTGGCTTTGGTATTAGGGTAATGTTTGCATCATAGAATGAGTTAGGCAATGTTCCTTCTACTTCTATTTTTTGGAAGAGCTTAAGCAGGATTGGTGTTAGCTCTTTCTGGAATGTTTGGTAGAATTCAGCTGTGAAGCCGTCTGGTCCTGGGCTCTTCTTAGTTGGGAGGTTTTTGATGACCGAGTCTATCTCTTTACTTGTAATTGGACTGTTGAGTCCATCAATTTCTTCTTTCATCAATGTAGGCTGTTTGTGAGTTTCTAGGAATTTGTACACTTCCTCTAAATTATCAGTCTTGTTGGCATATAATTTTTCAAAGTATCCTCTTATGATGCTCTTTATTTCTGTGGGGTCAGTAGTGATATCCCCTTCTTCATTACTTATTTTGTGTATTTGCATCTGCTCTCTCTTTTTCTTTGTTAGTCTGGCTAAGGGTTTGTCAATTTTATTGATCTTCTTGAAGAACCAGCTTTTGGTTTTGTTTATTTTTTTTTTTAGTGCTTTCTTATTTTCTATTTGATTTAGTTCTGCTCTAATCTTTGTTATTTCCTTCTTTCTACTTCCTTTGGGGAGAGTTTGTTGTTGTTTTTCCAATTCCTCCAGGTGTGCAGTTAGGTCTTCAATTTTAACTCTTTTTTAATATCTGCATTTATGGCTATGAACTTTCCTCTCAGTACAGCTTTGGCTGCATCCCATAGGTTTTGATATGTTGTGTTGTCATTTTCATTCGTTTCAAGGTAGTTACTGATTTCTTTTGAGATTTCCTCCTTGACCCATGTTAGTCTAAGAGTGTGTTATTTAACTTCCATATCTTTGTGTCTAATCTGGTTCTCTGGCCCTTAGTGATCGCCAATTTCATTCCATTGTGGTCAGAGAAATTACTTTATATAATCTCAATCTTTCTGAATTCATTGAGAGTTGTTCTGTGGCCTAGCATGTGGTCTATCTTGGAGTATGATCCATGTGCACTTAAGAAGAATGTATATCCTGCTGTATTTGGGTGTAGTGTTTTGTATATGTTTATTAAGTCCAGGTCCTCCAATGTATTGTTGAGTCTTTGTTTCTTTATTGATTCTCTGTCTAGCTGTTCTGTCTAATGGTGAAAATGGTGTATTAAAGTCCCCCACTATAATTGTAGAGGCATTTATTTCTCCACTTAGTTTTTCCAGTATTTGCCTCATGTAATTTGAGGCACCCTGATTAGGTGCATAAATGTTTATGATTGTTCTCTCTTCTTGTAAGATTACCACTTTTACTAACATATAGTGTCCATCTTTGTCTCTTACAATAGTTTTGCATTTAAAGTCTATTTTGTCCGATATTAGGATAACTACTCCTGCCCTTTTTTGATTATTGTTTGCTTGTATAATTGTTTTCCAGCCATTCACTTTCAGCCCCCTTGTATCCCTGGGCCTAAGGTGGGTTTCTTGTAGACAGCATATAGATGGGTCATATTTCCTTATCCATTCTGTGTCTCTTGACTGGTGAGTTTAATCCATTAACATCCAGTGTTATTATTCTCAACGAATTTCTTACATCAGCCATATTTTCTTTTGGATTTATGTATGTCATGTTGTTTTTATTTCTATTTTTGTATTTTTAGTTGTTCTTACACTCTCCTCCAACTCTCTTCTCCTGTTTTTTCCTTTCAACCTCCAGAACTTCCTTTAGTATTTCTTGAAGTGTAGGTTTCTTATTGGCATACTCTCTTTTTTTTTTAATTTATTTTATTTTATTTTTTATTTTACCAGGAGGCCCCGGGGATCGAACCCAGGTCCCTCCATATGGCAGACGGATGTCCAACCATTTGAGCCACATCTGCCCCCTTGGCATACTCTCTTAATTTCTGTTTATCTGTGAATATTTTGAACTCTCCATCATTTTTGAATGCCAGTTTTGCTGGATAGAGAATTCGTGGCTGGAAGTTTTTTACTTTTAGTACTTTGACTATGTCATACCACTGTCTTCTTGCCTCCATGGTTTCCGAAGAGAAATCAGCACTTAATCTTATTGTGCTTCCCTTGTATTTGATGGTTCTCTTTTCTCTTGCTGCCTTTAGTATTTTCTCTTTGTCTTGAGCACTGGACATTTTGATAATTATATGTCTTGGAGTAGGCCTATTGGGATTTATACTGTTTGGGGTGCACTGTACTTCCTGGACATGTACATACATCTCCCTCAATAGGGTTGGGAAGTTTTCAGCCATTATTTCCTTCAACACTCCTTCTGTTCCCTTTCCCTTCTCTTCTCCTTCTGGGATGCCTATAATGCATATGTTTGTACATTTTGTGTTGTCGGTTAAATCCCTAAGTCCCTGCTGGATTTTTTCTATCTTTTTATCTATCTGTTCTACTATCTGATTTCAGATGTACTGTCTTCCACATCACTAATTCTTTCTTCTACCTGTTCAAACCTGCTGTTATGTGATTCCAATGTCTTTTTGATTTCTTGGATTGTGCCATTCATCACCATCATATCCTTTATCTTTTTATGTATGTTTACAATTTCTTCAGAATGTTCTCCCAGTGTTTTCTTAATATCCTTAATCTCATCCTTCATTTTATTAAGTTGGTCCATATTTGTTTGGACAGTTTTGATTAATTGTTCAATGTTCTGCATCTCTTCCTGGTTTTCAGTTTGTTCATTGGACTGGTCTATGTCTTCCTGTTTCTCAGTATGGTTTGTAATTTTTTTGTTGCCCTCTGGTCATCATTTTATCTTGATGGGTTTATTCAGTTGATTAGCTTCTCTCTCTGCTCTAGAGTTTTATTTAGCTGGTGGTTCTGTGTGTGTGTTAAGTTTTCTCTTTGACACTTTGTTCTTCTTGTGCTATTTCCTTGCTTTTTTCTATGTTCCCTTGAAGGAAAAATATTAGGGTCCAAGGAATCGCAAGAGGTTAGAAAGGAAAAAGGTAATAGTAATATTAATAAAAGTTAGAAGAGGGGTCTTATAAGACTTAGTAAAATAAATATTTAACTCATGTAGGCAGTGTAGAGTAATAGGAAAAAAAAGTGGAATACCTACAATGGAATGGGAAACCAAATATAGGAAAATATATAGTATGATTTAAAAGGCCAGAATAATGAGGAGAGAAAGAGTAAAGGGAGGGCTGAAAGGAAAAAGGGCCTTTTAATTCTTGTTCCCTAGATTCCACCTATTCTCTACCTCTTAGTTCTCTAAGGACAGTCAATGAATATCATTTCCCCTTCTTTCCTCTTCTCAACACACAAATTCAACTTTTCTTGTGCCAACCTTGCTATCAGGGGCTCTCCATTTATCCGTCTAACCATCCACTCATCTATCTATCCATCCACCCATCCCCTTGTTTATCCATCCATCCATGTGTTTATTTAACATCATTTATTGAACACCTATTATGCATGAGCCACTGCAAGGTGACCCCAGAAATAGATATGGGAACATACAATGTAGAAGCAAGAATTAAATATTAATACCAGAATATAAGTAATTTGGCAGAAAGTGAAAAGTGTACTAAGAGAAGAACAGAGAGTGTTGGGAGATTAAACACTCCCAGGCCTCTCTTTAAGCATTCTTAGAAGGCAAATGCTAGGATTACATTTTATTTGATAAAATATTTCTTTTTTCTTAATGAAGACCACCAGGACATTTTTTCCTTTTTATATGAGAAAGATACCTCAAATTCTAATTATCCTAACTTGGGCAATGGCTTTGTCGTGCCTTTCTGTTTTACTGCACTCAGCTCTTTGTTGTTCCACTGAGGACAGTGTACAGAGCCCAGACTTCTTCCAAGATTTTAATTGGACTTTCCATGAGGGATTTTTGAACCCAACAAAATGAGCTAAATGAGGAGATGATAGATCCACCAGTCAGCCTCCTGGCTAGGCATTCCTTGCACAAGAGTGCCAGAGGCCAACCTGTGAGAAGAGCAAGGTGAGGGCTTTGCAGCATCAGCAGACAACCTCCAGCCCTCCAAGACCTCTCGTCACCTCAGTCCTACCCTCATTTCAAGTCAACCACAGGAAGACTTCGTACAGAACATACCTCCTGATGAATGTGCCTGATAAACGCACAGTGTGTAGCACTGCTCCCGGCTGATGCGAGAGAAAAATCTCACAGCTTTTGCTCAATGGCAAGACATGACCCATCAACTTGAAGAATGAAACACTCCAGAATTTGTGCAGCCCTCCACTCTCCCCTGCAGGAGAATTTGACTGCAGAATTCCTACAAAGACATTGCTGAGAAAAATGCTGCTACTTGAGTTACTTTGGTGTTGTGTAAAGTGCCCAGATTTGGAGATAGAAGACCCAGGCCTGCCACCAACCAGCTGTGAGAATTTGGGTAAAGTCCTTCAGTTCTCTAAGTGGGGAAATTGCCCTGCCTTGCCTCCATTAACTGGCCTGTTTTGAGTGTCAGAAGAAACAATGGTTGTGATGACACCTCATAAGCCACTTCACAGGGACAGGGAGGTATGGTGACCTTGGGCAAGTAAATTACCTTTTCTGAGCCTCCATTTCCATGTTTGCAAAATGGGGATAACACTGAGTGCATTCCAGGTTTGTGTGCAGATTAAATGAGCTTAAGTACGGAGGGTGTTCCATGCCTTTTAATTCTTGTCCCCTAGATTCCACCTAGTCTCTACCTAGCAGAGTTCCCCTCTCCTAGGACAGGAGGTGGAGCGACTGGACCCCCAACCCCAGGCCAACAGAATACTGTTTGGTGCCTACCTCCTTAGCACCTTGGATGTCTAGGGCTGATTTCTACTTGGAAACCAATTCAGGCTCAGCAGTTTCTGACTTCCATAAAATGATATTCCAAAACCCTTCCTCATTTCACTACAACACCAGCCACAAATTCATGCTCCACTTCAGTATTCCTTTATCAAACTTTAAAATAATTTCCCCCTATTTTGACACTTGGTGAGCACAAAGAGATTTTCTTCCTCCCAGAGACCACTGCTAACTCATACAGTGCCTTTGTTAGAACAAGGTGGCCCTCTGAGCAAAGTCTCCGACCAGGACACATAGTAGGGCGATGGCTGGATTGTAACCCTACCTGGCCTCTAGCTGGGTGCCTTCATGCAAGGCACAACCCACACCATAGCCCTGATGCCCCTCCTCCTCCTGCTCACCAACACAATTATAATCATAAAAATAATGGCTGCTGATATTTTATCCAGGGCTTGTGTGGCAGTGTGAGATTATTTTATGAATCCCTAAAAGTGAAAGATTATGTTTGTAAACTAATCTATTCCTCTAGGTATAATACCTTTGATTGCATTAAATTCAGCTGAGGGCTCTTTGATTAGATTATTTGATAAGAATGCTTTGGGTTTCTGATTCAGGGGGTGTGACTCGTTGAGAGCCTGCACCCTTTCTGGGTGTGATCTAAATGAACTCACACAGACAAAACACAGGAGAGTTCTATCATTTTTGATCCTCTGACAGAAAGGAGAAACTCAAGCAGCTGAGGCCCAAGGGAGAGATGAGCCATTTTGCCTGTTAGCTTACAGATGACCTTGGGAAGAGAGCAGGACAGCCAACACTCATAGAGGAGGCTCTAAGAGACAAGCAACATGCCAGCCTACAGCTAAAATCAGGAAGAAGCGGAGTAGCTGAGCCAGAGAGGAAGCTCAGAGGGGAAGGCTGAAACCTCGCAGAGACCAGCGGCCATCTTGCTTTACCACAAGGTAACACACCGGGATGGATAGCTGACTTTGGTTAGAAAGCAATTCTGCTGAGGCCTTGATTTGGCTTTGGATCTGTAAGCTTTAACCCCAAAATAAATCCCCATTATAAAAGCCAACAGATTCCTGGTACTTTGCATCAGTACCCCTTTAGCAGACTAATACAGCTTGCTAGGAGCCAGATACTACTCAGCTTTCCCCATGCATGATCTCTTCCAGTCTCCTAAGAAGCATGTGGACATGTGCCGTTTTCCTCAGCCTAGCACTCCTTTTTCTCTTCTCCAGATCTTGGTACTCCTCGCTTCCTCACCCCCTAAGCTGGCCTAGTGGCCTTTGCCTCAGGTTAAGGGTAGGCCCTGGAGAGAAAGAACCCTCTTTTTCCTCTGGATTGAGTTACAAGGATTTGACCCTGATGTGTCAATGGCCATGCCCCTCCACATAGGAATTGAGGATGAAGCTAACACTCAAATGGGCCAAGATAAGGGGTGGCACAAAGAGCAAGGCCATGCTAGAAAACAGCTGGGCCTGAGGTCCGACATCCTCCACCCTGGAAAACCCAATCACCTCTCTTTCTACATAAACTTGATATCTATTATCTTCATTTTACGGATGTCGAAAATGAGGCTAACGGGGGACGGATGTGGCTCAAGCAGTTAAGCATCCATCTCCCATATGGAGGGACCTGGGTTCGACTCCGGGACCTCCCGGTAAGAAAAAAAAAAAAAAAGAAAGAAAAGAAAAGAAAATGAGGCTAAGTGTCCAAGATCCCATGGCCAGCTGGATTGAGAGGGAACTCAAACCCAGGCCTCTGTGACTTGAGTCCAAGATGTCCTACTTACCATTGCGTGGATATATTTCATTCTACTTGAGCATCCAGAGTGGCCAATTGCTGGGTGCAGAACAAACAGTATAGAAATAGTTATTCTCTTGGAAGTAAGTCTAAGAAAGGGGTGTGGTTGGTTACACATTACGGATATAACCCCACTTTAATCAAATCCATGTATGAAAAGTTGTATTTATGGTTTGTGTGAATGACTGAGGGATCCTTTACACTGAAAAATAACTCCTTAGTCAATGCCCTCAGTGCATTTGGAATCTGAATAATTCACAGAAATGTCTCATATGTCTCTTTTGAGACCCATTGGGTGTTGGTGCTCATTGGTCTTCATTCTGACTCAAGTCGGTGCATAAATCCACGGGCCCTTTGGTCACAAGCAACAGAGTAGCCAAAAGGGAAAATGGGTTGACTTTGTGACTCAGAAGCCCAAGGGTGGAGGTGGCCTCAGAAACCCCAGGGACTCCAATAATGAGGTTGCTCACTTTTGCTTTTGCCCCTTTCCCAACCATCTAATAGTTCTACTTCTGTCTGGGTGTTCACACACTTCTCTCCTGCTGCTTAGGGGCTCCCTGTGCACAGATGAAGGGAGGTGAGGGTAGACCCACAGAGGATTTCATCCCAGTGAGCAACCATGGAGTTAGAGCCTCTCATTTCGAGTCCGCATGTAAATTTTGTTGATGGAACTTGGGTCACAGGCCCACCACAGGTGGCAGAAACCTGGAAGTTCCAGGAGATAGACCAGAGATGGTAAGAGTTATATATCATGTAAGGCAACTCAGCTTTAGTCAAGGAATTTGGGCCTTTTTAATTTGGCTACTGGGATGCTGGTGCCCAGGTGCAATGTCCAAGAGAATGCATTAGCAAACTAGTGGCAAGGCCCACAGGCTCCCAGGCAATGAAGACCTCCCTGAGCTGTCACCTGGGACTTCTGGAGACCAGAGAATAGGATATAAAGTAGAATTAGTTCTGTGGCAGTGAATGTTATTACTAAGGAGGCGGCTGTGGCTCAATCAGTGGGGCTCCCGTTTGCCATATGGGGGGCCCCGGGTTCGGTTCCCGGGGCCTCCTGGTGGGGGCGGGCCCGCCCGCACGGCGCGGTTGGCTGGCCCTGCGAGCACGAGCAGCAGGGGGGGGATGAATGAATGAATAAATAAAATCTTAAAAAAAAAAAAGTGCTTGTAAAGTGCTTGGGCAGGAGTCACCATGGGACTAGCTCAGGGGCAGTCATGGCGCCTCCACAAGCTTATCAATGCCCTAAACTATGTAGACGGAATTGCCCACTAACCCCTGAAAGACTTGAGGGACTGCCTTTGAAACCCATGTGAGGTCAGCTGAGGATAAACATGTCTACTTCACATAACAGCCAAGTGAAGGGCTTCACCACCACCCAGAAAGATGTGACTGGCAGAAGACAGATGAATTCCAAGAGGGTCTGAGAGAGTTTATGTTATTAAGAGAGCCACAAATGCCTACTAATCAGAAGAAAGCAGAAATGGCCTCAAGCCCCAGTAAGATGACCCGGGGGACTGTTAGCAACAGATTCTGGGAAGGAAGGAATTTGGCTAGGTGGCAAAGCCAATATGCCTAAGCCCGAAACTGGCCACTCTTTTCCTGGAGTTTGCTCTCCAGTGAGGTGTCCTTGAAGCATTATTTCTTTCCTAAAAAGAGTGCAATACTTACATTGCTGCCCTTTGGAAATATGACACAACTCCCAGAAAAAAGAAAGTGTCCTTTCTTCCAGCTCATTTATTTTCTGACTTGTTGTCAGTCCTCACACCAAGGGAAAAACCCATGGAAGGGTGGTGGAGAGAAAAGGATCATTTTAGTAAGGACTTCCAAAAGTCTATAAACAAGGCACAAGCTCAGTAATTACCACTTAGATCTGGTGCTCAAAAAATCAGTTCAAGTTCATTATTTCCAGCTAACATAATCAATCCCAAGAGCAGGGGAGGAGAAAAACAATTTCCAAATACATAAAAATTTTTATCAATTTCTCTTTTACTTAATGACCCTATGTGATGAGGCTCTGCATGGAAATTGGTGTTTGTTTGAGCAGCTGAAATGAGAAGAGATACCCTTTCCTCTCCAGGCCAGCTCTGACACCTACCAGCCATAAGACCTTGGGCATGTCACCTACCTCTGCATCATTTTCAACATTCTACCACTCTGTTCTGTGTAAGGTTGTTTTGTTTCAGGCTTGCCCCAAACATTAGGATGCTCCACAGCCCAGAGGTAAGTATACACCTTCAGGCACATCAGAGTTCCCACTCAAAGATGCTATTAAACCAGGGCTCAGGGAGCCCACAATGTGCACAAGTGTTTCCCGAAATCCTACTCATGTTGGCACCGTGCTCAGACCATGGACAAAAGAAACATCTGAATTTTCAGGCTGGATACAGTACAATCAGCGACTGCAGAACAAAATGGAGTCCAAACAAGTTATTATGAGGGAAAGAGAAAGAACAAGCAGAGGCCAGGAGATGCTTTGAGAGGAAATAAATATTAAAAACTAGGTGTGGAGGGAAGCGGCTGTGGCTCAATCAGTAGGGCTCCCGTTTACCATATGGGAGGCCCCGGGTTTGGTTCCCGGGGCCTCCTGGTGAAGGCAAGCCTGCCTGCACGGCGTGGTTAGCTGACCCAACGAGCACAAGCAGTAAGGGGGGGATAAATGAATAAATAAATAAAATCTTTTTAAAAAAAAACAAAAACAAAAACAAAAAAAACTAGGTGGGGCTGTGAAGGTGGGCAGTGGTGGAAAGAACAGGAAATATAATTCCAAAGCATTGACCAAGCATCAAATTTAAAATCCCTTGCCGTTCACAAAATGCACTTTTCAAAATTGAGTTCTAATCAATCACCTCTATTTAGCAGAGGGGCTATTTCCCAGCTTCCTTTGTAGCTAGGTTTGGGCATGTGACTCAGTTGTGGCCAAGAAGATGTAAATGAAAATATTGTGTACAACTTTTATGTTTCCTTTAAGGCAGGAAGGGCATCCTTGAACTCTCCTCCTTCCTGCTGTCTGAAATGTGAGTGCATTGACTGGAGGCCTAGCAGTCATCTTGTGCCATGAGGTAACCTGAAGACATTAGCTTGGCCACCTGTGTTTTAAATATTTTTTAATGCCTGTCTAGCCCTGAGAGCATTTGAGAACTCTAATAATCCAACTCCCTTAAATTACAAAAGGATAAACCCAACAAGAGTTTGTGACCAACTTAAAGTCATATGGCTAACTGGCAAATCAAGGATTAGAACTCAAGTCGAACAGTTTAATTTACCACATTGTGGCTCACTCCAACTCAACCAGCCCTGTGCAGGTTTGGTCATTCTGACAGGGATAGGGAAAATCTCAAGGGTTATTCCCTCTGGGCTGGAAAAAACATTCATGGCTCATGACAAAGCATATATATCCTCCACATGATCAGATTTCTGGGTATACCAGCATCATCTTGCTCCACTAGAAAATTTCAAACACTGTTGTTGACATTTTATTCTAACATCTCATTTTCCAGGCTTCCAGTTGACCTTCTCCGTTTTCATTTAAACAGTCTTTCTTCTAAACATGGTATAATGCAATCATTTGATTAGATGTCAGCATTTGGCAACTGGCACTCTGTCTCCTCTTGGCTAAAAAGCCCCTGGGGAGCAGCCTTGTAGCAGATGTGAACCAGGTGGGCAGCAGAGGCCAAGGTGGATGGACGCCTTTTGCTGTGTAAGTGGCAGCCAAGAGAGAAGATTTTCACAGGATTGCCAGTATCCACAGAACTGGAGATACTTTATATTAGTACACCTCCGTCTATTTTCCTTAACTCCTGTTCCATCGCCTACACCACCACCACATATTTAGAAAGATTAAATTGATCACATATGTACATCCCAGACTCCTAATTATATTTTAAGCTTCTAAATGGAAGGGAAAAAAAAAAAAAAAAGAGAGAGAGAGAAAAAAGTATGGACCCTGGAAACTGGTTGCCCGGGTTCATATTCCAGCTGGGCATGTTACTGAACCTCTGTGCCTAGGTTTCTTCATCTGAAATGTAGCTAATTGAAGGAACTACACAGGACTGCCTTTTGAGAAGCCCAGCTGAGTATCTTGCACTTTGCAGATATTCACAAAGTAATGTTATCAAACTGTTAATCCACATCGTAATACTAAGAATTCAATGTAATCATATTTCATGATTGATTTGGCTGAATCAGACAATGTTTAGCAATAAAACATCACATTAGAAGTGATTACTATTGACTTAATCATTATGGTTAGGGGAAAAAAAGATAAAATACACCTTGCTCGGGAAGCAGCTGTGGCTCAATCAGTGGGGCTCCCGTTTACCATGTGGGAGGCCCAGGGTTCGGTTCCCGGGGCCTCCTGGTGAGGGCGGGCTCGCCCGCGTGGTGTGGTTGGCTGACCCAGCAAGCGCGAGCAGCAAGGGGGGGATAAATAAATAAATAAAATCTTAAAAAAAAAAAAAAAAAAAAAAAATACACCTTGCTGGATTTTATCCAGCAATTGCAGGTCAGAGGCTAAACCAAAAATAATTTCACTGCCTTAATTAAATTATACTTATTTGGGTTTTAACTTATTTCAATACAAGTAGTCATAAAAATTGACCTTTCATTATAAGTAATAAGCATCAATAAAATTCCAGGAAATAAACAAAAAAGTAATGTATGAAAATACATAAATGTTAACATACATTGAATTTGGATCATATTCTAAGTGATGTCTGGGACCATGAAACACTGTTCTTCCAGGGAGGTGCAAACTCAAGGCAAGGGCTCTCCCTCCACCCTCTGAAAGAAGAGAAATGAGATGTGGTCAACAAGAGAGGGAAATGAGATGTGGTCAACGAGAGGATTTCCTCTACGATATGCTAGCACTGCACCAGACTGCTCACAGATACCTACAAACTGGCCATATTCGTAAATTCTAACTCAAGCAAACAGTAAGAGAAAGAAAAACTCTATTAAGGAAGTGCCATAGGTATGGAGAGGGGAGAGCATTAGGAAGAAAGCTGGACTCCATTTCCAATTTTAGCCTGGACACCTGCGTATTCACTGTGGGCGTTTCTGTTATCTTCCCTAGCCACACCCTACCTCCCTAACCCAAATACACTGAGTTTAGGAAGGCAGCGAGAGATTTCCTTTGTATATGAAAATTCTTTACTTGTTTGGTCTTCCCAATAAACTGATTAGCATTGTTTATTTCAGAACAGAGACTGGTTTTTCTTCTGACTCTTCTGCATATCATTTTAATAAACAGAATGTAACTAACAATCTTAAAGAACCACTCAATACCGAATCAGCAACTCATACCATATGCTGTGGGTAAAAACACACTTCCCAGAAAAGCTAAATGCAGAAAGGCCAAGGATAGAAGATGCATTTAATAAGAAAATCTAACAGGATGTGCTTAGTATTTGGAACACTGAGATGGGGGGGGAATTGATTTTTAAATATACATTACCCTAAAACATCTCTCTTTTCACTTTTCTGTTACAAGTTTTCTCTAAATATTTTAAGGGAAAAACAAAAAACAAATTACAAAAACAATCACAAATTTGATGGATTCTTAGTGTTTCTGTTACAAAAATCACGTATTTTCTCAGAAATATGGTTATATGGCCAACAGATTTCATGTTAACTGTGGTTGAAACCTGAATCTTGGAAAATCTTTATACTGGGGCTTTATTTTGATTTACTCAAATTCATGTTTAGTGGGGAAGAAAAACCAAACCACATTACAATTAACATTTTTAAATGCAACTCATTTTGACAGGTCAGAAATTAGTTTATCTTATGCTTTACCTAAACCATTCCAAAAGGATGGAGACTCTAATTGAAGGCCTGGTTGCTTCATTACCATATTCATGTAATAAGCACAGCTTAAGTCTGAAACATCTTAAGCAGATTTATTGTTGGTTGTTTTTTTTTTTTTCATTTTCAAAAATGGCTCACAACTAAACACCAAGTCTCTCTTAGAGAAATGAAAGCAGCCTGATTTATCAGAGCATGATAGACCTACATGTATTCTTGGATTCAACACCCTCCTACCCCCATTGCTTGTAGCTCTAACAACTAAAACTGCAAGCCAATTTCCATTTTAACCATGTTTTTGTGCAGCAATCTAAAAACACTATCTTTCACAGCTAACCAAGGGATAAAATATTTCATTAGAATTTTAAGATTGCTCTTCTTGAATTACATATAAAAAAAGTTTTCCATTTATAGATGATTTTGTAAACCAATAAAAATTCCATTTAAAGTTTTCCTTTGTATTAAGTTTGCCCTGTTCCCGAGGTTTTGATCTCCAGAAAACAAAAACTGATGTACCTCACTCAAATGTCCATGATGAAAAAAACGAACAAATTAAACTCAGTATTTTAAAGGACTCATGTTCTTAAATTTCATTTTGTTCTCATACCAAAGTACACAAGACATAAACGCGAAGTTTAAAATAATTATAAAGAGCAAGCACCTGCCTAACCACCACTCAGGAAAACAAAACAGATGCCCTAATGTGCCCTTTCCCCATCAACTCCTCATACTCCTAGAGGCAGTCACTCTCATTACATAATCATTTCCTTGTTTTTCTGACTTCATCCCCTATGAATGCATCCCTAAACAATAGCATTTTATCTATTGATCTTTATATGAACAAGCATCTTTTTTGTGTCTTATTTCTTTTTAAGATTACATCTATGTTATGTGTAGCTGTAGTTCATTTTCATGGCAGTTTCATATCGTAGCACAATGTGTACAAGCTTCTCTGGAGTATGCACTTAGGAGTAGAACTGCTGGCCACATGGTAAGATTATTTTCAATTTTCCCAGATAATCTATTTTCCAAAGGGTTGTACTCCCACCTGCAGTGTTGTTCCATATACTCACCATCTTTTGGCACTGTTATACTCCAATATTTGTCAATCTAGTGGCAGTGTAGAGGGAGCCCGGTGAAGTTTTCATTTTTGCTTTTCTGACTGGTGAATAAAGACATTTTCATGTTTATGGACCATTTATTTAGTGATTATATAGGAGCTCCTTATATATTATGCTATAAATCCCTTGATATTTCATGTAGTAAAAATATACTCTATATGGTCCTGTCTTTTCACTTTTAATGAAAATGTTAATTTCCATATAACTAAGTATGTTAATCTTTATGAATTTTGTGCATGTGTGATTTTTTTTTTTTTACTAAGTAAAATTTGTATTTCAAGTCCTTTTTTTTTGGCAAACTAAGTATACATTATAAATACATATAATAATAACTAAAATTTCTATATAGCAGGTAGCCTTTGCTTGACAATCTCATATTTTCTCTGCAAATAATAGAGTTGACAAAAAAGAAACCTACTTTGTTATATGTTTGTTCAAATGGATTCTTCTCAACATGTTTGAATATACAGTGAAAGGATTCCAAGAAATGAAAAATTTCAGCAATAATGGAGGAGTTCTATAATTTGTGAACATATATCACAGGAAACCAGGTTAACTTCTGCTTCATCCGTGGAAACACTGTATTTTCCACCACATTGGCAACTCAGTGAAAAACAGTGACCATCTTACTAGGTGCCCATGTATTTGAGAGAACTTCAAGGTATAGGATCCTGATACCTATAATTTATGGGATACAGTGAAGGCGATTCTCAGATGGAAATTTATAGCTATGAACGCTGGAACCACGAGTTGCAGCCCCGAGAGCCTGCGGGAGGTACATGGGGACCAGCTGGACCGTGCCTGCGCCCCACACCAGGGCCAGGAACACGTGGGAGCGCCGGCACACGGGGAGCCCCCTGTGCGTGTATGGTTTAGGAAAAAAAAATCTTTCCCTACCCTGAGGTCATAAAGACTGCCTTTTTTTTACCCCTTGCTCTGCAGGGCCAGCCACTATCTCTTTCCTGTAAAATAAGAGAAGTCAACTATATCAGGGTTCCCAATCTGCAAGGTTTTTAAAAACAGACCCGGAGTAGGAGGATGGTGGACAGAGCAGAGAATAACACTAGGACTCCGGATTTTTATCAGGTTCCTTGGCTAATGCTAATGCATATGCAGCCAACTGGCCCCTGCCAACAGATGGACACTGCAGAATCCCTGAAGACGATTTAATAAGATCCTGTGCTTTAACAGGGTCTCTGGGCTACTTGTTTCTTCCTCATCATGGGGGAATACATATTCATGCTTGGGCTGGTTAGATAAGTGGGGTAGAATATCCAACATCTAATGGCAACTGAAAAGGACAACCTAATACTTTCATATTGTTTCTATAATTAACACGGTAGTATGTATAAAAGTCATATTACAAAGAAAGAATGCATTTCAAATTCCACAAACTACATGATTTTATTTATAAAATTCAACCTATTGTCTACTATTGCCTATGTCTATTTATATAAACATCCTTGAAAATGTACTTAAAGTACTGTTACTAAATATCTTATTAAGTTGCTATCCCAGGGCATAAACTTGCTAATACTATGGAAAAAGGGCTAAGTGTAAGACAGTACAAAAGTATCACAGACAATAGCTTATCAATATTATCTTCATTCCATCGATGGGATTTCCTCACGTGGTAACCTTTATTCGTGAGATGATTTCATTGACAAAAATATTATTCTTTGCTATCACCTCAGCTTTCAACTGTTTTAACGTTATTGCAATGTTTTCTTCTGACATTTCTGTAAAGGCCACTTGCTTCACCTTAGATAGAAAGTCCTGAATAATTTTTTCACCTTGCTGAAAAACATAGGAATGTTTTATTAGTCTTTAAAACATCTCTTCTACAAGTCACATTACACTGCAATGAATTGTTTCATTAAATTTCGGTCTGAAAACACCACCCAATATTTTAAATATATATAGCAAAGCCCCTGGTTGACCATATTTCTTCATAGCAAGTCATTCAAAGGACTTTTATAAATACATTTTCAGCTGCTAATGGCAAAGGTTTTTTTTTTATATAATTTCTGATATATAAACTTATTCCATTTGGGAAAAAGAACTCAAGGTTTACAAAGAATACTGTAAGACATAAAAAGTTACTAGGAATTGAACACATGCACAAACACACAGAGGATAATTCTTCCCAGTTACTGCCATTCTAAAGAACATGGTTATTACCTGCTAAGTGACCTTGGGAAAATAAGGATCCTTATTTATAAGGAACCTGTGATTTACATTTCTCAGCCATAAAATGAGGACAATAAAATTACCAACCTCAAGCTGCTGTGAGATTAAAAGAGTTAATATGTGTAAAGTGCTTAGAAAAGTGACTGGTAAATAGGAAGTACTATGTGTTGAAGAAGTAAAGTAAAAAGCCTGCTTTTCACACGGGGGAACTTATTGGATAATAAATACCTTAGAGGTGAAAGGTAGATGATCAACTAATAAAGAAGAAATGCTTTTCCATTAAAAAACAAGTATAATTTTTAATAAAGAGTAATGAATTTAACTGGACTTGATTTACTTGTTTATCAAGTAATCAGAGATGTTCCTTGGACATGTATAATTCCTTAGAAATATTTACTTTAAACCTAGATTAACAGTCCTTTGGCCATGCTTTTAAAACCTGGTATTTGAAATGTTCTTTTGATCATAGCATGTGTCTTGTACTGCAGAAATCAAAATGATAAGAGATGACTTCTTTGTCATGCAAAGAAATTTAAATGAAAGCCAATAATGACTGATCAAAAACAAAACACTAGAATCATATAGGGAAAAAAAATAACAGCTTTGTGGTGACCTGGTTTATGTAACACAGAGATTAAATAACTACAAAAACAAGCTGACTAACCTCTCTTTCCAGATAGCATCTCTTTGCTGCTGGTTCTGTTTCATCATATTCTTCAGATTTTCCAATGTTTTGAAACTCCTCTAGTTCCAGTGCTTTTTGCCTAGCACACTCTATTACATGCCTAGGGAAATTAGCAAGCTCCGCAACATGAATCCCAAAACTTTGATCACAGACACCTAGAAGAAATGTGAAGGGTAGAAGGAGGTAGAGTGGAAAGACATAGCAATTTATATAAATAGAATTTATCCATTTTACATTGTCATTAGGAATCTAAAATACACTAGCCAAAAGTTTCAGAGTAATTTAGATAAAGGAATTTTAATTAAACCTCCAATGGGAAGTTATGACTTGGCACACGGTGCTCTATTTTATCCTTCACAACTGTAGTAGGAAAAATAAAAATAGCAGAG
>JAKSZT010054030.1:39977500-40032453 GCA_026826555.1 Tolypeutes matacus
TTTTATTTATTTATTCATTTATCCCCCCCTTGCTGCTTGTGCTCGCTGGGTCAGCTAACCACGCCGTGCGGGCGGGCTTGCCTTCACCAGGAGGCCCCGGGAACCGAACCCGGGGCCTCCCATATGGTAAACGGGAGCCCTACTGATTGAGCCACAGCCGCTTCCCGACCTCAACATGATTTTGAACTATAAACGACAACAGAATTTTCTTCACCCATATCACTGGTAAATTTATAGTGTAAGTCGTTTTTCTTCATCTTTCTTTTGCAAAACACAAACTGACTCAAGAACCTCTTTCTAAACTTTTAATAAAAATGATAATAGCTGAGTTATTACAGAGCTTCTATTTTTGCCTCAATTATATCAACCATAAACGCCCCTCCCGAAAAAAAAAAAACAAAAAAACTTTGACCTACATAGATATCCCATAAATTCTGCTAGAATTGGATACTTTGAACCCCAAAGAGAAATAAACATAATTAAAGCAAAAGCAAATATTGGATAAACATCCACAGTAGAGGATGAACCTATTCCTGCCTTCTCCATACTTGGAGAAACCATACTTGGTTTTGTTTATATTTTGAACAAAACAAATAAAAAAAAGGATTCCCACTAAAGTATAAGTAAAAAAGTATAAAAGAACCATGAATATTCCATTTATGTGCAAACAGTTGGAGAAAAAGGTCTTCATGGGAAACTAGAAAGTCACCTGAAAAATTATTCTGATGAAATGTTTAAGCAATAAAAATCTTATACTATGTTATTCTCATTACCTCAATAATCTGACTAGCTGCCTAAACTACAGACGCAAACTTTTCTGAAAGGATGAAATGCCACAAGGAATTCCCTATCTGATAACTACTAACAACTTCAGGATTTCGAGAACTTCCAGATTTAAGTGACACGTGCATAAAACTCATACTTAAAAAAAAAAAAAAAACCAAAACACAAACTCTTAAAAAAAAAAAAACACTCAGCTAATTAGAATAAATACTTTAAAACAATTAACAGCCAGAACCTTGGAACACCAAAGAATACTGTTACTACCCAGTAGCTAATTTGACAAGAAAATACACTGCATAGGAAGGAGTAAAAATCCCTCCATGGTGATGTTCAAGGGTCAGATTATGCTCTTTCTGTGAATGCTTTAGAATAAGTGGCCACACTGGGAGACAGAAACATAGATAATGTACCATGTCCCTGTCCCGAGACTATGAATTAATAGGTAAATGTGTCTGTAAAAACATTAATGATTCATACTGTTAAAAGAAAACAGGGCAATTACCAATGATTTCAAGGGTAGTAAGTTTCTCATTGTCACACCCTGAATTTACAGAACATCTGTGATCTCAATACTCACCTTTCTTCACCTGATAAAGCATAGTTAAGGTCTCTTCAGTGGTTAGTGCTGTGACATGCAGATTATTAACAGTTGGTATCTGATTGGCCAAGGCAGTAAGTTCATGAAAATGGGTTGCAAACATGCAAAAAGCACCAATCTTTGTGGCAATGTACTCTGATATAGCCCATGCTAACCCAAATCCATCGTAGGTAGAGGTCCCTCTTCCCAATTCATCTATGATTATTAAAGAATCTTTGGTTGCAGACCTGAAACACAATTATATGAAATTTTCTCATGGCAAAAAATATGGTAATGCCAAAAAGAAAATAAAGACAATTCATTGGGAAAGATACACTACTAACATAACAGATTATCTTAACATAAAAAAAAAATTCGACAAAGTCAATAATAAGCACTAAATTATCCATAGGAAAAAAGAGCATGGATATGAACAACTGACAGAAGAGGAAACAAACGGTGAACAAATATTTTATAAACAACACATCTCATTAGTAATAATGAAAGAATTTCCAAATAAAGAAGCTATCTTTCATTTCTTGTAAGCAAATCAGCCAATATTTTAGAAAAATAATACTGACTTGAGATGGGACAAGGGAGTGGTAACAGAGATACAAACTGCTGGTCATAATGTAAATTTGGATTCCTACTACAGCCTTTCCAGTACCAGTCACTAGCATTGCTTCTTTATCTTTAGCTAAATGTAAGAAGGAAAACTTTTTTTAAAATTAGTGAATTTGACAGTCTTTCCTATGTTTATTGGCCACAACTTTAAAATTCAATGCTTTCCAAATAATCTTTTCCAATCACTTTCTTGAGATAATAAAAAATACATTAAGTCCACAGAGAAACAGCTATTAAAACTAGATACAAGTTCTAAGATGTTTTAAAGATGAATCTGCAAATCACTTCCATTTTCAGGGGTCTGGAACATTTACTTGCCTGAGAATAGAAGCAGTTTCTAACATTTCAGCCATGAATGTGGAGACCCCTTTCAATTGACTGTCACCAGCCCCAACCCGAGCCAAGATGCAGTCTACAATGGACACTTCTGCTGACTCACAGGGCACAAAACACCCAATCTGGGCCATGAGGACGATCACGCCAGTCTGGCGAATATATGTTGATTTACCTCCCATATTGGGGCCTACAAAACAAATTGTATCAAAATGCAAGGTTATTAATTACTCTCTGCTGCTAATAAATTAACTCTATTAGTCCTAAATAAAGGATCAATGACCACTATTCACTGGTGAGTCACATAGAACAGACTGATAAGCTGCCCAGAGATGTGGACAAAGCTCCCACACATACTGCCCCCTGAGGTAAGGCTATTCTCTCTTCAGACAAACCTACACTTCCACAAGAGCAGCCAGGAAAAACGTAACTGCAAGCTGAATAATGTGACTTCCAGAAAAATAGTGCAGGCCTAACAGATTAACTCAATAATGTTACTCATTAATAAATGGTGCTACAAGTGAATGAACCAGTATGGTAAATACCCTCAAAACACTTAAATTAAGACATGATCATTCTTTGGAAAATGTGAATTTATTTGTCTGGGTTAGATTACATGAAGAATTAAAAAAATCTGTTTGGGTGAATAGCATACCCAAAATACAACCATCAACTGTTTCCCAAATATATTTGTACAAAACCCTCGTCCCCTCTTTATTAAGCAGAACCTGGTAAAAATCTCGAAGTCTGATACATGCTACACTAGTCTATAAGCAAGCCAGCTTTTCAAAAACTCTCACATGAATATTGTGCCATGTCTTAAAACAGTTTGCGTGCCCTAAGCTGAAGTCATTGAGGCCTGACCTTCAATGACCTCACTATTCAAAGAACTGGCTTAAAGGTAAGCTTTGAGGATGAAGGAATGTTCATTTTTAAAGGTTCCGAGCCCGTGGAACAGGAGGTTCATATGAACACACTATTCTCTCTTAAGCTGTTTTCATCCTTCCTAATTGTCCCTCCATTCCAAATGTGAATATTTTACTAACTAATATGAATACCATGTTTTTAATTCCACTTTTTTCCACTCTAATATAAGAGAAGGGAAATTTTACACTCAAAAAGTTCATAAACTAGGTTTTTACCAGTAATGATGTGGAACATTTGTTTATCTTTTTCAAAGTGAATATCATTAGGAATAAATGCAACTTCATCTTGGACTTCAACACAAGCATGTCTGGATGCTTTCAGTATAATTCTTCCTTGTCCTTTCTCCAAAATGACTGGCCGTACATATGGAATGGGTGCTCCATTTGACACATGAGCGAAGCTGACAACAGCATCTAGCTGAGCCAAGACATCATTGAGTGTCTGCATTGGTTCTACGTAGCCTGTGTAAAAATAAAAAAGAGGAAATGTATGTGTGAATACTAAAACATAAAAAATAGATATAAGCTGCCATAAGAATAAATTTAACTCCCACATACAGGAATTTAAAATCTATTTCCTGGGGGCAGACGTGGCTCAAATGGTTGGACGTCTGTCTCCCACATGGAGGGACCTGGGTTCGATCTCTGAGAACTTCCGGTAAAACAAACAAACAAATAAATAAATATAAATAAAATCTATTTTCTAATGTATATACTTTAATATATAAAACTGCATGGCTGCTTATAAAGAAATGAGATAGACCTTAATGGGGGGCGGGAGCGTGGATGACAAGAAAAAATTTCATAATATATTGATAACGTAAGAAAAGCAGAGTGCAATAATCTTTGAGGCACACCCTCAATTTTTAAGGCATACCTTTTTCTAAATTTTAAGAATCTCAACCCAGGATGGCAGCTCACATTTATAATATGAAACGTACAAGCACTTGGCAGTAAGTTGTAATGTGGCTGTCAAGGCTTGTGCATGTACAAACCCGAAGGTGAAGTTTCTTTCTCATCAGTATAAAATCAGGTGAATTTTAGCATAAACTTAATTCCTAATTTTCACTTAAAATGCCTTCAAAAATATTCTACTCTGCTAGAGCACTAAAACTAAGTTATTATATACTGAAAGTATGTGATACATGTCAGGCAAAGCACATAGAGTCAATGAAAGTTGTCAAAAATCTTCAGAATAAATTCTAAAATTTTAATAGTTTGGCAAGGTTGGGGTAACAGTCCCATGTATCACATAGGACTATCACACAATCAAGTCATAAGTTTCAATGGGACTTGCAAGAGAAAGTTGCGTTGAGCTTAAGGAAAAAACAAAATAATGAATTTATCAAAATGGCAGGAAAGTAGGAAATTTGACCCCTCTTCTATTCCCTCATTTCCCATAAAGTGATAAAATGTTTTGAAAAAAATTTTAATTTAAGTTATGAATGACTGTGTAATCTTATATTCCTTTTACCACACTTTAAAAATTTATTCACTTCATACACAACATAGAATTAAAAAAAAAAAAACCAACAAAACATAGAAGAGTTCACACTACCCTATCACACAGCAATACAAACCAGTAAAGTGGAGTGGACTAATTACTTTATTTTATTTATTTATTTTTTTTAAAGATTTTATTTATTTATTCATTTATCACCCCCTTGCTGCTTGTGCTCGCTGGGTCAGCTAACCACGCCATGCGGGCGGGCTTGCCTTCACCAGGAGGCCCCGGGAACCGACTAATTACTTTAAAACTCAAACTTTGACATATTGACAAAAAGTAAATTACAATAAAAAAAGAAAATCAAAAGTCTCTTGATCAAGAATTTATCTTTGGCATCTTTCATCATCTGACTCTTCACCAAGACAAAAAACTGTAAAAAGGATCCCTTATATTTTTATAAATAATGTGTACACTGGACCAAGAAGAGGTTTCTTTAATTTAGGTTGTCTCCAAATATAAAACCTTCAATTTAAGTACTAAAACCTAAATTTTTTTTTAACATGGAGGCTAGTTAATGAACATTAATTTTTTTTTTTGAAGAGGAAGAGGAAGACTCACAGTTTTAATATATGGTGTTTACATGGTCTTTAAAAATACAATCTAGGCTCAGGTACATAATTCAAGCTAGAAGATGATCATGCTACAGTTCTCTAATCCCACCAAGCAAATAAACAATCTTTACAAACCAATGTCATTCACCTCAACACCAAAGTACACTAAAATAAAATTGGCTAACTTCTGATTTACTCTGAAAATTCTTGATAGTGAAATAATTTACAAAATTATACATGCTCATAGCTTTTTAAAAAATTACTCTACCCCTAAATAATTCAGCATATATATCCTGAAAAGGATATCTTCTTACTTAATCACAATATCATTAACACATCCAAGAAATCGGAAACTAATATCATATTGTCTCACATCAAACTTTCCAAATGTGTCCAAGAATGTCCTTTTTTCCCCAACTCCAATTGTAGACCCAATCAAGGATGGTCTACAAAGGGATTTTTAAGAGAATGTCCCACATTATAAAACCTTTAAAACCTTTACATTCCATACCAATGCTCTAAGATATGACCATTATTTTGGGAAGATTTTTTCTTCTTGTGTTTTGTGTCCCCCCCCGCCCCCCCGGCTTATAATTCTGTCAGGAATACTACACGGGTGATGGTGTGTCCTCTGAATTACATCAGGAAGAGCATAATGACACATAATGTCATCTGTTCAATTACTGGTGATGTTACATTTTGTCACTTGTTTAAAGTGGTTCCTTAGTATATTTTTGAAAGGCACAATAAAGATTACAGTCAATATAGCAAATGATGGACAAAATCTTCAAACTTAACACAGCACCAACTACACTGTGCCAAATATTCATTCCATTCTAAGGGCAATACCATAGTGCTAAATCATGTGTTCCCCTTCATTAATGCAGGGTAATTACAAAAAGACAAACATCTCAAAACCGTGCCTCTAGAAAGGACCCCAAAAATCTATAAAATGGCACATAGAGAACTCAAAAAGGTTTGCTTGTATGTAAATTATGTGCTTTTCAGTGATATTTATTTCCATAACCTAGAAAACGAGCCTGTATATAATCTATTAGTGCCTTGTAGCCCTTGGTGTTTCCTTTCCTTATTACTACTACAATAAGCTTTGTGCTTTTCCGCACATCCTCGTTTTTCAGGGTATTCCCATCATTAGCCTGCACTAGCTTATCTTTATACGTACAAGAGCAATTTCCAGTTACTTTTCCTACTGCAATGCAGAATGTATTATTTTATAGATAACCTAATATATTATAACATATTAGTCACTGGGTGTAATGGCTTTTTAATTTTTAGGAGGTATCGGGATTGAACCCAGGACTTGTACATGGCAAGCAGGTGCTCAACCACTGAGCTATATCCACTCCCCAGGGAGAGCTGATTTTTTTTTTTTTAGGAGGTATCAGGGATCGACCCCGGGACCTCATATATGAGAAGCAAGCACTCAATCACTTGAGCTACATCTGTTCCCCTATAATGGCTTTTTAAAAAAACACGCTTCAAACATTTGATGCTTTTTTTTTTTTCCTATCACTAAAAACCAGGTCAAATTTACAACATTTAATGTATTTGTTCCTTTAAATTTACCTGAAGAAATGTTGACAATTTCTTTAACAATGGCATTCTGGGCTTCCTCATATTCAGTTTTATTTTTAGTATACTCTTCATTGAGAGAAGTCAATTTACTGCAAATTAAGATAATGGTATTATTTAAAATAATAAAACATCTACGAGAAGTAATACGCACTACATAAAACATACCCAGAGTATCATGATGTCCATGAATAATACAGACAATAATTAAAATGGGAACACAAGTGGAAAACAGGCAACTCAGTATGAGCAAATGGAATTCAGTTTATTAAGGCTCCTTTATACAGTCTGGAATAGTCCACTGGCACAATTCTTACTATAACATTTATTCCCTTGAGTAAAATTCTGATCTGTGCCTTTCATAAAATACTGAAATGATCAGTACATTCTTTTTTCCTTTCCTTTTGGCTTTGGGAACAGATATAATTTGGAAAGATCGCAAGATGACAGCTCCAGCCCTCAAAATAGGGGGAAAAAAATAAAAAAGCAATCACAGAGGAGTAGGAGAAGTTGACTTCCAGAGTTACAGTAAAATGAAAGTCAGAATGTGTGGCTTTTAAAAAATTTTAAAGCACACAAAGAAACAGGTAACCATGGCCTGTTCTCAGGTAAAAAAGAATTAGCCAGAAACCATACCTGAGGAAGCTTATACACTGAAACTATTAGCCAAAGACATTAAACCAACTGTCTTAAGTATATTCAATGAGCTAAAGGAAATGACAAAGAACTAAAGGAAATTAGGAAAACATTGTCTGAACAAAACAACCCTTTTAGCAAGGAATCATAAATAAGAACCAAACAGAAATTCTTGAGCCAAAATTACAATAATTGAAATGAAAACTTCACTAGAGGGATTAAACAGTAGATCTGAGCAGGCAGAAGAACCAGCTAATGTGAAGACAAGATAATTGAAATGATTCAATGTAAGAAGCAGAAAGAAAAAGGAAAGAAGAAAATTGAACAGACTGGGCCATGCCTGCATGGGAGAAAGAGGCCAGATGTGAATGGAATGGCTATTTCCTGTTTCTCTACGGTTTTCCTCCAGCTTTGGATGGTGGCTATTGCTGGCTTTGGCTTTCAGAGCACTGAGGGCATGGATAGCAGCCCCTGAAACCAGCAACCTGCACCCACTGAATCCCTTGCCTCAGTGTCTGGTTGCCGCCACTGCTGTGGCCCAGCAAGCAGTCCAGATGCAGGAGACAGCAGTAGGTAAAACATCCAACTTTCCGACTGATCAATCACATACCAATTCCTTTTCTGAAGAATATTGCCTCACTAATTTGACAATTATTCTGCCAGTGTTACGGTAGATAGAAAGCCAGCCAATGTATGCTATATAGAAAGCCAGCTTATAGGATACAGCTGGACAAAAGAATTTTTTTTGACAGTTTATGACCCTTATCCTATCACCAAACAGATGTATTCTTAATGTGCTTCTCCCTTGTGAGTCTTGCATCATTTGAAAATGTCCATGTAAAATAGTATCCTGAAATGCAACACTACTGTTTGAACACTCCCATCATCTTAGTGGGAACTAAATCTGATCTCAGGGATGATAAAGACACAATTGAGAAAATGAAAAAGAGGTTGACACCCGCCACCTATCCATAGGATTTAGCCATAGTAAAGGAAATCAGTGCTGTAAAATACCAGAGTGCTCAGCTCTCACACAGTGGGGACTCAAGACAGTGTTCGATGAAGCTATCAGAGCAGTTCTCTGCCTACCCACTATCAAGAAAAGGAAGAGAAAATGCCTGCTGTTATAAATGTCAGAGCCCCTTGTCCTTATCCTGTCCCACTTGGAACCTTTGAATGCTTTGCCCAAAAACAGTGGCACATTCGCACTTAAATGCCAAAAATTTTTTTTACAGATTAGTTTTTCCATAAAACTCTTTTGAAACAATCAGTATTTCCAAGGTTTTATTTGTGTAAAGTTTAAGAGTTCAAACTTTCACATTCTATTAAAGTTTAGCCCTAAATTAAATAGACGGGGGTGGGGGGAGAGAAATAAATGGGAACAGAGACTGAGGTACCTGTGAACACCCTCAGGCGTACCAACATATGCATCACAGGATTTCCAGGAGGAAGACAGAATCTAGAGTGTGAAAGGGGCTTTAGAAAAGTATTTGAAGAAAGAATTGCTGGAAACTTTCCAAATCTGATAAAAGACTTGAATATACACATTGAAGGACCTCAATGAACTCCAAGCAGGATAAAAAAATACACACCAAAGCACATTATAGCGAAAATTTCAAACCCTGAAGAGAGAGGATTTTTTTTTCGTTGTCTTTGCTCGATGTCTGCTTGTTGTTCATCTTCTTTAGGAGGCACCGGGACTTCCCATGTGGGAGGAGGGTGCTCAACTATTTGAGCCCATCAGCTCCCCAGAGAGAATTTTGAAAGTAACAAGAGAGAAGCAACATGCCACATACATGGGATCTTCAAAACAATAGTAAATTTCTCATCAAAAACTAGGGAGGCAAGAAGACAGTGAGATGACATATACAAAGTACCTAAAGATAAAAAATTGTCAACCAAGAATTTTACATCTGACAAATCGAACCTTCAAGAATGAAGAAAAAAATTAAAACATTAACAGATAAAAACTGAAGCAAACTGCTCTCTAAAACTGTTAAAAAAAAAAAAAAAAAATAGAAGAACACTTTCTAACTCATTCTGTGAGGCCAGTATTATTCTGATACTAAAGCACGATAAAGACACCACAAGAAAAGAAAATCACAGACCAAACTGGCTAACTGAATCCAAAATGTATTAAAAAGAATTAAAAAAAAAAAAGAATATATAAGAAGAAAAAAAAGAATATATAGGGAAGCAGAGGTGGCTTGAGCAGTTGGGTGCCCACCTACCACATGGGAGGTCCCAGGTCTGGTGCCCTCTGCCTCTTAAAGAAGACCAAGACAGCGAGCTGACACGACTGGCTGGCGCGGCAAGCTGATGCAACAAGATGACACAAGAGACACGGAAGAAAATATAATGAGAGACACAACAAAGCAGGGAGTGGAGGTGGCTCAAGTGATTAGGTGCCTCTCTCCCTTATGAGAGATCCCAGGTTCAGCTCCTGGAACCTACTTTAAAAAAAAAAAAAAAAAAAAGACCAGCACACAACAAACAGACACAGCGAATGCAAACAGCGAGGGGGTGGGGAGAAATGGATAAATAAAATAAATCTTTAAAAATAAACAAACAAATAAATAAAATGGTACAGCTACTGTGGAAAACATTTTGGCAGTTCTCCAAAAGGTTAAGCACAGAATTACTATATGGCCTAGCAATTTCACTTCTAGGTAAATACCAAAAAAATTCAAAGCAGAGTCTCAAACATATTTATACACCAATGCTTATAGCAGCATAGTTCACAGTGACTACTTTTGACTAAAAGGTAGAAGCAATCAATGTGTCCATCAACCAATGAACTAATAAACAAAACATGGTATGTGTATACATATACACACACACACATAATGGAATATTATTTAGCCATAAAAAGAAATGAAGTGCTGATACATGCTACAATATGGATGAACAGTGAAGACATCATTTGAGTGAAATAAAGCCAAGAACAAAAGGATAAATTTTGTATGATTTTTCTTATATGAAATACTAAGAATATGTGAATTAAGAAAGACAGGAAGATTAGTGGCTCGAAGGGGTGGGGAGGAAAGACGAGTCATGGGGAGGAATAAGTTTCTGTCTGGGATGATGAAAAATGTTCTGGAATCAGATAGTAGTGAAAGTTACATACTGTCAATGTACTTAATGTCACATAACTGTACACTTAAAGCTGGTTAAAATAATTTTTCTGTTATCTATTTTATCACAATAAGAAGAAGAACCACCACCACCACCACCACAATGATCTGAAAAGGCTTTTAAAATACTTTTCCTTTTTGCAATTACCTGAGTGAAGGCAGATTTTCTTTATCTATTTCCACCCCAAACTTACTGCTACAGAAATGACCAGAAGCAAGTTATGAGAATACAGCTGTCTTATATTAAGCTAGATATTAAATAGATTTGCAAAAAGGCAAAACAGGGTCACTCCTGTCATCTTTCTTCTTTTGGAAATACTTTATTTTATTATGGGAGATAGATAGACATTGGAGGTTTTAAAAAGGAAAATGATATTACAGAGTTGGATACATAGCAAGCATTCAACTTGATGACAAAATGAATGAATGAATCTTTCAAAACTTTTGGTACCACTGTGGCCATCCAGTCTAATCCCTTTTATATATTATGAACCAATGGGCAAGTAAAAGAGGATATAACACCTCAAAGGCGCTGGCTTATTTATGCTAAAATATACACATTTCTTAAATAAGGAGGGATATAATGTACTGGAAAAACAACAACAACTAAATTTGGCAACAGCCCATCTGAATACCCAGCATTACTTTTTAGCTGTCTGACCCTGGGGAATTGAAATCTCAACTTCTTCATCTATAAAATGAGAGAAATATACTTGTCCTCATGAAGAACAAATTAAACTGTTTCCATTACTAGGATAATTTTTTTTTAGGATTTGTTTTATTTCTTTATTTATCCCCCCCCCTTGCTGCTTGTGCTCGCTGTGTCCATTTGTGGTATGTTTTTCTTTGTCTGCTTGTCTCTCTTTGTTGCGTCACAGCTCACTGCACTGCGCAGGCCGACTTGTCCTCACCAGGAGGCCCTGGGAATCGAAACCGGGGCCTCCCACGGGTAAACGGAAGCCCAACCAATTGAGCCACATCCACTTCCCACTAGGATAATTCTGAGTACCTAGAATAACAGACACTTAAAATATTTCTTAAATAAATGGATGAAAGAAGATCATGGATGTAAAAAATACCTGTAAACTATTGGGACTATTCAGAAGGGATGGGAGGAAGGCAGGTCACAGGTTTTAATACAGTACAGAAAGAGAAAGATCAGACCATACACATTCCTCAGATCATGGAAGATTTTTAAAAAAATAAGTCTTTTTCACCTACGAATAATTTTCTTCAGGTACATCCTGACATCAGAGAGAGAAATGGCAAAAAACCCTAGCAAGATATTTTTAACTTGGAATATAATAAAAATGTTATCTGGTGAATGGCCTCATTAAGGCTGGTCGACATCTCCCTTAACTAATTTATACATCCAGTTGAAATACCGTTACATTTTTTAACTTGGTAAGTTCTTTTCAGAAAAAACATGTGAAAATAACTAGAGACAGAAGAGAGAACGAGCCTTGATACTGAAATTTCATACAAAATGAAGCTAATACACACAATTTAGTATTGACAGAAGAATGGTGAGACAGATAAATGAAAGAATTGTCTTAAAAACAGATCTCAAATATCACTTCAGCCAATGAGGAAAAGGATTAACAAACATGTTGGGACATCTGACTGGCCATTTGGAAAAATATAAAAAGCTTGAATCTTACCTTGAATTTTGGCTTCTATCAATGAGCAATAAATAAGATACTTCCCATTCATAACATTTCATCAGAAAATAATTTAGTTCCATGTAACTCTTGAAGGGTAAAGCTATAATACAAGCTTACAAACCTGTTGGTAAATTTAACACCATTCTTCTGGATATCTACTGTACTAAAGTTTTTGTTGTTACGAAGGACTTTTTCTTCCTTACAGGTTACTCGAAAATAACATCCAAACTGTGCACTGGAATCCAGTTTAATCTGTTTGCCAGGTTCCAAGCCTTCATGATGAGGAAAAAAAGAAAAAGTATGCCATAAATATCTATAGTCATTTCTACTGTAAATGTTTAAAATAATTAAATATACATAGTGAAAAAATGTTCTTACATGACAGCATACTGGAAATTCCTTATTAATGTTACCTAACCAGAAAAGATGCAAATCCTACTTCACTCAAGACTACATGAATTAAGGCTATCTATAAACTCCTGAAACTTCCTTTTTAATGTTAGGTTCTAATTTGGAAGTTGCTTTTTGGGTAAACCCGTCCAAGGCATTGACACATGTGCAGCACAAACTGCCTAGACATTGTGGCATATGCGTAAGGATAAGGTATGGCCCCTGCCCTTGAGGAGTCACACATCAGAATGCTTTTCTAATCAGAGCATTTCTTTGGGACTAAGATAGAACATAATTAAATGGATGGAATACAATTTCCAAAGAAAAACTTGAGACTCTGACAATGACCCTCCAGGAAAACTAGGATACATATCTTCTATGAAGCATGAGAAACTGCAAGAAGTAAACTAACTGAAGTTTTAGGTGGAATATATGTTATTAGAATAAAAATTTAAAAAACCCAACAACATGGGACTGTACAACACAGTGAACCCTAATGTAAATTATGGGCTATAGTTAGTGGTACAATTGTAATACTATTCTCTCGTCAACTGTAACAAAGGTACAACACGAATGTAAAATATTAATAATGGGGGTGGGTATATGGGAATTCTGTATTTTCTGCATGATTTTTCTGTAAGCCTACAACTTCTCTAATTAAATAATGAGAGAAAGAGAGAGTCCTTAAAGACTACGTTATTATTAAGGAAGATATTTAAAGATTTTTCATTACCAAATATATTCCTGTGGAAAATATTCAGATTGAAAAAAAGCAATCTGAGCAATCAGCTAGACTTTATGGAATTAGAATTGAGTTTTTATAAGTATGTCCTTTCCTCATTACCCCATTCATCGATGTGATCTTTAGACTATAAACTAGAGGGAGAGTATTCACAGATTCCTCTGGGGAAAAAAAAGGCTACGGAGTGTTGGTAGCAGCAAACACGTAAAGACAGACCTCACTTAACCAGGGAGGAAAGGGACAGTAGGTAGCCATGCAGAAATGAAAATCAGAATGATTTGAGTAAAGAAATTTCTCAAAACTTTCCAAGGGAAAGGGCAACTCCACAATGGAACACCGCAAACAAACAGTAATCTAAGTCTTCAAACCAAAGGACAATTTTCTTGAACACATGATGTATTTTGCCGTACATATTTGTGTTTCAGTGTAGTGGGAACAACAGTGGCATCACTAAACATGAAAGACAATGGTATTTATAAGATGAATACTATTTATTTAACAGCTGCATATTCAGGATACCATTGGATTACAACTTTATTTAAAATGAGATTCATGCCCTCAGAAGGTATTTCTAATGATATGGAGATCTAAGGACCAAAAGCATTAAGTTCAACCTAACAATTTTACAGAATATGTTGAAAACCAGAGAAATTAAATGACGTGTAAAAATCACAAAGACATTATATTGCCAAATCAAAAATAAAACTCCTGTTTTCCAATGCCCAGCCTAATGCTTCCACACTTAAGCTGTTTCCTTTTCAAATTAGGTGCAGTTTATGTTGTTTTCAACAAAATTTCTTTATAAAACAGTTATTTAACCCTAAAGTGTGATTCCATTTATTTTTAACTTTGAAAACAGATATTTACCATTAATTTTCTCATAAGCACTCAAAATAGACAAAGGAGGCAAAAACTAATGTATACTATCATGTATTTTTAAAAGAACTCTATCTTCTTCTTTTTTAAAAATTAATTATTTGTATTTATTTATTTGTTTACCCCCCCCCTTGCTGCTTGTGCTTTCTGTGTCCATTTGCTTTGCATTTTTCTGTGTCTGCTTGTCTCCCTTTGTTGGTTCATCTTGCTGCGCCAGCTCACCGCGCTGTGTAGTCCATCTTGCCTTCACCAGGAGGCCCCGGGAATTGAAGCCGGCGCCTCCCACATGGTAAACGGGAGCCCAACCAATTAAGCCACAGCCGCTTCCCTCTATCTTCTTTTTTTTTTTTTTTTTTTTTACCGGGAGGTCCCGGGGATCGAACCCGGGTCCCTCCATATGGGAGACAGACACCCAACCAGTTGAGCCGCATCCGACCCCTACCTCTATCTTCTTAATACAAATATCAGGAGAAAATTTTCCAGCCACCAAATGAACAGATCATGAAACATGGGGATCTGTAAATATTTAAATTTTCCAGGAAGTTAAAAACATTAAGAAAACACTACAATCTTGACTCCAGATACTTAACTTTCTGAGCCTTAATATCTTTAGGTATGAAACAAGGAGGGTAGACTGCAATATCCTCTAAGGCAAAGGTTTCTAATCTAAGCTCTAGTCTTTATTAGACACTTGAGAAAAACAGTTGCAAAATTTTTTGTATTTAAAGGTATGGGCACATTTCTGAGAAGAGGGTCCATTAAAAGTCTCCAAAAGTTTAAGTATTAAATTTACTACTCTAAGTGGTCTTCAGGTTCTAACATTTTAGGATGAATCCTAACATTCTAGGATTCATTTCTTCATTCAACACACGTTATAATTGCTCACTACAAAGAGATATAAAAATCCAGAACAAAACAAAACAAGTGTCAACCAGCAAGGAATTAACAATTGAGTATGGAAGACAATCATTTAAAAAAATTATGTTGATACTAATGCAGTGCTTGGAATTCCCAAAGACAGATCAATGACCTATTCCTAGGAGAATCAGGCTTACAGAGGAAGTGACATTTAAAATAGATCTTATTAAAAATGTATTTTGCAGTTTGTCCGTCAGTCAGAGAAGCAGGGAAAGGCACTGCATATAGGCAAAACGATCATCATTACAAGGGCATGGGGAAGCGGCTGTGGCTCAATCAGTAGGGCTCCCATTTACCATATGGGAGGCCCTGGGTTCGGTTCCTGGGGCCTCCTGGTGAAGGCAAGCCCGCCCCCACGGCGTGGTTAGCTGACCCAGCGAGCACAAGCAGCAAGGGGGGGGGGATAAATGAATAAATAAATAAAATCTTTAAAAATAAATAAATAAATAATTAATTAAAAAAAACAAAACAAAACAAAAACAAGGGCATGATGATGTCATATAAGGGCCTGCAGGGTGATTTCTGTTTGGCAGGATATGGAACATCTGGTACATGGGGCACTAGTAAGTGATGAGGCTGGCAGGAAAGGCTGGGCCCAGAATGTCAAGTACTCCTTAGGTGTTTGTAATTTTATACTATTGAAAAGGGGCTGGATAATTTAAACAAAGATGTGGCATGATCAGCTGTGTCTTCTACAGAGTAATTCTGGCACCAGTGTGGAGGATGAACAGAGTGGAGGATTGGTGACAGAAAGGAAGTACAACAAACAGGATGCTATTGCAATAGCCTAAGAAAGAGAATGTAAGTGGCCGAATTAAGGAATGGCATGGAGATGAGCGAACAGACCTGGGAACTTTCTGATACAGAATAAAGAGAATATGCTAGGGAAGTAGATATGGCTCAAGCAACTGGGCTCCTGCAAACCACATGGGAGATCCGTAGTTTGGTTCCCAGTGCCTCCTAAAGAAGATAGCGAGCTGGCACAACGGGCAGGCACAACAAGCTGACACAACAAGAGACACAAGAAGAAAAACATAATGAGAGACACAACAAAAGCAGGGAGCAGAGGTTCCCAGTGCCTCCTAAAGAGGACGAGCCGGATGGCGAGCTGACATGATGGGCAGGCATAGCAAGCTGATGCAACAAGATGACGCAACAAGAGACACAAGAGGAAAAACATAACAAGAGACACAACAAAGCAGGCAACGGAGGTGGCTTAAGCAATTAGGCGCCTCCCTCCCACACCGGAGATCCCAGGAGGTCCTGGGATCGGTTCCCAGTGCCTCCTAAAGAAACAAAGAAGACAAATAGACACAGCAAGTGCAAAACAATGACGGGATGGGGAGAGATAAATAAATAAAAATAAATATTTTAAAAAAAGAGATAATATGCTAAATATGAGCTAAAACCTTAAAACTCTTAGAAGAAAACATAGGGAAATATCTTCAGGACACTGTATTAGGCAAAGGGTTCTTAGACTTTACACCAAAGTCATAAGAAACAAAAGCAAAAATAGATAAATTAGACTTCTTCTTAAAACTTCTGTGCTTTAAAGGACATTAATAAATAAAATAAATCTTTTTTTTTTTTTTTACCGGGAGGTACGGGGGATCGAACCCCGGTCTCTCCATATGGTAGACGGACGTCGAACCTTTTGAGCCACATCCGTTTCCCAATAAAATAAATCTTAAAAAAAAAAGTGAAGACAACCTACCCCATGGTAGAAAATATTTGGAAACCAGTTTACTATCCAGAATATACAAATATCTCCTAAAATTCAGTAACAAAAAGATGACGCAATTTAAAAATGGGTCATAGATTTGAAAGAACAATTCTTCAAAGAATTACAAATGGCCAATGAGCACATGAAAAGATGGTAAAAATCACTAGCCACCAGGGAAATAAAAATTAAAACCATGAGATGCCATTTTGAATCCATGAGGATGGCTATTAAAACAAACCAAGAAAACAGAAAATAATGAATATTGTTGAGGATGTGGCGAAATATGGAACCCTCATACACACGGTGGGACTGTAAAATGGAGCAGCCACTGTGACAAACACTTTGGCAGTTCCTCAAAATGTTAAATTTAGGGAGCGGATGTAGCTCAGTGGTTGAGCGTCTGTTTCCCATGTACGAGGTCCCAGGTTCTAACTCCAGTACCTCCATTAAAAAAAAAAAAAAGTTAAACTTAGAATTATCATATAACCAGCAATTCCACTTCTAGATATATACACAAAAGAAATGAAAGCAGGGACTTGAACAGATATCTGTACATCAACATTCATAGCAGCATTATTCATAGTAGCCAAAAGGTGGAAAAAACCTGAGTGGCCATCAACAAATGAATGGGTAAACATAATATGGTGTATGCACAAAATGGAATATTATACAGCCATGAAAAGGAATGAAGTTTGATACGTGCTACAACATGGATGAATCTTAAAGACATCATGCTGACCGAAATAAGCCAGGCACAAAATGACAAATATTGCCTGGGTTCCACTTTTTATGAAATACCTAGAATATGCAAATTTAGAGAGATAGAAAGTAGATTATGGGGTGGGGAGGAGATGGAGAGTTACTGCTTAATGGGTACAGAGTTTTCTGTTTGGAATGATGTAAAAGTTTTGCTAATAGATGGTGCTGATAGCAACACAATATTGTGAATATACTTAATATTAGTACAAATGAAAGTGGTTAAAATGGGAAATTCTGTGTTGTATATTTGCTACCACAATAAATATTTTTTTAAAAAGGGGGTGGGCATGGGTCAACTGGATATGGATATGACAGTAAAAGCAAAGCCTATGTATTTGTGTTATTTTTATGTATGTTTATGTATGAACAGCTAAATGGGTAAGTAAACCAATGAATTATTCAAACCTACAAAAACCCATTCTTACCTAAATCTCTGGCTGCACTCATTAATGTTGCCTGCATCTTCTTTTCCAAGTCATCCATTACTTCTCTTAATTCACTCAAATTAGGATCAAAAGAAGGTTTTACAAGGAATTCGTGGTTTTCCACCTAAAAACAGAACAAAGAATGGCTAAGTTGTATAAACAATTGGTAAAGATGGGACTCATGAATCAAATATTTTCCTTTTACTTATTTAATTTTAATTACACTGATGTTTTGAGATAATTAGCTATCCATAAGTTACTAAGTCACAACTATTAAGGAGTATCAATTTATTAAGAAATATAAATGTAAACTTATTAATTAGCAGCTTAGACCACAACGTATATAGAATGATTTATATGAAATAGATACAGTGCTAATGGCACATACATGTCACCAACAGTGTCTCTAAAAGTGTTATTTTTATGTATGATTTTCCTAAAAACAATGTTAAAAACATCTCTCCTAAGCATTCCCAACAAATAGTCAATGTTCAAAATTTCAAATGTGTGGTTTTTGCCAAAATCATGGATTCATCTCAGGATTCTTAAAAAATGAACTCTAAAAAATAAAGAGATATTATTTCTTCAAACCGGAAGTTCGTCAAAATCTCAAGATTTAAAAAACATACTCTTAAGTACTTTGTTTTCCTCAATTCTTACCAGCAATTACCAGAAAGAAATCTTAATGAAAAACAGATCTCATTTACAATGGTAAACAGATACACAAAATATTCAGAAACAAAGTATTTTTTATTTTCTTTATTTATTTTTTATTTTTAAAGGAGGTACCAGGGATTGAACTCAGGACCTCGTATATGGGGAGCAGGAATTCAACCACTGAGCTACACCCACTCCCCAGCTTTTTTTAGAGATGTATAGGATCTTTATAAAGACTACTGCTTACTGAAGATTTAAAAGAGGAATTGATAAATCAAGAGGCAAACTATAAAAGGAAAATAACCGAAAGTATTAAGATATACTCTTTCCTTATGATTAACATGACAATTGAAAATTTAATAGGAATCCCTTTTAGAAGCACAAGTAACTAACATTTCAAGATGAAATTATGCAAGAACATTTTTTTAAAAGAACAAAATATCTATACCTACTAAAAATTTAAAAATATTATGTAAAATAATAACTAAAACAGGATGTTCCTGTGGAAAAAAAATAGAAACAGGACAATCAATGGAACAGATAGCAGTCTCAAAAGAGACTGAATTTTGAATAATACCACTATAAACATCAGTTTGCAAATGTCAGCTCATGCTCCTGCTTTCAGTTCTGAATATATTCCTAGTAGTGGGATTGCTGGATCATATGGCAGTCCTATATTTAGCATCCTGAGGAACTGCTAAAGTGTCTTCCACAGGGGCTACACCATTCTACATTCCCACCAACAGTGAATAAAAGTTCCTATTTCTCCACATCCTCTCCAACACTTATTCTGTTTTCTTAATAATGGCTAATCTATAAGGTGTGAAATGATATCTCATTGTAGTTTTGATTTGCATTTCCCTAATAGCTAGTGATGCTGAATATCTTTTCATGTGCTTTTTGGCCATTTGTATTTCTTCTTTGGAAAAATGTCTATTCAAGTCTTTTGCCCATTTTTTAATCGGGGTGCTTGTCTTTTGTCTTTGAATTGTTATATAACATGGAAATCAAACCCTTATCAAATACATGGTTTCTAAATATTTTCTCCCATTGAATAGACTGCCTTTTCACCTTCTTGACAAAGTCATTTGAATCATAAGTGTTTAATTTTGAGGAGATCCCTTTTTTTGTTTTTCACTGCTCCTGCTTTGGGTGTTAAGGTTTAAGAAACCACCCTACCACAAGATCTTTTGTTTCCCTACATTTTCTTTTAGGAGTTCTTTGGCTACAGCTTTTATATTTAGGCACTTGCTCCATTGTGAGCTAATTTCTGTATAAGGTGTGAGATAGGGGTCCTCTTTCTTTCTTTTGATTATGGATACCCAGTTCTCTGAGCACCATTTGTTAATAGACTGATATATTTAAGGTACTGAAAGAGAAAAACTGTCATCCAAAAATTCATTCTTCAGCAAAACTGTCTTGTAAAAATGAGGGAGAGTTTAAAATACCCAGAGATAAACAGAAACTGAGAGGAGTGGGTGTAGCTCAGTGGTTAAGTGCATGCTTCAAATATACAAGGTCCTGGGTTCAATCTCTAGTACCTCCTTAAAAAAATAAAACAAAAACAACTGAGAGAGTCCATTAACAAGAGACCTGCCCTACAAGAAATACTAAGGGAGTTCTGCAGGCCGAAAGAAAAAGACAGGAGAGGGGCTTAGAGGTGAGTGTAGAAATGAAGATTATCAATAATGGTAACTAAAGGGGTAAAAGAGAGACAAAAATAAGATGTGACATATAAAAGTTAAAGGATAAAATGGTTGAAGTACTGCCCTTATAGTAATCACATTAAATGCTCGTGGATTAAACTCCCCAATCAAAAGACAGATTGGCAAACTAGTGAAAACTAAAGACAGAGAAAAAAATTTGTGAAAGCAGCAAGAAACAAACATGTTATCAGTAAGGGGGAAAATCACACAAAAGGGCACATATAGTATGGTTCCATTTCTATGAATATTCAGAAAAGGTACATCCAATTAGTGTTGCCAGGGATTGGGGTAAGGAGGAATGGGAGAGACTGCTTAAGGGGTGAGAGGTTTTCTTGTGGTGGTAATGAAAAGTTCTGGAACCTGATATAGGTGGTGATTGTTTAACATTGTAAAGGTACTAAATGCCACTGAATTTTACACTCTAAAATGGTTAATTTTATGTTATATGAATTTTACCTCCATTTAGAAAATAAGGTCATCACTGAGGAAAAAAGCAAGGATATAATGTTCATGAATAAAGACTCAATATTGTAATGAGGCCAAATCTCCCATTAATCCTTAAATTAAATGCAATTTCAGTTAAAATATAGACAATATACACTATCACATATATCAAGCCTAAAAATAACCAAGAACACACATTGTAGTAATGAAATACATGGAAATGATAATAAACATCAATTACAGGATAGCATCTACTTCTGTGGAGGGACGTATAATACGGGATTTTGTAGTGAGTATATAAATGTTGATTACACCATCCTTTGTATTATTAGTATTTTATAATAAAATTTTTAAAAGTTTAAGATACCCTGAAAAAGGAGGAAAGGGTATAGAAAATTTAGTAGGAGAAAGGAGGTAGAGAAGAAAGAAGGGGAGGCGCAAGGAAGGGCGTGGAAGGGGAGAAGGAAGAAGGGAAGGCCAAGGGACAAGACAGAGGAAAGTGGGGAAAAGTGGGTAAAGTGAATGGGAGAAAGGTAAAAGGAGAGAAACAGCAAAGGACTCAATGAATTCTTGAGGTTTCCAGGCAGAAAAAGCACTTTACCTACTACAAACGGCGTGAGGGGGTGGTGTTAGTAATACTGTCAAAGTGGTCAAAGATACCTCATCAACAGTAAATGTCAGAGGATAATGATGCAAGATTTCAAAGTTTAAGAAAGCAAAACTTGGGAAATGGATGTGGCTCAAGCGACTGGGCTCCGGTCTACCATATAGGAGGTCCAGGGTTCGATTCCTGGGGCCTCCTGGTGAAAGCAAGCTGCCCTGAGCAGCAAGCTGGCCTGAGCGGAGAACTGGCCTGCGTAGACAGCTGGCACAGCAAGACGACGCAACAAAGAGACACAAAGGAGAGACAATAAGAGATGCAGCAGATCAGGGAGTTGAGGTGAGAGCTTCCCATTCTGGAAGATCCCATGATCGGTTCCCAGTGCTGCCTAAAGAGAAGACAAGCAGATACAGAAGAACACACAGAGAACAGACAGTGAGCGCAAAACAACGGGGGGTGGGGGTGGGGGTGTAAATAAGTAAATAAGTAAATAAATTTAAAAAAATATATATAACAGGATATAAAAGTCATAAATAGCTACACACCTAACCAGGGTGACCCAAAATATATGAGACAAACTCTGGCAAAACTGAAAGGAGAAATAGATATTTCTACAATAATCATTGGAGACTACAACACCCCACTCACATCATTAGATAGCACTACACAGAAGACCAACAAGGAAACAGAGAACTTGAACAATATGATAAACAAGTTAGACTTAATAGACATATACAGAACACTGCATCCAAACTCAGCGGGTTATACATACTTCTCAAGTGCCCATGGATCTTTCTCCAGGACAGACTACATGTTAGGTCACAATGCAGCTCTCAATAAATATAAAAAGACTGAAATTATACAAAGAACCTTCTCAGATCATAATGGAATGAAACTAGATATCAATAATAGACTGGAAAAAAGGAAATTTGCAAATGTGTGGAGAATGAACAATATACTCCTGAATAATAAGTGCGTCAAAGAAGAAATTGCAAGTGAAATCAGCAAATATATTGAGACAAATGAAAATGAGAACACAATGTATCAAAACTTATGGGATACAGCAAAGGCAGTCTTGAGAGGGAAATTTATACCCCTAAATGCCTATATTAAAAAATAAGAAAGAGCTAAACTCAAAGATTTAACTGAACAACTAGAGAAACTAGAAAAAGAACATCAAACCAATCCCAAAACAAGCAGAAGGAAAAAAATAATAAAGATAAGATCAGAAATAAGTGAAAATGTGCACAGAAAAACAAAGAGAAAATCAACAAAACCAAAAGCTGGTTCTTTGAGAAGATCAATAAAAGTGACAAACCCCTAGCTAGACTAACAAAGAATAAAAGAGAGAAGATGCAAATAAACACAATCAGAAATGAAAGGGGGGAAGTTACAAATGATCCCACAGAAATAAAACGACTCATAAGAGGATATTATGAGAAACTATATGCCAACCAACTAGACAACCTAGATGAAACGGACAAATTTCTAGAAATGCACAACCAACCTACACTGGTGTTACAAGAAATACAATAAACCAATCAAATTTAAGGAGATTGAATCCGTCATCAAAAATCTCCCAGCAATTGGAGTAGGGGGAGGACACAAATAAATAAACAAATCTTAAAAAAAAAAAAAAAAAAAAAAAAAAAATCTCCCAGTAAAAAAAGTCCAGGACCAGATGGCTTCACAGGTGAATTCTACCAAGCATTTCAAAAAGAATTAACACCAATCCTGCTTAAACTCTTCCAAAAAATTGAAGAAGAGGGAAAATTACCCAACATATTTTATGAAGCCAACATCACCCTAAATACCGAAGCCAGATAAAGATGCTATAAGAGAAGAACATAGATGCAAAAATTCTCAACAAAATACTTGCAAATCGAATCCAACAACATATCAAAAGACTTATACATCACAACCAAGTGGGATTTATTCCTGGTATGCAAGGCTGGTTCAACATAAGAAAATCAATCAATGTAATACACCACATTAACAAAGTGAAGGAAAAAACCACATGATCATCTCAATCGATGCAGAAAAAGCATTCAACAAAATCCAGCATCCTTTTTTGATAAAAACACTTCAAAAGATAGGACTAAAGGAAAATTCCTCAATATGCTAAAAGGTATATATGAAAAACCCACAGTCAACATCATACCAAATGGGTAAAGATCGAAAGCTTTCCCTCTAAGATCAGGAACAAGATAAGGATGCCCACTGTCACCATTGTTATTCAATATTGTACTAGAAGTTCTAGCTAGGGCAATTAGACAAGAAAAAAAAGTTAAAGGCATCCAAATAAGAAAAGAGGAAGTAAAACTCTCACTGTTTGTGGATGACATGATCTTGTACTTAGAAAATCCTCAAGTATCCACAACAAAGCTTATATAGGACCTATATTCAGAAAACTACAAAACAATGATAAAAGAAATTTAGAAAGACCTAAACAAATGGAAAGACATCCCGTGTTCATGGATTGGAAGAATAAATATCATGAAGATGTCAATCTTTCCTAAACTGATTTATAGATTCAATGCAATACCAATCAAAATCCCAATACCAATCAAAATTCTGTAAAGCTTACTTTACAGAATTAGAGAAGGCAATTACCAAATTTACCTGGAAGGGTAAGTGCACCTGAATAGCCACAAGCATTCTAAAAAGAAGAGCCAAATGGGAGGCATTTCACTGCCTGACCTTGAAACATATTACAAAGCTACAGTGGTCAAAACAGCATGGCATTGGCATAAAGACAGACACGTCAATCAGTGGAATAGAAGTGAGAACCCAGAAATAAACCCTCACATATATAGTCAACTAGTTTTTGACAAACCTACCACGTCCATGCTACTGGGGAAAAAAACAGTCTCTTCAACAAATGGTGTTGGGAGAATTGGATATCTATAACCAAAAGAATGAAAGAGGACCCCTATCTCACCTGCTATATAAGAATCAACTCAAAATGGATCAAAGATCTAAATATAAAAGCCAGGATCATAAAACTACTACAAGAAAATGTAGGGAAACATCTTCAAGACCTTGTAGTAGGTGGTGCTTTCTTAGACCTTACACCCAAAGCACGTGCAACAAAAGAAAAAATAGATAAATGAGACTTCCTCAAAAGTAAACACTTTTGCACCTCACAGGACTTTGTCAAAAGGGTGAAAAGGCAGCCACCTCAATGGGAAAAAATATTTGGAATCACATATCTGATAAGGGGTTTAACATCCAGGATATATAAAGAGATGTTACAACTCAACAATAAAAAGACAAACAACCCAACTTAAAAATGGGCAAAAGACTTGAATAGACATTTCTCCAAAGAAGAAATGCAAATGGCCAAAAAACACCTGAAGAAAAACACATACTCAACATCACTCATGATTAGGGAAATGCAAATCAAATAGACATCTTCATACCGATGTTCATAGCAACATTATTCACCATTGCCAAAAGTTGGAAACAACCCAGATGCCCATCAAGAGATGAACAGATAAACAAACTGTGGTCTATTCACACGATGGAATAAGAAGAAGAAATGAAAGTCGCAAAGCATATGACAACATGGATGAACCTGGAAGACATTCTGTTGAGTGAAGCAAGCCAGACACAAAAGGACAAATACTGTATGACTGCATTACTATGAACCAAATATATTGTGTAACATATTGCTTGATTCAAAAAATTTTTATATGTATTCAGTACATTTAATTGAGAAATGTATATATTTATTCATCTGTGTTTACTTTTCAGTTTTTAATTGTTTATATTTTCAATTATTAAATGTACAAAATAAAGTAAAAAAGAAATCAATCTTGCACTTTGCTTTGGAGTGATTTTGGGCTATATTTATTTCAAAAATAGAAAATCTTTCTTTGAGATTTATGAAAAGCAGCCAGAAAAAAACACTGGAGAAAGCAGCTGTGGCTCAAGCAATCGAACTCCTGTTTTCCCATATGGAGGACCCAGGTTCAATCCCAGGACCTCCTGGTAAAAAAGAAAAAAGGCATCCCAGACCTGCGCAGCGTGGTGAGGCACAGGCCCCCGCGTAGCAAAACAGCACACCAAAAAGATGATGACACAACCAGATTAGAGGGGAAAAAGAACAACACTGGAAAAGATAGGAGGGAAAAAACCAAACCATTCATGTAAGTTACTGTTTCCTTCATCATATTAACTCCTAAGTGCACAAATGGATAACAATTAGTGAAGCTTTCAGAAATCATATATGAAATGACAGCCATTCCCTTGAGGTTTTCTTAAAGTGCCTCTGAATCATGTAATTTAAATGTCTAAATTTATCACAAATAACTGCAATGACAGGGAAGGGCTGAATTCACCTTAAAAACTGAGATAGGGGAAGCGGCTGTGGCTCAATCAGTGGGGCTCCCGTTTACCATGTGGGAGGCCCCAGGTTCGGTTCCCGGGGCCTCCTGGTGGGGGCAGGCCCGCCCGCGCGGTGTGGTTGGCTGACCCGGCGGGCGCGGGCAGCAGGGGCGGGGATAAATGAATAGATAAATAAAATCTTTAAAAAAAAAACTGAGATAGTTTAAAGGTTTTAAGGTTTAAGTTTAAAGATTTGTAACTGAGATTAAAGGAGATACTATACTAGGTCTACACCCCAGAGAATCCATAACAGGTTTTAAGTAGGAATACTAACTTGACTTATTTAAAACACATTATCATACTATAAAACATGAAAGCCCATAGACCTAGTAGACACTGCTCGTGGCCCACACAACATTTACTTCCCCCTTCCCTTCCCCCACAGTCTTCACTGTAATATTCATTTTTCATATGCATCTTGTCATTGGGGGATTATGACTCCACTCCTAGCTCCAGGAATGAGCCCTTGTTATTTTAGGCTAATCATCCCATTCTACTCCATGGCCATAATCACGATTTAAATTGTCCCATCAAGGCAACCTGAAAAACTCTCTTGCTTGGAATTTTGCCCCAATTGCTATGTGTAGCCATCCTAGGACCAAAAGGGAACCAGCCTTAGGCTAAAACCCAAATCATAAAAAAGCAGAGATCAAGAAATTAGGTCCTCTGGGAGGCATCACAAGCTGCTAGATCAAGCAACTCTTTAAAAAAAAAAGCTAGGCTTTTAATTACTCAAGCCAGTGTGTATTGTTTTCAATACCCAGCAAAATAAAGAGTGCTAACTGATATATGTACTCAGTAGCCAACTCAGAGGGAAAAAAACCCACAATTTACATCTTACTGGCACATACTTAATGCTAACTACTTAATAGTCTACTTTCAGATTAAGAAAGTAGACATATCTAAAGTATGACAGTAATGAAATTAGGGCAATTACCTCTTCTTTTTCAGTCTATATCCACCTAATTGTACTGCTTACCTTCCCCAAATCCCCATCTTCCCTGATAATTATAAAATCTAGAAAACCTAACAACACTAATAATCCCATACCACCATTCAAGTATAAACACTGACCAGTGTTATTCACTGCAGGGTAAATTTTAGTTTAACAGATATGTTTCAAGTAATTCAGATCAAAATAAAAATCCCATTGGGCGGGGGGCTGGGGGGGGCGGATGTGGCTCAAATGGTTGGGTGTCTCCCATATGGGGGGGGGTAAAAAAATGGATAAAAGTAAATAAATAAATCTTAAAAAAAAAAAAAAAAAAGTGTTGACAGCCTGGTGTGCTTCCTCCAACTCCTTTATAATAGCTTTTCCTAACGTGATTTTTTTGTTGTTGTTGTTGTTTTTTACTAACAGTGCAGCATCATTTGTGAGGGCCTGTTTGGGCTTATTTGCTGCCAGGCAGATATATATCCAAATGGTTGGATATATATAGTCAAAATACTGCACAACTTAAGAAACTGAAAATTAAATTGCATACTATAAAGTGGAAGTACAGAAGATTTTATCATCCTACTTCATTATGTAATTAACACAATAGTATATATATCACCAATGAGTAGATCCTGCACATGAGAAAAATTATTTACTGCAGAATGACAGCTTTTGCTATCCCAAAGTGGGCAAGAGAGGGGTTTTATTATTCTAAAACACAAGATATCTGCATCTGGTTGGGCTGGCAGTAAAGGTGTGACTAGGATGGTCTAGATAAAAAGATAGCTGCAGGAGAATCTTTAATAGAGGATCACACATGTACAGAGGGGCTACAAATCAGAAGGACCTCTTAAAGATTCTCATTTATATAAATGGATTTTGGACCAGATACTGCCCAGTGACTGCCCAAAGGGTGCACATTTGAGTTGGCTAAAAGTTGGTAGGAAGAAATCAGACACTAATTCTCAATTTAAGATTTTATTACATTCCTAATTTATTAAGCAAGTAGTTTTCAAAGTGTAATCCTCAGATAAACAGCATTAACATCACATATGAACATGTCAGAAATGTAAAATTCTCAGCCCAACCCAAGATCTAAAGAATCTGCTTTAACAAACCTCCGCTGAATTCTGATACATGCTCACCTTTGAGACCCAACATATTAAAGCAAGAATATAGCAACTTAAAGAATAAAGGTGGCCACAAGCAGCAAGATCAATCACAGCATTTCAGCAGGGCTTTGCTTCGTCTCCGGGTCCCTTCAAGGATAAACAACTGCAATGACTCTGAAAAGCTCAATTCTTGCTGTTACACCTCCCTGTGGGTCTGTAATTTATAGTCAGGCTGGGAGGAGCGGGGTGGAATGGGGTTCGGGGGTATGTTTTTAACCATCCAGGAACTACATAACCAAGAATGTTTACAAATATCCACCTTTGCCCAATCACAGGCAAGACCACATCCTTAGCCAGGGGTAGAAAACAGATTCAGCATTCCAAATGTCTCTGAAGAGTATTTTTGCCTCTCACTTATCCAAAAGGTAAGCACCTAAAAGTCATTTCACTAATAAAAATATTACACGGGAAACAATACCCAAGTACAAGTTTTCCTAAATAAGGTGGGAATGATCCAAGTTTTTTGGTTGCTTAACCTGCAAGTAAATGGAAAAGACTGCACTATCACCCATTCACTGAAATAAAATACCACAAAATTCAAGCATTTATACCTATTTACTTATACTTAAAATCCAGACAGCACAGAGCAAATGGGGTTCAGCTTCTTTGAGCCTTAGGTTAAGATTCAGCAAAAGCAAAATATCAGCGTCACATGAGCTAAATATTAACTCAAGCAAATCCTCCCACAGGAAAAAAATCTAACAATCAACAAAGCAGTTACCTTAATATGAATAATGCAAGCATATATTCCCAGCATGATCATTTTTAACAAGAAATTTATTAGAAATAGGAAAATTTCAAAATATTATTTTTAAACTCATACAATTTGAAAACACTACACCAAATGGTCTTTTGACAAGTCCCAAAATATTTAATTAAAACAAAAATTTTTAAAGATATAAATCATTCCATAAATTTTGCTTTCAAATTTTTTTTTTTTTTTTCAAGATTTTATTTATTTATTCATTTATCCCCCCCTTGCTGCTTGTGCTCGCTGGGTCAGCTAACCACGCCGTGCAGCGGGCTTGCCTTCACTAGGAGGCCCCGGGAACCGAACCCAGGATATTTTCAACTATTTCGGCAACTATTTCTACCTCATGTTTACATATAAATTACTGCTCAAAATTCGTAAAGATTTGAGGAAATTAAGCCCTAAATATTTTTAACTAACAAGAAATTAGAACTAAACAGTAATTGAAGTCATGGATAACTTTTTAGTTTTATTCAATATTATTTAGGAGATACATATAAACTCTAACCTGCTGCCCCAAAGAACTTCCCTATATGGGGGGAAAAAAAAAGAGTAATAGTCTTGTGTTCCATATTTACCTTCATTCTTTTCCCTTTTCCACCAACTATAATATTCCTTCTCTTGGAATTAAACAAAACAAAACTCAGCTCACATGTGAAATCTTTTATTTATGAGATTTTCTTTAACCAAACCAGTCATACCCAACATTCATTTTCTGTTCGTCTTTCTTAATTTTCATACATTGAAATAATTGTTAACAAAATTTGTTATAAGTCCCTTTCAAAGTTGTCACACAAAAGTACCAAAACTAAATACTGAAAAGATACATGTGAAAGGGAAGTGTTATAATGTGCCTCTGCTTTTCAAAAAACATTCTGCTCTTTCAATTAAAAAGTATACTGCATACCTGTTCCATATCTAAAGTTGTTTCTATCATTTCTTGGAACTTGGAGAAATCAGAACGAAGATCAATAAGAGGAGCCACAAAAACTGCTAACAACAATGCCTGGTGTTTTCCTAAAATAAAGCAAAAAGAAAAGAAAAGTAAAAAGTCCAATCTTTTAAAACACAAGAGACTACAGATCATAAAAGTTCAACTAAGATAATGGGCATCATTTGATCCAAAAAGCACAAACCATGCAGCAGGTCTCCAAAAGTTCTATTTACTCAGGTATTTTAGTTCAAATGTGTTTAGTACTCAATATATTTTATAGAAAAGGAAATTATCTGGCACTCAAAGTTCCTTGATTAAATAATGCCTCCCCCACCCATCTGTAGTCTACTTCATAGAGTACTACAGATGCAGAAGTAGTGACATTTATTACAACTAAATGAATTTCATTTCTTTGTAGATTTAATAACTCAAAGTCAAAACTATTAAAAAATGCCTCTAACTTACCTTATATTACTAATTTCCACTAATAATATAGTGCTCCAATTAACAGAGGTTAAATCAAGCCAAATATTTACACACTGACACTTTGCTTGATACTATTTTTAAGAGTACCATGCTGGGAAATTATGTGAGAAGGAGTAAGTGAAGCAACAGTCAACAGTAAAAACCATGGGGTTAGAATTAGAAGCCAAAGACCTGGGTGCCAACCCCAGCTCTGCTACTTACTGGGTTTATGACCTTGAACAAATAAATAGCAATGAAAAGCTACTATGAAGTCAGCAAAACTGTTATAAGAATTCATTTTATTATTATTAATAACAGCATCTATACATATTTAGAAAATGGTACATGTGAAACATTATTTAGACAGTCTATAAACAACACTTTGCCCACATAAAGTCTGTTGTGCTACAACGCCTGGTTCTTCATTCTGAATTAGCCCTTATAATATTGGTAAATAGAAATGATGTCAGCAAAACATGGAGGCAGTGCTGATTTACACAAGAATTTTTCCAAGCCCATTCATGTTTTGAAGCAATTAAGGACAAGCTTTCACACAGTAAAGAGTAAACCCTAGCAATGTATGTATGAAGACCTCAGAGTAGCTGGTTCAACGGCCACTATATTTTCCACTATGTTTTGGTATTTGGGAAAGCAGAGCATAGAAGAAGGGTACAAAAGCATTTACCAGAGTTGGAAAAAAAAAAAACACAAAAACTCTGAGTTCTATGCCCTGCTTCAAATTTGAAATTGACCTCAATTAAAAGCAAATGCCAATTAGTAGTTATGTAAGGCAGATGAAGAATAGCAAAACTGAGAGGTGACTGCTAAGGGGTAGAGTTTTTTTGTTTGTTCTTTGTTTTATGTTTATTATTATTATTTTTTTGAGTAATGAAAATGCTCTAATACTGATTAAAGTGATGAATGCACAACTCTGTGATTACACCAAAAAAATAAAAAAAAAATAAAAAAATAAAAAAAATAATAAAAGCAAATGCCAGGGAAGCGGCTGTGGCTCAATCAGTAGGGCTCCCGTTTACCATATGGGAGGCCCCCGGTTCAGTTCCCGGGGCCTCCTGGTGAAGGCAAGCCCGCCCGCACGGCGTGGTTAGCTGACCCAGGGAGCACAAGTAGCAAGGGGGGGATAAATGAATAAATAAATAAAATCTTAAAAAAAAAAAAAAAAAAAAAAAAGCAAATGCCAGAATGGATGTGGCTCAAGCAGTTGAGCACCTGCCTCCCACACGGGAGGGCCCAGGTTCAGTTTAATGGTGCCTCCTAAAGAAAAAAGACGAGCGCAAAAAAAAAAACAAAAAAAACCAAGCACCAATGAGCACAAACAAGGAGCAAACAAATGAGGGAGACACCTCAGAAGGTTAAAAAGAAAAAGGAAAAAAAGCAAATGCCCTCAAGGATCTATATTTTAAAAAAGATTTATTTTATTTATTTCTCCCCTCCTCATTGTTTATACTCGCTGTGTCTGTTCATTGTGTGCTCATCTTTGTAATGGCTTGAGCCACCACCTCCACTCCCTGCTTTGTTGTATCTCTCATTGTATTTTCCTCCTTGTGTCTCTTGTTGAGTCATCTGGTTGCATCAGCTCACTGTCTTGTTTGTCTTCTTTTAGGAGACACCAAGAACTGAACCTGGGACCTCCCATGTGGTAGGCAGGAGCTCAATCGCTTGAGCCACATCTACTTCCCAAGGACCTACATCTTAAAAGAGGAAAAAAAAGCCCCAGAGTTTAAGTCTGCAAAGAGTGGACTAAGATGCTGCATGCAAATGCAATCATCTGTACTGTGGCTTTGTCACCAATGGAAATTACAGATATAGCTTCATATTCTAGTTTTCTAAGACATCTTGAATTACCATTTAAATTCATTATTACTCAAAATTAAAGGAATTAACAGGCCTTCTGTCAGGTCAAATTATTTAATGCATTAATTAAAATGACATATTTCTAGATCAAGAAACATATTTGATAAGTGTATTTCATCATAATTGCTTCCTTTGTAATTCTGTGTTTTATTTTGTGCATTTAAAACCAGCATTATTAGAAGGGCTTCATCAAAAGCCAAAAGGCTCTGTGGCACAAAAAAGGTTAAAAACCTCAGGTCTCACCTTTCGGACCTCAACTCCTACCAATATCACCCATATACTCTATGTTTCCTTTACTCCTCAATACACCAAACCTAGGGCTAGCCTTACAGCACTTGCTCTGGCTGTCCCACTAGTCTTCTCTCAGACATTAACACATGGCTTCTTCCCATCATTCAATCTCATGGCAACTCCTTAGAGGCCTTCCTTGACCACACAATCCAGTGTTTCCCCTAGCCTCCAGCTAAGTCATTCTATCATACCAATATATTAAGTTTTCTTTATTGTACTTATAATTCCTTGAAATTCTTGCTCATTTGTTGTTTATTATCTGTCTCCGTCAACCCCACCACTATTACAGAGCCTCCACAAGAAGAGAAACTCATCTGTCATATCTGGTAGAACAATGCCTGACAAATGAGGCAATGGATATCAAGAAAAGGAGCAAGGATGGTTAACTTTAATATACACAAGAATTATCTAGCAAGGATATCAAAGATCACATAGGGAAATAATTGTTAGCTTCTTAAATGCATAAAAATGTAAAATATCCAAGTAATCAAATCATTAAATAATTTTTGTAAGAACTCCAGATTTACTGACAGCATCTGATGATTCTTTTATAACTCCTTAAAGATTTCATTTTCAAGAATGCAGCTGTGTGTGCCTCATAAACTGCTGCAATATTTGGGTAATAAGCTTAAGTATTTACATTTCTTTAACAACCTAAAGCATAATTTAATCACTATTAAAAACTTTTATCATTTACTATGATAAAAATAACAAATTTCAGGACAAATAGAAAGCTCATAAACCTATCAAGATTAACTGGATTTTGTAAGCTCACAACTTCTCTTAAAAAAAAAAAAAATGCTAGTTGAGATTTATTATGTTAATTTTATAACCTACTAATGAACAAAAGCCCACAATTTGAGAAACATTGTTCTGTGCTTCAGTCTAAGTGAACTTGAACATCCCCTAGATCTCATATTCATTGCGCACTTTCATCTCCAAGTCCAGGTGATGTGTTTCCAAAGCACCTCTACTTTCTCTATTATACTCGCCACACTCCTTTGTAATTGTTTAATGGCTGTATCCTCCCTACCCCAAGAATGTAACAGCATGAGGTTGTGGAGTAAGTATTCCGGCCAGTTCTTACTGGCATGTAATAGGTACTCAGTAACTTTTTGGGGGGAGAATGAAAGGTACCAATTAATGTGGGAGGGAGAGTGTGAATGAACTTGCTAGCAGGGTAATTTAATTAATATGAGTGGTTGTCAAGTTTAGGTTGCTCTGTCTTGTTAGTTAAAAGATCCTTAGGGAGTGAATGTAGCTCAAGTGGTTGAGCACCTGCTTCCCCATGTATGAGGTTTTGGGTTCAATCCCTGGTACTTCCTTTAAAAAAAAGATCTTGAAGGCTTTAAAAAATTTTTTTTGTGTGTGACTTTTTTTTTTTTTTTAAAGATTTTATTTATTTATTCATTTATCCCCCCCCTTGCTGCTTGTGCTCGCTGGGTCAGCTAACCGCGCCGCGCGGGCAGGCTTGCCTTCACCAGGAGGCCCCGGGAACCGAACCTGGGGCCTCCCATATGGTAAACGGGAGCCCTACTGATTGAGCCACAGCCGCTTCCCTGTGTGACTTTTTAAAAATTAAAAACCAAACAAAAGTCAGATACAGGGTAGTCACCACCACCAGGCTCATGGTGCTCACCCTTTTAAAGTGCTATTACATATAGAAGTTAAACAACAAAATAGACAAAGCAAACTCCAAAGGGGGATGTAAAAAAGGGGACGGAAGTAGGTCCAGGAAGGGAAGCAGAATATTATAGCATAAATAAATTACCGTTGAGCCCAATACTGAACCAAGAAACTCAAGTATATTTATATCAATTGCATATAGTCACTTTGTCATTAGGAACAAGAGTTTATTGAACCTCTATTGAAAAAGGTACATTAGCAAAAATTGATTAAATGCTATGTCGTAATAAAGTACTAGTACTCAGAAGATAAGGAAGGAGAAGCAGAAATGGGAAGAAAAGGTTCAATAAACATGTGATACAGTGTTCCTTCCAGACACTGCTAGTTGCTGAGGCTGTAATGGGAGCACAAATCCTCATCTCTGCCCTTAAAGAATGTGAGGGAAACAGACATTAAAGTGATAAAACAAATAAAAAATTTTTATAAATGTTATGAAAGGAAAATTAAAATGTAGTATATAAAAAAACGGGAACATGTTCTTTTTTTGGTGTTGCAGTAGCAAAACTAGTTTTTATTGGTGTTTTGCTAATTCTAAGTTAACCTTCTTAAATTCAGTAAAGACCGTGTCCTTAGTGTTTCTCTCAGTCCATGAATAAGTGACATGAACATAGACAAGATGGAAAAAATAAGTCCTAGAATTATTGGTGGTATACCAGTTAAGGTTTAGAATTAGATGATGGCCTGGGCAGCATTCCAGGACTATATCTTAAAGGGAGCATGATGGTTTGAAACTGTACCTCAGAAAATCATGTTTTAAAACTAACTCATTCCTGTGGGTGTAAACCTATTTTAAGTAGGTTACTTCAGTTATGGTGTGGCCCTTATTCTTATTGGAGACCTTTATAAATGGATGGATGAATACAAAGAGAAAGTATGAAAGAAAGCCACAAAACAAGAAGCTGAAAGCAAGAAAACCCAGAAGAGAAAGGAGAGACCAGGTGACACTGTCCTGTGCCTTGCCATGTGACAGGAGTCCAGGATCGCCAACAGCCAGTCTTCAGAAAGAAAGCATCATCTTGATGATACTTAGATTTGGACATTTTCACAGCTTCTAAACAGTGAGCTTGTAAACTAATAAATTCCCATGGTAAGCCAACACATTTTATGGTATCTGCTTTTGGCAGCTTAGCAAATTAAAACAGGCAGTTAAAAAATAAAATAAAAACAACCCTGGATGGTGTTAAGTAAGTTAATGACACATTTATCTATGTTTTTGAGAAAGACCGTTTGCTGGAGCAGTAAGAAGGGATTAGAGGGAGCTAAAACAACAGGCAAAAAGAGCACTTAGTAGGCTGACACTAGTTCAGGTAAAGATAATCAATAATAGTTTAGAGACATGGCAGTGAGGATAAAAGGTGACAGAGGTAAAAAATATTCATGATGTAGAATCAACGGGATGGTGACTAAGTGCAATGAGGGAAAGGAAAGGAGTCAATATTTATGCTCGAGAATTAGGCAACTGGGTATACGATAGAGTCATTTACTAGGATAGGGAACATTAAAAAAAGACTTTAGGGAAGATGAATTCACATTGGACATTGAAAAATACTTGGACAGAATTCCTATATGGCAATAATCAGTAAAAGTACAAGCCCTCCAGTTCAGAGTATTCACCCACATTTGTTTTATTTATGTTATCTACATCTTTAGGCATCTGCACTTACAATCCCTGGTCTTACCAACCACTGGCAGCTGCCAATTATGCCATGGCCCCCAACTTCCCACCTCAAAGAAGCCTTTCCTAGATTTGTATTTGGCAAAGTTGAGGTTGCTGTGTAAATTGGCTATAACTTCACTTAAATTATTGGCGTCTTTTCTCTCAAATCATTTACAATACTTTATTTTAAATAACTGAAAATTAATTGGAAATGGTTGTTAAAATAATTAAAGAAAAGACAGCAAGACTTTCTAATCAAGTTAAATAAATAAGTAGCACCAGAATAAAAACTAATTACTAGGACAGTTCTGGACAGCAGGTATGAAGTACTCCTTTTACATGTGCCCTCCTGACACTCATCTCAGACCCAAGGTCTGACACAAGTCACAAGCTGAGTCAGCAGACTTTCCAAGGAGATTCTACCCTAAAGTGTAAATTCATTACAGTTAGTATTAGCATTTTTTATTCTATTAAAAATGTTGATAAATGGAAACAAAAGGACATGAGTAAAATGTAAATAAATTATTCAATATCCATATTACCTTGACTAACTTTATATAAATTCTCTATATTATTTATTCTAGAAGTTTTATTAATTATAACAGAACTTTATCTGGCCCTTTAAACAATGTATTTATGAAATGGGTTTAAAAATCCAAGTAGATGGAAAAGGCCTGTTTAGATAACAATAAGAAAGTTTCAAATATTCACATTAATATGGGGCTGGATCCACTAAATCATCAAATTATCCGAAGAGCCAACAGATAAAGTACAGGTGAATCATAGTAAAATATCAAAAGAATTCAATCAACCTTCAACACAAGGTTGTCTCTGTCCTTCCTTTGCTACTACTTTTGCCACTATATAGTATTGATCTCCTTAGCACTCCTCATCTCCCTCCCCTCTTCCTTTATTGATGTTCTCTTTCAAAATCTGATAATGTCATTCCTTTTGTTAAGCAGACTTGTCACAGTAACCATTGTTCCAAGTAATACTTTCTGAACTATTGCTCGTCATTTATTGGTAATGTAATTCTGACAAAATAGCACTTTTCTTTTCTTTTTTTTTTTTTTAAAGAAATTTTATTATTTTTATTATTATTTTTTACCGGGAGGTCCCAGGGATCGAACCCGGGTCCCTCCATATGGGAGATGGACGCCCAACCAGTTGAGCCACATCCGACACCCACACTTTTCTTTTCCTATGTTGACTTTTCCTTCCCATTCCACTCATTATTTATGAATATCTTTTTTCACTTTTCATTACTCCCAACTTCATAAGATTGATTATTTTTCCTTCCTTTCTCACACATCACTTCTTACAGCAGTTTTCTCATCTTATCTTCTGGTAGAGCATAATTTAAATGTCTTCTTTCCTTTCTACCCATTACAACTTGGATCATCACCTTCACTATTATCAATCTTCACCTTCAATGATAAAAGCTTTCTCATTCAAGTATATTCTTGGGCCAGTAGTCATATTTATCCCTGTATCTATGTCCCTCCATTCAAGCTAGCCTACACCCAGATCCCACTAAATATTTCTAACAAAATGTAATAACTAACCCCACCATAAGAAGCAATCATTCAGTGTCAGTGACAATGCAAAGGAACCTTGTCACTGGATTAACAGTGGTTCCTTCTTGAACTTCTAGAGTTCAAGTGGGCACTGACATTTTTGCCTTATTACTTTAATAATTAAAAGAAAAAATGCAGAGCCCAGCCCAGAAATTCTAGTTTTCAGAAATTTACTAACACAAAAAGAAAAAATAAAATCAAAACACCAGAGGCATGCAAACTTTTAACAGTTTCTGCATAATAATTTCTTAGAAATTATAATGAATACTTTTTAATATTTAAAATAATGGCAAACAATAGAAGTTAGTAAAATAAACTATAACAACTGATAATTCGCACTACATACCTATTTATATTAGCAATATATTCTATTACATTTTTGTATACAGCCAGTTCTGCTATAATGTAGCATATGAATTTCTAAAATATCAGAGTGCAATGCAAAATTGAGCAATAAAAGCCACAGGGCTTGAGGGAAAATGGGATTGAGGCACAACACTCAGAAACCTCAGTGACACATAAAAAGATAGAAACTTGATAAATTGGTAGCACAGTTTTATACATATTAAATGGCTAAGAAATATATAAATACAATAAACACGGCACTTCACGTTGCAGAAAACCTAAGATTTGCTTGTAGAAATAGACTTCTGAAGGGTTACAGCTTGTGAGTTAATGTGAGGTGGTGGAAAGAGATTGTCTGAAATGTGTTAATAATTCCCATCATTCAACCTGGAAAGTAGTAGAGAGGGAATGTGTTCCAGGAGTTGTTATGCTAAGATGTGTTCTTTTCTTTCTGTTACACTGAATGAGAATCTAGGTGTATTCACTGTGAACTGATGTGGCCTATATAGCATACAGTGAACTGAGATCACTAATATTTGAAGGTGTGTGTATATAGGGTTTATGTATTCTTATACCACTCACTTCAGATAGGTGAATGCAGAAAATTGTACCCCATTGCTCCCTAATATAGTGAACAGATTGAACAGTGGAACAAATTCATATTTTTAAAATGTTATATAGCAGAACTGACTGTATATAATTTTAAGACTGAAATAATATATATGTTACTTATCTCTGGATGGCACAATACAATCCATGTTAAACCTCTTACCAACAGAGAACTTATGTTGTTTTTTATAACCTGATAAAGATGAAATTTAAAGAAAACATTTCTTCAAATTCAAGAAATTTAAATACAAAATCCAACCAAATCTTAAATAGTAACCTTCACAGACTAAAGTTTAAAAAGTGTTTAGGGGAGCAGGTGTAGCTCAAGTGATTGAGTGCCTGCTTCCCACATAAGAGGTCCTGCGTTCAATTCCCGGTTCCTTCTAAAAACAAAAAACAAAACAACAAAAATCAACTCAGGGAAACCAGTGCAGCTCAGTGGTTGAACAGCAGCTTTCCATACATGAGGTCCTGGGTTCAATCCCCAGCCCTGGAACTTCAAAAAAAGGAAAATAATAATAATAATAAGTGTTTAGTAATTAAAGCACATTAACTTTATAAGCTACCTTTTAGGAAATGCCAAATAAATTTGTTTTTATATTATCTTTCATTTAGAAACTAAGCAATCAAGTGAGAAACATTATTTATTTATTATTACTTACGGTTAAAAAGGAATAGATAAGCTTCAGATGCTATGGGAAGTAGAGAAAGAAATCTCTAACTCTGTAAGGGAAGGCCAGAGAAGGCATCATAGAAGGGAGCCATTTGAGATCACTCCTCAAAAGACAGTAGGGGTTTATCAAATGGCCAATTTAAGACAGAAGAGAAAACCTGCATGAAAGGGCATGGCATGACTAAAGAGTGGTGCTACTGTACTAAGGCAAAGAATGTGGGTAAAGGAGTATAGGGGAGGCTGGTCAGGGAGGCAGAGGCCAGTTCATGCTAAGAAATGGGCCTGTAAGTTATGGGATGCTATTAACACGTTATTGAACAGGGTGGCAGAAGGAGCAGTGACATGATCAAATGTATTATGAAAGATTATTTGGAGAAAATAGAGGACAGGCTGAAATGGCCTGGAAAAAGATCTTGTAGGGTTTAGGACACCAGGCAAAGACTGGACACCACCCAGAAGAGAGGGACAAAGCAGGGGAATCGCAATGGCAAAACTCAAACACACTCCGACCAGGCATTGAACTGAGAGGGCTGTCAAAGAGCATCATCTGCTGGCTGATCAAGGAAATGCATGTGAGAAAATTAAAAATAAGTAAGAGAGGCTTTTACCAGTCTTTATAAAGGGTCTGCAATTTCCCTCCCCAACGCCCTAGGAAGTGGGTCTGCAACCCATTACTGGGTCCAGAGCCCAGTTTGGAGCAACTAACAGGGACAATCCTAACAACCCAGGTCAAACTAAGAATAAAAGAGCAGCAATAACACACAGCCTCCCACCACTAAATCTCTATGAAAGAGAAATTGAGCATCTAAGTAAACTACCATCCTAACCAGATGCCTAGACATTAGCAAAAAATTATGAGCCACACTAAGAGAATGGAAGACATGGCCCAAGAAAAGGAATATATCAAAGTCCCAGGAGAGATGCAGGATTTGAAAGAAATAATTAATGAGATGCACGCAAATTTCCAAAATCAAATGAGTTGAAAAACAATATGGCTAAAGAAATAAACAACATCAAGAAGACACTGAGTGAGCACAAAGAAGAATCTGAAATCCTGAACAGAAAAGAAACAGAGCTCATGGGAATGAAAGACATAATAGGTGAGATCAAAAACACACCAGAGGCATACAACAGCAGAGTCAAAATGATAGAAGAAAGAATAAGTGATACCGAAGACAGAACAGCTGAAATTGAGGAGAGTAAAGAACAGAGAGAGAAAAGAATGGAAGAAAGCTAATTCGGGCTTCAATGAGAATACACAGATCGGGGAGAAAAAATAGCAACTCTGAGGTATTTAAGAAACACATGGTTAACTGGATGAAGGGTAATATACCTCAGTATGATAGTATTAAAATAAAATTCATAAAGAAAATAATTTGCCTACTGGTTTTAAGCACTATCAGAGATTTGCCCTGAATGTATAATACTGTTATTTTAGGTATTCCCCCAATTTGTTTAAAATTTTATTTTAAGAGCCATGGGAAATAAGAGAGGCAGCCAAGACTATCTTTTCAAATAGCTAGTGGTTAAGGAGAAAGATGATTTAGAGGATAGCTTTTATTATTCAGTGCAAATCTAGTTTTTATACTGTTGCTGCCCTCTGCTGTCTTGGAATTTACTGTATTTTCTTTTTTTTCCAGGTATACAGCATTAATATAATATTAAACCTAAAGTTAATTAAAAACCAAAAACATCACAAGACAGAACACACTCAATTTCTAGCAATATATTAATATAATTAAATTTTTAAAATTTGAATTATTTTAACTTATATTAAAGTTTTCTTTGTTGAATGGCATTTGCTTATTTTCAAAATGACTTTTGAATAATTAAAATAGTGCTCAACCTCCTTTATATAGTTTAAATGTTTAACAACTTTCACCACTTAGTCAATGTTCACTGATTTATTCATAATAAAAATGTGTTTTATTTTCCTCTAAAAAAAAAAAAAACTTTTTAAAGTCATGATTTTGCTTTTTTTAAAGCATGGCATTTGATTTATTTTCTTCATAAATTAGTCCCACTTCCAGCTTTCTCCATAAAATCAACATGCTAAGGAATGCTGTGCTGAGATTTGCAAACTGACATTCTTGCAAAGATTCCTTCAGAGAGGTTGGTTAGGTTCTCATTGACCTGAATACACCTAAATTCTCATTCGGTGTAAGAGAAAGAAAAGAACAGTTAGCCCAATACCACCGAGAATGGATTCCCTCTACTACTTTCCAGGTTGAGTGACTTCAAATACCTTAACTGGACCTCAATTGCCAAACCATAATGTGAAGCATTTGGTCTAGATAACATTACAATCTCTCACTGGTCTACATAGCAAGAATAATACCAAAAAAGTAAGGAATTACTGGCTTGTTGCAAACTTTTATCAAGTATATTAATTAGTACATGCATATGGGTTGATAACAAAAGCCAAACTACCCTCAACATGAATTCCTAACTTCCATACCTTTCCCAGGGAGTGAAAGATCATCCAAGAAATGTGCAGAGCTCTATTTCTTACCTTTTTTTTTTAGGGGAAAGCATACATATGCTTTTGAATCTTCCCCCCAGAAAAAAAACACATATACACAAAATTTTGCTTAAAATTTCAAGAAACTTCCAAGAGCTCATTTAAGGATCCAGCTTAAAAGCTCCTAGTCTCAAGTGAAAAGGTGTCCAAAAACAGAACTGGGAGGAGAGGGCAAAGAGCATTTAAGAGGAAAGCAAAGAATAGAATTCTTGAGGGGAAAACCCATAAAACAAGAGGAAAACCAGGAACAAAGAAGAAGTGTTGAACAGAATCCTAGAGAGGAGAGTTACAGAAAGCTAAAGATTGTCAAATTCAGCAGCAAAGCCCAATAATGGACTGTGTTCACAAACACCAACAAAGAGGTTGTTTGGTAAATACCATTTTAGTCCCATGGTCAGGGTTGGAGCCAGTTGAGAGAATGGAAGATGGAAATGTAGGCTTTCAGAAACTTGGCTGGGAATGGAGAGGGAGAGAATATAGGTGGTACTAGAAGAGGGAGGACATAGGAACAAGGAAACAAAAAGGACTTTTTAAAAATAGGATAGATGTACATGTTTAAAAATATGTGGTGGTGGGAAACGGATGTGACTCAAGCAATTGGGCTCCCATCCACCATATAGAAAGTCCAGGGTTCGATTCTCAGGGCCTCCTGGTGAAAAACAGACTGGCCCATGCAGTGAGCTGGCCGAAGCAGAATGCTGGCCTGCGCAGGAGTGCTGGCCTGCACAGACTGCTGGTGCAGCAAAATGACACAACAAAAAGAGACAGAGAAGAGACAATAAGAGATGCAGCAGACCAGGGAGCTGAGGTGGCGCAAGAGATTGAGCACCTCTCTCCCACTCCAGAAGGTTCCAGGATTGGTTCCTGGTGCTGCCTAATGAGAAGACAAGCAGACACAGAAGAACACACAGAGAACAGACAGGAGTGCAAAACAACGGGGTGGGGCACAGTAAATAAATAAATCTTTTTAAAAAAATACTTGGTGGTTAAGAGCTAGTTGAGAGAGAAGCAGATTTGGCTGGCAGTTAAGCACCCGCCTCCCACATGGGAGGTCCCAAGTTCAGTTCCCAGTACCTCCTGAAAAAACAAACAAAAACAAACTACAAGGAAGCGGATGTGGCTCAAGTGATTGGGCTCCCGTCTACTATATGGGAGGCTCTGGGTTCAGATTCCAGGGCCTCCTGGTGAAGGCAAGCTGGCCTGAGCCCACAGAGAGCTGACAACCGATGCCCACACCCACGGAGAACTGAAAGCTGTGCCTGTGGAGAGCTGATGCAGCAAGACGATGCAACAAAGGGGACAAGCAGACACAGAGGAAATGTGCAGTGAATGGACACAGCAGACAGCAAGCATAAGCAGTGGGGGGGAGGGGATAAATAAATAAAAACAAACTACAAGCAAAACAAAACAAACCCACTCAGGGAAGCCAATGTGGCTCAATGGTTGTGCGCTGGCTTCCCACATAAAAGGTCCTAAATCCAATCCCTGGTCCCCAATACCTCAAAAAAAAAATAAAAAGAGCTAGTAGAGAGATTAAGGGGAAGTGGGGGGTAAATGACTTAAGGAATGGGAGAGGGGACATGGAGACAGGAAATGAACCTGAATTCTAACTCAAGGCCAGTACTTTCTCAGGAGAATAAAGGGCTATTTACATACCATGCTAGGGAAGAGATGTATGAGGAGAGAAAATGTTCAAAACAGTTAATGTAAGTGATGAAACTGAATTGGTTAGAGCCTAAATCCACAATTATACTGGGATTCTAACCTTAATAATGGTCAATCATCTAGAGTTTCCAGTCAGTCCTGATGGAAACTGGGCCAGAGGATATGAAATCAGAAAAACATGGCAGTAGAAGATATTCATGGATATGATGAGGAAAGCCCATTTCCTTTAATTCAGCTTTGGAGGAAGTAAATGCAAAGGCTCTAGGTCTTATCACTTTAATGGGAAGACTTGACTAGAACAGGAATACTTTTTATAACACTGGTACTTTGCAAAGATGGCCACTTAGCTTTTACACCTTGCTAGATAAATAAGGGAAAAGGTTACCATAAAATTTAAATTAAATCTATACTTATTTTGTACCTTGTCATAGTGTTGAGTTTAAGCTGTTTGCAAAAGGACAAACTTTTCTCATAATATTGAAAGGTCTGTTTTAATAGTTCTAAGAGATGTTTAAGTCGAACTTAAAATGCTTTATATATTAGACAATTAAACTAGAATTACTATAAAAACTATAATTTTAGAAATGTATGTTTACTTAAAAACTATAGTTGTAAGGACACATTAATTTTATTCACCAGTATTTTACTAATAAACTATACATGAATTTGTAAATTTGCTCACTCTATTCTGTAACTTGCAGCACCAAGATCCTATGTCTTAACTTCCTCTCATAGTGTGCTGTGAGGGTAATCACAGCAGGCCTAGAATTAGCCTACACTGTTTTGTTAAAGCTCCTGCATGGCAGATGCCAGTAGAGGCATGAACCCTACAGATTAATAGTGTTGTTTTGTCATCATAGTTGAGGCTATTCAGGTGGTTTGTACTAGCTTGTCTGCATTGTTTATTGTACTTGATGATTGACACCTGGTCTCAAGGAGCCCCAGGCACTGCCGTAGAAGAAAGCTATGGAACAGGAATATGCCCATGTGACCATGAAACATAAAAAAGCCCAGGGGAAATTCTAATTTGGGCACCCTGGGTGTGAGCTGTTCGGTGCACACATCAGTTGGTTCCTGGTCTGAGAGAAAGTGCACTGCACCACGGATCTTACAAAATAGAGGACCACAGGACCCTGCACCCCCTTTCCCCAGACCCTTGGTGTGCGACAGCCTCTGGCTGTGATGCCCATCCTTACTATAAGGCTACTCCTCTACTGCATTCATTCCCGTAATGACGGCAGATTTGGAAGCATTGTCATCTTGGGTCCTGTGAGTTTTCTTTAGCATCTGAGCCCCCTTTAAACGCCACTGTCAGTGCAATGGGCCCAGTCATAATAAACCCAGTAACTCTTACCATTCATTTCTAAAAAGTAAAAATACTAAGTTTACCAGCACAGCAGAAATGAACACCAAAGACTCATGACTCCTGGACTCATTATTAGAAAAACTTTAAGTATCTATCATAAGAGTGACTAGCCCAACTTTTAAAAGATAGCACAAGACATAAGAGTGAAGGAGGGACTTCCGGGAAGATGGCGGGCTAGTAAGACACGGGAATCTCTTCTACAGAAAAATAGCTACAGGACAAGCTGAAACAGCCCCGAAAAAGATCTTCTAGGGTTTAGGTCAGCAGGTGAAGGCTGCACACCACCCAGAGGAGAGAGGGACAGAAGAGGGAAATCGCGACTACAGAACTGTGAGTTGCAAGTAGCAGCTTCTGATGCTGCCGGCAGCCTCCCCCCACACTCTTCAGAATTCTCGGGCCCCTGGGCCTGCGACCACAGACAAAGGGGGCTTCAGGGATCTGCCACTCCCGGAAAGGGGAGAGAGAGGGACACAGCCTTAGGCTGACTCAGGTTCTGACCTGAAATTTGGGCTGCAGAGCCCCACGGACCCTTCCACACGGCGGTTTGCCCTGGGAGCCCGGAAAGGACTGGAGAACTCCGATCGCCGCAACCTCCCTCTCTTCTAACCTGGACTAATTGTTGAGGACACCACGGGAGAGGGGAGAGAGAGCCTGGGGCTGACCCTGCTTTGGACTCCCAGGTTTGGTCTGCCCTGTCCCGAGAGCCCTTCCAGGCTGGGTGGGGCTGTGCCATTGTTTGCCTTGGAGCCTGCAAGGGGCTAAAGATACACAAACCTCCCAATCTCCTCCTCTACTAACAGGGACTGATTGTTGAGGATTCAGAAGGGAGTGGAAATATTTCCTAGCTGGGAAAAGGGGGGCGCTAGGAGAGAAGTCTGGAGAACTGTCTCAGAAAGTTTGAATCACAGGGCTCCTAGCCCCCAGACAGGAAGCTCTATCACATTGATCTGGTCTGTGTCACAACAAATACGCTCTGACCAGGCATTGAATTGAGAGCAGCCAAAAAGCGCCATCTCTTGGCAGACCAAGGAAGTACACATAAGAAAATTAATAAGTAAGAGAGGCTTTTCCTGGCCTCTATAGCCTCCCTGCCCCAGGCCCTAGGAAACGACCAGTGCCCAGTTTTGAGCAACCAACAGAACAATCCTTAACAATCAAGGTTGAGCCAAAATTCAAAGAGCGGTGGTAACTCACAGCCTCCTGCCACTAAAACCCCATAAAAGAGAAAGAGATAGAGCATCTAAGTAAAATACAAACTAACCAGATGCCTAAGCAAAAGCAAAAAATTACGGGCCATACTAAAAAAATAGAAGACATGGCCCAAGAAAAGGAATACAGCAAAGTCCCAGAAGAGATGCAGAATTTGAGAGAACTAGTCAGTGAGATGAGCACACATTTCCAAAATCAAATTAATGAGATGAAAGAGAATATAGTTAAAGAGATCAATGACATCAAGAAGTCATTGCGCGAACGTAAAGAAGAATTTGAAATCATGAACAGAAAAGTAAAGGAGTTCATGGGAATGAAAGACACAATAGGTGAAGTAAAAAACATTTGAAGCATACAACAGCAGACTCGAAATGATAGAAGAAAGAATAAGTGATACCGAAGACATAGCAGCTAAAATTGAAGAGAGAAAAGAACAGAGAGAGAAAAGAATGGAAAAAATTGAGCAGGGGCTCAGAGAGTTGAATGACAACACAAAACGCAAGAACATACGTGTCATTGGAGTTCCAGAAGGAGAAGAGAAAGGAAAAGGGGCAGAAAGAGTATTTGAGGAAATAATAGCTGAAAATTTCCCAACTCTCAAAAAAGAAATGAGCTTTCATGTCCACGAAGCACACCGTACCCCAATAAGAATAAATCCAAATAGACCTACGCCAAGACACATATTATTCAGAATGTCAAATGTAAAAGATAAAGAGAAAATGCTCAGAGCAGCAAGAGAGAAGCAAACGATCATGTACAAAGGACGTCCAGTAAGACTTTGTGCAGATTTCTCTTCAGAAACCATGGAGGCGAGAAGACAGTGGTATGATACAATTAGGAAACTGAAAGAGAAAATCTGCCAGCCGAGAATTCTTTATCCAGCAAAACTGTCCTTCAAATATGAAGGTGAATATAAAGTATTCACAAACAAACAGAAACGAAGAGAGTTTGCAAAAAAGAATCCACCTTTGCAGGAAATATTAAAGGAAGCCTTAGAACCTGAAAGAAAGAGACAGGAGAGAGAGGCTTGGAGGAGAGTATAGAAGAAAGAAAAGCAGAAAGGATAACCAAAAGAGTAAAAAGAAAGACAAAAATAAGATGACATATGAAAACCAAAGAATAAAATGAAGGAAATAAATAGTGCATTTTCAGTAATATCATTGAATGTGAATGGATTAAATTCCCCAATCAAAAGATACAGGGTGGGAAGCGGCTGTGGCTCAATCAGTAGGGCTCCTGTTTACCATATGGGAGGCCCCGGGTTCGGTTCCCGGGGCCTCCTGGTGAAGGCAAGCCCGCCCGCACGGCGTGGTTAGCTGACCCAGCGAGCACAAGCAGCAAGGGGGATAAATGAATAAATAAATAAAATCTTAAAAAAAAAAAAAAAAGATACAGGGTGACAGAATGGATAAAGAAACATGAGCCATCCATATGCTGCTTGCAGGAAACTCATCTCAGACACAAGGATACAAGCCGGCTGAAAGTAAAGGGTTAGAAAAAGATACTCCATGCGAATAGTAAACAGAAAAGAGCAGGGGTAGCTATACTGATATCAGACAAAACAGACTTCAAATGCAAAAAAGTGATAAGAGATGCGGAAGGCCATTATATATTAATAAAAGGGACGATCCTCCAGGAAGATATAACAGTCATAAATATCTACGCATCTAACTAGGGTGCCCCAAAATATATGAGACAAACTCTGGCAAAACTGAAGGGAGAAATAGACATTTCTACAATAATCATCGGGGACTTCAACACCCCTCTCACATCATTAGATAGAACAACTAGACAGAAGATCAACAAGGAAACAGAGAACTTGAACAATATGATAAACAAGTTAGACCTAACAGACATATACAGAACACTGCATCCAAACTCAGCGGATTATACATTCTTCTCAAGTGCCTATGGATCTTTCTCCAGGATAGACCACGTTAGGTCACAATACAGCTCTCAATAAATATAAAAAGATTGAGGGTTCGGATGTGGCTCAACTGGTTGGGCGCCCCTCTCCCATATGGAGGGACCCGGGTTCGATCCCCGGGACCTCCCGGTAAAAAAAAAAAAAAAGATTGAAATTATACAAAGAACCTTCTCAGATCATAATGGAATGAAACTAGAAATCAATAACAGACAGGAAAAAAGGTTTCCAAATGTGTGGAGACTGAACGACACACTCCTAAATATTCAGTGGGTCAAAGAAGAAATTGCAAGTGAAATCGGTAAATATATTGAGACAAACGAAAATGAGAACACAACATATCAAAACTTATGGGATACAGCAAAGGCAGTCTTGAGAGGGAAATTTATAGCCCTAAATGCCTATATTAAGAAACAAGAAAGAGCTAAACTCAAAGATTTAACTGAACAACTTGAAAAAACTAGAAAAAGAACAGCAAACCAATCCCAAAGCAAAAAGAAGGAAAGAAATAATAAAGATTAGAGCAGAAATAAGTGAAAATGAGAAGAAAAAAGCAATAGAGAAAATCAACAAAACCAAGAGCTGGTTCTTTGAGAAGATCAATAAAATTGACAAACCCCTCGCTAGACTAACAAAGGAAAAAAGGGAGAAGATGCAAATAAATACAATCAGAAATGAAAGGGGGGAAATTACAAATGATCTCACAGAAATAAAAAGAATCATAAGAGGATATTATGAGAAACTATATGCCAACAAACTAGACAACCTGGACGAAATGGACAAATTTCTAGAAACTCATAACCAACCTACACTGACACAACAAGAAATACAAGAACTTAACAAACCAATCACAACTAAGGAGATTGAATCTGTCATCAAAAATCTCCCAGCAAAGAAAAGTCCAGGACCAGATGGCTTCACAGGTGAGTTCTACCAAGCATTTCTAAAAGAATTAACACCAATCCTGTTTAAACTCTTCCAAAAAATTGAAGAGGAGGGAAAATTACCCAACACATTTTATTTTATTTTATTTTTCTTTTAAAAAAGATTTTATTTATTTATTCATTTATCCCCCCCTTGCTGCCTATGCTCGCTGGGTCAGCCAACCACGCCGACAACACATTTTATGAAGCCAACATCACCCTAATACCAAAGCCAGATAAAGATTCCACAAGAAAAGAAAATTACAGACCAATCACTCTCATGAACATAGATGCCAAAATTCTCAGCAAAATACTTGCAAATAGAATCCAACAGCATATCAAAAGACTTATACATCACGACCAAGTGGGATTTATTCCTGGTATGCAAGGCTGGTTCAACATAAGAAAATCAATCAATGCAATACACCACATTAACAAATTGAAGGAAAAAACCACATGATCATCTCAACAGATGCAGAAAAGGCATTCAACAAAATCCAACATCCTTTTTTGATAAAAATACTTCAAAAGATAGGAATAAAAGGAAAATTCCTCAATATGATAAAAGACATATATGAAAAACCCACAGCCAACATCATACTCAATGGGGAAAGGTTGAAAGTTTTCCCCTAAGATCAGGAACAAGAGAAGGATGCCCACTGTCACCATTGTTATTCAACATTGTACTAGAAGTTCTAGCTAGGGCAATTAGACAAGACAAAAAAATTAAAGGCGTCCAAATAGGAAAATAGGAAGTAAAACTCTCACTGTTTGGATGACATGATCCTGTATTTAGAAAATCCTGAAGTATCCACAACAGGATTTACTTGACCTAATAAATGAGTTCAGCAAAGTGGCAGGATATAAGATCAACACGCAAAAATCAGTAATGATTTTGTACACTAGTACTGGACAATCTGAGGAGGAAATCAGGAGGAAAATTCCATTTTCAATAGCAACAAAAAGACTCAAATACCTAGGAGTTAATTTAACCAAGGAAGTACAGGACCTATATGCAGAAAACTACAAAACAATGCTAAAAGAAATTTAAAAAGACCTAAACAAATGGAAAGACATTCCGTGTTCATGGATTGGAAGAATAAATATCGTGACGATGTCAATCTTGCCCAAACTGATTTATAGATTCAATGCAATACCAATCAAAATCCCAACAGCTTACTTTACAGAATTAAAGAAGGCAATTACCAAATTCATCTGGAAGGGTAAGTGCACTCAAATAGCCAAAAGTATTCTAAAAAAGAAGAGCAATGTGGGAGGAATTTCACTGCCTGACCTTGAAACATATTACAAAGCTACAGTGGTCAAAACAGCATGGTACTGGCATAAAGATAGACATATCGATCAGTGGAATAGAATTGTGAATACAGAAATAAACCCTTACCTATACAGTCAACTGGTTTTTGACAAACTTACCAAGCCCACGCTGATGGGAAAAAACAGTCTCTTCAACAATGGTGTTGGGAGAACTGGATATCTATAACCAAAAGAATGAAAGAGGACCCCTATCTCACCCCCTATACAAGAATCAACACAAAATGGATCAAAGATCTAAATATAAAAGCCAGGACCATAAAACTACTAGAAGAAAATGTAGGGAAACATCTTCAAGACCTTGTAGTAGGTGGTGGTTTCTTGGACTTCACACCCAAAGCACGTGCAACAAAAGAAAAAGTAGATAAATGGGACCTTCTCAAAATTAAACACTTTTGCACCTCACAGGACTTTGTCAGAAGGGTGAAAAGGCAGCCGACTCAATGGGAAAAAATATTTGGAAATCACATATCTGATAAGGGTTTAATATCCAGGATATATAAAGAGATGTTACAGCTCAACAATAAAAAGACAAATGACCCAATTAAAAAATGGGCCAAAGACTTGAATAGACATTTCTCCGAAGAAGAAATACAAATGGCAAAAAAACACATGAAGAAATGCTCAACATCACTCATGATTAGGGAAATGCAAATCAAAACTACAATGAGAAATCATTTCACACCTATCAGAATGGCCACTATTAAAAAGACAGAGAACTACAAGTGTTGGAGAGGATGTGGGGAGATAGGAACACTTCTTCACTGTTGGTGGGAATGCAGGATGGTACAACCACTATGGAGGGCTGTTTGGCAGTTCCTAAAGAAGTTGAATATAGACTTGCCACGTGACCCTGCAATACCACTACTGGGTACATACCCAGAAGAACTGAGTGCAGTGACACGAACAGACATCTGCACACCAATGTTCATAGCCACATTATTCATCATTGCCAAAAGTTGGAAACAACCCATTTGTCCATCAACAGATGAATGGATAAACAAACTGTGGTCTACGCACACGATGGAATATTATGCAGCTGTAAGAAGAAATGAAGTCATAAAGCATATGGCAACATGGATGAATCTGGAGGACATTATTGAGTGAAGCAAGCCAGACACAAAAGGACAAATAGTGTATGAATGCATTACTATGAACCAAATATATAGTGTAATATATTGTTTGATTCACACACACAAAAAAACAAAAAAACAAACAAAAAACAAAACAACAAAAAAATTTACATGTATCCATTACATTTAATTGAGAAATGTATATATTTATCCATCTGTGTTTACTTTTTAGTTTTTTATTGCTTATGTTTTCAATTATTAAATGTACAAAATAAAGTTAAAAAAAAAAGTGAAGGAAAGCAAAAAAACGAAATCATTTTGTTACCTTCATATTTTTCCAAAACCTGTATAACATTAGGCAGTTGATTTATACCCTGATAGAGTCGGTAACAGTCTTGTAAATTTGCTGCTTGTCTTTGAAATTTCTTCGCAAGACGGTTAAGATCTGGGAATCGACGAAGTAAATCTTCTTGTAAACGCTGCCTCAATTCTGCATCTTCTACAAAAGCTTCCACTAAATTTAATCTGAAATAAATTGCACTAGATTAAACTAAATAATTTAGTATAAATTTAAGATTTGTCAACTAGCCATTTAACTGAACGCAAAATTTCCATTCAAGAAATCTGAATCTATTCTGAAATGTTAGCTTTTTTCTTAAGGTGGAAAAGTCCACAGACTGTGGTACAAGTGTTTCCTGATTAGCTATCAACCAAATTAATGCTTAGTTTAGTGCTGTCATAAATACTGAAATATGTCCAATTTTGTTTGATTTTCTTGAAACTGATGTTTCTTAAATAGTGGGACATGGTTGTTTTATTGGGACATTATTGTACATATAAACAATGATGTTTAGTGAAAAAGAATTACAGTTGAAGACTATTGCAAATCCCAATACTTAATGTATAAGAAGGTCTTATAAAATTTCATGCTTCCTAAAATTACCTTGTCACAGTACAAAATAAAATATATGTAATTAAAAATTGAAATAATTGTATTGCACCCAAATAAAATTTCAGCTTCACAAATGAAATAACATACAGCACATGCTGATTTTGCAACATATTACAAATCAGTGACTTTCCATTTTTCTTCACTGTAACCCACAGCAAGAAATGTTTTTATATCATAACCCAGTAGGTACATATGTAGATATATAATTAAAATTGATTTCACAAAACAATACTTACTGTTACTATATATAATACAATCTGATATTTTCTATTTTGAATTAACTTTTGAAAAATACTGGTTGTGACCCACTACACTGATTTCACAACTGACTTCCGGGTTACAACTTGTAGTATGAAAAACAATGTAATAGATGTTACCGAAAATTGTCAAAAGGCAAATTGTAACAATGGAAGAGGGGACATTTGTACCCTTATGAAAGGTGTGAAAGGGGAATTCCTAGGGCCACATGTCCAAGATCAACGGAAGACAAGGAAAATAAAAGGATCAGGGAGGCCTCTAGCTTTGCCCTGGAGCTATTCTCTAAACTCTTTGAATGAATAAGCCCTGATGGAGAATACTTGCACAATTCAATCTGCAAAGACCAGGAAAGGGGTTTTCTTTTTTTCCTTCTTTCTTTTTTGTTAGCTCCTGACATTCAAGAAAAGATGCCATAACACTAGCTGGATACAAGCTTAAGGAACAGATGCCTCAGAGTCAAAATGTCCAGGTTTCAAAAATAGATTACAAAACTTAAAAAGAAAGAGGAAGTGATGGCCTAGGCAAAGGATAAAATTAAAGCATTAGAAACCATCAATGAGGAGGTCCAGACCTGGGACATACCAATGACTTTTATTTTTTATTTTTTATTTTTTATTTATTTATTTATTTATTTTTTAAAGATTTTATTTATTTATTCATCTATCCCCCCCTTGCTGCTTGTGCTCGCTGTGTCCATTTGCTGTGCGTTTTTCTGTGTCTGTTTGTCTCCCTTTGCTGGGTCGTCCTGCTGCGTCAGCTCACCGTGCCGTGTGGGCGGGCTTGCCTTCACCAGGAGGCCCCGGGAACTGAACCCAGGGCCTTCCATATGGTAAACGGGAGCCCTACTGATTGAGCCACAGCCGCTTCCCTACCAATGACTTTTAAAAAAATGGTCTTAATTATGCTCAAAGAAATGAAGACATAGACAAAAAAAAGAAAAGAAAAGAAAAAAAAAAATGAAGGATATCAGGAAAATGATAGATAAAATAAAGAGATAGAAATTGTGAAAAGGAACTAAGCATAACTGAAAAACACAGTAACAGATATAAAAAATTCCCTAGAAGGGTTCAACAGCAAATTAGAGCTGGCAGAAGAAAGAATCAACAAACTTGAAGATAAGACAATTGAAATCTTCCAGTCTGAGGAGCAGAAGGACAAAAGAATGAAGAAAAGTGAACAGAGCCTAAGCAACCTGTGGGACACCATGAAGTGTACCAATACATGCATAGTGGGCATCTATAAGGAGAAGAAAGAAAAGAACAGAGAGAATATTCAAAGAAATAATGGCTGACAACGTCCCAAATTTAATGAAAGAAATGAATGTACACATCAAAAACACTCAACAAACTCCAAACAAAATAAACCCAAATAGTCCCACTCTGAGGCATATTATAATCAAACAGCCAAGGCCAGAGAGAATTCTGAAAGCCGAAAGAGAGAAGGAACATGTCCCGTACAAGGGACCTACAGTAAGATTAAGTGCCAATTTCTTACTGGAAACCATGAAGGCAAGAAGGCAAAGCAATGATATATGTAAAGGGCTGAAAGCAAAAAACTGCCAATCAAGAATTCCATATCCTACAAACCTGTCTTTCAAAAATAAGAGGGATTAACAGTTTCCCAGATAGACAAAAGCTAAGGGAGTTGTCACCACTAGATCAGCACTATAAGAGATGCTAAAGAGATCTCTTCAGGGAAGCGGATGTGGCTCAAGCAGTTGGGCACCTGCCTACCACATGGGAGGTCCCGGGTTCAGTTCCCAGTGTCTCCTAAAGATGAGCGAGACAGTGAGCTGATGTGACGGGTTGGTGCAGTGAGCTGACACAGCAAGATGACACAATGAAGAGACACAGCAAGGAAACACAATGAGAGACACAACAAGCAGGGAGCAGAGGTGGCTCAAGTGATTGGGTGCCTCCCTTCCACATGGGAGTTCCCGGGTTCGGTTCCTGGTGCCTCCTAAAAAGACAATGAAGAGAGACCAGAGAGCTCAAACTATGGGGGTGTGGGATAAATAAATTAAATAAAACTTAAAAAAAAAAAAAAAAAAAAAATCTCTTCAGGTTCAAAGGAAAGGACAATAGATTGAAACCAGATGAAGAAATAAAGATCTCTGGAAAACAAAAGGGTAAATATAAATGCCAGTACTACTGTACTTTTGGATTGTAACTCCACTTTTTACTTTCCACAGGATCTAAAAGGCAAATGCATAAAATGTAATGATAAATCAGTGATCTAGGACTCACAATGTATAACCATGTAATTTGTGACAAGAACTACATAAGGGGGTGGGATGCGGGGTAAAGCAACATAGTTTGTATATACTATTAAAGTTAAGTTGGTATCAAAGCAAATGAGATTGTTACAGATTTAGGAGGTTGTATTTATGCCCCATGGTAATTACAAAGAAAATACCGGAGAATATACAAGCTCTTAGGGACAGAAATTAGAGAACAGGGAAGCGGCTGTGGCTCAATCAGTAGGGCTCCCGTTTACCATATGGGAGGCCCCGGGTTCGGTTCCAAATGACTGTGTGGATCATGAATATTATGAGTGCATTTTTTTATGTACAGATATGTGAATACATGTATATATAGGATTAATATCTAAAAATGAAATTGATCATCTTGATCATATGCATTTTTGGTTTTTACAGATACTACCAGTTTGCTTTCTAAAAAAGGCTTCACGGGAAGCGGCTGTGGCTCAATCAGTAGGGCTCCCGTTTACCATATGGGAGGCCCCGGGTTCGGTTCCCGGGGCCTCCTGGTGAAGGCAAGCCCGCCCGCACGGCGTGGTT